>CP126894.1:14552500-15152500 GCA_030440675.1 Furcifer pardalis | reverse complement strand
AGTTGCCAGGTAAATTTATTTATTTGACTGTATATTGCCGCTCCCTTGCCAAGGGGGCTATTTATCTGCATATGCTAATGCTTTAAAAATTGGGGGTCTCCAAAAAGTACAGGTAGAGATAAGTTAGAAACTTGAGATGGTCAATTTGTACTCTCTGTATATTGGCATTTGTGTAGAAAACACGTTCATCATACGATAAATAGTGAATGAAAGGGTGACCTCCCACCTGGAGCAGAGAATATGCCATTAAATTGGCCTTAGATTATATGCAAGGTATGCATACACAGCACTGCCTACAAGCCAAGCCTCAATCTCATGAAGTAAAATGGCAGCCAGGGGGAAGGGAATCGGGTTGGGGGAAGAGCTAGTCCATAGGTTTCCCTGGTAAGAGTACAGTACTGTACTTTCAACCCAAGGAGCTAATCCGATGTTTTCCAACCTTTGGTTTTTGGACTTCAGTTCTCAGAAGCCTAAATCAATTCCACAAAGCACTGAGGAGTTGATTTACTGACTTAGGCTTCTGGGGAATGAAGTCCCCCCCCCCCTCAGGCGTGGGCCCCACATTGGGAACCACCTGGCTAATTCCTGGTTCCTGTGATTGAGGACTAGCTGCAGCAGCTGAGGGAAGAAAAACAAAACGGCAAGAAGCTCTTGCTGAGGAAGAAAGAATGTTTTTGCTCTAGTGGTGCAGTAGTTAAACTGCTCTACTGCAGTCAAACTGAGTTTGATCCTGATGGGGCTCAAGGTTGGTTTAGCTCCTTCCAAGGTCTCGGTAAAATGAGTACCTAGCATGTTGGGAGCAAAATGTCAATTACCTTGTGAACTGCCCAGAGGGTGCACTAAGTATTATGGGGCAATTATTGCTATTGCCTGAAGCAGCAAACTCACTTAACCTTGGAAGCCACTTGGAGTTGCTTTGATGGGTGGAACCCCTAGGAATGTTCAGTATGCAAAACACACTCTCTTTTTTGAAAAAATACCAGGCCTTTAACTTGTTTTCCTGCCCTTTTCAAAAGCAGGCCAGACATTTCCTACCCACATAGCTGCTTTATCTTCTTTACACACATGTAGCTTGCAACATGGCGATGCACAGAGGGGGAGTGAAAACGCTGAGTGGGTCAGAGTGAGTTTTGCTGGCTAGGAAAGCACCCAGAATGGCCAAAATGCTAGTACTGTACTGTACAGTACTGTATATAGGATAAGACCAAGAGGAGGAAGACAAGGAACCAGGGAGACGAGAAGAAACCAATTGTGACTGGGACATGGGGAAAATAACATTGTGCTTCTTGAGGCAGGAAGAACCGTGGGTTTCGGAGGGAACACCTTGAGAGGGATAGCAGGAAACAGTTTAGAGAACCACACAGAAAGCTTGGGGGCTGTATGTGGCTTGTAGGTTGGGGTCTTCTGATTATAATATAGGCTATAATTTCATGAAGCAAAAAGTTACAAATTAAAATGAGATACTTTACAGCATGTTGACATAACTACTGCTTTTTCACTGGAACTGCTGCTACCAGCCTTTTTTTAATGACTTCTTTGGGAAAGTTATTTGTTAGGTTTGAAGAAGGTTAATTACATGGTAATACCAGAACACCTTATATGCCTCATGAGAAATCTGTACAAGAGTCAAGAAGCAACAGTTAGGACAGAATATGGAACGACAAAGTGGTTTGGAATAGGAAAAGGAGTAAGACAAGGCTGCATTTTGTCACCCTGCTTATTCAACTTATACACAAAGCACATAATGCGCAATGCAGGGATGGAGGAATCACAATTTGGGATCAAAATTGCTGGGAGAAACATCGACAAGTTGAGATACGCAGATGATACCACCTTAATAGCAGAAAGTGAGGAGGACTAAAAGCTGCTGCTTAGGTTGAAAGAAGAGAGTATGAAGAAAACCAAGATAATGGCAACAGGCCCTATTAGTCCCTGGAAAATAGAGGGGTTAGAGGTAGAAGCAGTGACAGACTTTACATTCTTAGGATCCAAGATCACTGCAGACGGTGATTGCAGCCATGAAATAAAAAGGCGACTGATTCTTGGGAGACAAGCGATGAGAGACCTGGGGAACATAGTTAAAAACAGAGACATCACCTTGCAAACAAAAATTCACATAGTCAAAGCAATGGTATTCCCAGTAGTAATCTATGGTTGTGGGAGCTGGACCATTAGGAAAGCTGAGTGCAGAAGAATATAAGCCTTTGAAATGTGTTGGAGGAGAGTTTTGAGGGTACCCTGGACAGTGAGGAGAATAAATAAGTAGATCCTAAAAGAAATCAACCCTGACTGCTCCTTAGAAGGTCAAATAGTAAAGATAAAGTACTTTGGACACCAAATGAGAAGAGATGATTCACTTGAGAAAGCCTTGATGCTGGGAAAGGTGGAGGGCAAAAGAAGAAGGCGGCAGAAAATGAGATGGCTAGATGGTATTGCAGATGCAATGTTCACAGAGCTGGGTTGGCTGAGGAAGATGGTGGAGGACAGGTGCCTGGAGGGCAATGGTCCATAGAGTCGCAAAGGGTCGGAATCGACGTGTGACTGAACAACAAAATTAAATGGTTTGCCCTAGTAATAGTATAAGATTGGGGTTTTTTAAAGCTCAGTTTAGACTCCAGTGTTCCTAAGGCACTGCAGGAGTCCCCATTTCTTATCTAACGTACCTTCTGCAGAATATAGCAAGGAGGCAGGTTAGACTGGGAGCAAAGTATATTGGTCACTCAGGAGATGGGGGAGAATGACAGGGAGAAGTAACTTATATCAAAGAACAGCAAGGAAGAGTAAGTTTTGTTGAAAAATAACATTGCAGCACAGTATTATGGTATTTGCCTGCATATAAGACACACTTCCCTCCCTTAAAATACACTGGAAAGCAGAGTGCATCTTAGATGCCGGCAAATATGGTAATGTAATGGTAATGTATTTTGAACATATAAGTTACTTTTGCTGCTGCTAAAGCTCTCCCCCTTCAAAAAAAAAGCTGAATTGGTTCTAAATAGCTGTATTTGATTCCAAATATTGTAGGTGAGTTAAAAAGTACAAAATGTGAAGGTAAGGAATACTTTTACTAAGCCCAAGTAGAATACAAAAAAATAGTTTGCAAGCTTTTGAGTTCAACAAACACATTCTTCAGGTTAGGTAATGAAACAAATAAGGGGGAAAGGAGAGGATGCAAAAGGTAATTTGGGAGCAGAGCAGGGGAAGAAATACGTCCCAAGTTTTGTCTAGAAGCTTATGAGCTTGGTCCTAAAATTTGTGAAGGGGGTATTCATTACCAATTGAAGAGAAAGATATTTTCGTCTAAATAGTGCCTTAAGGGCCAGGTTGTCATCTGCTTCAATTTCCCCAACATTTGGCTTGGGTGAACATGGAAAGTTCTTAATGCGACAACATGTCAAACCTTGTGGGGTTTTAGTTAAATGGTTTGTTCTAGGAATAGTGGAAATGAGCTACAATGGCTTAGTGTAGGAGTGCCCAAGCTGCAGCCTGTGGGCCAGATCCGGCCCCTGACACCCTCACTGCTCCTGGAAGCAGAAGTAAGGATGTACCCACGCATGTGCAGAATGCTGCCATAAATGTGTTCTGCATGTTCACGGGTGCATTTTACTTCCATTTCCAGTGGGAGGAACCACATAACTGGCCTGATCAGCTGTCCAGGGGACGTGGTCAGACCCGTGGCCCAAAAAGTTTGGGTACCCTTGGCTTAGTGGTTAAGACACTGAGCTTGACAACTGGAAGGTCCTGCCAACCTAGTTTGAAAGCAATGGGCACAGAGATGAGTGGGTTGAGGAGGATGGTGAAGGATAGAGGTGCCCTGGCGTGGGATAGTCCATGGGGCTGCAAATGGTTGGACTCGGCTATGTGACTGAGCAACAACAAACAAATAGGTAGTGCTTCAATGGGAAAGGCGATAGTGTTCCATGCACTCTGGTGTTTAGTCATTCCTGCCACATGACCATGGAAATGCCTGCGGATACAGACAGCACTAATTCTTTGGCTGTAAATGGAGATGAGCACCAGACCCTAGAGTTGGGTATGACTGGCTTTCGAGCAAGGGGAACCTTTACCTAGGGATACTGTAGTTGCCTCTTGCTTGAGTGTAAAAATGTAATTTTTCTACAGTTTTGGATTAGGTTTCAGGGCCCCTGGGCTGAGTGTTGTGAAACAATCCATGGGAGGCGAGAATGTTAACATGACAATGAAAAATTACCTCAGAGACACTGAATTATTTTTCATCTCCTCATGCCCCTGATACTCACTTTCTCCTGTTCTCGGCAGGACTTAACACACACAGCAATGCCACCATGAGCTCGCTGTAAGAAACAGGACTGTTGGCAACTCCTGGAATAGAACCAAGTGCCACCTCCTTCCAAGGTTCTAGGTCAGGGGTGCCCAAACTTTTTGGGCCATGGGCTGGTCATGTGGTTCAGGGAGCTGGTCACTATGACCTGGGGCCCAGATCAGCCCCTGACGCCAATTCATAATGGCATGTTTTACTTCCACTTCCAGGAGTGACACATGGGCACCCCTGTTCCAGGCTCATGAGCAGGAGGTAAATGGAACAAGGCTGACAGAGTGTTGCTCCTTCTGCCAGGCCTCTCCTTCCGAAAACGGGAGGCATTTTTTTCTTCTTATGTCCCATGTGTTGATTTGGTGTCTGTGTTTTATCTACTGCTGCCCTCTTGCTGCAGACAAGCCATCAAACTAAACCTCTGCAATCCAAGGAGATAAAGACGACTGCCTGTCAGTTTTCTTACTCTTGCAAGACAGCCTGGTGGCACCTCAGAGGTTAATTTTAAAAAACTGGCATAAGCTTATTGTAGCTTGCAACCCATTCGACATGGCTGCACTTCACAAGAGCTTCTGTCAAACAGAACTATTCGTCTTGAAAATACCAGAAGACTTCTGGTTGGTTTTGTTGCAAAGACTAGCATGGCTTTTCCACCCACTCCCCAAATTATTTTTAGACTCCCTTATAACTTTTTGAAGTGTACTTCACCTGCATGACGTGGCTTCAGATCTTGTAAGTGACTGAAGCTTCAAAGAAGTCTACCAGCTAGATGGGGGGGGGTGTTAACCGAACACCTTGCTTTTCTTTCTCCTGCTTAAACTGAAGGTAGAACACATCTATATTTAAATATACTGCATCAAATTATTATGACAGATCTATCTGCAGCTCTCACGTTAATTAGGACGGTATTTGTAAAATTGACTGCATCCCACTGAGATTAAAATCTGTGTCTTGTTAACAACTGGGAAAGGCATTATGAGGAGATCTGGTGCACGATAATAGTAAATGCATCTGGGAAGTCCTGTGTTCAAAATCCTCTTGCCCAAGAGGTTAGCCAGTTTGTTTATTTATCATATGATGAACTTCAGTTGACTACATTAATGTTGATATATATAGTGAGCAGAAATTGACCATCTCAAGTTTCTGACTAGAGTTCCACATCTAGGTTTGGAAGCCATTGGAGGGCTTCATCTGTGGCATATCTGTGGCACTATGTAAGTCCTCCAATGTGCCTCTAAGCATGCGTAAGGGTCCATGGTTTGGTCTTCTTCTCCACAGTCACACTGGGAAGAGGACTTCCATCCCCATGTGAACAGATTGGCTCCGGTCCTACCACAGCCGGTCCTCACCCTGTTCAGCAACCTCCATTGCCATCTGGGAAGGGTTCTTGGCTATGTAGTGGTGGGGAATCAGGGATAGATGTTGTCAGAGTTCCAGGCATCTGAGATATTGAAACAGTTATTCTGTAGGTTAATTGCAGTGTGCCAAGCAGGGTGTTTAGATTTTAGACGTTGGGCAGAGGGGGCTGTTATATCGGCATGGATTGGGAGAAGAGGGTTGTTTACTTGTTTTATCCATAGGTTTAATAATGACAGCGATTGTCTTAGTGGTGATGGCAGAATATGGCTCAAGACAGGGAGCCAGTGGGTGTTAGCTTCTGGTAGGCAGGAGGGTGAGACCTTAGCTGGTAGTAGCCTTTTGTTTTTCAGTTAAAGGTAACTTGGTTTTGTGGGCAGAGGAACTCATTGGATGCAACCACCAGTTCCTTATAGGAAAGGTGGAATGCAACATGTCTTGCAGATAATTCATGAGTGGAGAGGTGATGGAAGACAGATGGTCTCTGGCCATTATCTAGCAGAATACTTCTTGTTCTTCACCCTGTGAAAGTTCAGAATCATTTTGATGATTTCATTTTTGGATTTGGCAGCTCTAAAAAAATGTTGTCATGCATCCAAACCACTCTCCAGTACTCTTAAGACGATTAAAGATATTTCGTTGGCTATACAGTATCTCTTTTCCGATGTATTTGATCTTTGAAGATCAGCTGTACTTTTGTTTCTCACTAACATGGCCATACTATTCTAGTTTTTATTCTTTATTCATTTATTATAGTACTTCATTAGTTGCCTTCTCAGCCTTAGCTTTCTGCAATTCAAATGCTTCTATCTGACAATGTTAAAAATCCATTATTCCATGACATGCAATAGAACTAAGAACTAGACACCACCATACAATGAACATCATCGAAAACTTTTTTCTATTTCTTTTTAATTTTTATTTAATTTTATTTACATATTACATTCTTCATCCAAAGGAAGCTTCTCTACCCCATCTCTTTTCTAACTTTTAATATGGTCATCCCAGGGGTCATCCTGTGAATGATGTTGAGTTTCAAGCCAGCTTTTGCACTTCCTCTTTCACCCTCATCAAGAAGCTCTTTAGATCTTCACTTTGCCCTACTTGGTGACAGCACAAAAAAGGTACAGTCTAAATCCCATCGTTTGTCCTAAACAGAGTGGAATCAATGGCACTTGTGTAAGTGTGGCATTTCACAACGTTGTTGAAATCTGTTAAGATGACAAATCAGCAATATACAGAGCTTGTGGAAATTAGTATTGGGGCTAATATTGTTCCCTAACTGGCATACAGTCGTTTCCGACCATTCGGACCCCATGAACCACCATACGCCAGGCACCCCTATCCTCCACCATCCTCCTGAACCTGCCTAGCTAGATCTAACCATCTCATTCTCTGCCACCCCCTTCTTCTTTTGCCCTCGACCTTTCCCAGCATCAAGGGTTTCTCAAGTGAATCCTCTCTTCTCATTTGATGTCCAAAGTACTTTAACTTCATCTTCAATAATTAACCTTTCAAGGAACAGTTGGGGTTGGTTACTTTTAAGATCAACCTTTGTTATCTCTGCTGTCCAGGGTACTCTCAAAATTCTCCTCCGGCACCACATTTCAAAGGCATCTATTCTTCTGCGCTCAGCCTTCCTTATGGTCCAGCTCTCACAACCATACATCACTACCAGAAATACCATTGCTTTGACTATGCAGACTTTTGTTTGCAATGTGATATCTCTACTTTTAACTATGTTGCCCAAATTTCTCATAGCTTGCTTCCCAAGAATTAGTCATCTTTTTATTTTATGGCTGCAATGTCCATCTGCAGTGATCTTAGATCCTAAGAAAGTAAAATCTGTCATTGCTTCTGCTTCTTCCATATCTATTTTCCAGGGACTGATAGGGCCTATTGTCATTATCTTGGTTTTCTTGATGTTGAGTCTTAAGCCAGCTTTTGCACTTTCCTCTTTCAACCTACACAAGAGCTTCTTTGAATCTTATTCACTTTCTGCCATTAGGGTAGTATCATCTGCATATCTCAAATTGTTGATGCTTCTCCCAGCTATTTTAATTACACTTGTGATTCATCCAGCCCTGCATTGCACATTATGTGCTCTGTGTATAAGTTAAATAAACAGGGTGACAAAATGCAGCCTTGTCTCACTCCTTTTCCTATTCCAAACTACTCCATCAGGAAGATAAAAGGAGGAAGATAAAAGGGGCTTCCCTAGGCGAGGGAAGCCCGAAAACGCCGCCGCTGCTGCTGCTGCTGCCGCGCCCTCCCGGCCCTCGTCACCGCCCGGGAGGAAGGAAGGAAAAAGGAGCCTACCTGGCCGCGGTAGCGGCAGGACTTCCCCCGGCAGAGCATTCCTCGCCCCGCCGCCACGGAACACACCTGCGGCCGGGGGAAGAGACTACCGCCGTGCCCAGCCGGGACTCACTCCCTCCACCTCTTCCGGAGGCTATGTTCAAGGGCTGCGGCGGTGTTAAATTTTTTTGTGCATATTTGATGAATTTTGTAGTTTTATTGTTGTTGAGATTGATGCTTATTGAACTTTTGTGATGGAACGATGTTGAGTTATATATTGTATATTTATGTGATGTGTCTATGAATTTGTTGTTTACTCTGTGCTTGTGAACCGCCCTGAGTCGGCCCAGCCGAGTAGGGCGGTATAGAAATTGGAGTAAATAAATAAATAAATAAATCATTCCATATCCTGTCCTAACTGTTGCTTCTTGATTCATGTACAGATTTCTCATGAGACATATAAGGTGTTGTGGTATTCCCATGTCTTTAATTACTTGCCACATTTTATTGTGGTCCACACAGTCAAAGGCCTTGGTGCACTCAATGAAACAGAAGTAGACTTGTTTCTGGTATTCCTTTGTTTTCTCCATGATCCAATGTATGTTGGCAATTTGGTCTCTAGTTCCCCTGCCTCTTCTGAAACCAGCCTGCACTTCTGGTAATTCTCTCTCTGCGTGCTGCTGAAGTCTGTCCTGTATTATCTTGAGCATGACCTTGCTAGCATGTGGGATGAGCGCAATTGTTCGAAAATGTGAGCATTCTTTGGCATTGCCCTATTTTGGGATTGGAATATATACTGATCTTTTCCAATCCTGTGGCCATTGTGTTTTCCAACAACTGCTGGCATATAGAATGCAATGCTTTAATTCCATCATCTTTTAGGGGTTTGAATAATTCAACTGGAATACTCTCATCTGAATTTTTTTTGGCCATCCAAAAAAGTAACTTTTCCAGGTCATGATAACATACACATCATAATGTAATTCATGGGGACCGCTAGAGGGCGTGTCAGTAGCAAGAGTAGCTTTATTTTGTTAGGGACACTAGTTAATTTCTGAAAGGTCTTTTTGGATTATGAAGAAGGTATAATTCTAGGGTTCCTATTATTGCCCTCTTCTAATTGTGACTGCTTTTGTAGTGTTTGTTTAAATTATCTATTGCCTTGAATTGCCCTTTGCTTTCTTTATATGTTATGAGTTACACTCTTCTTCTGCCATATCTGAATCCAAATATTGGCGATCATCATGGTGATTAGCCATGAGGACCATCCTGAGATAATGCAGCGGCCTTTCATCTGCCTTCCGCATCGCACCATGACACCTGTACCACTGATCCAGTTCTGTGAGTCACTTTTTGGTCCTGAGCCCTTGGGGCACGCAAAGTCTTTTTTGGCCTCAGGCTAGTATTTTTGAAGCTGCTGCCCTCCATCAAGATGGATTCAGGTGGGATTTAATCCACTTGGGGACCATCACCCTTCCCTGTGGACTTTGGCACCCAAGACCATTAGTCCTCATGGTTGTCAGGTTAGTTAACCACCTCCTGACACTTGGCGTTGAGTCGTTGGCAGTATGGTCTACTCTATTATCATAGCAGGATAACCTGGCCAGATTTGAAGTTGGACATTAGGTAAAGGTTTCCCTTGCTCGAAAGCCAGTCGTATCCGACTCTAGGGGTTAATGCTCATCTCTATTTCTAAGCCGAAGAGCCAGCGTTGTCTGCTTCTGCAGATGTTTCCATGGTCATGTGGCAGGCATGACTAGACACCAGAGCACACGGAACGTTGTTACCTTCCTACTGAAGTGGTCCCTATTTATCTACTTGCAATTTCTTGCTTTCGAACTGCTAGGTTGACATTAAGAGTTGCAAAAACAACAACAACAACAACAACCAAAAACACTCAGCTATACTCTATTGCCTTGTTGTAAAAAGGGGTTGTTGTGTTTAACACGTCTCATTGGGAATACTGTATCCTTTTGTGGATGGTGGCTCATGTCACCAGAGACAGTTGATGTCTGCTTTGATTTGGCTTCCTACATTGAGCATGGGGTTAGACTCCATGGCCTCATAGGCCCCTTCCAAGTCAGTTATTTTATGATTCTATACAGACTCAATAACTCTCAAACAGTTTATATGTACAGTACTTCCAGTCTTCTCATAGTTAGGAAATGTTTGTTAGGCTCCTGCAACTCATACTGGCTTCAGGATGCTGGGAGATGTGGTACAAGGGGAAAGGAATCCACACTTGAGGCTCTTCCACTTCTTTCTCTCTTAAACAATTGACATCCTTGCTCTCAAAGGTCTGATGCCTCCTTAATTGTGCATTTGGTTTTTCTCATTTAACAAAATACAAATACATATTTAAAAAAATGTACACTAGGAGTAGGGAACCTCTGGCCTTCTTGATGTTTCTACGCAAAAGCTCTTACAATCTTTGCTCATTAGGCTTGTAATCCAACAGTACCTGAAAGTATACACATTCTCCACTCAGGTCAGATGTGGCCCACCATACCAGTTCATGTCCCCCATGCCTCCACCACACCCAGAAGTATCATATGGTGGAGGAAAGGCAATTCAAGGTGCTGGTTATTATCTTTAATTGCACCTCCGGGCGCAATTCAAGGTGCTGGTTATCCTGGCCCTACATGGTAGTGGATCAGGATACTTAAGAGACTGCATCACCCCAAGAACATCTGTCTGTCCAACCAGAGTGGACTGGACCGCAGTGGCGTAGCGTGGGGGCGGGGGGGGCGGATGCCCTGGGCAGCAGCTTTTAGGTGGCGGCAAAATGTCCCCACCGCTTTGGCCTCCCTCTGCCTGGGCTTAGGAAGCAGGACTTCCCAGGCAGAAGGCGGCCCTTTTGCTGCGCCGGCGGCCAGGTGCCCCCTCTTTGCCTCCCGCCGGCCGTGGCTGCCCTTGCTCTGCCTCCTCCGCTATCTAACCCTGACGAGCAGCGCGCGCGCGCTGCTCACCTCCGCCCGTCCACCCACCCACCCAGCTAGCCGTCAAACGGCTAGCTGGGTGGGTGGCTGGGCGGGCGGAGGTGAGCAGCGTGCGCGCACACGCGGGGCGCTCATCAGGGGTAGGTGGCGGAGAGTCCCTGACAGCTAGCTGGGTGGGTCGGCGGGCGGAGGTGAGCAGCGCGTGCCCGCACACGCGGGGCGCTCATCAGTGTTAGGTGGCGGAGGAGGCAGAGCAAGGGCAGCCACGGCCGGCGGGAGGCAAAGAGGGGGCAGCCTGGCCGCCGGTGCAGCAAAAGGGTTGCCTTCTGCCTGGGTCCGGGGGCAGCGGCGGCGGCAGCAGCAGCGGCGAGATGGGAGGGAGCGAGTTTGTTCTTCGCCCCAGGCGGCTGAAGTCTGCGCGACGCCACTGCTGGACTGGAGAGGCTCTCTGGTTGTGCCATCAGCTAGAGAGGTGCATCTCTCTAGCACCAGAAGGAGGGCCTTCTCTGTGTCCGCCCTGGCCCTATGGAACCTCCTGCCAACTGAGTTGTACTTCCAGACAGAGCTGCTGCCTTTCAGGAAAGGTGTAAAAACATGGCTGGTGGGGCAGGTATGGGGTACTGGCCATACGGGCACCCCAACCTGCTGGCTCATCTGATTAGTTTTTAAATCTTTTAACTCTTCTAAATTTTTAATCTTTTAAATTTTATGTATGGGCCTGGATTTTATCGACAAAATTTTATTGGATTGTTGTGTTTTTATTACTGTGTTAGCCACCCTGAGTCGCTTCGTGAATAGGACAGCATACAAATATGACAAACAAATAAATAAATAAATGGCCATCCAGCCCCTGAAGCTGTCTGAGGGAGTGCGCCCTGGCCCCCTATGATGAAATAGGGTCACAAGTTATGCAGTATGGAATTTCTTAAACTTGGAGACTGTGGCATTGGTGTAGCATTGCTTCTTTGCAAGGGCCCTGCTTCTTTTATTACTTGCTCATCAGCAGGTGCAGTTTATGGAGCTTTCCCAAAGCTACCAGGCTTGTGTTGTATTCTAATCACCTGGTGTGGAATATCTGCCCTACCACACCCAACTCCTAGCAAATAGCTAGAAGTTCTCTGTAAGAACAGGGCACATTTGCAAGTGGGGGAGGCTTATTCAGGAAGCCAGGACCCATGGTCAAAGTGGAAGGCACATGGAATGGAGAGAGATGGACTCAGAGCTATCAAGGAGCCCATACTCCATGTAAACTACATCAGTATTATCCAGATTAGTCAGGTTTATTTTTCTTTGCAAAGAGGGGAAAGCCTACGTGTGGATTTTCCTTTGTAATTTCCATGAGAGATTGTTTTAGGGAATTTTCTGTAGCCTCAAACCAATTCTTTTTTTAAAATGCTAAAATAAACAACCTTCTGTTTTACAATTCAATACATGTTTATCTACAAAGGGGTAATAACAAAAAAACCCAAACCTATGTCATATGCTACCAATTATTCAAATTCTCCATAGTTTTTGTCTGGGCTCTCAGTATTTGAAAGGTTCCCAAATAGCTGCAAAGTATATTGTAGGACAACATACTGGCTGCTAAATACTCAGGGGTTCCAAAGTTGTGCCTGCTGGCACTGGAGGTTCAGGGGGGAACCTAGAGAGGCCTGAGGCAAGGGTGTTAGTGGAAGCTGGTATTGTCATATCCCCGGCTTAAAATGGTTGAGAACTCCTGATATAAGGCATATGTTGTCTTTTGAAGTCAAGTTGTACTCCTGTAAGCATTAAACATTCAGCAGGGCATGGTAAGAGTTGGGTGGGCAAAACAGCTACCAAGTTCAGAGAGCCACAGTGCGTGCCACAACTGACTGTCCAAGAAATTGTCCAATGCTGAACTAGACTAAGACGATTGCAAAAGTTAAAGAGTAAATCATATTTTGCTTCTAGATGACATTGCAGTCCGTCCCTTGTCATTACATAGAGGTTAGTTCTGCAGCATAGAAATGGAATTGAAAACGGAGATGACTGAAAGATGATGCTTTAAGAGTGTCAAAGTTCAGCCCTTTGTCTCACAAATGGCTCCGCATATTACTCATGTTCCAGCTGAATGCATTTTATGTGTCAATAATTCTGGAAGATCTGTGAGTAGTCTGCTTCTTGGAAAGCAAATCTGACATTGATCAGAGGTTTTCTTGATTTACGGATATCTGGGGAAAGTGCATGTTTATCTCTCTTTCTTTTTCTCTGTTGAATTAACATCTAAATGCCCTAGTGTGACCAGCACTGTCAGCTGTAATCCAGCCATCTTGTTGCTCTAACAAGAATGCCTTGTCCATTGTTCTAGGCGGTTTCTGAGCAATTTAAACATACAAATAGGTTGGTATGTATGCCCTTTTAGGGCCAGAGCTGACATCCACAGCCCTTCTCTGCCACCCCTACAAGAGACATAGCTTGCACATCACCATAAAAGGGGCACATGTGTCACATACAAAAGAGGACATTTACCTGCATAAAATGGTATATGCAGAGTTATAGATATTGATGGATGTTCATCATAACATCTCACTGATACTTAGAGAATGGCGAGTGAGTGACGTGTTCCTGGTAAGTTTGCTGCCCAGATGTTGCTAAGTGTGGACGGGCAATTTCAAAGCTCTCACAATGATCTCCCTCCTTACCCATCTACTGCTTGCAAACCTTCACATGTTTTGCCACAATGTGTTCTAATTTTAATTCTAATATTTTACCCTGTTTCTCCGAAAATAGGATCTCCTCGTATAGTGAGGCACCCCCTTATTTTTCCCAACCTCGGAAATATAAGCCCCCTCGAAAATAAGGCACTCACCTAAATCTTGCCCTGGCAATCCGCTGTATCAGCAATAAATGTGTACTGTATTCTTCATCATGGAAAAATAAGACATCCCCTGAAAATAAGACCTTGTGCATATTTTAGAGTTTTAAAAAATATAAGACAGTGTCTTATTTTGGGGGAAACATGGTAGTTTTTAACTTTTTGCTATGGTACAAAAGTTACGGGCACAGCTTATAGCAATGGCAATTACATTTTGATACCACCCTATAGCGCTTAATGCATTATCTGGGCAGTTCACAGAGTAATTAGCATTTTGTCCCCAATGTGTTGGGTACTCATTTTATTGACCTCGGATGACTGGAAGTCTGAGTCAATCTTGATCCCTATTAGGATCGAACTCACAATATTTCAGCTGCTGTACCACCATGATTCTTTAACCAACAAAATTTAACAGAAGTGGCAGTAAGGAGTAGAGGGGTGGAGAGTGACTGATAAAAAGGAAACATCATCAAATGACCACAAAAAAATGTATAGATCAGCCTATATCAGCTCAGTCCTGACGCCCATGTGAGCAGACTTTGCATTGGAGCAAATCAGACAAAGATACATCATCACTGGAGGCAGTATTAAAAAAACAAAGCAAGGAGTTTTTTGTCCCACTTTGGTATTTCAGATTTATGTTGTGTAGACACTGGGACACAATGCTATTCTCACTGTGCAGACAGACCCATAGTTGATGTAAGTGAGGTAATATAGCAGTCTAAAGATATTCTCTTTCATAAAATCTCTCAATCTGAAGTCTGAAATTACTTACCGAGACCACTATCTGACTAGCTCAGGGGTTCCCAAACTTTTTGCACCTGGGGCTGGTCACATGGTTGAGTGGGCTGGTCACATGGTTCCTCGTGCCATAAAATGTGTTCACAGCTGTTGTAAATGCATTTACAACAGCCACGGGTGCATTTACGGCAGCGTTTACGGCAGGCTCAGCCGCATTTATACATGCACAAGCATGTTTTACGGCTGTTGTAAACAAGCCCACTTCCAGTAGTGGTGAGGGGAGTGGTGGGCCACATGAAATTGTGCCAAGGCTGGCCCATGGGCATACCTTATTATTTATGGAACCATGGTAGGAACCCACTGGATCAGCCACAGAATCTTGTCAAGCAAACACAATACGTGTTTTCCACAGCGATCAACAAAATGGCTGCAATCAGTCCAGAAGCAGCCTTGAAGGCAATCAGCCCTTCAGCAAATAAGCAGCCAAACAGAAGCAGAAAAAGAACTGGAAAATGGTAGATATCAACAGTTAGTGCTGTGAGAAAGATTATGTAAGATTAGGCAGATAGGAGTCCGCTGTGAAAGAGGTTAGGTAAGTTTTAGGAGGAAGGGCTGATCTCAGCCTTCACTGAAAGAATTAGAAAGCGGCTACAATATGCTTTTTGAACTTCCCCTACTCATTTTTCTAGCTAGACCACACAGCTGTTGTATGTTTGTGACTGCCATTAGGCCAGGTGCATGACTCTTTCCTATCCACTCATTATTCTGAGAAGATAGAAGGATGACAGGGTAGAAAATTGTTCTCAATGCAATTTTTAATGTTTATTAGTAGCCAGAATCATCTCAGTAATGTACACATGTGTAAGTCAAAATGTATAACTCCATAGCAGCTAATTGGCACTAACTAGTGAGGCACTAGGCACAAGTCTCATGATGCAGTTGGTGTCTGGTTAGTGAACAATAATTCACCATAATGAGTACACCAACAAGATTCTGATCATTGCTATTATTATCTCAAAAGACTAATCTTAATTTTTAAAAATTGCACAGTGCTTAATGAACATGGAATTCTGCATGGAATTAAAGGGAAGGGATGGATAAATTCAGGGCAGTGACTGATGGCTATGAATATGGATGCTTATATATCAGCTCCAGGGTTTAGAAACATTGCTTTCTAGAAACCTATGGCCATGCTGGCTGAAGGACTGTGAGAGATGTGGTCCAGGAAAAATAATGTTTTCCAGTTCTGCTCCCCTACAACATCAAAGGCAGTGTTCCTGCATATCAGTTGATGGGGAGCAAGAGGAAAGGGGCACTGCTGAGTTCACGTCCTGCAGATGGGCTTCCCTTCAGCAATTAATTGGCTGCTGCATGTTCAGAATGCTGGATTAGATCAGCCTCTGGTCTGAGCAAGCTGAACTTGTTTTGTGTCCTTAGCACACTGTTCTTCCAACAGTGTTACAAAGCAGCTTGCAGGGAAAAAAGAGGAAGAAATAATAATAATGAAAGAATAGGCATAACATATTAAAATCCCCTGAGTTAAAAACAACCCACTGTGAAAAGTGAGAATAAAAAGCATTGAAGTCAACAGATCTAGGCATCCAAGGCTCCCCGTGATTTTTGTATTATTTTCTTTCATTCCATCTTGTTTTCTTGTGTTCTAATATGCTGAGTTTTACCAAGTGACTGAATCAAAATAGCCTTTTAATTCCCAAATTCCAGCTGCCCAGCATTATTATGGAAAATTAAAAGAATGACCAGATCCAGTTGCCTAGCACTCCCAAGAGTACTGTTGCAAAAAAAGTTCCTCCATCCCTCCAAAAAACAAAGATGGGTCACCTGAAATCTGGAATGAGCACTATTGGCAGTAAGCAATGCTTATGTGACAAAGGCTCCATATTTGTAAGGCAACAGAGAGGGAGAAGGACAATTCTCTACCAGGTAGATCTTTGAAAACGTCGTCTTTTGCCATATCCGAAAATAGGAGATCATCATGGCAATCAGCCATGAAGACTGTCCTGAGAATATAATGCAGTGGCCTTTCGCATCTGCCTTTCACATCGCAGCATGACACCTGTACCACCGATCCAGTTCTGTGCATCACTTTCTGGTCCTGAGCCCTTTTGGCATGCAAAGTCCTCATTAACCCCAGGCCAGTATTGATGAAGCTGCTGCCCTTCATCAAGATGGATTCAAGTGGGATTTAATCCACTTGGGGACCATCACCCTTCCTTGTGGACTTCAGCACCCAAAGCCATTAGTTCCCAGGGTTGTCAGGTTAGTTAACTGTCGCCTGACACTCGGCATTGAGTTGCTGCCAGTATGGTCTACTCTATTGCTGGGGGAAATGAGAAGACTGTGCCAAAGTACAGTATATTGCTTATTAGCCTCTATCAGTCAATATTACATAGTGACCGATACAGCCTCTGATTAGGGAGAATGGCTTTTATTGTTCAATAACAACACCTGCAAGCAGGTGAAGTTCAGAGACCAAGATCTGCTTTCTCTCATTCATCCTCTCACCAACTTACAGGTTGCCCACCCTTATTCATGGGGGATATGTTCCAAGACCTTCTGAAGATACCTGAAACCATGGATAACATTGAACACTATATTTACCTGAGAGAAGAGGCTTCAAATTATTTATTTATTTATTTATTTATTTATTTATCTGTTTATTTTATCACATTTATACCCCACCCTCATCCAAAGGCCCAGGGCGGCTTACAAAATTAAAAACATACTGATTACATTTAAAAATTTAAAGGTTAAAAGGGTTAAAAATATCAGGGAGAGAGGTGGTGATTATTCAAAAGAGCCAGCCAGCTCAATGCCTTTGTCATTCTACATAAGAGTACCAAAATATTTGCCTCCCTTCCTTGTAAACATTACATTGCAGACAGTGGTTTTTAGTGGCCAGCTCTGGTAATGCACTATCAGAAATGAATATATATTTCAGAAATTATTTATTGAATATTTTTAGATCTGCAGATAACTGAAACTGTGAAAAAGAAACCTGCAGATGAGGAATGGGGTGCAAACTGTATACTTTTCCAGTGGGAATGGGTGAGAACGACTGACTAGACTTTTCATATAAAACAATTCTTTAGTAATCTTTACCCACAGAAGGACACACTTTCTTACTGCAAATAAATAACCCTCTTTTCCTCTGACCTGATTCCTTCTCTTTCTCCTCCTCTTCCTCCCACTCACAGGAATAAATTCTATGCTGCTTCAGATGCAGTGACACATTCTGGGTTATCTGAACCAGGAAGCAATGATACACTGTATATGTCTGGAAACAGGTTTTAGATCATAGATTGTTTCCAATTTCATTTTAGAAAATAAATTTCTTGGCAGTGGGGTGATGGTGAAGAATTGAAGTAGATCTTTGGAAATGATCTTACTTCAAGAAAGGGAACTTCTGAAGTTCTGGATTATTATCTGACTAACTTTTTCAATAGGAGCATCTCTTCTATCGATAGCCCTCCCCCTTTCACCTACAGGAATAATGACTATGATTCCCTTCTGCATTTGGAAGGAAGAATTTTAACATTCCAAGTCAGGAATAATTGCAGCAAACTAATTACTGTATTATAGTATTTAACTCTGCTCAGCAGTTACACAAACAGACTGAACCAGTGACAACTGCAGCTAAATATTACAGTTTAACTCCATCTTCTAATGCAATATTTCCCAACCTTTGGTTTTTGGACTTCAATCCCAGAAGCCTAAATTAATCTCCCAAAGCACTGATCAGCCAGTGTAATGACTTAGGCTTCTAGAAATTGAAGTTCCCCTGTGGAGCGTGAAGTTCAATTATTACAAATGGGTGTACCCTAACTCTGATTTAGTATGCCAAATTAAGGATTTGTCTCCACAGGAAAGTTATACTGGTTTTGGTAATGACCTTTCCATTCATTCTAGAAACCATTTTGTTTTTCATTCATACATGCTGTGGCTTTGGAGCAAAATTCACAAATAAACGATTGTTGGGAACTAAAATGGAGCACTCTGGCAGCCCCTGTCAATGTACCACAAAATTATGAATAGAAACAAATGGTGACCAGAAAAGGGCAGTTTGGTTCAAGATTAATTTACATCATGTGTTTAATCAAACTTTACCATGCTGTCAGCAGACAAAATGGTGGCAGTTACAGCAAGTCAGTTTGTACCAACAGAACTTACAGATGAGTTGTCTCCTCAAATCTCCATTGATTCAATGGACCCACTATAGCAGGAGTTCTCAACCTTTTTAAGTCAGAGGTTGGGTCACGCTCCCTCCAACAACTTCAGGGGCTGGATGGCCATTTTGCCCTTCCTCCATCACATGGCACTTCCTGGTGTGGTGGAGTCAGTGTGGGGGCCAGGCTGAGGAGCCCCCCACCCCGCAAGGCCTGGCCGGCGCTGTTCTGGCTGAGGGTGCTAGGCCGCAACGACCACCGGCCTCACTTCCCATGCTCCATTGCCGCTGAAGTTGGAGCTGCCATTTCTGTGTGCCTGGGACGCTGACGGTGGGTTCTTTGCTGGGCTTCCGGCACACCACCTCAGCCTCTGGGTCTCGACCTAGGAACAAGGGCAGCCCCGGGCCCTGCACACCACTGCCTGGCACCACGAGCTGGCTGTAAGAGGAAGCCTGAAGAAGAGGACAACGAAGGCAGTGGAGGAGGAAAAAGCGCCCCCTGGTCCCCACCAAGGTAGGATTTTTGTTTCGAGGGGAGGCGGCGGGGGCGAGCCTAGGTGTGTGTGTGGGGAGGGGGCAGCAAGTTTGGCCTGGGCCCTGGGCAGCTGAAACCCGCCCTATGCCACATCACATAAGTCAAAACGTCACAAATCAACTACCATCATAAACCAACACTAAGCAACAAGATTTTGGCCAACAGATATAATTAAAATAAGAAATAAAACCAAAAATAATGCATAAAATAGATAAAATAAGGAGATACACATTTTCTTTCCTTCCTTCCTTCCTTCCTGTGAATATTGAAATAGTCTAACATGGCTACAACTGCAAGAGCAGAAGGAGAATAATTTGCTGACTCCCATGTGTACAAGTCTACCTCAGTCTAGTTAAGATGCAAGAACTAGAAGTAGCAGGAAGTGGCTTTAGAAAAGCAATCTGCGTATAGATCTAGGAGAGATAAATAATAATTATGTGCCATGAAGTCAGTTCTGATGTACTGACCATTTTCTCAGGGTTTTCTATGTAAAGAATTCTACAAAGGGCTTTGACACTTCCTTCTGCTAGGGGCATCTTGGGATGGTGCTGAAGGCCAAGAAGGCTGGGTCTTCTCCCAAGAATTAAACTCCCAACCTCTGACTTTTGAGACAGATGCCTAACTCAGTGAGCTGTCCAGCTCTGGGGAAAATACCAGGGGTGTAAGTGACCATTGCTCAAGTTGGCTTGGCTTGTGGCGATCCAGAGCATCTAAGGGACCAATACTTTGGTACCATGGCCTTGCTTAGAGAATCATGCAGATGGTTTCATAGGCCATCTAGTCTAGTGTGTGACCAGCCATTGTAAGGAACTTTAATGCAAAATCCCAAAGTTGGTTCCACCGACTGTCTGCCCTTATCATTGTGAAATAGACTCTTTGTCTGTTGCCAGTTTTTTCAGCAACTGTCATGACTTACTTCTGGATAGGACAAGGCAGTAGAAAGGTCAAGGGAGATGGGAGAAGCCAGTATGCATACTTTGCTAAGGGATAATGTTTCCTGCTGCTCAAGGACTAGTGAATGAAGCAACTGCTGTTACGCAGCTGTCCTTTCTTGCTTGCTTGGGATCTTGATGCATAATGGCCCAAATGCTTCAGGCCAGAAACTTCCTAAGTTTTAAGATGTCCCCATCAACATGGCTATGATTTAATACTTTGCAATCCCCTGAAACTGTTCTCTTTTGGAAAACAAATTACATCTCTCCCCCCCCCCACCTCCCAGCTCCTATCAGCTGTAATAGAAAGCTATTTTACTACCTTGCATGAGCTACCGTCTTTGTCCCAGTTCCTGCCAACTTGCAAGAAATTGCAAGTAGATAAATAGGGACCACTTCGGTGGGAAGGTAACAGCATTCTGTGCCCTCCGGTGCCTAGTCATGCCTGCCACATGACCATGGAAATGTCTGCAGAAGCAGACAGCGCTGGCTCTTCGGCTTTGAAACAGAGATGAGCACTGAACCCTAGAGTTGGATATGACTGGCTTTCAAGAAAGGGAAACCTTTACCTTTATTTAAGATACAGTGGTACCTCAAGTTACAAATTGAATGCTTTCCAAGGCATTTTTCATGTTCTAAAAAATTTGTAACTCGAATTTCCCATAGGAATGCATTGAAAACCAAAATTTGTAGCTTGAAACACGGTTTCCCATAGGAATGCATTGAAACCAATTAATCTGTTCTGCAAAAATTTGTAACTCGAGCCATTATTTTCAGTTGATTTTCATTCATATTGTGAAAATTTTGTAACTCGAAGCATTTCTAACTCAAGGTAGCACTGTATTCACACACTGAGGATTGACATCCACTGCTACCAATAGTGAAGGAAGTAAGACATGGTGCAAGTGAGAAATATAAATAGCTCTTATTCTTGCACAATAAGGCTTCAGCTTGACTTGAGGCAAAAGCATATTGAGATAAACCACAAATGCTTTGTGTATGGGGATCTTGAAAGCATTATCCAGGCTTTAGTAACCTACAGTATCAGTATTCCTGACCATGCTCAGGTAGTGTAAAAGGCTATCTACACAGGAGTTTATCTTGATCTGTGGGTGTGGGTGTGAGTGTGGGTCTGGTGTCCCCCCCCCCCCGGAGAGATCAGTCTGTTTTTCTCCCAGCGTCAACATGTGTTAGGATCATGGTGGCTTAGTGGTTAAGATGCTGAGCTTGATGACTGGAAGGTCAATTGGTCAGCAGTTTGAGATCCAGGTGTTGCGTGACAGAGTGAGCACCTGTCATCTGTCCCAGCTCCTGCCAACCTAGCAGTCTGAAATACACACATGCATATATAACACTAAACTTAATACTGTACAACAGGGTAGCCCAAACTTTTTGGGCTGTGGGCCGATCATGTGGTTCATGAAGCCGGTCACAAAGGCTTGGGAGCCGGGTGCGGCCCCCAATGCCAATTCATCCAGCCCGCGAAGCCCTTATCATTCCTGGAAGCGGAAGTAAAATGCGCCCGTATGGGCACCACTGTTTGGGCACCACTGCTTGAGCACCACTGCTGTACAAGAAAAAAAAACATTAATAGTACATCAACCAATGTGCTCCCACTACCTTGGGACATTATTATCTTATTGTCTAGTTCTAAACAAAATTTCCCCTTTATTATTAATCCCTAGTTCCAGAAAGTTGAATATCCTTGACCTGGTTTTAACCTTTTAAGTTTAACAAATACATAATTAATAAACTCCCTAAATATCTGTAAAATCGTTTTGAGTTTTAATTTACATGTCACCTTATCATTTATAGCATTGTTCCACAATTCTTTATACCAGTCCTCCATTATAAAATACAAATACTGTACATTTTCCAATTTCCATCCTTCCAAGGTCAGTAAAATGAGTACCCAGCATGTTGGGGCAGAATGCTAATGAACTTGTGAACCACCCAGAGAGGGCACTAAGCACTATGGCATGGTATAGAAGTGTAATTGCTATTGCTAGTGCCAGGACCATCCTGTACACTACTCATAATCTAAAGCAGATATAGGTCAAATGCAGCAAACATAGGTAAAGGTTGCCCTTGCTAGAAAGCCAGTCGTATCCGACTCTAGAGTTTGGTGCTCATTTCCATTTACAGCCAAAGAGCCAGCGGTGTCTGCAGATGCAGACATTTCTACTTGCAATTTCTTGCTTTCGATCTGCTAGGTTGGCAGGAGCTGGGAAAGAGACAGGCGCTCGCTCCATTGTGCAGCACCCGGGTCTTGAACTGCTGACCTGCCGACTTTCCTGTCATTAAGTTCAGCATCTTAAGCACTAAGCCGCCACAGATCGTAGCTGACTTATAGACTCACAAAGCTTCCTTTTCATGTTTTATGTTGCCACCAGGTCTCAGAAAGGGACCCACCCTTAGCCTGGAGAGCCTCTTGGCAGCTGTTACTTAACACAGCAGTCTTTACCTTCCTATTATTCCTACCAGCAGAAGCTCAGGATGACAGAACTGAGCCTCTGGGGTGGAGGAAACTGGCTATCACTCAATGTGCCTCAATATAAATAGGAAATAAATGAATACGGAGAGCTGATGTGCATAAAAATTGCTATGAGAGTTTACCTAAGAATCATCTCTCCCTTATCCCATCATTTGAGACTATTACAATTTATTTACTGGCTCTCTCCCACTTCCCACGGTGACATTTTGGTGGGGGTAGGGAGGGAGAAGAGGTACCGGTAATTACATAGTTTTAATTACACAGTTTTAATTGCCAGAAATAGCTTTCTCTGCTTTCTAAGGGACAAATTGTTTACAGCTCTGCCGTTGCTCTCATGTGGTTCTAATTAACAGTGTTGCCCATTAGCAGCTGGGGCTGGGCAGCTCATGGCAAACCTACTGCCCTTATACCAAGGGCAGCATCTTCATGTTCAATCACAGTGTGTGGCAAAGAGTAGCAAAAACTAACAAAGGCATGGAAGCGTAAGTGGCTCAGTAAGAAGGTTTGGTTTCAAAGCCGGCCTCATGACCACCTGCTGGAAATGAAACAAGGAGGGAAATCCCCTCTCTCAATGGTACTGTACTTGGAATGCTTTAAAGCAGTGGTGCCCAAACTAAGGCCCGGGGGCCGCCCCCTGCCCCGGGGTCTTAGTGACCGGTTTCCTGAACCACATGATTGGCCCGCGGCCCAAAAAGTTTGGGCACTCCTGCTTTAAAACATGAATTTACTCCAAGTGTTTATGTTTATCAATTGCATTACTTTTTATTTTTTTCATTCCATCAACACAAATAGCCCATTAGGTTCAAAAAGAAAGGAGGATGAAACTGAAAAATGTCCAATCTCAAGATGCTCACAAGGATGCTGACCTGTTGTTGCCGTGGTTAAACTGCTGTACTGCAGCCAAAAGGTTGTGAGTTTGATCTTGATGGGGATCAAGGTTGACTCAGCTTTCTATCCTTCTAAGGTTGGTAAAATGAGTACCCAGCATGTGGGATTTTTTGTTGTTCAGTCGCACAGTCGATTCCGACCCTTTGCGACCCCATGGACCACTGTTCGCCAGGCACTTCTCTCCTCCACCATCCTCCTCAACTCGCTCAGCTCTGTGCCCATTGCGTCCACAATACCATCTAGCCATCTCATTTTTGGCCATCCCCTTCTTCTTTTGCCCTCCACCCTTCCAAGCATCAATGCTTTCTCAAGTGAATCTTCTCTTCTCATTTGATGTCCAAAGTACCTTAGCTTCATCTTTATTATTTGACCTTCTAAGGAGCAGTCAGGGTTGATTTCTTCTAAGATTGACATATTTGTTCTCCTCGCTGTCCAGGTGACTCTCAAAACTCTCTTCCAACACCACATCTCAAAGGCATCTATTCTTCTGCACTCAGCTTTACTAATGGTCCAGCTCTCACAACCATACATTGCCACAGGGAATACCATTGCTTTGACTATGCGAATTTTTGTTGCAATTTGATGTCTCTACTTTTCACTATGCTCTCCAGGTTTCTCATCGCTTGCCTCCCAAGAATCAGTCGCCTTTTTATTTCATGGCTGCTAATTAACTTGTGAACTGTCCAAAGAGGGCACTAAGCACTATGGGGAGGTACAGAAGTGTAATTGCTATTACTATCCTTTTCTACAGCAAATCAGTTCCTTTCCCCACATGAACTTATGTAGCATGTCGGCAGTAAAAGTACACTCCATTCTCCAAGTCCTCTGCCATTATATTGTTTTTTAAAGTAAAGAATGCTAGCTCAGTAATAGATGCTTAGTTGATCCCCCAAATGTCTCAAGAGGTGGCTGGGATGGTCTCCTGTCTTATCCCTTATGGAACTCCTCAGAGTCAACACAGGCAGTAGTCTGATAGTTTACATTTCCTCTGAGCTTGGGAAAGTAACCTTTTTAGACCAGAGCATCCGGAATTCCTTGACCACCATGGAGGATGGTGAATTAGTCTAAAAGGAATTTCCCCCCCCCTCAGCTTTAAATTTCCAGCAATAACTCAGAGCATCTTTACATCAGGAGCATTATGGAAAAGCAAAATGGCAGCTCCACTGGAAGTGTATCAACAAGAGCCTCCAGACGCACATTGCTGAGGGCACGGTGATGCCCATTTAGATTTAAATGAATTTTATTTTTTATTTTTTATTTATTTATATTGCCGCCCAACTCAGAAGACTCTGGGCGCCATACAAACAAAACTGATCACAATTTTAAAACTATAAAACCTCTATAAAAAACCATTAAAAGCTCATACGAAAAAATTAGCCAAACCCATACCGATTAAAATGGAGAGAGCGTTCCTCCTAAATTAGCCAGCAGGCAGGGGTCACCACATCATTGGTGCCCCATATTTGCTATACCAGCCAGGTTTTCAGGCCCTTTCTAAAGGGACCAACTCTGTCTGAAGACACAACTTGGTTGGCAGGAGGTTCCATAGGGCCAGAGCAGACACTGAGAAGGCCCTTTTTCTAGTGCTAGAGAGATGCACCTCTCTAGCAGATGGAACAATTAGAGAGCCTCTCTGGTCTGCTCTGGTGGGATGGGCAGATGTTCTTGGGGTGACACAGTCTCTTAAGTATCCTGACCCACTAGCGTGTTGGGCTTTAAAGGTCATTACCAGCACCTTGAATTGCACCTGGAGGCACCTGGTATGTTTGGGGCAAAATAGCCCCATCCAGGACCAAAGATGGTAGTTCCCGAGATAACGCAGGGGCCCTGACCCACAACCACTCAGTCTTGCCAGGAGTCAGTTGTAGCCCATTGTCCCCTATCCAGACCCCAACAGCCTCCAGACACCTGGACAGGACTCTGACTGCATCACTGGGATCACCACGGGCTGAGATGTACAGTTGACTATCATCAGTGTACAGATGATATCTCACCCCATGGGACTGGATGATCTCTCCCAGTGGCTTCATGTAAATGTTAAATAAAAGGGGTGAGATGACCGAGCCCTGAGGTACCTCATACTGGATAGGCCTAGGGCTGGACGTCTCATCCTCCAAACACACCGACTGGGTCCGGTCCCTCAGAGATGAGGCAAACCAGGACCACACAGTGCTCTGGATCCCCAATCCTCAAACCTGTCCCAGAAAGATACTGTGGTTAATGGTATCAAAGGCTGCTGAGAGGTCAAAAAGAGCAAGGATGGACAGACGACCTCTGTCCCACTCCCACCAGAGATCATCCAACAGCACGACCAATGCAGACTTGATACCATATCCAGGCCTGAATCCTCACTGAAAGGGGTCCAGATACTCTGCTTCATCCAGAACCCCATGTAACTGCTGCACCACTGCCTTTCCCAAAACCTTCCCTAAAAAGGGGAGGTTGGAGACAGGCCGTTAATTGGCCAATATTTTTGGGTGGAATGCAGGCTTTTTCAGAAGGGGGTGCACCAAAGCATTTTTTTAATTGTGCAGGAAATACCCCCTCCCACAAGGATGCATTGACTATTGCTCCAACCCAACTACTTGTCACTGCCTTGGACACCTTGACCAGCCAGGTGGGACAAGGATCTGATAAACAAGCAGTGGTGCAAACAGATCCAAGGAGCCTGTCCACTTCCTCGGGGACAACAGGACTGAACTGATCCGAGATAACACGGCCAGACTGTGATCCAGTCAACTCCAGATCCACCCCATCCATGTGGCGGTGGTGGTGATAACAGCTGCGGCAACGGCAGCGATGGCGGTGGTGGTGGCAGCGATAACGGCCGCGGCAACAGCGGCAATGGTGGCAACGGCGGAACGGCGGTGGCAATGGCGACGGCAGTGGTGGTGGTGGTGATGACGGCGGCAGCAACGGCAGTGACGGCAACGGCAGCGGCAACGATGGCGGCGGCAGTGAGAGCGGCGGCAGCAGCAATGATGGCGGCGGCGGCCTGGGCAGGCGGCACCAGCCCTCAGAGGAGGGCACCTTCCCCGGGGCCGCCAAGCCCAACAGGCAAGTTGAGGCCTGGCCTTACCAGCCCATCCGCCATGCCCAACCAAGGGGTAAGTGGGGGGTTTGCGTTTAGGGTGGGGGGGTGTATTTTTATTTAATTTTTATTTTATCTATTTATTTATTTTATTTCTTTAATTTATTTACAGGTTTGTGTTGTGGGTGGGTGGGTGGGTTGAGGGTGTGTGTGTGTATTTATTTATTTTAATTTATTTTATTTTAAAATTATTTTTTATTTTAAGGCCCCGCCCACAACGTCATGACGTTATGACGTCAGCTCCGCCCATGACGTCATGATGTCATGACATTGGCCACGCCCATGACGTCTGTGACATCATGGCGTGGTAGGAAAAAATTTGTCATCCCATCACTGGTCGGACTTGGCCCACAAAGCCATTCCATCCAGCCCATTGCTGCCTCCACCACACCAGGAAGTGGAAGCGAGCACATTTACATCAGCTGTAAAAAATGCATGAGCAAACACACCCGCAGCTGTTGTAAATGCGGAAGTGGCTGCATTTACGACAGCTGTAAATTCGCCTACTTCTGGGGGCTTGGTCAGACCAATAGTGTAAAAAGGTTGGCCACTCCTGCTCTAGCAGATAAGTACAACAAACCCTGTCTTTTTATGCAGGCTAGGGAGGCACAGCCATATGGAAGGTCTGCACTCAAACAAGAGAAATCAATTTTAACTTCAGCTCCCCACCCAGCCCAAGGCAGTTTCAGGAGGCGGTAGTCTGAAAAACAAACTTTTTCATGTTTAGTAAATGCAGTCATAGCAGATACAACAATATTGTATCAGCATTTCACATAAACTGCAGGCATCTTACCCATATATTTAAGCAACCACGTACACTGTGTTCTACTGTGTTTTTAAAGCATGTATTTATAGCCTGCTTTTGTGGTTACAGAAAGATTCCATTGGAAATCCTGTATTATAGATTTTTTTAAAGTGAGTGAAGTTCCTGATTGTATTACACGTATTGGCAGAGGGATGATCTATAAGCTGCTCTTCAAAACAAAAGCAAAAAAAACCCCAGGAACTATAAATACTTGCTCCAGTTGTACCATCATCCTCTCATTACTCTTTCCTAGCAGGCACCTGTTGACACTAATGCCCTAAGTTAAGATTAGCTGCTCAGTAGTGACGGGGTGGTACTGAATCTGAAGGCATTCAAAGCTGCTTGAAGAAACAGTTGAAATCCTGTTGTGCATTTACATGAATGTGATTACTTTTGGAAGCAAATTACCCTGTTAGGAAATCTCTGTAGACGTTACCTGTTGCATGCAGAGTCACACAACTTGACATAGAACAGATAAAGTCAAGATATTTCTTAACTTACAGTCATTCACCTCTACCAGTTACACCATTAAGGGAACTTCACAACAGAATTTCATCCAATATGTGTTGGATAACACATTCAGTAATTCAGAAGACTGCAGTAGTCCTTCAGAGAATGTTGTCCAAGTATTCAGGCCAGGATAAGCAACTTGCAGTGGGGCTGTGGCCCACCGCTAACCATTTTTTGAAACGAAGAACATGTCTAGACTAGCTGTTAGGAGTGCTGTCTTGAGCTCTCAAGAGTTGGTGGTCACTGGTGACCACGAACTCCAGCTGAGAATATCTTTTTGAGTCTCCATCTGGTGGTTCTATTATTTTATAGGGTTGAAGTATCTGCTGATCCCACCACCTCCAGATGTTGGGATCAACATATAAGAGGAGGCTTGTGGACAAAAAACTGCTTCCAGAGTAAACATCTGGTATTAGATGCAATAGCCCAGGTGAGCCGTGGCAGTTGCTAGTGCCAAGTCCATAAAGCTCTACTCCCCCATCTCCACCACCAAGGGTGGGTGGGGTGGCAGTTCTTCTTCATCATCATTATCTTTGTCTAGTGTGGTATCAGATTCCGAATATAGGCTACCATCATAGCAATCAGCCATGAAGATTGTCCAGGGAACAATATAATGCTGTCCAAGGCTTTTAGTCCTCAGGGTTATCAGGGTTGTCAGTGAGGAGTTGCTGGCAGTAGGATCTGCTCTATTACCATAGCAGGATAACCTTACCAGACTTGGGTATCCATTCCCAGGGGCGGGAACTGCAGTCCTCCATCTAGCAACATGCTGAACCAAGCCCCCTTCGAAGCCTGGGCTTTGAGGATTTGAGGGCATGTGCTGGGGCGAAAGGAAGAGGTACATCAAGGATGAGAGCTTAGGCACAGATGGCAATACAATGGGTATTAAAGCATCTGAGGTGAGGGTGGGTGGCTGGGTGGGAAGGGCAGCTGCTGAAGAAGGAGAGAAATAGTGAAGAATTTGCCTTGCCTTTTCCTGAAAATAATATTGTGCACACACAAGCTCTTGGCAAAAAGAAGCCAGTGCCACAACAACACCTGTAGGGATTGCTGAAAATTACATTTTAGTTTGCTTTGGATTAAATTTTACCAGCATGTCCTTTTTTTCTCTTAATCAGGACAGATTTCCAAAAGCTGAAATACAAGAGAATGGATTTGGCTGTCCAGCCCCAAGGCTTTCAGTCCTTAGTTACTGAAAGACTGGAGATGAATCCTTTTACATTCAGCCATCATAGTGATAAAAATGCAGGCCATCAAGTCAATTGATTTTATTGATTATATCTGATATGTACCGTATAAGACTGGGCGTATAAGACGACCCCCCAACATTTCCACTCAAAATATAGAGTTTGTTATATACTCGCCATATAAGATTACCCCCTCTTCCGCACACCTTCCACACACCAACCTGTGACCGGCACTGGTGCGCAAGTGCGCATGTGCGAGCTCTGCGTAGACAACGGGCAAGCTGGAGTGCCGCGGCTTCCCACCGAGCAGAACGGGCCGGTCACGCCGAAAAGGCTGGCACCCCTGTCTCGCTGCTGATGCTTGCCACAGCTACACTGATGACCCGCCGTGGCTGCGCTGGATACCGCGTGATACTGGATAGTATGTAGAATGAGGTGGGCGGGCATCAGGAGGCCACTATGGACACCGGGCAAGCATCGAGAGGCCACTATGGGCAGCTATGTGTATCCCAACTGAAGTGCACCTGGTGTATAAGACGACCCCCCCCCCTTGGAGGCATGTTTTTCAGGGGGAGAGTCATCTTATATGCCAGCAAATACGGTATATATGTTTGAAGATATGTCTCTAAGCGGCTCTGCAGTGACGTGGCAGGGAGGGAGCCCACCCTGGGCACCACATTTTGGGGGTGGCAAAATTTCACAATAAATAGGACTTCACACACACACACACACACCAACTTCCTAGCAGCCAGGGCGAAGAGGACACTGCAGGGATGGGTGCTGGGACCCTCCACCACCACTGGCATCCTGAGCCCCGCCCCAGACCAGGGCACAAAAGGCCACTACAGCGGCAGGACTTCGCTGCCACCCCTGGAATTCTTAGCGGTTGGGTGAAGAGGCTGCTGCATGAACGAGCATCAGGACCCTCCACCACAGCCGGCGTCCTGGGCCACGCCTAGGGGGTGGCGAATTTGGCCTACAGCCTGGGTGGCTGAAACCCACACTACACTACTGCTGCCCTGATTCGCATGGTTGAGGGGGTGGGATACAAATTCAACAACAACAACAATTCTGACTTATGGCGACCCATTTTAAAGGTGTTCTTAGTAGAGAATACACAAAGTGGCCTACCCTTCTCTTCTTTTAATGGCATCCTGGGACTGTGCAGCTTGCCTAAAACTACACAAGCTGGCTCTTCTCCCAAGAAACACAGTGGAGAATCAATCTCCCAAGCTCTCACTCCACAGCCAAATACCTAAATCCCTGAGCAATCTAGCCAGTTACACATACAACCATAGTACAGTATTGTTAAATGCATTCTCCCAATGCCTTTCTATGAGAGGGTCCCTCTGTTTAACTCTTATATGGCAAGAAGGTAAAATATGGTCCTTCTTGCATTGGGAGCAGTTTGTTCTCATTGACTTTGGCCTTGGCAGATAGGAGATAATCTTATGCTAAGTTGCTGTTAAAAAATTTACCAGAATAGGTACATTTCCTTATATTCCAGAGAGGATACAGAAAGTACAAATGACAGATTGGGTTCAAATGCCAGTTTTGTCAGCCTCTGTACTGGGTAAAAGGGTGCCTTATTGCCCATTTATTTTTTGTCTTCTGTCTGCCTTCTAGTGCTGTATCCATTACAAATTTTAGCTATCGTCATTGTGAAAGCTTTCCTGTTCTTAACTCCTTGGAACAGTTATTTCAAGGACATTCCACACCCTCTGCCCACTGAAGGACTGCTGGGGACTGAGGGCTATGTCTATTTGACTTTCATCCATCAAGATTGTCCTAGGAATAATATAATGGAAAAGTCTTCCATCTGCCTTCTGCATAGCAGCATGACATCAATACCACTGATCCAAGTTCCATGAGTCACTTTCTGGTCCTGAGCCCTTTTGGCATGCAAAATCCTCATCACTCCCAGGCCAATATTGATGAAGCTGCTGCTCTCCATCAAGATGGATCCCAGTAGGATTTAATCCACTTGGGGACCATCACCCTGCCCTGTGGACTTCTCCACCCAAGTCCGTTAGTCCTCAGGGTTGTCAGGCTAGTTAAATGCCTCCTGACTATTGGCATTGAGCCACTGGCAGTACAGTATGGTCTACTCCAGTGGTGGAGAATAGGGCACACGTGCCAAAGTGAGCACTCAGAGCCCTCTCTGTGGGCAATCATGCCATCACCCCAGCACAGAGTTTGCCCCTCTGTCCAATGGCAGTGTTTCCTCCCTTCCCTGTCTGGGGTAAGGCGGGTGGCTCACATATGGTGTGAAGGTGCAGCCCAGACCTGTTGAGTCTGTGGCAAAGGTGTTTGGGCACTCAGTCTCTAAAAGGTTCGCCATCACTGGTCTATTCTATTACCATAGCAGAATAACCTGGCCATACTCTCCATTTGTTTCTAGCGGCAAAATATGTTGGACTGAAGGCAGAGCTGCTGTTTCTCAGTACAGTATATTGCTAAACTCTTCATCATTAGCTAGGGAGACTGGAGGGAAACTGGACCACAATATAAGCAGGAAGTAATGTGATCTGTTCTGGTTGGTGCTTTACTTCCTTAGTTGCTAGGGGAGCTGCCTCATACAGTACAGTAAAACCTCGGCTAACGCTAAAACTTGGCTCCACAAGTCTTAGTGTTATCCAATTTTAATGTTATCTGATGCATGCATGATGGGATGCATCGGATAACATTAAAACTCCATAGAGATACACTGTAACCGGCACAGGCTTTTGCGAACGTTATCCAATGCATCCCATAGGATTTAACATTAGGTGATGCAATTTTTTCCCCAGATTGCTTAATGTTATGTGGTTTTAGTGTTATCTGATGCAAACGTTATCCAAGGTATTACTGTACTATAATCGATAGGGAGATTATGCAGTCATTCAGGCTTCTATAGTACTCGTGATGTGTAACATTTCTTAATGTTAAATGCTTTTGGAGCATGCCAAAGCACAGCAGTGGCCGTTCAAGCAAAACGGTAGACTTGGGATGGCCATTGCTTTCTGTAACTTAAATAAATTGTGCTTCTTAAGAACAAAGAGATTGTTCATGCAGCTATTTCAAATCAATTCATCTTCTTTTTAATGTGTGCGTGTGAAGGAGTCAATACTGCATAAACAGAGTATAAAATTCTGCATTAACTAATTTTCAATCTGGATAACAGCTCTGGCATTTTCAAGTAAACCAAGCATTCTTTCTTTCCACACAACAACTTGTCAAGTAGATTTGTGATAGTCAGCCGTGAATAAACTGGCACTAGAAAGTTGGCCAGGCCCAATTTAAAAGAATCATGTTGAAAAGAAAGCATGTGTAGGGCACTGTAACATGGAAAAAAGAAAGTTGGTTTAACACTGTAAGATCATGACTATTTTCTTCTTTAACATTCTTAAGTCCAAGAATTGGAGGATGACACAATAAAATGCAATCCAGATGTAAAGGTCTATAAAGCTTTAAAAGGAAATCATCTTTCAAGTTTTCCAGTTTATTTTCTTTTTCTTTTTCATTCACTTGGCTGTTGACGTTTGCAGCATTTCCATTTCTGTCTCCATTAGAACCTTTGCCCTTTGCTTTACTTCCTGTTCCCTTTTAATTTTGTTACTTTGAACTACACACACAAACTTCTATAAATAAAATGTTTCCATCAGACCATTTGAAGTTTTCCCTTTGTGATTTCTTTGCTACAGGAACACATTAAAGAGTGCTCCATTTTTCAAGGTTGAAAATTAATTAATCACTCAAATCAACAATCATGTAACAAGGTTGCTTTTATAAATCTTTGGGGAACATTCCCATCCCCCAGGATGCTTGGCTAATAATGTTAAGGTGGTCATTTTTGAACAAAGGAACATCAAAGACAAATTTCAACATAAAACTGCTGAACTATCAGTTTATCAAGAGACTCAACTCCCTTCTGGAATTTGAGTAAAAGTTTTTTAAAATCACATGCTCCATCAGTTTAATCAGTTCACCACTTCAAGGATTTTTTTGTGTTATAGCCAACATTTAACTAAAGAAATTAAAGTTAACAGAGTCAATAATAGTTATTAACTGAGTCAATAACTAGTCATCAATAGCAGGAGGAAATGATTCCTATACTTTGGATGCACAGTAGCTGGCTGTACCAGAACTTTGCAATTGTTTACATGTTTCTCAACCTTTGGGCTCAAGGTGTTTTGGAACTTCCGTTAACAGAAGCCCAAGTCAGCACACCTTGCTGATCAGGATCTCTGGGAATTGAAGTCCAAGAACATCTGGGGGCCCAAGGTTGAGAACCTATGGACTTTAGAACCACAACTCTCAACATCCCACACCAACGGCCATATATATAATTGTCCCCAACTTTGCTGCCTCTTGTGCCCTGGTATTTTGTCCTATTGGTATGTCATTTGTTGTTTGCAGTGTTTCCTTCTTTGTTGGTTTGTTTTTTGGATTCTAAATACAATAATTCTCCAAGCAGAATTCTGGGTGCTCCAGTTCACAAACTGATAACTGCAGCCCCCTTCATTTCAATCACCTGGCCAAGGCCGACGACCTCCTCCGAGCCCTCGCCACTGGCCAGAGTTGGAGGGCTTTAAGAGCCGCCGGCTGGAGCCCCGGGATGCCGACACCCTCCTCCAAGCCCTCGCCACCGGCCGAAGTTGGAGGGCTTTAAGAGCCGCCGGCTGGAGCTCCGGGACGCTGACGCCCTCCTCTGAGCCCTCACCACCGGCCAGAGTTGGAGAAGACGGTGCTACGGAGGAGGGTTAAGAGGATGCTCTCGCCCTCCCTCCAGACCTCGTCACCTCGGTCGGAGGAAAAGATTGCTGGCACCTGTGGGCGGCGAGAGAACGTTCTCGCCCTCCCCCCCCGGACTTCGTCACCTTGGCCCGGAGGCCTCACCACCGCTTTGCTGGACTCTCCCTTGGCCAACTGGCCTCGAAGGGAGCAACAGGTGGGTGTCCTGGGGGTGATGAAAGACCTCACTGCCGCGGCTTCACTGGACTCTCCCTCGGCCAGCCGGCCTCGAAGGGAGCAACAGCTACGGGTCCCAGGTGGTGATAAAAAGACCTCGTTTTGTAGGATTTTGCTTATAATCATTGCAGGATTCAGTAAATGTGGTTTTGTTTTTGCTGTTGTTTTTTTCTTTGTAATGTTTTTGTAACATTTTATGGTGATATTAATATTTTCTGATTGTTACTGTGTTATTGATATGTATATATTTATTTTTCTGATACCTGTACTGTGATGATTGTGATTATGATAATGTGAAATTTGTGACTGTTATGTTATTTTTTATACTTTGTAAGCCGTCTAGAGTCAGGTTCGCCTGAGCAAGGCGGGGTATAAATCTGAAATGAAATGAAAAGGCTGAGGCCTCTTTCTAAGCCTCCATTTCCTGCTCCAATGCTCCTTGGGAGGAAGCTGCTCAATATTCAATAGGACAGGGGTCCCCAACCTATGGTTTTGGACTTCAATTCCCAGAAGCCTAAGTCAATTCCCCAAAGTACTGATCAGCCAATGTATTGACTTAGGCTTCTGGGAACTGAAGCTCAAAACCCAAAGGTTGGGAACCCCTGCCCTAGGGGTTGTAAGCTTGTTCAGTGTTTCCCAATCTTTGGTTTTTTGGACTTCAATGCCCAGAACCCTTAGCCAATTCCTCAAAGCACTGATCAGCCAATGTATGGACTTAGGCTTCTGGGAATTGAAGTCCACCAGTGTTCAGCAGAACATAGTTTGTGAAACACTGTGTTAAGATATGGACTTTTCTGATATTTTTATACTACAGATCCCATAAGTCTCCATTCTAGTGGTTTTACCTGCAATGCAGACACCTACACACTCATAAATGAGGTGGGGGGGGGGAAGAGACCTAAGCTGGGAAGCTTTACAGGCTAGCTAAGCCTCACTCTGCCCAAGCTTCTTGTTCAGAAAGGAAGCTATCCTTGTGCTAGTTGGGAGCTTTCTTTCTGAACAAAACACTAGATAAAGCTAGACTGCAAAGCCTTCCAGCTGAAGCTTTCCCCCACCCAGCACAGGTGAGCCACATTTAGATATCTGTAGATCAGGTGGAAGGACAGCAGTGGCTTAGTGGTTAAGTTTGACAGCCAGAAGGTTGGCAGTTCAGCAGTTTGAGGCCTGAGTGCTGCCCAGCTCCTGCCAACCTAGCAGTTTGAAAGCAAGAAATTGCAAGTAGATAAATATGTAACGCTTCAGTGTGAAATGTAACAGTGTTCCATGTGCTTTGGTATTTAGTTGTGCCTGTCACATGACCACAGAAATGTCTGCAGCTGGCTCTTTGACTATAAACAAAGATGAGTGCCAAAAAAAACCTAGGCCCCTCACCAAACTGCAAGTCACAAGATTCCTCAGGATGGGGCTGTGCAATTTAACATGGGATCACAATGCTAAACTATACACTAAGGTAGCCTGGGAGATTTCACAAGGCATGTTTTAGAGGAGGCTTATATAAGCCACCTAACCACATGAGCAGCTATAGTCTATGGGACAGTTCCCCATCTTATACTCTGTTTTGCTTTGCTTCTTAAATGATTTGTGTCTTCTCTCTTCTTAGACTGAGCGTTTTGTTGGACTGCAACTCCCATTAGTCAGCTATCATGGTCAGTTATAGAACATACTGGGATTTACAGTCAAGCAAACATCTAGAGGGCTACACCACTTATCCCTAAAGTTCAGGATACAGTGGCATTCCACCAGTGCAAGAGTGGTATACTTCCTCTTCCCCAGCATAACTGCTGCATGTCTGCAATTGTTCTGCAGAGCTCTATACAACCATATCATTCTTGTTCATATAGCCTTTATCATACGCACATGTACATCTACTGTATAAGTATGAAACATAACAGCAGCAGCAAAGAGTAGATACATGTGTATCATGTGTAAAAACACATAAAGAAATTGTTTGTTTATTTACTTACCTGGTTTTTTTTAAGAACTCCTTAATTGAGAACTGAGAAGACTTTTCCAGACAAGTTCTTCCGGTTTGTTTTTAGAGTTTCAGAACCATTGTAAATCAACACATAGAAATAATAATCTAAAAAACAATCACCAAGCCAAGCTCTGCTCTTCCTGTCCTGGATATTTAGCCTGTATCCTGGATGATCCTTTTGTTTATCCCATGTACATCTGACTCTGTTACATGAACCAAATTAAGGTGTGTTTTTTAAAAAAAATCTGTTCAGCTACTTTTGCCTGTCCTGCCACAAGACTGCCTTCTCTTGTTAGGATTCCTGTTATCTGCCAGCTGGAATATATGCTAAATAATTATAGTAATTACATAAGAACACTTTACCTTTGTGACTCATATGCCTTGTTACTGCATGTTGTTCCTTGCAGTGATTGTGTAAGCTGGTGAAGAAAATACGTAAGATTACAGCCACAGGAGCTGACATGGAGGTATCTATTTTCAACCCTGGGGAGAAAATAATTTTCTTCTACAGCCAGAGGTCATGGAATAGAAGAGAAAGAATGACAAGCATTCCAAGTTATAAGGGAAATAACCAATAATGTATTTTACATAACAGTTGAGAGATGTGGGTACACAACTGGCTATAAAGATGGTTTAGATTAGAAGCTTTAGTTGGTTCAAAATGCAGCAGCCAGACTTCTTCTAACTGGGACCAATTATAGGAGAAATTATTTATTTATTTATTTATTTATTTATTAGACATATATAATGCCCCTGCTACAACTGCAATTATATTAGCATACCTCTATATAAATTTGTCCCTAACTTTTAAAACAATCCTGTTGATGTTCTTGGCAGGATACAGTTCTCCAGATAGCCTGAAGGAGCTTTCAAAGGAGCAACCAGTCCTTGAATTGTGTTCAGAAACAAATGGGTCACTAGTGAAGGCATTGTAGCAAAGGTATTGTGTGCTCCCTGTAATTGGCCGTCAGCAGTCTTACCATTTTTAAGGTAAAGGTCTCTTTTGCTTGAAAGCCAGGCATATCTGACTCTAGGGTGCAGTACTCATCTCCATCTACAGCCAAAGAGTTGGGACTATCTGCATCTGCAGACGTTTCCATGGTCATGTGGCAGGCAGGACTAGGCATGCTGTTACCTTTCCACCAAAGTGGTACCTATTTATCTACTTGCAATTTCTTGCTTTCAAACTGCTAGATTGACAGGAACTGGGACAGACAGGCACTCACTCCATTGTGCAGCACTTGGGTCTCAAACTGCTGACCTTCCAGTCATTAAGTTCAACATCGCAATCACTAAGCCACTGCAGTCCCTTACCATTTTTAAAGGCAACCCCAAATACAGCACTTTATAGGAGTCCAGCAGTTGTAGCAGGTACTACAAAATCATTATTCTGTTGATGGACTGTTACAGAACAGTTAAGCTTCAGACCATGAAAGTCATGCTCTGTTAATTACTTTATTTAACCCACATAAAGGATGGATATGAAAGAAGGCAGATTAAAAGAGGAGCTTTTATTGATCTAACATCTGTTCATGATACAGTAAACCATAAGAAATTGAGAAGGAAAGTATACACAACTACGAAGGACTATCAACTGACATAGCTCATCCAATGCCTATTGCAGAACAGAGTTTTTTGTCACTCTGCAGGGCAAAAAGAGCCATTGGAGAGTTCAGAAAATGGCCTTCCCTAAGGAAATATATTGGCCTCTATGTTATATAATTCCTATTCTATGCCAATGACCAACCAATAAATTCTGGAACTAGGACCTTTATTTATGCAAATAACACAGCAATCACTGCTCAGAGAATGTTTGAGGAAGTAGAGACTATGCTAGTATCTGCTCTTAAAGAACTAGCTGTCTACTATGACAACAATCACCTAAAACCTAATCTGAAAAAAACAAACATGTGTATTTCATTTATGAAATAAGGAGGCAAGAAAAAAGTTGAATATAACCTGGAGAGGCTACAAATTAAACCATTTTAACATTCCAAAATACCTGGGGGTAAAACTGGACCATGCTTTAACTTATTAACATAATTGTCAGGATATTACGCAGGAGGTATGCACCAGGAACAATCTGATCCACAAAATTGCCTGTACTACATGGGCTGTGAATACTAATGTTCTCCATACATCTGCCCTTGCAGCCAATGGTGAGCAGGTGGTGGTAGGAAAATTGGGTGGCCTCTGGGCAGGGGGGTAGTGAAATTGGGTGGCCACACCCACCTCCCTGCCCTGTCCCATCAGGTTTTGCCCCTGCAAGTGGTTCAAGGTCTCCCTTGCGCAAAAGCTAATCATATCCAACTCTAGGGTGCAGTACTCATCTCCATTTACTGCCAAAGAGCCAGTGCTGCCTGTGTTTGCAGATGTATACATGGCCATATGGCAGGAATGACTAGATCGCCCACGACTTAGGCTCAGCCCATGGTGTGGTAGTGAAATCTTTTGCTGTCCACCACTCTCTACAGCTGAGGTTCATTGAACTGAACTATGGAAAATAATATCACCTGGAGGGTGACAAAGGAGAAGTCAGCAGCAGGTTACCATCTCTAATATGGGGCATGGAAGACACTGAATAGACAGGAACTGAGGTGAAATGATGCAAAACAAACCTAAATAGGTGGGCTACATTGATGATGGTGAACTATGGGACTGTGGAGAGAGACAAAAAATTTATGTTATTCCCAATCTTTGGTTTTGGGACTTCAATTCCCAGAAACCTAAATCAACTCCCCAAAGCACTGACCAGCCAATATACTGACTTAGGCTTCTGGGAATTAAAGTCCACTAGTCCTCCATGGAACATAGTCTGGGAAATGCTCTGCAGCAACTTGCCTAAGCCATTTTTTGGAATAGTAGCTGTGTTAGTCTGTGGTTCAGGCATCTCAGAAAACAAAACAAAATAAATAAAATAAAATAAAATAAAAAACACTGCAGCACTTTAAAGACTAACTGCTATATTCTTATTGTTAGCTTTCGTGGATCAAGTCCACTTCATCAGACAGAGAGTGAAACTTACAGGCATGTTCTTTATATACCAAATTCAGGGGCTCAACAGGAGAAGGGGTGTGGTCAAGCAAGATGACAGACAAGCCAGCACAAGATTGCAGTTTCACACAACCATTAGCAACAATAGATTATTCAGATAAACTCTAAATGACTCCCTTTCAATCTCAAGGTTGCTGAGTTAGCCCACTACGGTATCTGATCAACTTGTGACCTGCATTTCGGGGGGGGGGGGGGCAAACACTTGTACCTGGCAGGAAAGTTGTAATATAAAATCATATAGCAATCTGTGTATCAAATTTGATAATGTCCCAGAAACCCTTCACTAATATTTAGCTCCCTGTGATGGGTATCTAACAGATGGATGTATTTGATTTCTGCTGTCTCCCTTTCAATCCTAGTTTTGTAATTTCTCCAAGACTTTCAGGTCTTGGATAGAGTGCAGGGGCGTAGCTACCGCCGTATCTGCCGTATCAATTATACGGGGCCCCCGGGCCACGGGGGGCCCCCAACGTGTGTAAGCAAAACAAATCTTTACCCTTCCTAAGGGCCCCCAAACAAATTTTTATACGGGGCCCTGCCAAGGCACGCTACGCTTCTGATAGAGTGTCCAGTTAGATTGAAGTGGTTTGAGACAGGTTTCTCTGTGTTGCCATTCTGATTTGTATCTGATTTGTGTCCATTAATCCTTTTGCGTAAAGATTGTCCTGTTTGTCCTACATAAAGCACGGATGGACATTTCTGGCAAGAGATTGCATAAATCACATTGGCAGAAGCACAAGTATTTATTTATTTATTTAAATTTGTTTATTGCCCTCCTCCCCGAAGGGACCCAGGGCAATTCCCAACACAATCAGCAAGACAACAATTTAAAACCAAATTAGAAATTAAAAGTTTTAAAAGAAGCTTAAAAACATAGCATTAAAAACCAGGCATTATAGCTAGGAGGCACTGGGTGTCAAACCATCCAGCCAGCTGGGGAAATTGATCGATCCATTCCCCAGACCTGACCTGCCAGCCAGGTTTTCAATCCTTTCCTGAAGGACAGCAGCTCTGTTTGCAGGTGTAGTTCTATTGGGAGGAGGTTCCACAGGGCCAGAGCAGACACAGAGAAGGCCCTCCTTCTAGTGCCAGAGAGGTGTGTCTACCTGGCCGATGGCACAACCAGAGAGCCTCTCTGGTCCGCTCTGGTGGGACAGACAGATGTCCTTGGGACAATGCGGTCTCTTAAGTATCCTGGTCCACTACCATGTAGGGCTTTAAAGGTAATAACCAGCACCTTGAATTGCACCCGGAGACAAACTGGAAGCCAGTGCAGCTCCCTCAGCAGCGGTGAGGCACGGGCATAATGCCCGCACCCCAACACCACTTGTGCAGCTGCGTTCTGGACCAGCTGTAGCCTCTGAATGCTCACCAAGGGCAGCCCCATGTAGAGCACATTACAATAATCAAGTCTGGAGGTGACTAAGGCATGTGTGACCATGAGCAAGGAGTCCAGGTCTAGGAACGGCCGTAACTGGCGAATCACACGAAGCTGTGCAAAGGCCCTCCTGGCCACAACTGCCACCTGCTCTTTGAGCAGTAGTCACGAGTCCAGGAGGACCCCCAGATTACGTACCGGGTCTGTTTGGGGCAAAGCTGTCCCATCCAGAACCAAAGATGGTAGTTCCCGAGATAACACAGGACCCCCTACCCACAGCCACTCAGTCTTGCCAGGATTCAGCTGAAGCCTGTTGTCCCCCATCCAGACCCTGACAGCCTCCAGGCACCTGGAAAGGACTTCTACTGCATCGCTAGTGTTCCCACGGGCCAAGATATACAATTGGGTATCATCTGCATACTGATGATACCTCACCCTGTGGGAGCGGATGATCTCACCCAACGATTTCATGTAGATATTAAATAGGAGAGGTGAGAACACCGAGCCCTGAGGCACCCCGTATTGGAGCAGCCTAGGGCTGGACATCTCACCCTCCAATCACACCGACTAGGTCCGGCCCTTCAGAAATGAGGAAAACCAGGCCAACACTGTGCCCTGGATCCCCAATCCTCAGAGCCTTCCCAGAAGGATACCGTGGTCGACGGTATTGAACGCCGCTGAGAGGTCAAGAAGAGCGAGGATGGATGGATGTCCACCATCCCTCTCCCTGCAGAGATCATCCACCAGTGCGACCAATGCAGTTTCCGTAAAGTACAACTGCTTTTAATGTTGTGAGTGGTGTGATTGGGTCCAGTAATACTGTTTCCAGAGCGAATGTGGGGGCATAGTTGACGTCTGGATTTGCAGCAGGGTCTAGTTCCCATATCTGCTCCACTTCTGTGTAGTCTGTTGTGTGTCAATAGTTGTTTGAGATTGGGGGGTTGTCTATAAGCGAGTAGGGGTCTGTCACCAAGGTCTTTGGAAATGAAGCACTCTTGATCCACGAGAGCTAACAATAAAAATATAGCAATTAGTCTTTAAAGTGCTACAGTGTTTTTTATTTTATTTTGTTTATTTTGTTTTGTTTTTTTCTGAGTTGCCTAAGCCATGTGATATTGAGGATTTGTTTGAAGAAAATGACAGGGCTAGTCAAACTGCTGAATATTGGAAATGTAGAGTGTAAATATGTAGTTTATGTGTGCATACAATTTAGATGATTAGTGTTTTTTAAAAATTATTTTGTAGTGTATTGTATTGTATCGTATTCAGTGGTGGGCAGCAACATGTTCGCACACCCCCCCGCAGGGGGGGGAAAGCAAAATTGGGTGGCCTTTGGGCAGGGTGTGAGTGGCACAATTGGGTGGCCTTCGGGCGGGGGGGGAAAGCAAAATTGGGTGGCCACACCCACCTCCCTGCCCAGGCTAACACAGCTATCATTTAAAAAGTTGTATTCTGTGCAAGCATATCAGAGAGTAAACAAAACAAAAAGACAAAAACGTTGTGGGACCTTAAAGACTAACTGATGTATTTTAATGTGAGCTTTTGTGGATCAAATCCACTGGCTCTTTGGCTATAAACAGAGATGAGCACTGAACCCTAGAGTTGGTAAATACTGGCTTTTGAGCAAGGGCAACCTTTACCTAATAACAGAAGATCTCTGATTAGTATTCAAATTTGACATCAGGTTTTGTCCCTGCAAGTGGTTCAAGGTCTCCCTTGCTCAAAGGCCAGTCATATCCAATTCTAGGTGCAGTGCTCATCTCCATTTACAGCCAAAGAGCCAGTGCTGCCTGTGTTTGCAGATGTATACATGACCATATGGCAGGCATGACTAGATTGCCCACGATGTCAGCTCTGCCCATGATGTTTGCTCTGCCCATGACATAGGCTCCACCCACAGTGTGGTAGCGAATTTTTTTTTTGCTGCCCACTACTGATTGTATTATATTGTTCGACTTATATGCCTCCCCACTCGCATATGCCGCCCCACTCACATAATATTACAGAACTGGAAGGAACATACAGAGAACAACAGGCAAAATAACCAGAGAAGGCTTATGGGAAGGCTATAAAGAGGGTGCAAAAATGTATACACATTTTAAGAAAGGAAAAAATTGTAATAATATATACTGTTAACAAAAGATGAATACAAGTCATACCTGCGATTACAAAAGGTGCTCAAAGTGGTTGCCATCAGTGTCCAGACACTTCTAATTACAGCAAACTACTGCTTGAGCAATTTCTACTTGTATTGCTGTGCATGCTGATTCAATTCCATCCCGAATTACCAGTGTAGCCAGTTTTCTATGGTATGCCACATCCTTTAAGGTCCCCCCATGGGTAGAAGTCAAAGGGTGTTAAGTCAGGAGAACATGGGGGAAACTCAACCACATCTCTTCATCCTATCCATTGTCCTGGCAAATTCTCATCAAGGTAAGCTCTCACATCTCAGTGGAAGTGCGGTGAGGCACCATTTTATTGGAAGTAAAATTTATCGTTGCCGAAGAGAGTTCTGTGGCAAGCGTGTAACTGTTCAAACACAATAGAACCAGGAATTGTTGTTGTGTGAGGCCTCCCTCCACAATATGTAATATGTTCCAGGGGTGAAGTTGCCGTTACTTGAGCCTGTATAGTCCTAACCAGTTCCAGGCCCTGAGTTGACTTTTGGGGCCCATGAGTCTTTGATCTCCTTCAGTAGTGCCTCCATGGTAGATAAACTATGTGCACCTAGAGAAGGGGCAATTTGAAAGTACTGTACTCAGTGAGGACAAGGCAAAAGGACCTAGCTTTTTTGATGGGTGGAGGTATGGTTGAAGGCATCACTGGCCAACTTTTCCTTTCATCATCAGCATTGTCTCTGTCAGTGTAGACCCCCTTGGCAATGATCCAACTGCTGGTCATAGTGATGGTCTCAGTGTTGCAGCCCATAATGTCTGCTCTGGCCTCCCATACACAACCTTGCCTTTTGGCAACATGGAGTTCAACTAGGACCACTGTCCAGGGATCCTTCTAGTCTACATGATCCTTCTCTTCTGGCATCAGGACCTCTTCCCTGCTATAGGCACTGACTACCTCCTCCTGTGTGCCACCCCAGACTCCCCTTTCTTCTTTTGGACCTGACAAATAACCCCTGGCTCCAGGCACTCTTCCTTCAGCAGCCATCCCGCCTCCTTCCAATACCTCTCTTACAGTCTCCAGCTGCAGGGAGACTCTTTTCTTCAGCAGGTATTCCTTCTAAGTCCTGGTCTCCTACCCTTCCTAGGTTAGGGGAATTTTGGTTATTCCTCTTAGTTAACAGAGTATGAGGTAGAAAAAAAATACAACACAAGGAAACTGTGGAGTGATCAGCTCAATATGTCACTGCCCATCGCTTTATTTTATTTTCCATACAAACTAGCACTCTGTAACAGTGTTTCCCAACCTTTGGTTTTTGGACTTCAATTCCCAAAAACCTAAGTCAGTCCCTCAAAGCACTGATCAGCCAAAGGTAAAGGTTGCCCTTGCTCGAAAGCCAGTCATAACCGACTATAGGGTTTGGTGCTCATTTCAGTTTACAGTCAAAGAGCCAGTGCTATCTGGGTCTATAGACATTCCATGGACATGTGGCAGGCATAAATAGACACTGAATGCTGTTTACTTTCCCACCAAAGTGGTACTTATTTATCTACAGTAGTTGCAAATTCTTGCTTTTGAACTGCTAGGTTGACAGAAGCTGGGACAGAAGAGAGCTCAGTCCATCATGCAGCACTCAGGTCTTGAACTGCTGACCTGTTGACCTTCCAGACATCAAGTTCAGCAACTTAATCACTAAGCCACTGCAGTACCTTCATCTCTACTACAGTGTGCCCAAATTACTATGTACAAATGTGGATGTTGGATAGTGAAGAAAGCCAACAAGAAAAAACTTGATTCATCTGAATTGTGGTTTTGAAGGAAAGCTTTACTGATACCATGAAGTGCCAGAAAGACAAATAGATTCTAGATTAAATTAGGGCCTAAAATTCTTCCTAAAAGCAAAAATGACTAAACCGAGATTTACTGAAAAAGTCAATAATGCTAGGAAAATTTGAAGGCAGGAAAAAAGAGGAAGACCTAACATGAGAGAAATTGACTCACTGGAAACTGTGGCCTTGAGTTTGCAGCAGCAGAGTAAGACTGCTAATGAGAGGAACTTTTGGAGGTCACAAATTCATAGGGTTGTCGTAAGTCAGAAGTGGCCTGATGGCACATAGCAACAACGTTTTATTTTTAATATTTTACTATTGGCTAAATCTATTCTCACATGAGTGGATGTTCTCCTCTTGTGATGGGAATTTTTCTTCCTGTTTGCACCTTTTAACTTGAACTCTGCTGTGGAGAGTTGCTCAACTTTTTGGGGCAACTGAGATATGGAAAGTCTACAGTGGAAGTGAGATTCAATTAGCTCACAATATGTATTCCATAGGTAGAAGGACACAATTAAATACAAACTTTTTAGCATAAGGTAACTATTCTTCCCCACTGCCTACTTAGATAGTAGACAAGTTTAGACTGCGTCTCTTTTGTGGCCACAGAGTATGTTCCTTCCTGCTAATGTTCAGCACCATCAATTATTAATCTGCACTTTAAAACATTACATAGACTGGAGTCATATATTCTGTTTCCCATCACCGTGAATGGAGCCTTTGATTCAATATTAACTGCACAGGAAGTACAGTGCAGCTGGAACGCTTACTTGCCTGACTCAGAAGGCCAAGCATCCAAAAGGAGATGAATCTCCACAGGGAACGTGCTGGGATATGAATAGAAGCTGTCTATAAAAGAAGTTTGTTTGTTTGAGCATGTCAGGCAACATTAATTATCAGCATAATTTCATGGGCTTCAAAGGCAAAATTCCAGGAAAGTTTGACCTACTGTCCTTAACAAACCACAAGCAATCACACAGATTTATAATACGCTGAAAGTTAAGGCATGTTAAACATACAGCCCAATTCTAAATACCTTTCATTAGTAAATACCTTTCATTAGAAGGACCCATCGTTATCAGAAATCTTACTATATAATAAACATGGTTACCGTTGCCATTGAGGTCCACCATCAAAACAGTCCTATATGTAAGAAAGTATGCATACACTGTATAAGTTCTTCTGTGTTCCACGGCCTGTACTCCAAGATAAACAGTCTTAATATTTATTTATTTATTCAGATTTATATTGCCGCCCACTCGCTGAATTGACTCAGGGCGGCTTACAGTCAATATTGCAGCCATACTTACTGTTAGACCTAATTGTTGTTGCTGTTCAGTCACACAGTTGAGTCTGACCCTTCACGGTCCCATGGACCACAGCACACCAAGCTCCTCTATTATCTGCATCCTCTGGAGTCTGGACAGATCTGCATCAATGATGGCATCTAGCCATCTCACCCTCTGCTGCCCCCTTCTCCTTTTGCCTTTGATCTTTCCCAGCATCAGGGTCTTCTCCAGTGAATCCTCTCTTCTCATTTGGTGGTCAGAGTATTTGAGTGGCCCCTTCTGTATCTGTCCTTCCAATGTGCCGTTAGGGATTATTTCCTTTAGGATTGACTGATTTGATCTCCTCGCAGTCCATGGGACTCTCAAGAATCTTCTCCAGCACCACAGATTGAAAGCATCTGTTCTTCTGCACTCAGCCTTCCTTATGGTCCAGCTCTCACAGGCATAGATTACTACTAGGAAAACCATCGTTTTAACTATGCGGACTTTTGTCGGCAGGGTGATGCCTCTACTTTTTATTATGCTGCCTTGGTTTGCCATATCTTGCCTCCCAAGGAGTAAGCGTCTTTTTATTTCATGGCTGGTGGGTATTTTCCTTCCAGCAATCTTAATTCTTGCTTGTGATTCATCCAACCCTGAATTACGCATGATGTACACTGCATATAAGTTAAATAAGTAGGGTGACAATATACAGCCTTGTCATACTCCTTGTCCTTTTCCAATATAAACCAATTAGTTGTTTCATATCCAGTCCTAACTGTTGCTTCTTGCCTGGCATACAGGTTTCTCAGAAGACAAATAAGGTGGCCTTGTGCTCCCATCAATTTAAGCACTTGCCAGTTTGTTGTTATCCACACAATCAAAGGCTTTAACATGGTCAATGAAACAGAAGTAGACATTTTTCTGGAATTTCCATGCATTCTCCATAATCCAGCAAATGTTGGCAATTTGATTTCTAGTGCCTGTCTCTTTGGGACTCAACTTGTACTTCTGCAAACTCTGAGGATCTGGGGCCATTTTTCAAGCCTTAGCTCCTCCAGATGAAACAGGAAGATGACAAGGAGGTAACTTCCTCTTGGCAGTTAAATAAAACCAAAAAGCCTCCATTTAAAAAAAGTTCACATCATGTTTTAAAGGACAACTGCTTTGTTGGGGTTGCATGGGGCTTTCCTTACATAATCCTATTGTGGGGAAGCCAAAGAAAAACATGTGGGTTCTGGAGTGCTTCCAGATATTCCTTGAACCTACTATTCTAAAAGCAGTCTACCTACTGCATTATGCAATTTATTTTATTTATTTATTTATTTAGATTTATTATCCGCCCTAATCAGGCGAACCTGACTCTAGGCGGCTTACAGAAAATTCATAAATTAAAACCTTGAGGTTCGAAATTACTTTAAAAAATCAATTAAAAAAGAATTAAACCATGAATTTACAACGATCTAAAAAATTTAAAAAGGTTAAAAAGTTTAAAAAGATTTAAAAAGTTTAAAAGAGTGAGGGAGGGGTGGCTGTCCCATCAGATCAGCCACCCAACATGGGACCCCATATTCCTGGAGCCCCACACCTGCCCTGCTAGCCAGGTTTTTAGGCCCTTCCGAAAGGGCAGGAGCTCTGTCTGTAGACGTAACTCAGTTGGCAGGAGGTTCCAAAGGGCCACGGAGAAGGCCCTCCTTCTGGTGCTAGAGAGATGCGCCTCTCTAGCCGATGGAATGATAAGAGAGCCTCTCCGATCCGCCCTGGTGGGACGGACAGATGTCCTTGGGACGATGCGGTCTCTTAAGTATCCTGGCCCACTACCATGTAGGGCTTTAAAGGTAATAACTTCAGCTTCCCTGTTGTCTCTCCCATTATAGACCCACAGATATCTAGGTCATTAGTTCCCAGCCTTATGGACCCAGATGTTATTGGACATTGGACTAATGCTTCCACAAATCTTAGCCATCACAGACAATGGTGAAGACTTCTGGGAATTTTAGTCCAAGAACATCTTGGTTTAAAAGGTTGGGAACCATTGTGCTAGATCAGGAGGTCTCAACCTTTTTAAGCCGGAGGCTGGGTCACACTCCCTCAGACAGCTGGGGGGGGGGCTGGATGACCATTTTGCCCTTCCTCCACCACATGCCACTTCCTGGTGTGGTGGAGGCAGTGGAGAGCCACATAAAATGGTGCCATGGGCTGCATTTGGCATGTGGGCTGCAGAGTGAGAAACACTGTGCTTGGTGGAAAGTTTCTAATGTGAAAACTACTACTTTTTTGAGTAGGCAGCAAGCTAGACTATATATTTCATGTTAACAATTCTTTAAAATACATCATGAGGGAAGTTCTGATGAACAGCCTTTTAATGCCATGTGAAAGGAGATACTTAGTCCAAAAGATTGTTAAGAGGACAAATGAGACAGAGATTATAAAGAACTCTGCATAATGAATATTTTTATGTATAAAAACAATATGGCTAGTTATGTTATACATTTAGGTCTCACCATGAAGAGAGCACAGCAAATGGAAACAACCCTAGGGATATTTCCATTTGTATTACCATTTGTATTTCATTCCTCCACCTTGTTCACTAAGTAGTCAATGAGTACTCCCAGATTTTGAGCATGCAGGAAAACTAGATGACAATTATATGATGGGCAAGTTTCTCCTGGTTTTTCTGGAATAACAATAATTTGTACCACCTGTTAGTTATCTCCACTTCCAAATCTTTAAAAGCATCAGCAACTGGCATATTTTACTATTGGAACAAAGCCAAAAGAAGAAGTATCATATCAGTTGTCTCAGTTGAAAACAAGCACCTACAAGACTAGACCAAAGTGCCATCTAGGCAAACATCCTAGACAAGCGGGAGCTAAAGCAAACTGATGTTTTTGTTCTACTGTTCACCAACATCTGGCATTAAGTGTATATGGCACCCGAACAGATAGGCTATATCAGAGCTAGGGAGCCTTGGCATCCATAAACCGTTATGGAATTCATGGTTCAATATTTGGACGGGTACAGCTTCCCTACCTTGTATGGTTATCATGGGATCCATAGATAAACTATTCTCCTTGTTAAAGCCATCATTTTGTAAAGGGATTTCTGCATTGTATGAAGAAAAGCTTCCTTTTATCTCTCCTGAATCCACCTCCACTCAATTTGGTTATATAACTCCTAATAGTATAAAGAACAGGAAAAGCTCTCTTCATATGATGTTACCAACTGTCCAATGTTCACTCATCTTTTTTCAGTTATCTTTCTTTACAGGGAAATATGCTATTGCTTCAATGCTTCTTTGGAATACTTTCCCTCGGAAGGCTTCCTTGTTCACCCCTGTTGATACTTTTTTACCATTAGACAAATAGCACTCTATTTTCTGAAGCGTTACACAGCTTTCCTATGTTCCAGTTACCTCTGAGTTAGAAAATCTGGTAATACCTGGATGATTAAGTCATAATAATAATAATAATAATAATAATAATAATAATAATAATAATAATAATAATAATAATAATAATAATAATAATAATAATAATAATAATAATAATAATAATAATAATAATAATAATAATAATAATAATAATAATTTCATGTCAGAGACTACCCTGGGTTGAAAGGATTTTTAGGTGATGCCCAAATGAGGCTTGTTTCTTGTCCCCAAGTGCAGCTCTTGAGTATTGAAACCCGACCTTCCAGTCTCCAGCTCAACATCTTAACCACTAAGCCACTGGGGGAGCTTTTAATTAAAAAATGCAAACAATAGCAACAGTGCTGAAGTTTTTCTTTTCTTCTCTGATACAATCAGTTGCATTCCACAACTAATATGTGACTGGCACAAAGGAGAGCCTATCAAGGGAAATGCCATGTTTGCCCTTTCATAATCCCTCAAGTGAATAGGACTCTGGTCTACAAGTACACATCAACTATAGCATACTTCATCTGCTATGCATGATGAAGAGGCAAAAAAAGAAAAAGTGGGAAGTACCAAAATTGCCAAAGTATAATGGGACATTTCCCCATGGCAAGCATGTTGTGGGAATCATGGCTCCCTCCACATTAGTACAGTAAAACCTCAGATAACACTAAAACCTGCTTCCACAAGTCTTGGTGTTATACGATTTTTAGTGTTATCCGATGCATGTTAAAATCCTATGGGATCCACAGAGATACATTGTAACCACACAGGCTTTAGCGGTTGTTATCCGATGCATCCCATAGGATCTTAATGTTATCCGATGCAATTCTTCCCCCCAGATTGCTTAATGTTATGCGATTTTAGTGTTATTCGATACTAATGTTATCTGAGGTATTACTGTAATAGGAAGCTAGTAAGGTACAACATTTTTAGAGACATGAAGTACTAAAGAGATCTGTATATAACACATGAATGAAACATTATTTATATTTCCCATATTCCCTAGCAGTAGGATGTTCAGGGATATTCGGTCAGTTTTTAGGAGGTGAAATAGTTTGAAAATTGCAACTGTACTTGTTCTTTTTTTTTCATTTGCAAAGCTACAAAATGAGTCCAAAGAACAAGCGAGCTGTCAGAGAAACAGTGCTCATACTTAAATTATCAAAGCATAGCACTGAAGTTAGGTAGCTGCAAGCTGTCATTGTATTTCACTTGTTTCCAGTCAGATTGTTAAATGTATCCTTCAGATACAGCTCCAGCTGAAATGTGTCTAGTAGCTGACATCAGAGGACACTAGCATCTTTAAACAAGCATCTTCATCTAGCAAGCTGTGCAAAATATAATACAGGATAATTGCAAACACTGGGGCATGTCCATACTGTGCTCATACAAATGTCAATATCAGCATTGAAGTAGTCAATGTTGCATTATGCATGCATGAAAAGGGGAAATGAAAGAACATTCATATTCTCTAAGGCCCAATTCATATCACACTTTAAAAGTCACTTTGGGTCCTAGAATTACTCCTGTATTTGCAGTGTACAATTTTTACTTAAAAAAACAACAACTTTTTAATGTGAAAGGCACTGTTCGATGTCAGAAGATGCCAAACCCAGTAACCAAGGAGAATCAGTAGTATCAGCAGTTGACTACACTTTGAAAGCATAAAACTTAGCAACTACATTATGTGATATTGAACCATGTTTTATGCAAACCCCTGAACTAGAATTAATCAGGAATTATAACTCTGTTTGCTTAAGACTCAGATGAGATAAAGATCTTCTCTTTGCCCCTTCCGGTGTTCCATTAACACAACTGAGCTAGAAAGATTATGTCATTGCTTATTACTGCTTTTGCAATGATCACTGCTTTTCTCCGACCCAGTTGAACTTTATGTTAAAATGTCACTCAGTTACACTGTATTTAATAGCCATTTTTGCCTTCTCTGTTTACTTTTCCCTCTCTGTGAGCTCAAACACTGGACAGATCAGAGTATTTTTCTCATGGAAGAATTAAAATAAAAAGAATGCAAGGGCAAAGATCCTTCAGAACATGCAGTTGAACTGAATAGCAAAAGAGCTTCATGTATTTCTACCAGCTGGGGATAACATTTTAAAAAAATCTCAGAGAGTAAACAAAACAAAACAGAAATGTTGTAGCATTTTAAAGACTAACTGCTGTATCTTAATGTTAGCTTTTGTGGATCAAGTCCACTTTGTCAGACATAGGAGTGAGGCTCATGGCATCAATTTATACACATCAGGTACAGAGGTACATAATGTTTAGCATTACAAATAAGTATACAAATCAATGTGTTTTTTTACAACTGGTAATCCCTGTTATTCAGATTAGTTGTGAAGTTTCTCGCTGTCAAATTGCAAAAGGTTAATAGATAGACGCATGACAACCATTGTGACATTAAGTAAAGGTCTCCCTCTGCTCAAAAGCCAGTCATATCCAACTCTAGGGTTTGGTGCTCATCTCCATTTATAGCAAAAGAGACAGCGCTGTCTGCATCTGTAGACAACAAACATTGTGGCCTTACACATTTGCCAATGAGTTAGCATCTATTGGCAATGGTTTGAGTGACCCAGACAAAATTGCAGCATAGAACAACCTGTTAGTTGAAATATTTGAAGTGGTAACCCACGGGTGGCCAACCTTGGTGTTCCAGATTACTATTTGTGTCAGTGATTACTCTGGGTGGAAAGGATTTTTAAGGGATGCCTGAATGAGGCTCGTTTTATGTCCCCAAGTGCAGCTCTCTGGTATCAAAACCCGACCTTCCAGTCTCCAAGAACAGCTGGAGCACCAAGATTGGTCACCCCTGTGGTAGCCTCTTGTGTTTGATGAAATGAGTGGGCTTGCTCCATGAAAGCTCACATTTAAATACAGGAATTAGTCTTTTGGTGTCACAACATTTTTTTTTTTTTGCTCTTCTGCTTTGTTTACTCTCAAACTCGTTAGCTGTGCATCAAATTTGATACTGTCCCAGAAACCCATAACTGATACACTTTGTTAGACCAGGATTTATCGACCTTTTAAAGCCAAGTGCTGGGGCACGCTCCCTCAGAAAGCTTTGAGCCCGGAGGTCCATTTCACCCTTCCTCCACCATTTGGTGGAGGTGGGCACATGAAATGGTGCCATGGCATGGGCCGCATCTGGCCCACATGGGCCGCAGGTTGAAAATCACTGCACTAGACACCATTGCTAATGAAAGGGTGTCTCTCCTCCTCCCAGGTATAACCCTACATTTGTTCGTGAGTCCGACAACAAAAAGATACAGGATTACACCTCCTGGGCTCTCTACCCAGTTCTGAGAGGAGAAGCCCTCATTCCCCTCACGACGGGCCAACCCCCCCCCCCCGTTGCTCCTCCCCTTCTTCCCCCTCCTTCTCTAGGTTACCTTAGCAACAAAGGGACGGGGCCCGGCGCAGCGGTGGGGGGGGGGGGTGGACGCGCGCGCCTGCGCCCTAGTCTTGCCTCCCTCTTCTTCGCCCCAGCGGCAGTTCGTCCCAGTGCACGGGGTGGTCTCTTCCGGTTCATGTCGGAGCAGAGGAAGCCGGGCGGCCATCTTGGACCATCCGGGAGCGGCGGCTCTGAGGGGAGAAAGAAGGGGTCCCCGCTGGATGGTGGCGGCGGCCTGTTCATCACGGACAGTGCGAGGGCGGAGAGGCCTCTCTGCCAGGCTTCTGGGGCGGGCCGCGGACGGAGAAGGGGTGGGCCGTGCCCGGCCCCAGCCGATCCTTTTTGGGGGGGTCGGAGGAGGGCGTCGTCGGCGGTTGAAAGAGTTTGGACTTCTTTGGAAGAGGAAGGAACAGGACAAGGGGGTGCAATTAACAGCCGCGGCCCGGTGAAGCAGGACTGGGGCGAGCGGGGAGAAGAGGGGCTGAGGAGGAGCAGAAGCTTCCACTGAGGGAGCCATTATTATTGTTGCTTCCTCAGAGGACGGTGGAGGCATATAGGAACAGGGTATTATTTGCGGGGATCCATTTCCTCCCTCAGTTGACTCCTGGACTCTGTTACTGCGCCCCCTTCTCGCCCTCAACATTACCTTGGAAGCTGCTGTTTAATTCTCTCTTTTTCCCCCCCTCCCTAATCCCAATCTCTTTCTCTCTTCCACACACACTTCTGTTCTCTCCCCCCCCCCCCTTTTATTGCACTCCATGACTAGCATCCGTCTCTCCTGTAATCCATCGCTGCCACCTCCTAAGAATTCTAATCGGTCTGTAGGATGATCCCTCAAGACTCCCAGAGAGACACCATGCCTCTTTATCAAACTGTAATATAGATGGTGGTGGAGGAGATAGCCCACATTTATCTCCCCACCCTCCCTTTTTCTTGATGGTGGTGCTTCATAACCACTATCATGAAGTAAAATAACCCTTTTTTTGGTGTGTGTATATATATATATATATTCTGGGAAAGGAGGGTGTTAGTTTTTTTTTTAATTATTTCTATGTAATATACTGCTGGATTTTGCCATCACAAACGGTGCTTCAGCACGAGTGAATGAAAATGTCCACTAGAACTCCATTGCCCACGGTGAATGAACGTGACACTGAAAATGTAAGTGCTGTTCAGAATTGTTCATTTATTTGGGGGGTTGGTTGGTAATTGAATGCTTTTTAAATAGCACATTGAATTTCTGAATCTACAGTGTAGTGTACAGTAAAACCTCATATAACACTAAAACCTGGTTCCACAAGTCTTGGTGTTATATGATTTTTAGTGTTATCTGATGCATGTTAAAATCCTATGGGATCCATAGAGATACATTGTAACCACACAGGCTTTAGCGGTTGTTATCTGAAGCATCCCATAGGATCTTAATGTTATCTGATGCAATTCTTCCCCCCAGATTCCTTAATGTCATGCGATTTTAGTGTTATTCGATACTAATGTTATATGAGGTATTACTGTATTTTGCTTCTATGTACTGTATGTTTGTGTATATGATAACATGAGCTTATTAGAGAGTTGCTGGAGGAAGCGGGGGGGGGGGTTCCCCCCCAAAACTCTGCCATTCCTAAAAGTGTGAATGTTTGTAACTGTGGTGAAAGTGGTCATAGGTAGTCAAACTGTTAATGATTAAAATTTAAAGAATAACTTAATAAGCTTAGGTTATCTTCAGACTTAATGTTCTGTCACTCATTGTCTGGCACCCACAAATCTGATAACAGATGTTTGCAGGTTGCTACAAAGAATGTTATTGATGCAGAAGCTATTGCTTAAGGTCTGCCTATAATGTACTTCTATTACTGTTGGATCTTAAGACATCTCTTTTCCTGTTAAACTCCTCACAGTTAAGTCAGTGATATGTCTGTAAAACATATGGGCCAAGTGAACATCCAACAGATGGAGGGATAGATTTATAACATTTATATCTCACCTGCTTTAGTGATGAACACTACTCTGGGTGGCCAGTTGCAACAATAATATTCATGACCCAAGCCCAAAATAAACAGTAACCACTACTCCAATAGCCCACAACCTATTTTTTTAAACATAAAATATGTTGATTAAATATTGATCATACATAAGCATATCATTGGAAATAATGAAATCTTTCTCTGACAAAGCGTGGAGTGGTGACCTAGATAACATATCTTTCAAGTTTGATTTGTATTTTTTTATGCAAGCAAGTAGGCTTATTTATGCAGGGAGGTGATTTGGATATGCACCCTTCTAGAAAGAGGAGTCTTATTAATTTCAGATATTTCTGCGTGCTGATTATATAGATGTTGAAGATAATTACCATTTGGGAAGGTGTGTATGTACTGTATTTTTTTTAGTACTGGGTAACACTTTTTCTGCATAAAGGTCGACAGCCATAATTTCTGTGGAACATGCATTGGAAAAGCAGTACTGTATTTGTTGAATCCAAGGAATAATTGGTTTTGTCTTTCACATCACTTTGTATGATAAGACCACTGCAGGAATTCATTCTGTTGTACAAATTATGCAGAGGAGCTATGTTTATTGACAGAATTTGCAACGTAATATTTTTTGTATTGTTGACTTGATTGCAGAGTATGCAATTAAACTTGCGACTTAATAGCCCCAGTAAGGAAGACCAAGTACAGTCATACCTCGCATAACGAATTTAATTCATTCTGCAAGGCTGCTTGCTATGTGAGTTTTTTGCTATGCGAGTCAGACTCGCATAACGATTTTTTTGCTATGCTAGTCAGACTTTTCCCTATGGAAAACCTCGCATAATGAGCGTTTCAAGGGGGAAAACTCGCATAGCGAGAAATTTTCGCTATGCAAGTTTTCCCCATAAAAATGCTCATTATGTGAGTTTTTCCATAGGGAAAAGTCCGACTCGCATAGTGAAAAATTCGTTATGTGAGTCGGACCGCTTAGCAAAAAACTTTCTCATTATGCGAGTTTTTTGCTAAGCGAAACGCATGTTATGCGAGTTTTGACTGTACATAACATTTTTGAATGAAATAAAAAGAAACTTTATTTTATGTATGATCATTGTGATCAACTGAAGACCGTGAAAACACCCTTACTTGCAGAAGTAAGCTATTGCTTTTTATTTTGGCAATTATAGTTTGGCTTTGACTGTTGCGCTGACACTTGAGTATGAAGGCACCAGTCATGATTTGGATTCCTGCATTGATCAAGGGGTTAGACTAAAAGGCCTTTTCCAACTCAGTGATTCTATGCTTTAACTTTACACTGATTGCATTATTTGCAAAAGGTGACTGGAATTTTATTTCGATAGTTAGAAATTTACTTTTCAAATGGTTTAGTAAGTGAAATAAAGGACTACAGCAGAGATTCTCAACCTGCGGCTATGTGCCCCTCCCCATCCTCCACCACACCAGGAAGTACCATGTGGTGGAGGAAGGGCAAAATGGCCATCCTGCCCCGGAAGCTCTCTGAGGGAGTGTGACTCTCCCTGGCTTTAAAAGGTTGAGAACTCCTGGACTGGAGTAATCCATGTTCATGGGCTAATTTGTCATTTCATGAAGGGCTAATTAATAAAATCAAAATGCTGGAGTAAGCCTTGAAGAAATTGAAATTATTCTCCCATTGTCCATGTTTTGTATTTATTGACGTGTTAGATTACATTTATAGTATCTATTCTCCTTAATTCCTAATGCAAATTATAAAACTATAGGTCAGGGGTTCCAAACTTTTTTGTGCTGTGCCCCCCCCCCCCCAGTTATCCAGTTGCATGGTTCTCCCTTGTGTAATCACTGCCATAAAATGCATTTACGGCTGTTGTAAATGTGTCTGCTTCTGCTTCCAGTGTGGCAGTGGAATTCCATTACAGTATATGTAATTCAGTAATTGACTATTGATTTTGGGCTTCCAGAATTATGTTTTAAAGAAAATGCCCAAAGTCAAATACTTCATTGTAAGTCATTATTAGTTCTGAAGTTAATCAGTAGTTTAATGATGTGGCCATTCATTCTGTTGCTTAGTATGTGGCCCAAGTTAGTGTTACCTGTATCAGCAAGTTCATCAAACTTAAAATTCTCTAGAGAGTGCCCTGTTTTAATTATCCAGTATTATCAGTTTGCAGTCGAGACTATGTTTATTCTTAAGATATGGATGGATGGTATTTCTAGTTCAGAGTTGATGCAAAATAGATACAGTAATACCTCGGATAGCGTTTAACCTCTGAAAACGCTAAAATCGCATAACGTTAAGTAATCTGGGGAGGATAATTAGATCGAATAACGTTAAGGTCCTATGGGATGGATCGGATAACAACCGCTACAGCCTGTGTGGTTACAATGTATCTCTATGGAGCTTTAACGTTATCTAATCCATCCCATAGGATTTTAACATGCATCGGATAACACTAAAAATCGGATAACACCAAGACTTGTGGAACCAAGTTTTAGCGTTATCCGAGGTATTACTGTACTGTAGTTGCTGTAGGTATGAATCATGCATGGTAGGAGATGTGCCAAGCATTGTTGTAAAAATTAACATAGTATAATTATATAATTGCAATTATTTTATGTTTTGCTTTTATGTGTTGCTTTTTCTGTTATGGGAATATAAGAATTTATGAACTAAGCAATACTGGTTTGATTGGTCACAGCTTATACCAGTGGTGGTGAATCTATGGCATGCGTGCCAGAGGTGGCACGCTGAGCCTTCTCTGTGGGCACCTGCACAGAGTTCACCTCACCCCTATGCGGAGCAGCACAATGGGGAGCACTTCCTCCCTCCCCACAGCATAGAGCTCGTCCTGCCCCTTTGCCCAGCAGCCCAATGGGAGCATTTCTTTCCTCCCCTGTTGCTGTGTTGGGACTTTGTGATAAATAAGTGAGTTTTGGGTTGCAGTTTGGGCACTTGGTCTCTAAAAGGTTCTCCATCACTGGCTTATACATATTGACAATATTAGTGATGAATTAAAAATACAATTTACTTTGTCAGTGGCTCTTAACCACAAAAGATTGCAAAAATTAACTAAACAGGGTGGAGTAACATAGGTTAACGTTCTCCTGATTACACTTTAAATTTGAATGTTCAGAATTGATACCTGTAACTAGATTTCCATAGAGTTACATAAATACATTTTCTTTTCTCAGATGAAAATATTTTTCCATTATAAATATGATGAACATTGACAGAACTGAAAGAGGCATAAAATGCAAAAAACAAAAACAAACTATCAACCAACAAACAACCATATTATTTGTGCATTTAGCAGTCACGAGAGTACTTTGGTTACCTTTTTGGGTTTAAAAGTTACTGGTTTCTCATACCAGAAAAGAGAGATAATTGAGCAAGTACAGCGTCTACTGGCAGAAACAATGTTCACTGTACAGTACAGTAAAACCCCGACTTACTTATGCTTCGAGTTACATAAGTTGAATTACAAAATGATTTTTGCACTAAAACCATATCCCAATTTACATAACACAATTTCCTATGGGTTTGTTTTGAGTTACGTAAAAAAATTGTTATTCCTATGGGTTTGTTCCAAGTTACATTAAAATTTGTTTTTCCTATGGGGTTGCTTCGATTTACAAAAGATATCATTTTTTCTATGGGATTGCTTCAAGTTAAGTAAAAAATTCATTTTTCCTATGGGTTTGCTTCGAGTTAAGTAAAAAACGATTTACATAAAAGCCTACGGAACAGACTTTTTATGTAAGTTGGGGTTTTACTGTAGTTTAATTTAGTTTTGTACAGAAATGCTGAATGAGCATTGTTCTTGTCTGTGCTTGAAGCTGAAACACCTTAAGTAATTTTCAAGGGGAGGGAAATCCTACAAGTCAGTGCAGAAACTCATTTTTCTCTTTTAAAATTGTTAGGCACTGATAGTTTCCAAAAGCAATTTAAGGTTCACAAACTTGACATGACTAAGGACAGTCTTGGTGCTCTGAAATCATAGCACTGGTTCATAGCCTGTGAGTTTTGACAATTTGTAGCTTCTTCAGTGTGTTTTTGTGAATGCAAGACCTTTAATTTCCGCTTACTTTCTAGCTTGTGGTCTGAAATGCTTCATAACTCCACTGTAATACTTCACATATGCACTTTCCACTTATACCCTTTTGTAAGAGGAACCTGTAGAACAGCTCTCCGTTTAGGGGCTAATCCTGCCTCTTTTGTAAGCAGAAGTTGCTAAAGACAGAAAAAAAGACACTGCATGGCGGTTGCTATTTATAGAATATCATGATATCCATATGTACTGTGAAATGACTTTGCATTATGTGCATTGGCTAATGTTCAGTGAGTTGGCCACACACACTTGTTCTAAATCAGAGGCAGAGTCCCCCACCCCATCTCTTAATATTACCTTTCCATAGTTATAATATTGGTTTTTAGGAGCATTTAGTACCGTATATACTCAAGTATAAGCTGAGTTTTTTAGCCCCAAAAAGGGGACTCGGATTATCCCCAGGTCATTGACCACAAGGGTCCTAAGACCGTGACAGATTGATTGAGATGTGCCAACAATTTAATTAATTTTACCATCTTTTCACGTATTTTGATTATTGAAACTTATTAGCAGCTGCTGCATTTCCCATCCTCAGCTTATACTCAGGTAAATCTATTTTCCTGGGTTATCAAGTCAAAATTAGGTGCCTCAGCTTATATTCGGATTGGCTTATACTTGAGTATATACGGTAAATGTCTAATACAATGCATCTTATTTATTCTTCTTCAGTGTGATTGCCACTGATACAGTATTACCTTTGCCAAGAGGCTCATTGATATGAACAATTTAGTAGGAATAAATCTGGGGCCTGATCATGATGCATAGTGTATAGTGTATATCCTGCTGTACTATGCATAGTTATTCTTTTAATATTGCAATCTTGTGCATTTTCTAAAGCAGAAGTAGGTCTTGTTGAGTTTAGTGGGCTTCCTCCCAAGTAAATGCGCATATGATTATACTGACAGTCATACATTTAGGCATGGAACCAGAAATCAACGTTCACTAATAGCTTATCAAGTCAGAAAAAGATTCTCATTTTGCGGAAAATGTACAGTTGAATGTGATTGTGCAAATTTCACAGTTCTTGCTTATGGGTGTTCTTGGTTATTTGAAAAAATAAATGAGGTTGTATCATGCATCCTTTTAGCTTGGTGTTTGATCTTTAAAGTACTCAATTCTTCAAACTCGTATTATTACAAGTTCCTGAGGAGCAAATCTTCTGGGCAATAAATCAACTCTGTTAAAAATTGTGATTTCTAGTTCATAATTAAATAAATAAAATAGGTGACTGCCTAATATATTCAAAACTTATACTATTGTTTGTGTCCTTCAGGCCTTATACATAATTAGTAACAATGGCTAAATTGGAAATGGACTTAGTTGGCAGTTTTATTGATGATTCAAGCATCACTATATCTTGTTCTTTAGTTGCTATATTTATACTTAACTGCTGATGTCAGTAACAACTTTTTTTTATCAGTGGACAAAGTCACTGTGACTTCAGCAATATAGTTAATGTCAGATGGAGATTGAAATTCCACTTAATCTTAAAAAATAGTCAGTTTTTATGAAATAGCTGAAATTTTAGTTATAGCTGAATACAGTAATTCTTTAATTAGATGTAACATTTTCCCCTTGTTTCTAACATGATATACCTTTCATTTTTTATTGTGATAAGTGACACCTTTCACTAATGAGTTTGATTCAAACAAACTATGACTTTTGCTTTAGCTAAGCAAAAGTGAAGTACAAATGAGACAATTTATTTGAGTGCTGCAGTAGTTTCTTGGCTGGAGAGATACTGAATGTCTTTTGTTTGCCAGGGTTAATAGGATATTCCTGTTTCTGGCTCCTTAGCATGATGGTGGCCAGCTTTGTCACTCTTCCCCAGTCGGCAGGTTGGCTGTAGATACAATTCTATATTTGGAATACGTGTGCTTGTCTTTGACCTACATGGTTAAAACTATATGTGCAGTATATTTATACTGACCCTTTGTTAGAGGGGAAAAAAACTGTTCATCACATATGTGCTGATTCAGTGAATTGTGCACCTTAATTGAAGAGTGAACTATTTGTGGTCATCCAGGTGATGTTGTTGGATTGTAACACCAGTCAGCATCCTCATTGGCTCTATCGGGTAGGGCTGATACAAGCTGTTGTCTAGTAGTGTCAAAAGGAGCACAAGCTGCCTATTCCCATCTTAGTCCTGTGGGTCACTGTTGCTGGCTTTCTTTTCTTTTTAATTATTTTTGGCTATCTTATAATTTTGTCATTTTAGTGATACAGTATTTCAGTTTCACCCCCAGTTACCTCAAACTTTTAATTTGTTTGGATGCCACCTCCTCTTTGATGTGGATGAAAATGAAGATGTGTGTCCAGATGATGAGCTATTTGTAGTAAAGATTACTTGCTTTGCTGTTATCTTTTTAAACTGATTATTGTTTGGCAAGTATGACCTGGTTAAACTGGCCAATCAATTTAACAGTCTTAGGAGCTGCATAATTGGGTGGGAGAAGTATCCAGCTCAGAAAACACAAGAATTACATTTGTACAGTAAAGTCTTTTTTAAAATCATAGTATGGGTTCTGACTGTTTTGGTTGCTCTATTATCTACTTCTTATACAAAGACTGCATTCCTTTATTTTTGCATCGAAATGGACTGCTGTATCCTAAATTGCCTATCTATCTAGAACATGTTACCTATACTCTATTTTTAGAGAGTTTTTTGTGTACAAAGAGACACCTGTCCACATCCCTAAATTACAACTGCTTATACAAGATGACAGAGGAGGTGGTCCATGGGGTCACAAATGGTCCGACTCAACTGTGTGACTAAACAACAACAAATAAAAGAGATACATCATTAGTAACATGCGTAGAAGCAGGGGGCAAAGGTGCCATAGGAGAAAAGGATCATAGTCAAACATTAAGAAGGCACAACTATAGGAGAATTACAAGAAACATGAGCAGTCCCAAGGTCAGGACAAACCTGAACTACAGTGATTTGACTTGCCATTATAATAGTTTCAGCATGTTGTCAGAAGACAAGACTTGCTGGAATGATACTGGTAGACTGACTTGTAAGAGGTGGAAGCTTAGTTCAGAGATTAAATTGACCTCAGCTTCTATAGATCAGGGAGGCGTGTTTTTTGTTTTCGAAAGTAAATTGCTCCTGATGTACAGTTGACTGTGACTTGCAGTAACCAATCAGTAGTATCTTCTCCTAGTTATTCAACAGTAGTAACAAAAAAGCCTTTTTTCTTCAGTCAGGTGATTAGCATCTCTAAACTATAACACTGTGGGAGGATGGCCTGTTGAAAACAGATCCATAATAAATAAAGCATTGAGAGAAATACATTGCAATTTTTGTGATCCCTTGCCCAACCCTGGAGGCAAAGGATCACAGACGGATTCTTCTTAAAGTAATGCATTCTACTCATTATTAAGTTCTTCTGCTAAAACTACCCAAAGCCTTTCCATCCCTTAGAAAGGGAGACAGTCTTAGAGACTTTTGTTATTTATTTTGTTTCATATCTTATTTAAATCCCACCCCAAAGCTGCTAGAAAATGTATATTGTATGAAAATATCAATGCAGTAATCAGAACTGTGGTAACTGGTGCACTGTCTATCTGTTTGCAAACCCTCACTATCCATAAATTGAAGTGCTTTAAGTAGTAGATACTAGGAGGAAAGTAGTGTATGAAAGGAGACAGAAGATGGGTCAACATGCCAGAGGTTTCAGGACAAAAGAGACCTAAAAGAAAAAATGATTGACTATTAGATGGTGGCAAGTAAAGACAGCTTATAAAAATGGGAAATAGTTGGAAGATTTTATCTTATTTGTTTATTACATTTATACTTTCCATTTCTACTGAAAGGCAACATAGGATGGTGTCAGGAAACGACATCTTTCCTAATGTCTCAAAGCTTGAGGTTTGACTAGGCCTAAAAATCCTTTCCTCTCTGTCTCACAAGACTGCAATTTTTTTAAATGAATAAAAATAAGTAAAACAAACTTTAAAAATATCATGACATCAAGTAAACCACAATAAAATAATTAAAACTAATATGTTAAAACCATACAATCAACAGAGATTGCAGTTAATAACACAGCAGGTTAAACATCATGTGCCAATTTAAAATATATGTTTTAATTTCCATTTAAAAGCCAGTCAGAATAGAAACAAATTGTAACTCTGCAGGGAGTGCATTCCACAAGTCCAATACAGTAAAACACCGGATAATGATTGGATCGGATAACGCTAAAATCGCATAACGTTAAGTAATCTGGGGAGGAGAATTGGATCGAATAACATTAAGGTCCTATGGGATGGATCGGATAACAACCGCTAAAGCCTGTGCGGTTACAACGTATCTCTATGGAGCTTTAATGTTATCTGATCCATCCCATAGGATTTTAACATGGATCGGATAACACTAAAAATCGGATAACACCAAAACTTGTGGAACCAAGTTTTAGCGTTATCCGAGGTATTACTGTATATTAAAAGGTCCAAACAGGGAAGGTTAGGTGGCAAATTTAATGGCCCAGTGATTAACCTGACCTGATATCTTTTTTTTTTTTTGAATAATTGGAAGTTATTCCTCTACTGTATGTTACTAACAAGTTTAATGGAAATTTGAGGTGATGAGTAGACAGCAGTGTAATTATAATTCTGTTGCTTTCTGCATTGTAGTAAGATCTGTTTCATTTAGGATTATGCCTTGGAAGCATTTGTCTTTAGTGTAAAGTTTGTAGTCGTAGAGCAGTGTTTCCCAAATGCTGGTTTTTTGGACTTCAATTCCCAGAAGCCTAAGTCATTTCCCCAAAGCACTGACCAGCCAATGTACTGACTGAGGCTTCTGGGAATTGAAGTCCACTAGTGGGCTGTGTACCCCTTGTTGGGAACCACTGTCGTAGAGAAGATGCTGAACACCTGTAACTTATGTCATAGCCTGTCATTTGTCATTGTACAGTACTTGTGGTGGCTTTGGAACTTTTTAATTTTTCTTTCTTAATTTATTCAGTTCATATCCTTTCCTTTTTCAGGAAAGTACTTGGCATTTGTATTAATTACAGTTAAACCTCACATAAAGAGCGCCTCGCATAAAGAGCGCCTTGCTTAAAGAGCAGAATTTTCTCTGAATGTTCACTTCGCTTAACAAATAAAACCAACCAAAAACTCGCTTAACAAATAAATCTGGGTTCACAATCCCCCCCCACACACACACACAATTGGTAATTTACAATGGTGTTTCGCTTAAAGAGCAATCCTGTGGAACGCATTATGCTCTTTAAGCAAGGTACAACTGTACTTATAAACTTTTATATAGGTAAAGGTTTCCCTTGCTCAAAAGCCAATCGTATCCGACTCTAGGGTTCAGTGCTCATCTCGGTTTCAAAGCCGAAGAACCAGCGCTGTCTGCTTCTGCAGACATTTCCGTGGTCATGTGGGGTGGAAAAATAAACTTTGTAATAGTTATCTTCTTTATAGAGAGTAGGTATTTCTATACAGTAAAAATAACTTGCCTGTATCTGAGACGTACTCCTAAATGATTGGCCAAAATCTCCTTGCATAGCATGTCCATGCAGACTGATGATATCATCAGCTTCACACTTTTATCACTCATTAAAACTTTCCAGTTCTGCTCCCCTGGCCAGATTGGTGAGACTCCCTTGAGATCACTTTGGACCTGAGGTTGCTTCTTGAAGTTTTGGGGTAGAGAGGGACTTTGAGTAACAGGATCAGAATTTTGGTGGTGATTTTCAGCCACTAAAGGCTTCTTCCCTTATCCAAAGATTTCCCAGATTAAAAGGAATCCCAAGGGAACCTTAGAATGTGACATGAGTGTAGAATAGGAAATATTAAATGAGTACTAGAAGCCACCAAATGATACATCATCATCATCTGGCATCATATAAATTTACAGAAGGATTTTGGCTATTGTTTACTTTTACCATATACAGATCATTGTCGAATTATAGGCTTTAAAATGAATATATATTGTAACCAAGTAAATAGGGGGAGAGATTTTGAGGGGGAACCCCATTTTGTTACTTTCTCAGATGTTTTTATAATTCTGCAAGTTGAAATCCATTTTCAAGATGTAAAAAAAGGTGCTTGGAGTAGTGTCATTGGATCTAGGTAGCAACTGAAGAGAATGGAAGAATTAGGAAGATTTCATGATAATGGTTGTTGTTGTTTTATGAACCACATCCATCTGTACAGATGTTTGATCACCAGGAACTTTGCTTCTTCGTCAGTGCTTTTTCTCAAAATCAAATTATTTTATAGAAGCTTCTCCAAATCAGAAATTATGTCAGAAGGGTATTTCATTTTTTTGGAGATGTCATCTACTGACCTGTTATATGATGAAAACCAGCATCATGGTAAAGATCGCTAGCAGAAAAACTGTCCTAGATGTAATGCAGTCATTGAGCTTGTAGTTAGGGAAGCAGAGTCAGTGTGGCTATCACCTCATAAGTTATACTGTTTAAAAGGATCAAAGTACAATTATATATTGCTTCAAAATATAATTTAGATTTGCACAATATATTGGGGAATTAAGATGGGTTTTTCCTCCAGTGGATATAAAATACTGTTTTGGATTTTCTATCCCGTTATATATATGTAGAATAGGCAGTCATGAATCTTTCATGTTGATGGTTGCTCTTTTTCTTAAATTGTTGCTAATATACTACTGTAATAACTCTGCTTATGATGATTGAAAGTAAGTGTAATTATTTCTCTAAGAACATTCCAGTTTTACCTAGCTTAAGTTTTTGCTTTTGTTTATCTTTCTCTTTCTTTGCTCTCATGCTTATTACTTAATGAAAAAGGAGGCCGGAACATCAGTAGGGGAAAGCTTTTGTGAAAAGGTGGGTTACAAATTTGGTTGAAGAGTAAATTTATTTCTGTATTTCTGACTTTATTCTTAGTTCTTCTTTTTCTGTCATATTACTAATTTAAAAAAACTTGTAGAATCAGTAACCTTTTTCACAGGCATTTTGTAAATGTCCATTTAAAAAAAAACCAAACTAAAATAAAATAATGCAATGACTTCATCACAAATTCTAACCCTTCTTGCTTTCTCAAGATTTCTTCTCACAACCAGAGTTCGTCAGTATTTATCTTTGTTACTTTCTGACCTTTCAGTGCTTGCATAGTCTTGAGTCAGATTCTGGGTATGTTTTTATTATTATTATTTATTGCATTTACTACCCCGCCCCAATCGGGAGAACCCAACTCTGAGCGGCTTACATCAAGGTTAAAACATAGAATAATCTATATTAATAAAAAATCATCAAAAGTTAAAACAATGTACAAGCAGCACATAAATTATAAATTATGTCTTCCAGGAGGAAGGTTATGAGCAGGCATAAACAAACACTTGACGGCTTCATCTTATTTTTTTATTTTGGTATGGGACCTTTTCTGCCCTGTGCTCCATTTTGTCCCCTAATTTTTAATCTGAGTACCATAGAGATGGTTAAGATATTTTGGTACTTGTAGCATAAATCCACATGGAATGTACACACTTACTTCATGAGTAACATGTAATGCTGAACTAAACATTTAACTGTTTGGTGTCATTTAACAGTGCTCTTAGACTTCTTTTTTAATTGTTGCTGCAACTTGGAAATGAACGCTGCAACAGGAACAAACTACAGTTTTCCTTCTCAGCCTTCTTTTAGCAGACTTAGAGGGGCTCTCAAAGATCTCTCAAAGACAAGTTAGTATAGACTGCATCTTATGAGGCTTTATTGGAAGATACTGTATCTCTAAACCTGAAAACTAGATAAGGAAGATCCTTTTTATAGTGATGCTTCAGAACAAAAGCTTTGTTCATTTTCTGAAAAGGTAGTTGCGGACATTCTATCAGTCCACTTACTGGTGGGTGAAGATGGAGCTGCTCCATTCCTTCCAGCTCATACACTTTTTTTGCATTACTTTAGACATAAAATCTGACCCTTTCTCGGAAACAAAAGCATGTGGCACTCCCACATCCCTAATACTTTTCTCTCGCTTGGTGGTATTGTTTAATAAATCCTCATTGCTTTGTACTTCTAGTTGACAGCTTTAGCAAGTATTTGAGGACAATATTCCTCAAGCACACAACAGAAGCCGAATCTCTGTGATTACTTTGATAGGTAATTGGGCGGCAATACAAATCCTAAAAAATAAATAAATACCATTTACTTTGCAAACAAAAATTCATATAGTCAAAGCAATGGTATTCCCTGTGGCAATATATGGTTGTGAGAGCTGGACCATTAGGAAAGCTGAGCGCAGAAGAATAGATGCCTTTGAGATGTGGTGTTGGAGGAGAGTTTTTAGAGTCCCCTGGACAGCTAGGAGAACAAATAGGTCAATCTTAGAAGAAATCAACCCTGACTGCTCCTTAGAAGGTCAAATTGTAAAGATGAAGCTAAAGAACTTTGGACATCAAATGAGAAGAGAAGATTCACTTGAGAAAGCCTTGATGCTGGGAAAGGTGGAGGGGAAAAGAAAAGGGGTGGCCAAAAATGAGATGGCTAGATGGTATTGTAGACATAATGGGCACAGAGCTGAGCGAGTTGAGGAGGATGGTGGAGGACAGAGGTGCCTGGCGGTCAGTGGTCCATGGGGTCGCAAAGGGTCGGAATCGACTGTGAGACTGAACAGCAAAAAAACACAGTAGACACTACAGTATTATGAAAGATCTGTTTATTACATTTTTATGCTGCCTTTCTCCTGAAAAAGGAACTCAGTGGTTCACACATAGTTAATACAAAAGTAAAAAAAGAATACATAACCCATTAAATTGTTAAACATGATATTAAAACGGATATCTAAAAATAATTTTTAAAACAATAAAAATGCATTAGACATTTAAATTTCTGTTACTATTTGGCTGTGGAGCCAGAGTCTAGGAGTTTGATTTCCTGTCCAGCATCCCAGCAAAAGATCCCAGCATGTGTAGTCATTGGCAAGTGCACAGTCCCAAACACTCCCAAAAGAAGGGAATGGTAAACCACTTCCGTGTATTATCTAACTAGAATATCGTGGAACGGGTAGCAGTAAGTCAGAATTGACCTGATGGCATACAATTATTTTTGCTGTGGCCAGATAGTCCAGTGGTTTAGGTATCTAGCTGTGGAGGTGGGGTTTGGGAGTTTGATTCCATACTGTGCTTCTTGGGAAAAGAACTAGCATGGACAGCTGAACAATTCTAGGAGGCCCCCAGAAGAAGGGAATGGTAAAACATTTCTGAGTATACTCTACCTTAAAAACTTGAAAAGTTTGAATTGACTTGGGGATACATTGGGTTTGTTGTTGTTGTTGTTGTTATGTTGTTGTTATTGTGAGATAACCATATTACAGCTAGATTCTCTAGTTAACACAACTACCTTTTAGATCTTCCTCTTCTTTGTCTGCATCTGTGTTCAAATGTGCATCATTTGAAAGTCCCAGTCAATATAAGTTTTTTTAAAAATTATCCTATACATTTGCACTTTCCTCTTTCAAACAAAGCAAGGGCATCTGATAAGCATTTCTGTTGTCTTATACTTTTTACTTAGAGGCTTTATGCATTTTTTAAATGGTAATTTACTGTTTATCTTAAAATACACAATTTTCTATATATACTTTAATAGTGAAAAGTGTAAAACGGGAAGAATTAAAGTTTCATGATCTTGGTAGGGGTGGTAATTCCATGCTTGCTTAAATTTAATCAGTTTAACTTTCAGTCACTTGACATGTATTATTGGTGTGATTTGATATATATGTTATTCCTTGTCTTTCTTTACCTGAAACATTACTATTAACAAGACAAAATTGTATAGGAACTGAAAACTAGTCTGTGATCTTCTGTGAAGGGGAAGAGGAGCAACAGTGATGTGATTGCTTGCATTTTACCTAAAATTGGTGCCTACATTTCATTAGTTTTGGTCCTTGACATCTGTTGACATTGCAGTACAGGATTAGGAAATTGTAGGAAACCTTTTGCTTATACCCGAAACCAGTGGTGGGTTCCAAAAAAAATGTACTACCACTATGTGGGCGTGGCCAGGGGAAAGCCCTGCATTGCACCTGACTTAGGACTATTTTATTTCAAAATTTGGATGGGCAAGGCCAGCCAGAATTTCTGCTACTGGCTCTGGTAAACTGGTGCGAACCTGCTGATGCCCACCACTGCCCAAGACAGATTTCATGTAAATGTTAGTTATATTTTAAGAAAGATATTTTAACTAAACTTAGTCAGGGGCTTATTTGAAAGAAGAGCAAAGTTTTTGTGTTCACTATTTTTATATAATTCTGTCAATGCATATTGTGTTTTACATAGTAAACAAAAAGGGATAGGCCTTTTTGATTTGGCCAGGCTAAGCTTTGGTAATTGGGGGACAGAATTGAATAATGAGAAAAGAATAGTATGACAGTAGCAGGAAAAATGAGAATGTCAAGGATAGTAGGGAGAATCTAGGAAAATGGAATTATGGATGCTCCAGCTGTATCTGGTTCTTCTTCTGCCATATCCGAATCTGAATACAGTAAAACACCGGATAACGATTGGATTGGATAACACTAAAATCGCATAACATTAAGTAATCTGGGGAGGAGAATTGGATCGAATAACGTTAAGGTCCTATGGGATGGATCGGATAACAACCGCTAAAAGCCTGTGCGGTTACAGTGTATCTCTATGGAGCTTTAACGTTATCCGATCCATCCCATAGGATTTTAACATGGATTGGATAACACTAAAAATCGGATAACACCAAGACTTGTGGAACCAAGTTTTAGCGTTATCCAATGTTTTACTGTATAGGCAATCATCATGGTGATCAGACATGAAGACTGTCCTGAGAATTTAATTCAGTGACCTTTCATCTGCTTTCTGCATCACAGCATGACCCCCACATCATTGATCAAGTTCTGCAAGTCACTTTCTGGTCCTCAGCCCTTTTGGCACACAAAGTCTTCATTAGCCCCAGGCCTTTATTGATGAAGCTGCTGACCTCCATCAAGATGGATTCAAGTGGGATTTAATCCACTTGGAGAACATCACCCTTCCCTGTAGGCTTCGGCACCCAAGGCCATTAGTCCTCAGGTTTGTCAGGTTAGTTAACCGCTGTCTGACACTTAGCGTTGAGTCGTTGGCAGTATGGTCTGCTCTATTACCATAGCAGGATAACCTGGCCAGACTGTCAATCTGGTTAGGGATGGTTAAAACAAGTTGCAACTAGATTAGTGCCATTTGAATACATGGAATTTGACGAGGAGTAAACTCATTACATCCCTATGGATTCAGTGGATCTATTCCAGTGTGATTTAATAAGCTAAGCAACAGGCCTTGAGTCATCGTGTTAAGTAATGTTTTTGCTCTATGCCCTAATCTGCTGTCTCATCAGTTTACCGTATATATTTAACTATAAATCATCCCAAATACACAAGTCAAGATACCTAATTTGGACCTCCAAAACTAGGAAAATAGATTGACCGGGGTATAAGTCAGGAGTGGAAAATGCAACAGCTGCTAGTGAGTTTCAATAATTAAAATACATGAAAATATGGTACAACTAATTAGATATTTGTGTGGGTATGTTTTTGAGTGTTTACGTTGGACCTCATTTTGGGGGCTAGAAAACCTGACTTATACTCGAGTTTATATGGTAATTATGACACCAAGTTCCAGTTTACTGAACAATAATCATAAAATTATGTGTTTCTTTGTTGCAGCACACCTCTCATAGTGAAGGACGGCAGGAAGTTTCCTCTCGGACTAGTCGCTCTGGAGCTCGCTGTAGGAATTCTATAGCTTCTTGTGCAGATGAGCAACCCCATATTGGGAACTACCGACTTCTTAAAACAATTGGAAAGGGGAATTTTGCAAAAGTGAAACTGGCCAGGCACATTCTTACCGGCAGAGAGGTAATGTTCTGCTTGTATTGGAAACATAAAACCTTTTAAATGTATAAGTGTAAAAGAACAGCAGGTTACTTCTGTTTGGGCAATATGCAACCCTATGATGTAATGATTTCCAAGAAGTACAATAATACAGTGAACTTTGCATACATTTCTTCTTCAAGTGCCGCATCCGTTCCGGATACAGTAATACCTCATATAACATTAGTATCGAATAACACAAAAATCGCATAACATCAAGGAATCTGGGGGGAAGAATTGCATCAGATAACATTAAGATCCTATGGGATGCTTCAGATAACAACCGCGAAAGCCTGTGTGGTTACAATGTATCTCTATGGATCCCATAGAGGATCAGATAACACGAAAAATCATATAACACGAAGACTTGTGGAACCAGGTTTTAGTGTTATATGAGGTTTTACTGTATTGGCTATCATCATTGCAATAGTCTTCCTATTCTTAGCTCCTTGGAACATTTCTTCCGAGGGCATTCCACACCAGTCTCTCAGATTCTTTAGCCACAAAGTCTATCTACATCCAGGGCCCCTTTTCCCAGGGATCTTTCCTTGCACAGCGAGTTAGAGTATTCTATACTGTATTTTGTTCCTCATTTGCATGCACACACACCAGAATTTGGGATTCTTTATTATAAAGGAGTGGGCAACTTTTTTGAATCCAGAGACCATTTTTGCTTTCCTGGAACAGTGGGGCAAAATAATATACAAAGGCAAATTGACTTCCAGGAAGCAGGCCAACTGCAAGATTTGCAATTTTGATGCAGTTTTATCCATAGGCTTAGGATGAAAAGAAGCCTTAGATGCAGCCGAGCGATGGCCCATGTAATCCATAGTAATGTTTAAAATCCAGTTAATATTTACTGTAATTAATAGTACATGATAGCCTTATCTTTTGTGGATGTGCCTCATTCCATTTTACAGCTTTCTGAGTCAGTGACTATTGTTATACTGTATATCGTGGTAGTTAATTCCTTAGTGTGACTAGAAGTACATGAGGATATACTTTTGTCCTGATTTTCATGTGATTTAGCTTCCTTGCATGGTCCTGTGTTCTTAGCACTATGAGAAAATGAGGAAAGCTTCATTTTGTAAACTTTATACATTGTCATGTCACTTTTACTTCCTTTTTCCTAATAATTTCCAACAGCGTGAACATACAGCATTGGTTTTCCTTTCTTCAGTTTTTCCAGCTATGTGTTTTAAAATCCAGCAACCAAAACTGTACAGTCACACCATAGATTTTTACAAAGGTGTTATGATACTTCTCATTTTATTTTTGAACACATACTGTATTTGCCGGCGTATAAGACGACTGGGCGTATAAGACGACCCCCCAACATTTCCACTCAAAATATAGAGTTTGTTATATACTCGCTGTATAAGACTACCCCCTCTTCTGCACACCTTCCATACACCAAATAAAACGTAAAAGAACATCAGATTTGATTTCAACATGTTAATTTATATTCAAATGCTTATGACATGCAGAAGAACTGTCACACTTGGAGGCATGTTTTTTAGGGGGGGAAAGTAGTCTTATATGCCAGCAAATACTGTACTTAAGAGCTCTAGCATGAAATTCACCTTTCACTGCTACTGCTCCATGACACTCCAATTTTCTCTTTTCTTGTCAATCAGTAATACCTGAGACCACATTAGTATACAAAAGGACTTAGAAGTTCTTATGTGTATAACATCATTTATATGGAATTACCACTTCAATTTTAATGCCCATGCTTTCAATTTGGAGACCTTCATCCACATTTTTGTTGTTTTCATCACTAAATCATTTGGTATCTTCAAACCCAGATAGCTTAATATACTAGTGGTTTCCTTTGGCTGGGTCTACTTGTGTACACTCCTTCTGAGGTGACACACCGTGCAGGAGACAGTTAAGGTGATTTTCTGTTTATCTTGTTTAATTGTTTTTCAGGAAGTAAGTGCCTTTAAGTTCAGGTGTTCGGGCATCTAATATTACAATATTATCCTCCACTCATAAACTTAGTAGGTCATAGTACTCTTTGCTTTAATATTTGCCTTTCAAATTTGTACAAAGTCTGTATTAGAGTGTTTATAACCATTGTGCCAAATGTTCCTGCAAAAGTGGATAGGTGATCCAATGTCCTCTGAAGTGAAATAAATTTTGGGTCACTTTCCAAAGAGTAATGAAGCAGATCCCTTCTTTAAATCACAGAAAAATTAATAATGGATAAAAAGAATAATTATTGCACAGAACGCACTCTCGCATGCAAGAGCATAAGAAGAATAGAAGAATAAGTATACCTTATTATTGGTGCTAGACTTGTAATCTTTGTTTTAAGGGCCAGATCTGTTTAAGAACTCTTAGTATTAAAAAGTTCATAGAATGTAAAGGAATGCAGTGGAGATTTTGGTTAAGTGGAATAGCGCTGCTTACCATGCAAAAGAACTCTTAGCGGGCAGACAACTGTCTTTTAAACCAGCTAATAGTTCTGGGTTATTTTACATTCCATCCCACCCCCAAAGAATACAGTTTTACAGTTAATCCAGTCTGGAAGTGATAAAGCTTCTCTTCATCTGGTGAGCAACAGAAGGGGCTTGCATTTAGTAGTATTGTCTTGTCTTTATGAGATGAGTTGGCACTCTTGAGTGTAGGTACTGTCTGTGTTGAACACATTGTAGAAAGTTGAATCAAGGGAAAGAGGCTTAGCTTTTAAAGTAAAATGTCTTCTGTTTTAAAGCGGATTGATTGAGGCATGTGAACAACATTATAAGAGGAAATGAATTGTTATTATAATGTGCAAGTAGAAAGTCGTTTATGTGCTTTTGGAAACTTTTTAAAATCTTATATCAGTTAAAATCTCCATATCTTGCTAGGATGAACTTAGCAGATGAACAGGAGGACAGCTTGATAGAGCATCGAGAAAGGATGTACACCATAGAGAATGTGTGCTTCACTTGATCAACCCCTCCCCCCCGAACAAATTAAATGATATTGAGACAAGGAGGGATCCTCTTATAAATATTAATTTGTAAAAACAAACAAACCATGAAGCAGAACAGAATTAAGCTGTCATTTCTCAAATTTCAGGGGTTCAAATGCTGAGGTTCCAGAAGGATCTGTTATCAGTTTGCTGAAGACCAAATAGGAGCCCCTCCCATTACCTTTCTGTCACAAGAGTTTGGGGTCCTCAGTTCTTATTTTGATTAGGTGGTTTTATTGTCCTATTGTTTGCTTTTATTCTATTTTATTTTAATAGCGTAAGCTGCCCAGATAGAAATAAATAAATATAAATATATTTTTAATAAATCTTCTAGAACAGACATTCTCAACTCTTTTGGGTCACGGTTCTGACCACCCCTCCTGGGCAACTGATCAGGCTACTCATGTGGTTCCGCCCACCTGGAAGCAGAAGTAAAATGCGTGCCACACGTGCAGAATGCATTTAGCGGCGTTCTGTAGGTCTGTGGTGCACAGTTTCTTCTTCTTCTGGGTTTGGCGACGGCATCGCAGGCATGTTTAGATGGCTTTGGGGGCTGGGTCTGGCCCACAGGCCAGAGGTTGAGAATGCCTGTTCTAGAATCTAGGGTATCAGTGAAGACATTTGGCTTATTGAAAGCATCCAGTTATTTTGGATGGTTAATAAGTGTGTGTGTGTAAAGAAGTATAATCTTTCTAAACAGATTAATGAGAATTAAAATTGCCCCTAAAGTTCAGTGTAAGCAAATACAGTATAAAGAGATGCAGACAAACACAAGAAACCCTAACTTTACATATGCACAGAGGAGGTAAACTCCTGGGTTCATGGTCCATAGTGTAATGAAAATATTAATCTAATAGTATATGCTATAAAAAGGTAAACATTAGAGACCATTAGAATGTAATAAAATGAAACTTCCAATTTAATAATGCCTTTATATGAATTCATGGTGTGATCAGGTTTGGAATACTGTATACATTTTTAATTGCCATAGTACAAAAAAGCTTCAATTGTTCTATAAGAAATATTTAAAGAACTGGAGCAGCTAGCTAGCTAATAGCAAGGAGAGGAAGTATAAGGGTGTATATGATAAACCCCATAAAACTGTGGTATGGGGAAAGATGATAAATTGACATTTTCCTCCCTTTTTACAGCAGTAGAATAATGCACTATTATTATTTACCAACTGCTGTAAGAAGTAGGATGCTAGATTATGAACCCCTTTGGTTTGATGTAGCAGGGCTGCTTTGCATTCACAGAGACAGCTGCACTTAGTGGTTGCTCTTAGAATGATGAACACAAGAATTTGCTGAGTTTAAATGCCCTTGAGATAAATGGTTTCAAGGAATTTCATGAAGTCTTAAATTGCCTTAAGAGTAGCTTTATGATTTTTTGCATTGTTCCACATGTTAGATTTTGAATTCTTTTTTCTGCTTGAGCTTGGCCATCTGCAATATTGCATCTATTACAAAGAACCAGTAGCTGCGTGGTAGCCTTTCCTCAGTTATTCTTTATAGACATTTTTCTTAATGCTGAAAATTTTATGTGAATTGTATCCTCATTTTAGCAAGCTGTTCAGAGAAAGAAAACGAATTATTATTTATTGATATTAGTATTTTTGCTGTTAACCTACAAAGATATGCCAAATATGGTGGAAGACTGATGTATTTTCAGTCTTCTACTGTTGATCAACCACATTTAAAAAAAATTAAAACAGTGTAATGAATGGGCATGCAATGAGTCTTTCCTTTGCTCACTTCACCAGTGGACTTCCAGCTCTGGAGCGTCTCTGAATCCTCTAGAGCAGGGGTGCCCAAACTTTTTGGGCTGTGGGCCTGATCACTCCCCTGGACAGCTGATTGGACTGGTCTTGTGGTTCCTCCCACTGGAAGCAGAAATAAAACATGTGCCTGAACATGTGCAGAATGCATTTAGGGCAGTGTTATGTGCATGCGTGGGTGCTTTTTGCTTCCAGGGGTGGCAAGGGAGTTGGGGGCAGATAAATTGGCATCGGGGGCTGTATCCGGCCCGCAGGCTGTCTTTTGGGCACCCCTGCTCTAGAGCAGGGTTTCTCAAACTTGGCTGTCCAGGTGTTCTTGGACTTCAATTACCAGAAGCCCAAGTCAGCGCACCTGCTGATCAGGACTTCAAAGAACATCTGGAGAGCCAAATTTGAGGAACTCTGCTCTAGAGCATGAGTAGGGATGCAGTCAAAAGCAGGAAACTTTTATCAGTGGTTAATATTACACTGGCAGTTGAACAACATTGGCTATACAGTCAGACCTCGCATAAAGAGTGCCTTGCTTAATGAGCAACTTGCTTAAAGAGCAGTTTTCTCTGAATGTTCACTTCACTTAACAAATAAAACCAACCAAAAATTGTATAACAAATAAATCAGGGTTCACAACCCCCCCCCCCAACCAGGAGTCAACCAATTGGTCACTTACAATGGTGTTTTGCTTAAAGAGCAAACTCGCTTAAAGAGCAATCCTGTGGAACACATTATGTTCTTTAAGCGAGGTACAACTGTACTCCATTGAGACTTATGTCTGTGTTCATATCTTATATCATTTCTTGCATTCCAAATATAATACTAATCTTGTGCCATCAAGTAAGTTCCAGCTTGTAAATACTCTCCCAGGGTTTTATATGGCACTCAAACCCTCTTTACAGGTATTTTGGGATAATGCAGCTTGTCCAATGCCACACAGGACACTAAATGACACCAGACAAACACACTTGGTGGCGTTAGCCCAGTGTAGATTCAAACTCTTGGCTTTGTATTGTGGTGCTTCTACCATTGCTATACATTATTATTTTATTATTATTATTATTAAATTAGATTTATATGCCCCTCTACTCACCTCACTGAGGCGACTCAGAGGGGCTCACATAACACAAACATATACAGTATCACAATCTCAAATATAAATACAGCATAATATAAAAATATAACAACAGATGCAGCACAGATAACACAATAAATTTTACATAAAAGAAAAAAAAAACAATACAATAAAATACAGTGTAAAAATACAATACAGTCAAGAGAGACAGCAAGGTCTTTATGGCTGAGCTAGCTGGTCCACACAGTTGGCCCTCATTCCCCCTCTCCAGCAGGCAAAGAGAGTTCTGTGATGTTCCTGAGGTGGTCATGGAGGCAGCAACAGCAGTAGCAGCAAGGTCTTTATGGCTGAGCTAGCTGGTCCACACAGCTGGCCCTCATTCCCCCTCTCCAGCAGGCAAAGAGAGTTCTGCGATGTTCCTGAGGTGGTCATGGAGGAAGCAATAGCAGTAGCAGCAAGGTCTTTATGGCTGAGCTAGCTGGTCCACACAGTTGGCCCTCATTCCCCCTCTCCAGCAGGCAGAGAGAGTTCTGTGATGTTCCTTGAGGTAGTCATGGAGGCAGCAATAGCAGTAGCAGCAAGGTCTTTATGGCTGAGCTAGCTGGTCCACACAGCTGGCCCTCATTCCCCCTCTCCAGCAGGCAAAGAGAGTTCTGTGATGTTCCTGAGGTGGTCATGGAGGCAGCAACAGCAGTAGCAGCAAGATCTTTATGGCTGAGCTAGCTGGTCCACACAGCTGGCCCTCATTCCCCCATTGTTGTTGTTCAATCGCACAGTTGATTCTGACCCTTGGAGACCCTATGGACCATTGTCCTCCAGGCACCTCTGTCCTCCACCATCCTCCTCAGCTCACCCAGCTTTGTGCCCACTGCATCCACAATACCATCTAGCCATTTCATTTTTGGCCTCCCTCTTCTTTTGCCCTCCACCTTTCCCAGCATCAAGTCCTTCTCAAGTGAATCCTCTCTTCTCATTTGATGTCCAAAGTACTTCATCTTCATCTTTACTATTTGACCTTCTAGGGAGCAGTCAGGTTTGATTTCTTCTGAGATCAACTATTTGTTCTCCTAGCTGTTCAGGGGACTCTCAAAACTCACCTCCAACACCACATCTCAAAGGCATCTATTCTTCTGCACTCAGCTTTCCTAATCGTCCAGCTCTCACAACCAGGAATACCATTGCTTTGACTATACAAATTTTTGTTTGCAAGGTGATGTCTCTACTTTTCACTATGTTCCCCAGGTTTCTCATCACTTGCCTCCCAAGAATCAGTTGCCTTTTGATTTCATGGCTGCAATCACCATCTGCAGTGATCTTGGATTCTAAGAAAGTAAAATCTTTCACTGCTTCTACTTCTTCCCCATCTATTCTCCAGGGAATGACAGGGCCTGTTGCCATTATCTTGGTTTTCTTGATATTGAGTCTCAAGCCAGCTTTTTCACTCTCTTCTTTCAACCTAAGCAGGAGCTTCTTTAAGTCTTCCTCACTTTCTGCCATTAGGGTAGTGTCATCTGCGTATCTAAGTTGTTGATGTTTCTCCCAGCAATTTTGATCCCAAATTGTGATTCCTCCATCCCTGCATTGTACATTATGTGCTCTGTGTATAAGTTGAATAAGCAGGGTGAGAAATGGAGCCTTGTCTTACTCCTTTTCCTATTCCAAACCACTCCGTCATTCTGTATTCTGTCCTAACTGTTGCTTCTTGACTCTTGTACAGATTTCTCATGAGGCATATAAGGTGTTCTTGTATTCCCATCTCTTTAATTACTTGCCACATTTTATTGTGGTCTATACAGTCAAAGGCCTTGGTGTAGTCAATGAAACAGAAGTAGACGTGTTTCTGATATTCCTTTGTTTTCTCCATGATCCATTGTATATTGGCAATGTGGTCTCTAGTCCCCCTGCCTCTTCTGAACCCCACCTACACTTCTGGTAATTCTCTCTCCACGTGCTGCTGAAGTTTATCCTTTATTATCTTGAGCATCACCTTGCCAGTGTGTGGGATGAGCACAATTGTTCGTTAATTCGAACATTCTTTGGCATTACCCTTTTTTGGGATTGGATCGTATACTGATCTTTTCCAATGCTGTGGCCATTGTTGTGTTTTCCAAATCTGCTGGCATATAGAATGCAATAATTTGATTCCATAATCTTTTAGGGCTTTCAAAAATTCAACTGGGATACCATCATCTCCACTGGCTTTGTTGTTTGCAGTGCTTTTTAGGGCCTTTCTGACTTCACTCTCTAGGATGTCTGGCTCAAGTTCAATGTTCTCATCATTGTGATTATCAGGGGTGTTGAGGTCCTTTTTGTAGAGTTCCTCTGTGTACTCTTTCCATCTTTTCTTAATCTCTTCTGCCTCAGCTAACTCCTTGCCGTTTTTGTCCCTTATCATGGTCATTTTTGCTTTAAACGGTCCCTTGATTTCCCCAATTTTTTAAAAAAGATCTCTCGTCCTGCCTCTTGTGTTGTTTTGCTTTATTTCTTTGCACTGTTCATTTAGGTAGGTTTCCTTATCTCTCCTTGCTTTTCTTTGAAATTCTGTATTCAAGTGATTGTTTTTTTTCCTTTGTCTTTTGTGATCCTTCTTTCATCTGCTATTTTAAGAGCATCATCAGACAGCCACTTTGCTTTCTTACCCTTCTTTTTTTTTGGTATGGTTTCCCTACTGCCTCCTTCATGATGTCCTGCATCTCTGTCCATAATTCTTCTGGCACTCTTGTCTATTAGGTCCAAGCCATTAAATCTGTTCCACACCTCCACAGTGTATTCCTTAGGGATGTTGTCTAAATTGGGTTTTCTTTCACAGCATTATTTGGAATTTTTTGAGACACTTGCCTAGCTGTTACTTAAATGTTTTTTAAAATATGAAGATGTCTGAATAATATGATGGATTTGATTTTTAATTGCAATTTACATCATGACTTAAATCATTAAATAGCAATAACGATTACACATATAATCACCTCATGGTGCCTAGAGCAGTCTCTGAGCAGTTCTCAGGTAATTAGCATTTTGCCCCAACACACTGGGTATTAATTTTACCAACCTTAGAAGAATGGAAAGCTGAGTCAACCTTGATCCTGCCACAATTTAACTCAAATCATGGGTAGCATTTTGTCTTCAATTTAACCACTGAGTCACAATTTAAAATAAATTATGGTTTTCTACTTACAGACTCATAAAGGCTCAAAGAGTTTCATTTTCATTTTTATTGTTTGCCCTTCCCTCCTCACACTTAGTTTCTTCTACAGATCTATTCCATTCCCAATAGTCATCTTCTGTTCCTTGAATTTTTGGAGTTTAGCATTTAAGAGGTTATGGAAAGGTTTGCAAAGCCATAATAGGATTAAGGTACAGTGGAACTTCGCTTAACAAACGGCTCTGTTAACACAAAACTCTCATAACAAAAGGAAATCCATAGAAAATAGTGGCTCGGTTAACAATTTTCTTTTTCCAGAACAGATTAATTGGTTTTCAATGCATTCCTATGGCATTTTGGTTAACAATTTTTGGTTTTCAATGTATTCCTATGGGAAATTGCATTCAATGCATCCTCTGGGAAATTTGCTGTACGATTTTTTTGTAGTACAAAAGGTCCCGGAGAACGCATTAAATTTGTTAAGTGAGGTTCCACTGTATTTTTCAACTCTACATTTGTTTTATAACATTTTTGGTGAGAAGAGGCATGTGATCTCTGTAGACAAAAATTTAGTTCTGAGAACTGTAAAACCAAACGGCCGAGGGGAAGCAGGAACAGCTGAGCGGCGGGGGCTGGACCTCAAAAGCTTGACGGCCATTGCCGCCGCCGCACGCCAGACACTCCCCAAGCCAGCCTGGCTGAGGGGAAACAGGAACAGCTGAGGGGCGGGGGCAGGACTTTAAAAGATGGACAATTGAGGATGTTGTTATGAGACTTTTAAATGAATGATTTTTTTCTTTTTTCTTTTTTCTTTTTTCTTTTTGTAATGTGTTATGATATTGTGATTTATTTGTTGTTACCCCATTGTATCTTATGCCGTGGTAATGTGTATATGCATTGTTATATTTTATATTGTAATATTGTTGTTTCATGGAAAATTATATTTGGGGTTGTGTTTAATTTTGTAATTGTGATGGGGGAATCTCTTGAAATGTATGTGATATGTGATACTTTGATAAGTTATTGATGTGTGATACTTTGATATGTTATTGATGTGTGATACTATGATATGTGATGTTTTGATATATTTTGATATGTGACATTTTGTGATCTATGTTGTTAGCCGCTATGAGTCACTTTGTCAAATAGAGTGGCATACAAATACAAAAATAATATCCCCTAGATCAGGAGTTCTCAATATTTTTAAGGCAGGGGCCGGATCACGTTCCCTCAGACAGCTTCAGGGGCTGGATGGCCATTTTGCCCTTCCTCAACCACATGGCGCTTCTGGGTGTGGTGGAGGGTACATGAAATGGCACCATGGGCTGCATCCGGCCCACGGGCTACAGGTTGAGCCTCCCTGCTCTAAATAGAAAATTGCCCAATAGTGTTGCAGAAACTTCTGTGAGAGTTTGACATTGTGAACAGATTAATGGAATTTATCAAAAAAACCTAAACATTGCATAAATATACAGCTTAATATTACATACTGATGGCCAGGAGCCAGGGTAGGGGTGCTTTTAAACCTGAGAGTGATAGGCTGACTGAATTTTCAACATGATAATTTTGATTACTGGCATACAAGACACACTCCATTTTTCCAGGGTATTTTAAAGGGAGGGGGGAGTGGATTTTATATGCCAGCAAATATGATAATTAAAAATTAATTCTTATTTCATCATGAATATGATTTGGGCCATAATATACCTTAAATAGGAAACTATCTTTAGGTAAATCTTTCCTACTAAAAGTATTTTATTAAAAAAAACCAATTGCATTAAAAGACCCAATTAAACTTTTAAAACTGATTTCTAATTTTTAAAAAAGAGATCCCCCCCCACTAAGTAATGAGGAAGAATAAATATTTTGAAAAATTCTTTTGAAAGTGTCTGCAAAGTGGTTAAAAGATGCTGCTGATTAATATTTGATTGAACTCAAAATATATTTTTTTACATTAATCAATCTAGTGACTGATTTGTTAGTATTAAGCCCAGACACTATGTAAGTTTTGCAGATACTGTACAATTTTCCTAATGTGTACCTACTGAATATTAACTAAGCATAAGGTTGTGTAAAAATGAAATAGCAATACATTCTTCCCCCATTTAACATGCTTTTGTTTTCTTCCCCTCTTCTTTCATCTCCATTGTGACTTTCCTGAACCACATTCTACGAACAGTGGTAACTGTTTTATGTTTTGTTTTTTTCTAGGTTGCAATAAAAATTATTGATAAAACTCAGTTGAATCCAACTAGTTTACAAAAGGTAAGTTCCCTTCAGTGTTCAACTCCAAATTGTACTTTGTTTCATTTCCTTTCTAATCTCTTCTTTCACGTTCTTGTCAGTTCTGCAAACCTTGCATGGTCCTGATTCAGATAACTGCACACTCAGTATTGGTTTCATTTTAATGCTGACTTTTTCTGTTGTGGACACATTGGGAATAATTGTGCAGACTCATCAGAAGAAATTCAATTATGAATTGGCAATTTTCACAAAAAGGGGTAAAATATCAACTGTCATTCTTATTTTCGTATTCTGATATCTCTAAAATGCTGCATAAACTGAATACAATCACTTGTATCTTCAGCTGTTTTATGTTATGGGCAAATTGTTTTTAAAAGTTAATTACTGAAGTTCACCTTCATTAAAACATCAAACTGAAAACCCAGGTTGTTGCTGAATAACTGAAAAACAACAGGATAGGAATATTTTACCCATCTTCTGCCCAATGTGCTGTTTTCCTGGGGGAAAGGAAGCTTTATGTGTAGGGAGGAATAGATTCTAATTAGAAAGCTGGAGGAGGATTAGCACTCCATTCTACCCATCAGCTCTTAGCAGAAAATAACTTGCTGTCAATTAGGTGTTTGATGATGACCTTGGTTTATTGCCAGGCATGCATTTTGGATGAAAATATGCTGCTTAGAGCAGTGAATATTACTGTTGTCTGAATACTGACTCCCTTTGAATATTGCTGTTATCTATTGACTCCCCTTTTTAACCTATATTGTTGACCTAGAAATCTAGTGATAATCTGCTATTGTAATTCTGAGAATGGTCATTGGTTTAAAATAAAACTATTTGATTGGTCTTCCACATTTTGCATTAGAACAGCTTTTAGGGGGGGAAATGCTTGGGCATCCTAACCATCTGGAGTCCTAAGTTACTTGAAAGGTTGTAGAAGCCAAGTCCTACTTGGAAGAGGATTACAAAATATTGCACTTCTTAAAAACCAGACTGTATTCTTGGGAAGACTTCAAACACCATTCATCTCCCATTATATTCATTGTGCACATTTTTAATAAAAGTTCATTCATTTGTGATGATAGAACTAGAAAGACATTTCAATATGGTGTTTGGTTTCGCCTTGGCATTTAATAAAAGGGAAAATAATCTAGCAACCTTGTGGGGTAGATCTTCTATATATTTTACATATAGTGGATGCTAAATGACCTTGCCCTAAATTTGAACTTGGTATAGAGGCAGAAGAGCCTTACATGAAACCTGACAAACAGTCTATAACCTGTGTGACTTGTAGTAGTTTTATGGGATGGGGAGAGGAAACAAAGTCTGTTAGTAATTAGGAACAGAAATACTCCATCTTATTATTGCAGGTGTATGCTGCCTTGAATGACATGATGGTGAAAGAGAGGCAAAATTTAAATGAAAACATCTCAAAAATTATGAGGACTAGTGTATAATTTTAGCCCACAAATCAGTATAGGAATCATGTTTTGGGGAAAACATTTTATTTTTGCTTCCTTGTTCAGCATCTGTGGAACAAAAAGTCCCACCAACAGAATAAAGGTGGATTATGTCATTTGTACAAAGGTAGCCATTGTGCAAGTGGAGGGCAGACTTTCTTGATCACTGTTTGCACAATAACTTCTCACATTCCTGTATTGGTGAGACTCTGTGCAGCAAATGTTCGGTAGGATTCTGGCCAAAGTGATTGGCTACTGTGAATTATGGGATGAGATGAGAATATTTCTTAAATATATAAAACCCTTACAACCCATACAACCATGATCAATCGCTGGAATTCCAGAGCGCCCCCCCCCCACCTCTGAACCTATCCTCTGTGACTTCTGGCCCTTAGTTTTCAGAACTAAAAGTGATGCAGCCAAAAGTATAACTAAAAAAAGGTAAAAAAATAAACTTGGGATACAGAGAATTGTGAGGTCCATAGGAAGCCTCATACATGGCACAAACAAGGGCACAAAGGGACTGTGAAATTGCGGGGGGGGGGAGACATATGCTGGTGTCTAAAACACACAAACCCCCTTAAATACACCTGAAAACAGAGTGCGTCTTATCCTCCTGCACTGGCAAATACCCCCTTAAAATACACTGAAAAATGGAGTGCGTCTTCTACTCTGATGTATCTTATACTGCAGCAAATACGGTGAATCGGGGTGTTCTGCCCCCCCCTACAGAATTGGCACTGAGGGCTGTACGTTGTGCATGGACCACAGGCTTAGAAAACAAAAGTTTTAAAGTCTTAAATCTTCCCATACAAATTTGTTCCAGGATGCTTTCTGCATGGTTGAATACTAAACCATTTCTGCTATCTCTGAGGGATACTTTTTGCTTGTCATTTGATTTCTTTAAATATTTATTGTATTTATTGTATCAGCCATGTTTCTAATTCATAGTTTTCTTTGAGCCTGAATTACAGCATCTCAACAACAATATTGAAGGAGAGAATTCTGCTATCCTTGTAGATAATGAAAGTAATTGCTAAAACTTGTCTTTTTCCAGCTTTCTGAGGCTATGCAAATGTTCATTGAAATAAAATAAAAACTGTGTGTCATATTTGCAGCCTCTAAGAATGCAGTAACCACATTCGTCTGGATCTGTGCTTCAGTTTTCAGCTCTAAGAAATACCGTATTTGCTGGCATATAAAATGCATTGAGTATAAGACGCACCCCATTATTACAAAAATAGCACACTATAGGCCACTGTATGCAGTATAAGATGCACCCCAATTTTCCAGTGTATTTTAAGGGGGGAATGGGTCTTTTACGCCAGCAAATAGGGTAATATAGCAAGAAAATGCCTTATACAGTAGTACCTTGGATAACGTTAGCATCAGATAAGGCTAAAATCGGATAACATTGGGGAATTTGATGCAAACATTTGCATCGCACAAAGTTGAGATAATGTTGGGCAATGGAAATGTTTGCCTCAAATTCCCCAACTTCGATCTCTGCCCCAAAGCCTGCCGGGCTGGACCCTGCAGGCTTTGGGGCAGAGATCTCCGCAAAGGCAAGAGAGATTCTCCCTGCCTCCCCTGCTGAAACAACAGGGTGGGCGAAACGAATCCCTCACTGTTAGGTTTGCAAGCCTTTCAGTGTGGGATTCGTCTAACAGTGAGGAATTAGTCTTATCCACCCTGTTGTTTTAGCAGGGAAAGCGGGGAGAATCTCTACCTGGGTTGCCGGGGGGGGGGGGAGTATGGGCTCTGGTTCAGCCCCCAACCAAAAGACAAAGGCAGAGAGATTCTCCTTGCCTCCCCTGCTGAAAAACAGGGTGGGCAAGACGAATCCCTCACTGTTAGCTTTTCAGGGTGGGATTCGTTTAACAATGAGGTATCGCTCACTGTTAAGGTTGCAAGTCTTTCAGTGTGGGATTTGTCTTAACAGTGAGAGATTCATCTTGCCAACCCTGTTGTTTCAGCAGGGGAGGTAGGGAGACTCTCTCTTGCCTTTGCCTTTGGGTTGGGTGCTGAACCAAACTCCCTGCCCTTTGCTTAGATGGCCAGTTTGCTTGGGGAGGAGGACTCTTTCTCTCCCTAAGCAAACCGGATTGACCCTCTGTTCCCTTTCCTCTTCAGAAAGGGAACAGGGTTTTGTTTTACACGTTGTGCGACCAATGCTGTGGAACCAAGTCTTAACTTTATCCAAGGTACTGGTGTATTTCTTCTTTACTGGTATTTTTACTAAAGATTTGTGCTGCCTTACTGACAGAATCATTGAAATCATTACATAACTTTTTGAGATAAATTCTTGATTTTATTTGCCCAGTGCTGGACAGATTCTAGACGCCTATCAAACTGTGAAGTTATCACTGGAATGGTGAACTCTTGACACTCAGAGCATTTAAATATGTCTCAAGTTCAGATTAAGAAGACCAGCAGTCAGTTTAAAGTTTCTTTAATGCTAGCTTATTAAAGCCTTGGGTAAAATATGTATGGCCTACAAGGAGGTTTAAATCCATTTAGATATATTTTAGATATATTTTGAAATTCCAGTCTCCTAAAATTATAACTTTTTAAAAAGAAAATACTTTTGCTGGTCATTTTTTTCTTTAATCTTATGTTATCTTCTGTTTTAGCTGTTCAGGGAAGTAAGGATAATGAAGATATTAAATCATCCAAATATAGGTAAAACATTCTTTATATTTCTATGAATGTACTGAAATTTTTACAGAACACATTGAGGTGTCTTTGGTTAGCTCCATGTATTGCTTTTGCTTCAAACAAACGTAAAACTTGATTGTATTTTAATCTGAAACATTATCTTGTGTACATAAAATGTCAGGGGTTTTACTACTCTTTGTTTCAGTAAGTTGTTTTGTGCTTTCATAGTGCTTCTAATTTAAGACAGCCTTATGAATTAATGATCTTCCAAAAGTCCTGTCAGATTCTTCTTCCATGTCTAGGCCAGGCATGAAACTGTGAAAATGAAGGCACCTTTTAGTGAGTTCATTCTGCAGTTCCTTTTGCCTGACCTAGTGTGAGAAAGATTAGTCAGCAATACAAAGTTGCTGTTACCAGGGTACGCCCAATTGTGCTTAAAAATACTGCAATCTTAGAGGAGGCTTTTTGTGTACCCTGTCCTGTCAGATATTGCAAATTAAAGACAGTAGCTTCTTTATCAAGTCACTCCAACGCATGTTTAGTCTTCCCTTTTTTTCTTACTGCCTTCCACTTTTCCGAGCATTATTGTCTTTTCCAATGAATCAAGTCTTCCCATGATATGTCCAAAGACCACAGTTTAATCATTTCCATTTCTAGTAAGAGTTGAGGCTTTGTAGCCTGAATATTTAGTAAGAGGTTGGGTTTGATCCTCTGTAAATATTTCGTAAGCCTTGAGATGTGGCTTTACACATTTGTAGAATATGCTACTAATGAAGTGTATATACTTCTGTGTATATCTGTCTGTCTGTGGTTCCTAATTGCCCCACTGTGAGCATGTGTTTCATGTTGGGAATCACAGATCTAGACAAACTTGGTATGGATGTAAATCCAGAATTGGTTTCCATGGTCTTTTCTGTACAGAAAATGAGTGCAGCCACACTAGGAACTTCAGTGCTGTGTTTAGACTGCTTCTGCTTCTCCTAATTTTTAAAAGGTCAACAAATAGCCTGCTGGGTACATATGTTCCATCAAGTGATTATCTGTCTTCTAGTGTAAACCTGCCCTCAATAAGTGTCCCTCTGTCCCATTCAATTTTGCTGTAAGACAGAATAATACATTCATCACATCAGCCCTCAGGGTAGCATAAACAGTTAGCATGTATCAGAACTTTGCGCCCAGTAATTGAAATAATTGAGGGAAGTTGCATTCTGCAGGGGAAGTCAGTTGTTCAAAAGATTAGAAATCAGCCTGATGTATATGAATACTTTTTGTTCCTCATAAATGTTTGTTTGTTTGTTTAATCAGATTTCTATTGCCGTCCCACTCTGCAATGACTCTGGGCAGCTAACAACAATTAAAAACAATATCAAAACTAACCAAAAACCCTTAAAAACCCCATTATAACGTCAAGATAATTTACCACACACACTCCATCCATTAAAAGAGAGAGATAAATCTTAATTATATAAATATAGATGAAAGAACATTTATCAGCTTTATCTGAGAGAAGATTGCTGGGTGCTTCAGCTGACTCTCAGATTCTATTGCATTCTGGAGTAGAAGAGCAGCATTATATTACTCTACTGCATTTCTTTGAGGAGTTAAGGCAGGCAGCAGTAAAGAATCATTGGGCTAGGTCCAATATCTCAAAGTACATTTATTTAGCCTCCAGGGTCCTGCCTCTCTCCTTGGCCCTGTCCTACCCCTGAATTTTTGTTGCTTTATGGCAGTAAATACTGGTTGTCTTACCTATATTGGGTGTGTGGTATTCACCCTGCGTTATAGTGGTCTAAAAGGTTACAGTACATAGGGTCGGAATCAACTGTGCGACTGAACAACAATGAGGGAATATTGAAATGTTTTTTCTGGAGTAAATGAAGGATAGAGATGATAAAAGGTTTCAACTACAGTTGTACCTCGCTTAAAAAGCATAATGCGTTCCACAGGATTGTTCTTTAAGTGAGTTTGCTCTTTAAGTGAAACACCATTGTAAGTGACCAATTGTGACTTCTGGAGGGGGGGATTGCGAATCCCGATTTATTTGTTCAGCGAGTTTTGGGTTGGTTTTATTTGTTCAGCGAAACAAACATTCAGAGAAAATTCTGCTCTTTAAGCAAGTTACTCTTTAAGTGAGGTACTCTTTATGCAAGGTTTGACTTGTATATGCTTTGCCTGCCAAGGACTTTTCCTTGTTCATTTGGGTTTTAAACCATTTTCCACATCTGGTGTGATCTACTTTGTACAGTTGGTTATGCAAGTGGTGTACAACTCATTTCACAATCAGTGCTTGCCCATTAGAGCAGTAGAAATCCTGCCAGAGGGGAGAAGGGCTTACATGGTTCACCTTACATGGTCATGGAATCAAATAAGATTCTAGCTAGTTTCTTGCAAATTATAGAGATTTAGTTGATTTCCTGAATCAGATAGTCCAAGATTCAGTTTTCATCTCTGTAGACAGTCGCTGCATAATTCAAAATCCCTCTTTTACAGTTATTGTGAAAATTCAGGTCATCTTTAAAAAATATATAAATAAGCTGTGGCCTCAAGTTTACAGGACATTAATTCACAGTCTGTAACAGAATGAAGTATACCCTGTGCTTTTCCCCCCATTCAATATGGCAATTTCAGATCAGGGGAAAAGAAAATGGCATGTAAACAACCTGAGCCTCCTGTTGTAGAAGAAATGAAACTTAACTGTGTGATTGACCTGTCTTGCTGTAAGATCATTGCTTGGAATCCCTAAGGGGGAGGGCCAGAGGTGGACCCTGTGAGAGGAGATATATTCCAGAGACGCGTGTGCACACGTGCAGACATTCTCTTGGATGCTGTGGTTTTAAAACTGCCAAAATGTAGAGGCTTGAGAGAAGGGAGGCCTATGGGCTATCCCTGGGACATGCAGGTTGCTTTATTTCCTTGCTTTGAAATGCTTCCTGATCTTTTGCCGGACTGTATCCTGAATCTTGCTATGCTTTCAATATACAGTAATACCTCATATAACATTAGTATCGAATAACACGAAAATCGCATAACATGAAGGAATCTGGGGGGAAGAATTGCATCAGATAACATTAAGATCCTATGGGATGCTTCAGATAACAACCGCGAAAGCCTGTGTGGTTACAATGTATCTCTATGGATCCCATAGAGGATCAGATAACACGAAAAATCATATAACACGAAGACTTGTGGAACCAGGTTTTAGTGTTATATGAGGTTTTACTGTACTTGTAAAATACCTGAAGAGACTTGGAGTGATTACTTGGCACAGACTGCCTGAACCTACACTAGTTTCATGTGTACCCTTTGCTCACTACCTAGATTTTCGGTCAGGAGTGACTGGGCACACTGATAGGAAAAGCTCTGAACTGCTGGGTCTGATCTGGGCCAGGAAAGCAGGATCAGACACAATCCCATTGCCAGGAGGCCAGAGGACTACCGAGTACTACCTGGGAGTAGGCAGATTGTTACACAGTCACTGTAAGTGAGAAGCAATATGAGGTCATAACAACAAAAATCTGCTGCCATTGGTACTATAAACCCCTTTCTAATCATTTATCAGGATGCTGCACTGTCAAAAATTTAGGATTTATTATGCAAAATGTATGCCTAAGGGCACAATGTCGTGCCCAGTGTATTCAGATATTTTAGTACACAAAAGTTGATTATATATTCAACTGTGTGCTGAATTTAAAAACCCACAAAGAATCTTGTCTTTATATTTCCAATTTGGTTTTGCCTCCTATAGCTACCATCCAAAGTAACCACATGCATTCCTTATTAAAAGTACTTGGATTCTGCAGTACATATTTCATTAGATAGGCTTTTTAGGAACTCAGATTCTTATTCACTTGAAAGGGGGGGAGATTGATTTTTAGTTGATGGAGGATCCCTTTTCTCAAATTTAATCTGAAGATTAACAATGATTACATTCAACTTTTCAGGAAAATTTTAGAAGTATAAAAACATTTTTTGAAAAACTTTTAGTACTTTAAAAATGTCATCTTTGTAAAACCAGCATTTTCTTTACTCAAAATGTATAAATATGAAACTCTTAGTCCCTGTCTGGCAATTATAATTTAGTTGAGGAAAAAAAATAATTAAAATTTATTTTAGACATAAAAAATAGTAGCTACATTTATCGTAAAACTGTATTTTGCAGTTATCGGGAACAACTGCAAACTATGACTGATCAAAACTGAAAGTGGTTCATTACATGTAAAGGTAAGGGTTTCCCTTGCTCGAAAGCCAGTCATATCCAATTCTAGGATTCAGTGCTCATCTATGTTTTAAAGCTGAAGAGCCAGTGCTGTCTGCTTCTGCAGACATTTCCGTGGTCATGTGGCAGGCATGACTAGACACCGGAGCGCACGGAACGCTGTTTACATGGGGGGTGACTGAATGATCCTAAAGTCTTTTCTGCATTATGATTAAGCTGTGTATTGTTTTTTGATGATTTTTACCATGTAATCTAACTCTTGGAGCATCTGTAAATTGCAATTTATTAGCTATTGTCAGTACACAAGTAGTATTAAGTTGCATAACTGTTGTACTTGAAGTAAAGCTTGTTTTTTAGTGGGTAAGATTAATTTGACAGGGATGAAGTAAATATTGCATTAACCAGTGGTAAAAGTAATAGTGTTAATATTATTGAGGGAAATGTAGGTTCATGACTTCAGTAATGAAAGATGGCGGTATTGTAAGTTGAGAGTTCATGTGGCTTGTTTCTGTAGATATTTTTCTGTGGCCCTGGGTGGGCCAGTGTTTCTATAAATATCCGTCCTTTGAGTATCTAGGTGCAAATCGCATTATAGCATGAATAATTGAGTGATGATGCAACTATGTATTAAAAAGTTGAGCAATAATTTCCCTTAACATTTTACTTTAGCACACTCTTTTAACTTGGGATATCTTTTTAAATTAATTATTATTTTATTATTACTATCAAGAATAGCAATAGCTATACATTACAATAAACAATAAAACAACAGAAACACAACTGCTATAATATACAATAATAGTGTGTGCTCCCTTCTCCCATCTGGACGGTATATTATGCTTCTTTACTTTGTTTAATATATAGACTCTTTAATTTATACTTTATCCTTCTTTCCAAAATGATACATCTTTTTGACTGCAGTAGTAATAGCAGATATCAAGGGAAAAGTTGTGAAAAAACAGTGCTAGAAAAATAATAGCATGATTATTCTAAGTATTTCTTGTATTCCCCCCTTCTTTAAATTCATTTTGTTTCCATCCACTAATGGGAGGTGCTATCAGCAAAAAAAAAAAAAAAAAGGAGGGACAGTTTTTCATATTTCATATTTACATTTGTATGCCACCCAATCGCCATGTGACTCAGGGCAGCTCACAACAATAAATTACCACATCAAAGTTACAATCATAAAACATCAAAAACATAGCAAAAAGAAAAATTTTCAATAAAAAGTCCATATCAGCATAGATAATAATCATAACATAGCTCGCATCACAGCCCACACCAAAATCGTTGGTAACCTCAGAGGGTCTTCATCTCCCTGCCAGCGGTGGGGGCTTGGTCAACGGCAACGTGTCCTGCCTCCTGCCGGGCCATGAAGGCTCTTTTCAACCCAGTTGGGGGGCTGGGTCAGCAGTGGCGTGTCCTGCCTTCCGCTGGGCCATGGAGGTTCTTTTCAGCCCAAAGTGATCCTCCTTTTCCCTGCAGTCCTATTGTCCCTTACCAAATCTGCACCAGAAAGTCCACCAATATAGATAATCCTAGATAATTCGGAATTGCATTCTTGTTTTATGCACTCTCTTCACACCATTCCCTTTAGCTATAAGCTACATTTGGTCAGTAAGAGTCACAATTCAGAATTATAGTTTAATTATAGTGGCTGAGAACATCGCCCCCTCCTCTGGGCCCACAACAACAGCCTGAGGAAGAAGATGCCAAGGCCTAGCAGTGGCTGAGAACATCGCCCCCTCCTCTGGGCCCACAACAATGGCCTGAGGAAAAGATACGAAGGCCTAGCAGTGGCTGAGAACATTGCCCCCTCCTCTGGGCCCACAACAACGGGCCCAAGAAAGAAGATGCGAAGGCCTAGCAGTGGCTGAGAACATCGCCCCCTCCTCTGGGCCCACAACAACGGCCTGAGGCAGAAGATGCCAAGGCCTAGCAGTGGCTAGGGACCTTGCCCACTCCTCTGGGCCCACAACAACTGCCTGATGGGAGTTAGTTTGTGTTCTGGTTTGGTTGTTTTATGTGGTTGCATTTTATAATTTTTATTGGACTGTTGTTGTTTTAACTGTAAGCCGCCCTGAGTTGCCTCGGCGAGTGGGTGGCAATATAAATCTAAATAAATAAATAATAGAAGGAACCATTAATAAAGGACTTCTTTGCTTGAAAGCCAGTTTTATCTGACTTTAGGGGACAGTGTTCATGTCCATTTACAGCCAAAGACATTTCCAAGGTCATGAAACAGGCATTACTAGATGCTGGAGCGCATGGAATGCTGCTACCATCCCCACCAAAATGATACCTATTTATCCACTTGCAGTATTTTGCTTTTGAACTGCTAGGTTGGCAGGAGCTGGGACAGGTGAAAGGAATTAACGCTGTCACACAGCACTCGGGTCTTGAATTGCTGACCTGCCGACCTTCCTGTTGTCAAGCTCAGCAAATTAACCACTAAGCCACCACAACCCCATAGCCATTGATAGTCAATGCTAAACATTATAGGATTAGCACTGCCACAGCACATAGACATGGGAGATTGACTGCTACCATGTCAGACAGTTGGTCATTCAAACTCAGTGCTGTCAGCACTCTTCCCCAACTAGGTGCCTTCCAGATGGTTTTGGACTACAATTCTTGTTTCTCCTAACCATTGGGAATTCCAGCTGGGGCTGATAAGTATAGTCCAAAACATCTGGAGGATTGTTTTGTTGTTCAGTCGCACAGTCGATTCCGACCCTCTGCGACCCAATGGACCACTGACCGCCAGGCACTCCTGTCCTCCACCATCCCCTCAACTCGCTCAGCTCTGTGCCCATTGTCTCTACAATACCATCTAGCCATCTCATCTTGGGCCGTCCCCTTCTTCTTTTGCCCTCGACCCTTCCAAGCATCAAGGCTTTCTCAAGCGAATCCTCTCTTCTCATTTGATGTCCAAAGTACTTTAGCTTCATCTTTATTATTTGACCTTCTAAGGAGCAGTCAGGGTTGATTTCTTCTAAGATTGACCTATTTGTTCTCCTCGCTGTCCAGGGGACTCTCAAAACTCTCCTCCAACACCACATCTCAAAGGCGTCTATTCTTCTGCACTCAGCTTTCCTAATGGTCCAGCTCTCACAACCATACATTGCCACAGGGAATACCATTGCTTTGACTATGCGAATTTTTGTTTGCAATGTGATGTCTCTACTTTTCACTATACTCCCCAGGTTTCTTATTGCTTGCCTCCCAAGAATCAGTCGCCTTTTTATTTCATGGCTGCAATCACCATCTGCAGTGAGCTTTGATCCTAGGAAAGTAAAATCTGTCACTGCTTCTACTTCTTCCCCATCTATTTTCCAGGGACTGATAGGGCCTGTTGCCATTACACTAGTACCCCGAATAAAGTTATGACTTGGTTCCACAAGTCCCGTCGTTATTCGGTTTTTAACGTTGTGCGATACATTGAACACACAATGTTAAAAAAAGCCCTGTTTCCCTGGAGGCTGCAGGAAGCGAGAACATCGGGATTTGAATCCTGACATTTTGGCTTGCTGCTGCCTCCAGGGAGGTGGGAGAACTTTGGAAACAGCTTGGAGCGGGTTTCCCCACCTCCCTGGACCCGGCGGGGGGGTCAGAGACCCCAAAATTGGTAAAAAAACCGTCCATTTTTTTTTTTACCAATTTTGGGGTTTCTGACCCCCCCCCGCCGGGTCCAGGGAGGTGGGCAGACCCGATCCAAGGTGTTTCTGGGCTTCCCCGACGTCCTGAGCCAGTGCAGCAACCCAGAACGTCGGGATTCGAACTCTGACATCCTGGCTTGCTACACTGGCTCAGGACGTCGGGGAAGCTCAGAAAAAGCTTGGATCGTGTCTGCCCACCTCCCTGGACCCGGCGGGGGGGTCAGAAACCCCCAAATTGGTAAAAAAAATGTCCTTTTTTTTACCAATTTTGGGGGGTCTGACCCCCCCGCCGGGTCCAGGGAGGTGTGGGGACCCGATCCAAGGTGTTTCTGGGCTTCCCCGACGTCCTGAGCCAGTGCAGGAAGCCAGAACGTCGGGATTCGAACTCTGACATTCTGGCTTGCTGCACCGGCTCTGGACGTCGGGGAAGCCCAGAAACACCTCCAGAGAGATCAGAGGACCCGATCTACAGCTGCAGGGTGGCTGGGGAAGCTGACGGGGACTCCCTGTCGGCTTCCCTAGCCACCCGCCCATGCCTCCGCAGCTGTGGGGTGGCTGGGTAAGCCGATGGGGGAGCCCCCCGTCAGCTTTCCAGCCTCCCCACCCCTGCCTCCGTAGCTGCAGGGTGGCTGGGAAGCTGAACGTAGAACCCCGTTCAGCTTTCCACCCACCCTGCTGCTAAGAACGACTGTATCGTGTAACGTTAAAAGCGCGTTACTCGATACAAGATGTTTCCGAAAATCTTGTAACGTTATGCGGTTTTAACGATATACGGTACTCGCGTTATACGGGGTATTACTGTATCTTGGTTTTCTTGATATTGAGTCTCAAGCCAGCTTTTTCACTTTCTTCTTTCAACCTAATCAGGAGCTTCTTTAGGTCCTCCTCACTTTCTGCCATTAGGGTGGTATCATCTGCATATCTCAAATTGTTGATGTTTCTTCCAGCAATTTTGATCCCAAATTGTGATTCCTCCATCCCTGCATTGCGCATTATGTGCTCTGTGTATAAGTTGAATAAGCAGGGTGACAAAATGCAGCCTTGTCTTACTCCTTTTCCTATTCCAAACCACTCCGTCATTCCATTTTCTGTCCTAACTGTTGCCTCTTGATTCATGTACAGATTTCTCATGAGGCCTATAAGGTGTTCCGGTATTCCCATGTCTTTAATTACTTGCCACATTTTGTTGTGGTCGACACAGTCAAAAGCCTTAGTGTAATCAATGAAACAGAAGTAGACTTGTTTCTGATATTCCTTTGTTTTTTCCATGATCCATCTTATGTTGGCGATGTGGTCTCTAGTCCCCCTGCCTCTTCTGAAACCCGCCTGCACTTCTGGTAATTATCTCTCCACATACTGTTGCAGTCTATCCTGTATTATCTTGAGCATCACCTTGCTAGCGTGAGGGATGAGTGCAATTGTTTGATAATTTGAACACTCTTTGGCGTTACCCTTTTTGGGGATTGGAACGTATACAGATCTTTTCCAATCCTGTGGCCATTGTTGTGTTTTCCAAATCTGCTGGCATATAGAATACAATAATTTGATTCCATCATCTTGCAGGGCTTTGAAAAGTTCAACTTGGATACCATCAACTCCACTGGCTTTGTTGTTTGCAGTGTTTTTTAGGGCCTTTCTGACTTCACTCTCTAGAATGTCTGGCTCATGTTCAATGTTCTCATCATTGTGATTATCAGGGGTGTTGAGGTCCTTTTTGTAGAGTTCCTCTGTGTACTCTTTCCATCTTTTCTTAATCTCTTCTGCATCTGCTAACTCGTTGCCATCTTTGTCTTTTATCATGGTCATTTTTGCTTTAAATGTTCCCTTGAGTTCCCCAATTTTTTTGAAAAGATCTCTAGTCCTACCCCTGATATTGTTTTCCTCTGTTTCTTTGCACTGTTCGTTTAGGTAGGTTTCCTTATCTCTCCTTGCTTTTCTTTGAAATTCAGTCTTCAAATGACTGTATTTTTTCCTTTCTCCTTGGCATTTTGCATTCTTTCTGTCCTCTGCTATTTTAAGAGCCTCATTGGACAACCACTTCGCTTTCTTACGCTTCTTTTCTTTTGGTATGGTTTTCCTTGCTGCCTCCTGCATGATGTCCCGCATCTCTGTCCATAATTCTTCTGGCTCTCTGTCTGTCTGGTCCAAGCCATTAAATCTGTTCCACACCTCCACTGTGTATTCCCAAGGAATGTTGTCTAGGTCACATCTGTCTGGCCTAATTGTTTTTCCTATTTTCTTTAGTCTAAGCCTGAATTTTGCAATCAGTAGGTTGTGATCTGAGCCATGATCTGCTCCTGGTCTTGTTTTTGCTGATTGATTGGAAGTTCTCCATCGTTGACTGCAGAGTATGTAATCAATCTGGTTTCGATGTTGGCCATCTGGTGATGTCCATGTGTAAAGTCTCCTTTTGTGTTGCTGGAAGAGAGTGTTTGCTATTACCAGTGTGTTATCTTGGCAGAACTCTATCAGTCTTTGGCCTGCTTCATTCTGTGTTCCAAGACCAAACTTGCCTGTTATTCCATTTACTTTTTGATTTCCTACTTTGGAGGAAATCAAATACTTTGTATCTGATACTTTGTATCTGGAGGATACAATTTAAAAATGTCAGGTGCAAGATGTTTCTAGTTTGACCAGTAGAATAGAGCTGTGGTTCCCAATGTGGGGCACACACACGAGAGGGGGGACAATTTGATATTTAAGAGGAGCAGTTCAAGAATGAGTTATTAACAGTGAATGGCCTTTTAGGCTTCCTCCACGTGAATAGGAGTTCACTTTTTGAACAATAAGAATTATTTCACGGAGGATTTTAGAGATGCTTAGTTGGGGCATGGGCAAAAAAAGATTGGGAACCACTGCGTTAGAGTCAAGAGTCCAAGGATAGTACGTGGAACCTTTACAAGATAGTGGGCATAGTTACTACTGGTATACTCCCTTTCTTTTCTTGTTTTGGTTCTGTTCTTGTTTTCCAACTGTAAAATGCAGCTCCCACAGTGGCTTAGTGGTTAAGACACTGAGCTTGGAGACCGGAAGGTTGGGTTTCAATACCCAAGGGCTGCACTTGGGGACATGAAAGGAGCCAGATCCGGCCCACAGGCCATAGTTTGGACACCCATGAACTACAGGGTGGCTTTGGGAGGAAGCATGATGTTATCAAATAAAAATGTATTAGTAATTGGTTTTAATCTAGAGAATTTTAGGGAGCACAAAGATGATAAATTATCCTCTCTGTTAGATACTCTTTAACAGAAAGGTCTATTCATTCTCTTTGTGTTTCTTAAGAAAATGAGTTACAATTGTAACAACTTTTTTGAAATGTAAAATAAAGTTACCATTTATCACAATGATCTATTAACTAAAAATTCAAGCCCATCTTCCATTAGCATTGGTTTTAAAAGCAGAGTAGTAGTATGACAGAATTGCAGTATTTACCTACTTAATGTGTAATTTCTGAGGCATTATTCCTGGTGCATTTAAATACTTTTATTATTAAAGTACTAAACACTATTGAACTATAAAACATTTTGACTTGTCTAGTATGTTAAAGCTCTTGTTGATGCCCATATAATGACGGAATGGTCTCACATGGATGTTTCTGCATTAGTCTTTGATTTGTGTTCCTAACCAAAGGGATTGGGGGGGGGGGGGTTGTCCATTTCCTAAAACATAATCAATTGATGCTTCCTGAAACCACTTAGAGGACTTGTCCCATTTATTTTGTAAGTGGTTCAATTGTTGTAACATTAGTCTGCATCACCAAATATATAATAAATAGTTACAGCTATGTTGAGATTGCTCACTGTGGGTTAGTGTTTAGTGAGGCTTAGGATACTATTCTAGGATGCTATTCTTTCAAAATTCATTCCATGCTGTAAACTGCTTTTGAGACTCCCCCAGGCTTCTAATGTGGGTTATTGAATTGTCCAGACCTGGGAGGCAATCAGATGCTTTGTTATACTTTGGGTAGCTGACAGATGTGGCTTTGACTTAATGAGGGTCTGTCTTGGAAGTGCCTTGAAGATTCATCTCTTAACAATTTCAGTAGAAATATATTGGATAGACTAGAAGTGGGCATCTTCTGGATGTGGCGGATTTGCTCCCTTTTGCCCCAACACCCTAGTGGGGAGGGTACATAGTTGGCTTCCTAGGTAATTGACCTGATTTTGTATAGTTTGGCAGGTTCTAAAGTTCATGAGCATAGTGTGCTTGCACTGATTACACATTGCCAGTAAGAACTTGAGTGGAAATATGTATTTTCTTGGCATTGCCACTGTCTCTTTATAGAGTTTGAAGTAACCATTTGGAGTATCAAATAGGAAAACATAGTCCACTGACAAATACTACAAATATTGTGTGTGTGTAGATAGGACTAATCGATACTGATCCTCTAAATCAGAATTTCTCTTATTTCTTCCAGTTAAACTATTTGAAGTAATTGAAACTGAAAAAACACTCTACTTAATCATGGAGTATGCAAGTGGAGGTAAGTAGAAAAATGTTTTCAACAAAACAGAGTTCTTTGCCAAGTGACAGTCAAAATAAAAGTATATAGTAGAAGAATTGAGAGTTCAAAATTATTCTGTCCCATTATAAATGCAAAGGTATTTAATTGTTTCAGAAAGTATTGACAGTTTCTAACCGTTCTTGTCTTTGGGCAGTAAGATAGACACTATAGCAGAAATTTTCAAATCATCTTTGTTTTTGGTTTCAGTAGACTTCTCTTATTCAATGCTTCTTTAGCATTATTTATAGGAATAGACTTTGGCCAAAATCCTGTTGAAAAATTACGCCAGCAGTTAAACAGATGCCTGCAGCAGGAGATTGCAGCAAATTAAAATGTTCCTTCTTTGATCTTGGAGCTCAGATGATTTACATGCAGTTGATCTCTTTGTACTCAGGTGATGAGATCCCCAGGATTGAAGCAGGAACTGTGCTATTAGCAATTTGTCTTTGCTGGTGGCAGCATATTCCTTATACTGGCCTAAGTTATACAACAGGATTTTGACCTGCTTCTTAAAACTAAGATCTAGAATCACCATTATGCAGCATCATTACCACAAAACAAGTTAAATTTTCCTGTTGTGGCAATGAGATGCAAGCCTGAAGAGTGAATTGATTTAAGACTGGCACCATTAAGATGGTATCTGTTGAAAATTTCCTTTCTTCAGCCATCTGTCTTACAGTGAATTACTACTGCAATCATAGTATTTAGCTTTTCTTTTTAATTAGTCTCTTACTAGAGTTTTAAAGTTATTTTGAAGGTCATATTTTAAAAATGTAATTATTGTACATGTGTTCCAATGGGTTCTGGTGAATTTTCAAACAGTGGAAAGGTGTTCTTCGTTAGTGTTTTCAGTAAGAAAATAGTTCATCACATCACTGTCCCACATTTTGAACAGACAGAGACACATGCATCTCCTCCCCAAGTCAGTCCTTATATGGCCAAACAGCAAGGAAACAAACAAAATGTCCTGACAACTGAGCAGCATAAACCAGTAATACCAGAATATGCTCAACAACTATTGGAAGCTGAATTAACCATCAGGTGGGAAGTGAAGACAAAAATTGGGTGGAATTATAAAGAGTATCTTTAGAGTAGTTATGGCTGCCTTGTACCTTGAATACAAGCATCCAATTACTGCCACAACATTTCACTGTATGAACCAGGTTTAGAACTATAACATACCGTATTTGCTGGAGTATAAGACTCACTCCATTTTCCGGTGTATTTTAAGGGGGGAAAGTGTGTCTTATATGCCAACAAATACGATAGCTGTGGCTTGTTTTGGCCATAGCCAAAACAAACTGCAAGAAGCTCCAAAAACTTTATTGGCACTCTAATAAGACATAACTAATTGCATCCGGTTCTCATAGAAGCAAAAGGTAGCTTGTGCAATCAATTGCTTCCTTTCTCTCCTTTTTGCATTCACATGTATCTTCTGAAAGTGAAAGTTGTGTTGTGTGGCACTACAGTAGAAGAGGATAATTAATTTGTACCAAATGATGAGATTGTACACTAGTAGAATGAGGCTTTTAGGGAGAAAATGTGGAAAGAAAGGAAGAGAAGGATCATATAGCAATCTACTATGAATAAAGACAACCTCATTGGTCCACTAGTCTTGCTGTGTAGTTCATGTTTCTGTCTGAAATGTTGAAACAATAGTAATTTCTATTAAATATTTTACTTGGGTAACGTGCTATTTAGTCAACATGTGTTGACCCAAATAATTCTTGAGGTTCAATTTTTTATTGTCATAAGTTGTTAGTGTCCTTAAAATGCCTTATATAATAGACAAATTAGCTGCTAGTACACTTGGGAGGTCCTGCTTTATTTATTTATTTTTTGTATATCTTAATTACAGGGGAGGTATTTGACTATCTAGTTGCACATGGAAGAATGAAGGAAAAGGAGGCAAGAGCTAAATTTAGGCAGGTATGTATGGTCTATATAGAAAATCTCCAGTTACTAAATTGAGCAATATTTTCTTCACAGTATTTCAGTTCTTCCTATTAGAGGGTTGTTGATGTTGGAAATTCTTGACAGAGTTGGTTCTGCCAGAATGGTTGTGGCTGCATTTATGCTGCAACTGTGCAGGATAACACTACACGCGTGAGGAAAAGGCACTTGATATATGTTACTCATTTCCTAAAAAGTTAGTTCTAATGAATAAGAATTGCCTCCGAGCAAACTTGTTAAAACTGAGAAGCTAAACTTTATGTCCAATCTTGTTTTGGAAGGCCAGAGCCCACAATCTTAATCTTATGTGAGCAGGTCGTAATAGTTTACATAAAAAAGAAGCAGCTTCTATAACATGACATCACAAAAAAATAAATATTGTCTGCTACGTGGTCTATTCCATGCATCATATACTAAATCAAGTGTGCAGAATCTAAATCTGAAGTCCGATTCTGCCTAGGACATCAGGATCTTAAGTAAGCAAATCTCACCCTCTTGGTTAGGTTCTTGCGTTGATCACGTGGGTTATATTTGCCACAGATGTAGCCAAAATTGTTGGGTTTTATTAACACAGCTGCGCCTACTCATCTTTAGCTCAAAACAGACTCACTATGGGCAACTGTAAGATGGTTTCGCACTAGAGACAAGCCATTGGTCCATCTTGCCTTGTATATCTATTTCTGAAATCAGCAAACTGACTTGTTCAGACATGCCTGGCCTCTGCTGTCGATCATGCCCGCCGCCAGGGGATGTGATTCAGCTGAGGCGGAAACAGGCATAGTGGTAGCTGCAACTGTTATAAAGTTTCCCATGTAAAAATACATTACCCAATTACCGACCATTTGAACAGCTATAGCATGCCTTAAAATCCGTACGTTATAGGCAAATTCTGAGTTCAGATTTGGAATCGGCACACTCGATAACATGTAAATCACATGTGTTATTCCCAGTAGCAAAATCGTTGTTGTGCATTGCAATCGGAGTGCATGAGAAAGAGCACATGAGCATAATACTTATTTACGTAGTACAGTATCAGCCATAGTTTGGAAACATCTGAATAGAGCCATTTCTTTCTTCTTTTATTTATATCAAGTTGTTGTACAATGTAAAACTATAGACATATATGAAATATAGGTAAAATTCAAAGCAAATTGAAATATTTAAATAATTAGACTTGCTGATGAGCAATTTTTAAAGCCTACACTGAGATAGTCATGAGTTAGAAACTGCTCAGAAGAAAATAAGTGGAACACTTGTCCTTGACTTGAGTTACTTCTGTTTCAGAATGCAAGTTTAGTTTCTTCTTTCACTTGACACTCCCCCCCCCCCATTCAGTATCATGGTTTCCTCTGATCAATCTGCAACCAACTCTGTGACAGAATGGCATTAAAGTATATAAGTAATTTCACCTTTAAATTATTTCAGAGAATATTGAAAACATCTCTTTCTAGCACCTAGCTAGAAACTGCAATCTTTTCATGTAAGAGGAAATTTGAGATTTTTATGAGATGGACAGTTAAGTAACTGTCTAGATTTTAAAAAAAATATGCAGTATGTGTTCTGAGCCCTTTTCTGTTCAAGGCTAGAGACTCTCTTATAATATCCCTGAGTTCTACAGCAGATTCTTCATATTGAATAAAAAATGAGCTATGTTAGGGGCTGATTACAAACTGGTTATATAATCAATGTTTTTAAAAGATATGCTGATATTTGCTTTTAATCCATATAGTGGATTATTTGATTGTAATTAAGGGTGGACAATGTAATCCATATTTAATTCATAAAGTCATGGCATAAGAGCCACAGAATTATCCTTTGAAATAGAAAATGAGAAGCAGAATGATACATGGATAAAGATTACACCATTGTTTACTACAGCTGTACACTTTGCAGCCCACTTTTCACCATTAAAAAAATATAATTCTGAAGCTATGTGTGTAACTGTTAAATTCTTGCTTGAAGGCAGAGACTAGGAATTATGCACTTACTCTTCTATTTCTTTATAGATTACTAAACTACTGCCAAGTATAATTGCAGTTAATTATTATGTCGTTGACAATACTCACCATAGATGGTTCTTGCTAAAATTCACCCTTAATCCAAGATTTCAATGCCAAGTGTCAGGCAGCAGTTAACTAACCTGACTCCCTGAAGGGACCAGCAGCTATGGGCGGATGAGCCCCTTTAGGTGGGGTGATAGTCACCCTCAGTGGAGGAAATGCCACTGGAAAACATCATATTGGGCCCAATGGCAAAATGAGCAGAGGAGGAACTCTGATTCCCAACGGTCATGGAGGCAGAAGAGGCCATGCCAGATGGACTGACTGTGAAGGCGCACCTTGTCCATATCCTCAAGGCTGCAGCAGTCCATTGCAGTCCCAGTGTTAAATTCTGCATATCATGATTCATGTGTGCCGTGGGTGATGGCTCCAAGATCATAGTGTGCAAGTCACTTCATGGCAAGATGGGATCCACCTTAAACAAATTCATGCCAGTGACATTTGTCCTGCTTCAGGGGTAAAATGGATTCTCGGATATGAGTTGCAGTCGAATAGTAGTAGAGTAATCCAAGATTGAATCTCTTTTGAAATATAGCCTCCTGGGTTAACCATAATGTTTAATCAGGCATCAACTAGTTTTCATGCATTCTGTACATAGGTATAATAAATACATTAGAAGAAAGAGAGTGCTAGCCCAGTCTGCCAACATCACTGCTTATGTTACTCTCAGTGCATGAAGAACCACGCTCTGAAGAACTCTAGTCAGTCTGAAGGTAGAAGCCTACATAGCCAGCAGGGTTAATAGTGCTGATTGTGTGGCAGTCTCCATGAATTAAAAGAAGTCCTTTTCAGATTCCTGCTTTTCATGTGAACAGATTAACAGAAGCTATTCTTCCATTTCTAGGCCAGACATGAAACTGCCAGAATAAAGGCACCGTTTGCTGAATTCATTCTGCAGTTCCCTTCACCTGATCTAGTGTGAGAAAGATTAGCCAGCAACACAAGGTTGCTGTTATGAGGGTACGCCTGATTGTGGTTCAAAAATACCACAATCTTTAAAGAGGCTCTTTCTGTGTACCCTGACAGACGCTATGAAAATAGAAGTGTGACTAAAATTCACCTCCTCCCCGCTACATGGTTTTTATCTACTGCAGCCGAGCATATCTGAATAGAACTTCTTCATTAAAAATACACCTGATAAACTGCAACAGCAGTTTAATTCATAGGCTAAGTAGGCAAGAATGCTGTCTGTGCTTTGACTTCACTTTTCCAGAAAACACTGCAAGCTAAAGAAATTGTGAAGACATTCATAGACATAAGTGATGATAAGGTATCTTCTTCCTTACGACATACTGTCTGACTGTTAAATCTTGTTTACCATAGAGAGAAACCCTAACAATCGCTGCTTGAAGGCTAACAGTAGCCTCAGTAAGTAATAGGCTTGCCTTCAATTATCACTTTGACTCTTACCTTAAATGCACTTATTTGTATAATTCTTATTGATTTCAGTGAGACTTGTTCACAATTAAGTGTATTTAGATTTGCATTTTACTTGTAATGGGAACTTTATTGACTGTTTAATTGCTTCCTGGAGTTAGCAACTACTATTAAAATTTATGACTGCAAGTCTCTTTCTCTGATCTATGCTACTTTGTATAATTCAGCATGTTTTCTATCTAGATAGTTTCTGCAGTGCAGTATTGCCACCAAAAGCATATTGTTCACAGAGATCTCAAGGTAAGAAGATACAAGAATTTGTATATGAACATGTATCTACATTTCATTTCTACATTACTATGCTTCCCCACTGTTCAGTAGAAAAATAAATGAAACAGTTCTGTAAATATGAACTGTTGGTAGGCATGTTAATGATAAAATACCTGCCTTGTTCATTGTTGTAGGTTGGCATATATGAGAATATGCTGGGGAAGATGTTTCCAGACTGTTGAAATTAAGGTAGACTTGGCGGCAGCATGAGAATATGCTGAGGCAAGGTTTCTGTTTCTCACTTTTAACTTTGCTGTCTTTGGGAAGAGCTGCTCTCATTTGCAGCAGCAGCAGCAGCAGATGGAATCCATCCTTTAGAATTGTTCTGTACTAGCAGCAGTGTTTCCAAGGTTGCAAGTTTTGTGATTAAACACTTTATTTTCTTGAATTTTCAGTGCCCTTAGATGACACTGTTACTAGGTTTGGTGTGCTGCCACACTTATTTGGTCTGTCTTTACATTCTCAAAGGTTCCTTTCAAAACTTGCCTTCCCTATTCACTTAGAATATCTTGCAGTTTCAATCTGTACTCCCCCCTCCCCCCATTCTTTCATTTCAGGAACAGAAAACCCAGTTTTTAAAGCTAATGCAGATTGAGCTGTCTAGGCAGTGTTGCATAATTTCATTAAGATATGTCTGCTTTTTAAAGGAGAATAATCAAAGCCCTGTTTATTCTGTGTTATGGGAAACTGGGTTCCTTGGTTGACAGTAGAATCTGATGTATGCCAGATATCTGAGTCACATAGAGAAAAGGGTGTAGAACGCGAACTGCAATACAGTCAATATAATGATATTTTTCAATAACATAAAGTCCTATCCATGCATTTGTCTTAAGGCATGAAGTGCTAAATATTTGGTGGAGATAGGGCTAGTGGAAAGGTTTGCAGAGAGTCCCCCCCCCCTCCATTTGACTGGACCAAACCCTGCCTTATGAAATTTCCAGATCGCTAATAGAGGGCTTCCTTATGTCCCTACAGCCCTTCCACATATTCAGTCTTGCATGCAAGCAAGTGAACAGTTTATATTATACTAGTACCTCGGATAACATTAAGACTTGGTTCCACAAGTCTTAATGTTATCCGGTTCTTAACGTTGTGCGATGCATTGATCACACAACATTAAAAAAAAAACCTGTTTCCTTTCTGGATGGGCAAGACGAATCCCTCACTGTTAGCCTTTCAGTGTGGGATTCTTCTAACAGTGAGGCATTCGTCCTGCCCACCCTGTCCTTTCAGCAGGGGAGACGGGGAGAATATCTCTGCTTTTGCCTTTGGGTTGGAGGGGGAGTACGGGCTCTGGTTCAGCCCCCAACCCAAAGGCAAAGGCAGAGATTCTCCCTGCCTCCCCTGCTAAAACGACAGGGTAGGCCAGACGAATCCCTCACTCTTAGAGGAATCCCACACTGAAAGGCTAACAGTAAGAGATTCGTTTTGCCCACCCTGTCATTTCAGAAGGTGAGGCAGGGAGAATCTCTTTGCCTTTGGGTTGGAGGGGGGGAAACGGGCTCCAGTTCAGCCCCCAACTAAAAGGCAAAGGCAGAGAGATTCTCCCTGCCTCCCCTGCTGAAAGAACAGGGTGGGCAAGACGAATCCCTCACTGTTAGCCTTTCAGTGTGGAATTCCTCTAAGAGTGAGGGATTTGTCTTGCCCACCCTGTTATTTTAGCAGGGGAGGCAGGAAGAATCTGCTTTTGCCTTTGGGATGGGGGCTGAACTGGAGCCCGCACTCCCCCCCTCCAACCCAAAGGCAGAGAGATTCTCCCTCCCTCCCCTGCTGAAATGACAGGGTTGGCAAGATGAATCCCTCACTGTTAGACGAATCCCACACTGAAAGGCTAACAGTGAGGAATTTGTCTCGTTTCAACAGGGGAGGCAGGGAAAATCTCGCCTTTGCGGAGATCTCTCCCCCAAAGCCAGTAGGGTCCAGCCCTGCAGACTTTGGGACAGATTTCAAAATTGGGGAATTTGAGGCAAACATTTGCATCGCACAACGTTATCTTAATGTTGTGCAATATCTTAATGTTGTACAATGCAAATGTTTGCCTCAAATTCCCCAAGGCTATCCAATTTTAGCCTTATCCGATGCAAACGTTATCTGAGGTACCATTGTATCTACTTATGTGTCAAGGGCTTTATATATTTAGGTTGGGTAAAGGTCGCCCTTGCTCAAAAGCCATTCATATCCGACTCTAGGGGGCAGTGCTCATTTTAGTTTACAGTCAAAGAGGCAGTGCTGTCTGCATCTATAGATATTTCCATGGTCACGTGGCAGACATGACTAGTCACTGGAACACTGTTATTTAGGTTAGATAGCTATAAAATGTTGTCAACTGTCAAGTTAATATTAAGCTTAGTATTTAGCATTGCTGTATTGACAGTGTAAATTGCATCTCAGAAGTTCCTCAAATATTGCAATATTTTCATTTTGGGAAATAAACATCTCATATCTTGCTACATGTTTTTCCCTCTAGGCTGAAAATCTGTTGCTTGATGCAGACATGAACATTAAAATAGCTGATTTTGGTTTTAGCAATGAGTTTATAGTTGGAAATAAACTGGATACATTTTGTGGCAGCCCTCCATATGCTGCTCCTGAACTCTTCCAAGGCAAGAAATATGATGGACCAGAAGTAGATGTTTGGAGTTTAGGTGTCATTCTTTACACACTCGTGAGTGGCTCTCTGCCTTTTGATGGGCAGAATTTAAAGGTATGTGCCTAACAAGTTTAGAGGGCTGGGTAAAATAGAAATAATCTTGTAAACATTTTTTAAAAAAAACCAACAGCATTTCTGACATCTATTCATTGTTTGATATGATTGAAGGAATTGAGAGAAAGGGTGCTGAGAGGAAAATACAGGATTCCTTTCTATATGTCAACAGACTGTGAAAACCTGCTTAAACGTTTCCTGGTGCTAAATCCAACTAAAAGGGGCACTCTTGAGGTAACTACCTAATTAATCTTTATTTCAGTAAAAATGATTTTTTTTTAATTTGGATTTTAAAGTTACAGTACTTTTGCATGATAATTCTTCCTTACCATAAAGGAATAGCATGTTTGGGAACTCACAGAAAAATAGTACCATTTTCTATTGAAACATATTACTACATACATACATACATACATACATACATACATACATACATACATACATACATACATACATACATACATACATACATACATACATACATACATACATTGGTACCTCATACAATGATTTTAATCCGTTCCACTGGGTTTGTTGATGTACAAAACAATTGCTATACGATACATGTATGGGATGCATCGTACAATGATTTTTGTTTTTGCTAAGTGGTTTTTCCTATTTAAAAATTGTTGTATGATTTTTTTCCCATAGGGAAATTTGTTATGCGGGCCACCATCCCTCCCCCCCCCAACCTAATTGTTATGTGATTTCATTGCTATACGGGGTGATTGTTGTATGAGGTTCCAATGTACGTATGTACGTACATACATACATACATACATACATACAGTAATACCTCTGATAACACTAAAATCGCATGACGTTAAGTAATTTGGGGAGGAGAATTGGATCGAATAACGTTAAGGTTCTATGGGATGGATCGGATAACAACCGCTAAAGCCTGTGCGGTTACAATGTATCTCTATGGAGCTTTAACGTTATCCGATCCATCCCATAGGATTTTAACATGGATCGGATAACACTAAAAATCGGATAACACCAAGACTTGTGGAACCAAGTCTTAGCGTTATCCGAGGTATTACTGTACATACATACATACATACATACATACATACATACATACATACATACATACATACATACATACATACATACATACATACATACATACATACATACATCTCCCTGCTGTGGTCATATCACTTGCTTTAACATCACATAGAAGTGCCATGCAAATTGCTAATCTTACATACAAATATTGACTTTTATTGTGCTAAGTAAGCAGTTAAACATACATGAATATGTTGTCTCCATTGGTGAACTCTTCTCAGTGGTTAAGGCTGTTAGAAATGTTACAGAGCTATTGTGCTCCATCTAGAGGACGTTCTTTGTCTTTACCAATTCAGAGCTAACAAAATGATCATTCTGCTGATCTGTTACTGACAAATCATGAAGCTTACTTTGATGACAGTGCACACTAAATTAGCTGCAATTTGTGTTCCTAATCACGTTTGAAGACTTGCAATGCTGCTTGTTGCTTTACATGTTGTCAAGTCATCTCCAGCTCATGGCAATCCTGTGAATTTATTTATTTTTATTTATTACTCGCATTTCTACCACTGCCCCCTTGCTGAGACGACTCTGGGTGGCTCACAACAAACAAAAACTCACAAAAACATCAAGGCAGCATTAAAATTGAACTATTACAATTAACAATTTAAAAAAAATTAAAATAAAAAAAATGCCCTCCCAATACTGCATTCAAAACTGACAGCCTGAGCAGTAGTCAAACAAGCCAACCCAGGGTGGTTGTTTCCCCAGCTTCCACCCCACCCCCTGTTGTGCCAGCCAGCTCTTAAGACTCTTGCGAAAGGATAAAAGCTCTACCTGGAGGCGAAGTTCAGTTGGCAGGAGGTTCCACAGGGCCAGAGCAGACACAGAGAAGGCCCGCCTTCTCATGCTAGAGAGGTGAGCCTCCCTAGCAGATGGAACTATCAGGGAGCATCTCCGGTCTGCTCTGGTGGGATATGTCCTCAGGGTGATGCGGTCTCTTAAGTATTCTGGTTCACTACCATGTAGGGCTTTAAAGGTAATCACCAGCACCTTGAATTGCACCCGGAGGCACACTGGCAACCAGTGCAGCTCCCAAAGCAGTGGCGAGGCATGGGCATACTGCCCGCACCCCATCACCACCCGAGCAGCCACATTCTGGACCAGTTGCAGCCTCCGAATGGTCATCAAGGGCAGCCCCATGTACTGCACATTACAGTAGTCAAGGCTGGAGCTGACTAGAGCATCCATGACCATGAGCAAAGAGTCCCGGTCCAGGAGCAGGCGTAACTGGTGAACCACACGAAGCTGTGTGAAAGCCCTCCTAGCCATGACTGCCACCTGCTCATTGAGCAGGAGTCGTGAGTCCAGGAATGAGTGCTCTCACGTAGGTCTGTGGACAGTGGCGGGATTCAACATTTTTTACTACGTATTCTGTGGGTGTGGTATGGTGGGTGTGGCCAGGGGAGAGCCCTGTGTGGCCAGGGGAAAGCCCTGTGTTGCACCCAAATTAGGACTACTTTATTTCAAAACTTGGATGGGCGGGGCCAGCCGGAATTTCTGCTACCGGTTTTGGCGAACTGGTGCGAACCTACTGAATCCCACACTACCTATGTATCCTCTAGAAAGTCAATCCATTTCATATTTGATCTTCCTCTTTTCCTTCTACCTTCCAGTTTTCCCAACATTATTGTCTTTTCCAGAGGGTTTGCCCAAAGTATGACAGCCTGTGTTTTGTCACTTTTACCTGCCTAGATAGTTTAGGTTTTATTTACCGTAGCACCTACAGTAAATACAGGATATAAGCAATGCTCTTCTCAAAAAAAAAAAATAATAATCCACTATCCGGCTCTTTTGCTATCCAGCATTCATCCCCAGTACATAGTTATTAGGAATACAGTAGTGTGGTTGATCTTGACCTTGTTCTCCAGGGTACATCCTTACACTTGATATTTCCTTGTTGTTTTTGTTTCCACTTATCACCCCATAGTGCTAAGCACTCTCTGTATGGTTCACAAGCTAATTATGCAAACTGTAGTTTGCCTCCAACAAGCTGCGTATGCATTTAACCAACCTTGGAAGAATGGAAGGCTGAATCAACCTTGTGGCATTAGAATCAAATTCAGATTGTGAGCAGATTTTTGAATGAAGTACTGCAGTTTAATCACAGCACCCTGATGCCAGAAAATTGAGGGATTGATATAATTCTAGATAACCTTCAGTTGCTTTGCTCTTCTGAGGAGGAGAGGAAAAAGTACAGTTGTACCTCGCTTAAAGAGCATAATGTGTTCCACAGGATTGCTCTTTAAGCGAGTTTGCTCTGTAAGTGAAACACCATTGTAAGTGACCAATTGTTACTTCTGGCTGTGGGGATTGCGAACCCCGACTGAGAAAAGGAGTAGGAATGAAGGAAGATACGTAGATAGATACAGTGGTACCTCACTTAAAGAGCATAATGCGTTCCACAGGATTGATCTTTAAGCGAGTTTGCTTTTTAAGCAAAACACCATTGTAAGTGACTTTTTTTGGGGGGGGGGGATTGCAAACCCTGATTTAGTTGTTAAGCGAGTTTTTGGTTGGTTTTAGTTGTTAAGCGAGGTGTCCATTCAGAGAAAATTCTGCTCTTTAAGCGAGTTGGTCTCTAAGCGAGGCACTCTTTATGGGAAGTTTTACTGTACCTTGTTTTACCAGAGAGAGGGGAAAAGGTAAAATGTTCATTTTTATTTTTATAACTTTTTTGTGATCCTGATTTTTTTTTAAATCTATTTTTCCTTCATATAAAAAAGCTGTCTTTTTACAGAAAACATGTGTAATTTTTGTAGAGACTGTAAGCTGATGGAAGAATTCCAGTTCCTTTATTTCTTTATTGGCAACACTACATATTGCTACCTAAACTACATTACTATTTCCTACCTGATCTGGCTGGTTTGTGAGCATACACAGCCAGTAATTGAAATTTATCATAGATTTTTCTAACCTGGAGTAGAACCTTAAGTACTCTGAAGCAGCAAAAGGTTTTATGCTGACTTTCTGAATGGGTGCAGATCTCTGTCAGGTGGATCAAGTCCTATGGTAGTGGGATAATGGGATTTCTTATCCTTACAGATGCTTCAGATGGTTCCAAATGCAGCAGTCAGTTCTTGGGCATGTACAATACCCTTGCTACAATGACTGCATTGTCTACCAGTCCATTTCCAGGCCCAGTTCAAAGTGTTTGTCATTATCTATAAAGCCCTATATGGCCTGGATCCAGGCTGTCTGAATGACCATACATTCCCATATAATCCTACGACCCTTTGCCATGAAAGATATACTTGGATGGGGATACAAGAGAGGGCCTTCTCTGTAGCAGCTCCCAGATTATAGGATGTGCTCCATTGGGAGGTCAGGTTGGGCCCCTCCCTTTTTATTCTTCCGCCAACCACTTCTTTCATATCTAGGTCAGACTTTAAACTGCCAAAATGAAGCTACCTCATGGTGAAATCTTTCCATAGTTCTTTTCACCTGATCTAGTGTGAGAAAGATTAGCTAGAAGACTCATTTCTTCAACCAGGCTTTTATTAATTATAACTGAGTCCCAGGATGCTTTTTTAAGCTATGTCATTGCCTGTTTTTGATGTTTTAATCCATTAATGTATCTTAATTCTAATTTTAATATAATCTTTTTAATGTTGTGAGCCACCTTGAGTCCCCAACCAGGTGAAAGGTACCCACTCAGTCAGTCAGTCAAATGAAAAGTAGTAGAATGGAAGGAAAATGGAAGATGTAATGTATTGATGAAGTAAAAGAAATCATGGGCTTTTGAGCAGGGCTGTAAATCGTAGGATTTTCTGGATACAGTAATACCTCGGATAATGATTGCATCAGATAATGCTAGAATTGGATAACAATGCCTTTTTTTTTTTTTTTGAAAAAGCATCGGATAATGATCTGTTAGCGTTATCCGATGCAATTGTCTGCTGGGGCAGGGGAGGGGGGCTGGAAAGGCAAGGGGGGCTGAGGGTGATCACCGAGTTTGTCCCCGAAGTACCCCCAGCCCCAGCTAGCAATCGCTGGGCCTGGGGGGGGGGTTGCTTCGGGGGACACACCTTGCGGCCACACGGTTTGTCCCCGAAGCCAAGCTGAACCCAGTCTAGCAATCGCTAGCCTGGGCTCAGCTTGGCTTCAGGGACAAACTGCACGGTTTGTGCCTGAAGCCAAGCGAAGCTCAGGCTAGCTAGCCTGGGCTCCTCTTGGCTTTGACCACAGCTAGCCAGGGCTCCGCTTGGCTTTGACCACAGCTAGCCTGGGCTCTGCTTGGCTTCAGGCACAACCCGCCCGGGCTGTGGCTGAAGCTAAGCGGAGCCCAGGCTAGCTCAGTTTGGCTTGGCCGACAATCCCCCCTGCGTGCAGGAGTGGGGTGGGAGGGAGGGGAGATTGTCGCCCAAGCCAAACTGAGCTGCGGCTAGCGATCACCAGCTGTACTGTAGCTTGGTTTGGCTTGGGCGACAATCTCCCCCCCCCCCCCCCCCGCACGGGGGTTGTTGGGTGGGGTTGTCAGCCAAGCCTTGCCCCGGCTGGCGATCACCCGCCCGGGCTCGGCTCGGCTTGGCCGACAACCCCCATGCACACGGGTTGTCGGCCAAGCCAAACCGAGCTGCCAAACCAATCGCCCACCCGGGCTCGGCTTGGCTTGGCCGACAAACACACACACACGCTTGCACGCGGGTTGTTGGCCAAACCAAATCGATCGCTGTGACTGAACTAGGATCTGGGGAAAGGCATGTGCCCGTGTGGCTTTCCCCCGACCCTAGTTTCACCGCAGCGATCCATCGCTGCGTGGTGGTGGTGGATTGGACCTAATCCACACACACACACCCTGCAGCAATCCATCGCTGCGGGGAGGGATGGATTGGACCCAATCCACCCCCTGCAGTGATGGATCGCTGTGACTGAACTAGGGTCGGGAAAGGCATGCGCGCACGTGCCTTTCCCCCGACCCTAGTTCAGTCGCAGTGATGGATCACTGCGGGTATGTGTATTGGGTAAATGTTCTACCCAATCTCCCCCCCCCCCCCCGGCATCGATCCTGGACTCAGTTTTACTTCAGGGACAAACCATGCGGTTTGTCCCTGAAGTCAGGCCTTTTTGTTTAGCATTGTTCGATGCATGAATCAGACAACGCTAAAAATCAGATAACGTCATGGCTTGTGGAACCAAGTCATAACGTTGTCCGAGGTTTGACTGTAATATCCAGAGTTCCAGTAAGTTGGAAACAACTTAGCAGCACATAAGAACAACATAACTCTTGCCAGCATATCTATGGTTCTTTGGCTCAAGAGACTTTCCAAATAGACCTGCTCTGTTCCCTGTAGGTGGTAGATAGTGTTTTATTGGGATGGTTCCATTTCTTTGGGGCAGTTATAGCCTGGAGAAGAATAAATGGTTCACAGGATCATGCTGCTCCACTATAGACATAACTCGGTGTGGAACCTCTTCAATTTTCATCAGTTTTCCTATTGCTAAAACCTAGTCTCTGTCTCTTCTTGCTATATCATGCTGTGTGGGATGCTACAAAAAAAATTGACATACGTTTAAAAATGCATGACATTTTATTCATCTGTAAGATAAAAAGAGATTGTAAGGATAAAGGCACTGAGTAAAGAAGGAAAAGACAAAGTCCAATCCTTGATCTTTGAATAAAGAAAAATCATTTGCTTGTAGTTACAATAGAAGATATAATAAATCTATCTGCTATTATTACCATTGTACTAATACAAACCCTATTTCTACAGCAAATCATGAAGGACAGGTGGATAAATGCAGGGCATGAGGATGATGAACTTAAACCTTTTGTTGAACCAGAACTAGATATTTCGGACCAGAAGAGGATAGGTAAGTACTGAGAGGAATCACTGGTGTTCATTTGCTTTATAGTAGGAGTTGTGTAGTTTTTAATATGAGAACTTTTTCCTTGCTAAAATGTGTATATTTAGATACAGAAAGATCTTGGCATGATACTATTGTTTGACAAGAAGCAAAGTTTTGTAAGAGTTGTTTTAAGTGTCAGTCCTATCTGTTATACTAACAAAATAGTGTTATTTTAAAAACCTTTCAATTTATTTTAGACATTATGGTTGGCATGGGATATTCTCAAGAAGAAATACAGGAATCTCTTAGTAAAATGAAATATGATGAAATCACTGCTACCTATTTACTACTGGGGCGGAAGTCTTCAGAGGTGAGTAAAATTTATACCTAGACTATTGTGAACTAATATTTGGACGTACATAAGCTCCATCCAGGAATCATGTCGATAAGTTTTGTGTTATATTTAGAGATGTTTTTTTAAAAAAAATTAAAGGTATTAGAATTCTGGCTGGGAGAATTTCTAGTAAATTGTGGTTATAGTGGAAAAAGTCTCATATAGAGCACTAGAAATCTACAGCATCTTGAAACGGAGCATTTGCTGTTTGTTTATTTGGACAAAACAGCAAACCAGAATTAGGGTGAATCATATTTTTGAAGCTCCTCATAAAGGACAGTTTGTCAACCAATGTAGAGCTGGTGCGGATGTCAGTATAAGCCATGATTTATGCTGGCCACAACCTTAGTCTTACATGTTTCCCCTAGCCCTCTTATAAGCCATGATTTATGCTGGCCACAACCTTAGTCTTACATGTTTCCCCTAGCCCTCTTCTTCCATTGGATTAAATCCTATTACATAAATTATGCACTTTAAGGCTGATGATATCCATCAATGTCAGAAGTTATTCATCAATAAAAAATTTCCATTCCCTTCTTCCTAAAGCTTCCAAGGTTTACATGGAATCCCTTTGATTTGGGAGAAGCTATTTCTGCCCATGGCTTTAATTTCTGAAAATTGCTGCAGATAATTAATTATTCTGGTAGTGGCAGTGTTTAGAAACTAAAGATTTAGTCATCTGTCCCATGGCCCCCGTGGCTTCCTCAGGGGCGTAGCTACCGCCATATCTGCTGTATCAATTATACGGGGGGCCCAGGCCACGTGGGCCCCCAACGTGCGTAAGCAAAAATAAATAAAAACTTCCCAAATTTTAATTATGATGAATAAATATTTCTTTTAATTTTATGCAAATTTTTTTCTTTTGTGAGAAATCTTTACCCTTCTTAAGGGCCCCCAAACAAATTTTTATACGGGCCCCCGCCAAGGCACGCTATGCTTCTGGGCTTCCTCACAATGAACATGGAAGTTTCAGAGAGAGAGAGAGAGATTTGAATTTTCTTATGTCCAAAAATTATCACAGCTGAGGGTGTCATCAGCCTTATGTGGTGTAGTCACATGAACAGAACTTCTGCTGTTGTGTCCCTGAGGAAATCAGATGTTTATTTCTATTTATTATTAGATATAGTTTAACAATGAAGCAGGGTTTGTGTAATCTTAACTATGGTTTGTTTGAAGCAATCTAACGTTGCAACCCACATTCTGGCTTTTTTCAAACAAAGTTAAGATGAACCACTAAATGTAAAATTCAACAAATTGCTAATAATGAGAGTAGAGTTATAAACTTCTGAATTCTTAGATAGGGAGGAGCAGGAAAGCATGTCAGAGCAAATGATGGTTACTTTTTCAGACATGTCAGTGTGTTTAGGTAAGTATTGAGGGGATCCCTGCAGCCTTTCATAATGCAACGGAGTGTAGTATTTTCTTTTTTTCCCTGTTCTCTGACAGATCCTCTTCATAGGATTATGGTGAGTCTTGGACTCACTGTGAATGTAGGAACTCCCAAAGTTGGAGTTAACATTTTTGTGAATATAGATTTATCCATGCTATAATTAGATATTTATTTATTTTCTTTGTATTTGTATATAGTATATTCTATTTGTTTAGTTGGTTTTTTAATTTTAATTTCTTTTCTAAACTGCCTTGAGAATATACTAGGATGGTGATACAGTATATACATTTTTCAAAGAAGGAGAGAAGGAGGTGCAAAAGACACTTAGAGGATCCATGCTAGGTAACAGACTGAAGACTGCAGTGATGACTATCTGAAGGAAATGTCTGACTTCAGACATAGTGGGGAGGAGGGTTCACTTACCCAATAACATGTTCTTAATTTCTGATATCTGTGGTCTCCCAAGGGATCAACCAGATCATTCACTCAGTTTTAGTAATTTTGCAGTGCCAAACATTTTGCCCCTCATTGATGTTTTCAAATCCTGGATTTAATCTGTCAGGCTCCATCTTGCAACAGTAGAGATTGTTTGCTTGTTTATTTTATGTATTTTTATTTTATCTTTTACTCCTACTTGTAATTTTTAAGATTATGTTACAAGAGCACAGAATGTCCAGAACTGCTAACATACCGTAATCCTTAGGCCAAATATTTTGAAATGACAGGGAAAGCCTTCAATTATTCCAGGCTTTTTAAAGCTGGGATTCCTTTAAATTTAGGCAAAAATGAGGTTGAAGTAAGTTGCTTGCTTCACTTTATCTAAAATAATCCCTTGCTAATAATGCTTGTAGCCATATGCAAGGTTAGACAGTGCACAAGACATGCCCATTGTTGATATTTTAGGTTGTTATGTCTAGTTGTAGAATGCTACACATTTATTTAAATTAGTAGTATGTAGCCCTGACAGTAGTCTATAATTTGCTAAAGAGCCTGCAGGATGGAGAGAACTTTCACAGATTGTTGCAGCTGTTTGGAAACAGCCTATATTGATTATATTTTATCTTGTGCACCATCCTTTTATTGCTTTCATGCCAGAGCAACACCACAGATTTTGTCTTATTCTTCAGTGCAAGAAAAATGGCATATCCAAGTTCTGAAAACCCTGTCCTTACACTCCTTTGTTTTATTTGTGAGTCAGCAAACTGAACAATGTCAGACAGGCTAGATAGCAAATGCCTCACTACTGCCAATTCTGTCTCCAATATCTTTCCAGTGTTTCAAGAAGAGAAATTTCTCATCCACACTCCCAAGATTGCATAACTGTATATGAGAAAAGAAAATTCTGGTATAATGAACACTTAGGATTCATTTGTCTCCCACTAAAGTACTGCTCCTCTGTACTTGCTAGCCTGCTTTAGGCTTTATGGGCTTTATGTTTTAGCCAATGGTCAGTTGGCTAATTTCTTTCAGTAATTGGAAATATTGTATGCAGTAGCCTAACACACTGACCTGAAAGCTTCTCCTTCATGAGATCCCTTGCTTTTCCTTTGGAAGGGAGCACTGAGGTTCACAATTAGCTCTCTACACATGTTTAAAAGGAACATATGTCCAGGACAATAGTGCTAAGGTGTGAGCATTTATCCTGTTTGCTTCTACTGTAGTTGGATGCCAGTGACTCAAGCTCCAGTAGCAATCTTTCACTTGCTAAGGTCAGGCCAAGCAGTGATCTAAATAACAGCACGGGACAATCACCCCACCATAAAGTGCAAAGAAGTATATCTTCCAGCCAGAAGCAGCGACGGTACAGTGACCATGGTGAGTGATGCTACTATAATTGTCTTAGAACTTTTGTCCTAGAAAACAAGTGGTAATGCAAGTGTTGTTCAAGTCTCCGTCACAAGAAGGTAAAAGAAGAGCTTATGTTGAGGGTTTTTTTATTTTGACAGTACAGGCTAACTACTATCAGTTGAAATAATGCTGTGGGAAAAATCAGTTTCAAACTTTAAAAAAACCCTGCATGCTAAATTGAGACAAAAGATCCACAATGTGATATTTAATGTGTTTCCCCTGTGAGACAAATATTTAGACTAGTGAATATAAGTTTGCTTAGTATATACACTCATAGTGTACTCCAAATAATTATGAAAGAAGTAGAAGTCAGGCCAGTTATTACAGAGGCTGGCTTTTCATTAACAGAAATCAGAATTTCAGTCCTGTCCCAGCTGCATACCTTACTTCTGCTAAACTATAATGAAACGGTCTGTCTTTATAGAATTGTTGTTGAAGTTTGGAAAAATATAAATTCTTGGGTATCAATATCTGAATTTAGATTACTACTTATGTAGGATTTTTCCAGCTGTGATCATGGAATTTGATCCAGCCAGAAACATTCAAACACTGACTCTGGGGGGGGGGGGGGGGGAGAGCACTAATGACTTTTTACCATTTCCCCTAAATTCTCACTGAATGTGAGGGTTGTCAAAAGGAATATGAGTAAAGAAGAAAAAGCCCATTTCATTTGGTTTGGTTTAGACTCCAGTTTCTAACAATGATACACAACCAGAAACTAAGGAGTGTTCACATATTCTCCTCCCATGCTGACTTAGTGGAAGCCTTATGTTTTACACAGTAACCCCCCTTTGCATGATGTGGGGGTCATTAAGATATAAATATTAACCAACAATATCAGGCCTTGTCAGAAGAGTAGTGTATTATTTCCCTTGGTGGCAAAAATACCTAGCTTGTGTAGATAAAGACATTACTAAGAGCACATTCTGTAAACCTGAAGGGATGAAAAACCTGAAAATGTAGGATTTCCAAAATTAAAAAGCTGTCTACACAGTATATAGCCTATGGGTTGTTCTGATCATCTGCACATATGTGCATGGTCAGACTCCTGGGAGGAAAAGTTTGGGCACCCCTGTGTTAGACAGATCTTTAAATTGCTACATTGTTTTATCCTGTCCTCAGTATATGTGCATGCTAGAGGTAGGATGAAACAGTGCAGCAGTAACTATTGCTTCCCAGCTGATAGGAGAGTGCTTTCCCCATCAGCTGGAAAACGGCTGCTACTGCGACTGGGATTCTAACAGCTCCATCAGTGACTGTGCCATAGAAGTAATTTTCCAGGTGACTGGGAAACACTTCACTATCAACTGGGAAGCACCGCTGCTGCTGATTGCTGCTGATCAGACCGCAGCAGCCCAACAGAAGAGCCATTCCCCATCTGCTGGGAAGCGTTGGTGCTGCAACCGCTGCTAGGGCTGCTGCAGCAGCACTGTTTTGCTTCTCCCCCACCCTAAAGCGGCTTAGGGCTGGTGTAGACAGACCCTAAATTACTCAAGCAATTTCAAGTGGTGCAATTGCTTGTGATATCTATTGCACGTTGCTCAGTGCTTGTTAATAGGAATGGATATGCTGTGCAACATGTTTTAGTTGTATTTGTTTGTTAGAGAAGGGAAGGAAGGACATAAAGTTCACAAAGAAGTTGCAGTAAAATCTGAAACAAACCCTCCCAAATGGTTCCTCTTACCTTATTAGTTAAATCATGTGTCCTTGCTTTACTAATGAGTTTATTGGCATTCATGAGTATGCTACAGAAGGCTTATACGTATTTTGCAAGAGTGCTTTGAAAAAGCACAAAGGCCGCTTAATCCTGGTGTGTGTGTGTGTGTGTGTGTGTATGTGGCTTTTTTCTTTTGACACTATTAGGTCAACCTGTGTTTATGAGAACTTGGAGAACTGGATGTTCACCAGTATTTATTTTCACTTTTCTTCCTGAGGGAATGTCACCTCTTCCACAAAAACTACTGGTTATGTAAAGCAGTGACAGGGAGGCTGTTTCCCTTATATGACCTAATAAAAAGAGGTGCCTTCTAATTGAATCTATTGCAATGTTTAATCTCAACCTGGAGATGGTCAAGCCTTTTGTTAGGCAGGTCTTTAAATAATCTTGATAGGTTTGAAGTGGGCAAACAAAAATCAGAGGCTTCAACCTTTTATTGTATTTCATTGTAAAGAATAATGGCTGGTAAAAATTGTCATCTTCTTCATCATGGATATCTGAATATTTAAAAGTGTTGGAAGCAGAAGATTATTACCAATATAGAACACAAGTTCATTTTTCTCATTTCAAAGTCACCAACCATCTCAACTTTAAGGAAAGGTTTTTTGGGGAGGTTGTCATCAGATCTCTTCTTGCAGGGAAATGCTCTTTTGGTATGCAGATTTCCAGCATTCACACTGTATGATTTTAACACATGTTATACCAGTAGATGTTAATTAAAAGTGTTAGCTGCCATTATAATCACACAGTAGTCATCTAATTAAATCATGCTGGCTACATAACTTCAGAAGGAAATGCTGCTTGTTTAAAAAGGGCATGATAATCAATTTTAGATGAGTCAGGACATCTTTTGTACCAGTGTTTTAAGAAATTGCAAACAGATAAATAGGTACCACTTTGATGGGAATGTATACAGTGTTCCATGCACTCTGGTGTTTAGTCATGCCTGCCACATGTCTCTGGAAACGTATGCAGATGCAGACAGCGCTGGCTCTTTGGCTATAAACAAAGATAAGTACTGAACCCTAGAGTCGGATAGGTCTGGCTTTCAAGCAAGGGTGACCTTTACTTGTATCTTTAAAGATGTCTGGGAATAGTAATGTGTGATCCATTCTGTATTTCAGCTGGCCCATCTGTTCCTCCGGCAGTGGCATATCCCAAAAGAAGTCAGACTAGCACTGCAGATGGTGACCTCAAAGAAGAAGGGATCCAGTCACGGAAATCCAGCAGCAGTGCAGCTGGTGGAAGAGGGGTTGCACCTGCCAGCCCCATGCTTGGGAATGCCAGCAATCCAAATAAGGCTGATATTCCTGAACGTAAGAGAAGTTCTGCTACACCCAATGTAAGTAAGGAGTTTGCATTCATACTGTACATTTCACCTGACTTGACAGGAATAACTATGAGAAGAGAATATTTGTTTGTCAGAAAGAACTGTGAATTATTCAATTGTTTACTGGAAAAATGGTTCAAACAAACACTTAATATACTTTATTTATTTATTATTTCATTTGTACCCCGCCCTCCTTCGAAGACTCAGGGCGGCTTTACAACTAAAAACAATTAAAACACATACATAAAAATTAAAATTCAAGTTAAAACACTGAGGAGAGAGGTGGGATATTTACCAGTAAACGAGCCAGGTGACCGAGTTGGCTGTCTGGCCCACTCCCCACACATGCCCCGCCAGCCAGGTCTTCACTCCTTTCCTAAAGGGCAGCAAAGGACTTTGTGAGTCTTTATCTATGGATCCTGAACCTGTTTTATATTAAACTTGTTAAGAGGTTTAGTTAGAAAGATCAATTTAAGCAAGAATATAAGAGCCTTTTGAGGTTTTTGTTTAATCCTGTCTTTTGTTTTACTTCAGTAATTGTTTTACTGTATCATCTACAGTAATACCCCGGATAACAATTGCATCGGATAATTCTAGAATCGGGTAACGATGCAAGTTTTTTGGAAATCGGATAACAATTCTTTAGCGTTATCCGAGGCAATGGTCTGCGGGGGTGGTGGTTTGGGTAGAACTTCTACCCAAACTACCCCCCCCCCCGCTACTGCGCACGCCTTTCCCCGGCCCTACTGCAGTCGCTGTGAATGAAGAAGGGGTAAGGAAATCCATCACCCCTTCTTCATTCACAGTGCTTGTAGCTTGGAATGCAAGAAGGGGGGAGAGGCACGATCTCGCACCTCTTCCCCCCCACCTTCCTGCTCTCCAAGCTAGCGCTGCCCTTGCGTGGTGGGGTGGGTATTCACCCCACCCCACCCAGCACTAGCTTTAAAAGCAAATGATCCACAAGAAAAGAGACATTGTCTCTTTTCCTCTGGATCATTTTGCCGCGCTATTTTTGAAGTTCTTGCAGCCTCCAGGGAGATGGGGGAACTTTGGAAATAGCGAGGGTTGGGTCCCCCGACCTCCCTGTAGCCGGCAGGGGGGGCAGGGAGCCTGAAATGCATGGTAAAAAGTCTGGTTTTTTTACCCATTTCGGGCTCTCTGACCTCCCTGCCAGCTCCAGGGAGGTCGGGAGACCCTATGCGTGCTATTTTTGAAGTTCCCCCACCTCCCTGGAGGCTATAGCAAGCCAAAACATCGGGATTTGAATCCCGCGTTTTGGCTTGCTACAGCCTCCAGGGAGGTGGGGGAACTTTGGAAATAGTGAGGATCGGGTCCCCGGCCTCCCTGGAGCCAGCAGGGGGGTCAGGGAGCCCGAAATGGGTAAAAAAGGGAGGTTTTTTAACCCATTCTGGGCTCTCTGCTCCCCCCTGCCAGCTGCAGGGAGGTCGGGGGACCCGATCCAAACTGTTTTCAAAGTTCCCCCACCTCCCTGGAGGCTGCAGCAAGCCAAAACGTCAGGATTCAAATCCCTATGTTCTGGCTTGCTGCAGCCTCCAGGGAAACAGTGCTTTTTTTTAACGTTGTGCAATCAATGCATCACACAACGTTAAAAACCGGATAACAACGAGACTTGTGGAATCAAGTCTCATCGTTATCCGAGGTACTAGTGTATCTCAACTGAGCATCTGGGTTCCTTATTTATTACATGGAGTGGGAAGATGCTAAATATATTTTGTTTGCAAGAATTTTTGTGCTTTACTTGGGGGGACAACACAGCCAGTGGGATTTATTTGCCCTGTAACACCATTTTTCAGCTTACAAGACCCACTCTTCTGCCGGACCACCACCCAAATTCATATTGTTGATGTAGTTGGCAGCATTGCTTATGTCAAAACATTGTCTGCTTCTCCACCTAGTTCTCTTTCCTGGCAGAACCTTATTTGTCTTTCATAATGCTCCTTTCCAGGCAATAACAAAGCACACTAGGTCAAGCCAAAGCTAAAGTCAGTATGAGGAATAATATGATAAGGAAACTGACAAATTATACATGGGGGAACTCTACCATCCATGCCGCGTTCATCAGCTTTGGCCCTGAGAATCTCTGCAGCAGAGTATGCTGATCTAATATGGAGTGCGCACGCAAAACAATTTACAGGATGACTCAAACTTATACCAGTTGAGAAAATATATCCTCTTATTAGTATTGCTCCGCCTAAGATAAGAAGAGAAATAGCAGCAGACGCTGAGAGAACTAAGCAAGAGAATTACCCTTGATATCTTCTGACCAGAAATGAGCCTCAAGTCTGCCGGCTCAGATCCAGGAAGAGCTTTATGGGAAGAACAAACATTCTTGAGAATACACAAGAGCAAAACCAAATTAGAGAATCAAGTAAGGAGCTCACTGGACAAGGAATAACATTAAAGGAGGATATAGCTGAGGGCTCGACCTTCCCTAGGTCACTTAGAGGACCCTAAATAGGATGAGGGTTGGAGTGCCTAAATGTAAGACCAACATGCTCAAATGTGCGCTGCTGGCAGTCAACAACACACTGTGAATGTGGAAAGATACAGAATCCAATTCATCTGGTGGTCTTCCAATTATTACCAGAAACATGTAACAATGAGGATTTAAGTTTGGCCAATGACAAAGCTAACTAAGAAGGTGGCTTCATTTTGGCAATTTATAAAGTTTGACCTTGACACAAAGGGAGGTGCGGGAATGTTCCTTTCCATAAAGACATTTTTTTACTTCTTTAATGGTGAAGAGATGATAGTTCACAGACTCCTGCCACTATAGAGAGTTGCAGTTCCTATCAAGTTTTAAGTTTTCAAAGATGTAATCATGTTAGTCTGCAAGCATATCAGGCAAGAAACAAAAAAGAAAGTGTGACAAGAAAGACATGGGACCTTAATTGCTACATTTTAATGTGAGCTTTGTGGATCAGTTCTTAAAATGCAAATCTGAAAACTCAGTCTGGGAGGTGGACTTGATTCCCAAATAGTTCACATTTTTGAAATGGTAGCCATGTTAGTCTGTGTTTCAAGCATACCAGAGAGTAAATAAAACAAAAATACAAAAAAAACCCATTGTGGCACTTTAAAGACAAACTGCTGTATTCTAATGTTATTTTTAATGTATCAAGTCAAATTCATCTGATAATCATCATTCCCAATCCTCCTTATGATGCTTACTGAAGATGCTATAAGTCAGGGGTTTGCAACCTTTTCAAGCCAAGGGCTGGGTCGCTCTCCCTTAGATAGCTTTCGGGGGCCAGATGCCCATTTTACCCTTCCTGCATGATGGGGGTGGCCTGAACATTAAATAGGAACCACACATGGCACTTCCGGGTGTGGTGGAGGCAGTGGGGGCCACATGAAATGGCGTCATGGGCCGTAGGTTGAGAACCCCTGCTATAGGTTGCATCATGGCATTGTCTTCATTCAGGGTCTCTGCTCCTGAGCTGAGCTCCTCCCAAAGCATTTGATCTCTTAGTAATCTATGATTGGTTCCTAAACAAAGTACTAAGCCAACCAAGAGAGCAAACTACGGAGCTTGAACTAGAGCAGGGATTCTCAACCTGCAGCCCGTGTGCTGGATGCGGCCCATGGCACCATTTCATGTGGCTCCCCGCCACCTCCACCACACCAGGAAGTGCCATGTGCTGGAAGAAGAGTAAAATGGCTGTCTGGCCCCCGAAGCTGTCTGAGGGAGCATGACCCAGCCTCCAGCTTAAAAAAGTTGAGAACTCCTGAACTAGAGACGCAAGGTAAATGCCCTTTTGAATCAGGCTAGAAGCTAAGAGCAACTGCAGAATTACCTGTCCTGAATAGGCTTCTTGTATATTGTGTGGTATCTTTGGCCCTTACAGCTCAACATTGTCTTTTTTTTATGAATAGTATCTGCCCAGAACTTTCCAGCAGAGTTCTTTCATTTGTTCACGTTTAGTCAGGAATGCTAAGGACGGAATACAGGACATACTGCACGATGGTTATGTATTCTTTTGTTTACTTTACCTGGTGGTGCAGTGGTTAAGCCAAAAGGTTGTGAGTTAGTTCCTGACCATTTATCAAGTTTGACTCAGCCTTCTATCCTTCCAAGGTCAGTAAAATGAGTACCTAGCAAGTTGGGGGCAAAATGCTAATTAACTTGTGAACCCCCCAGAGAGTGCACTAAGCGCTATGGGGCAGTATAGAAGTGTGATTGCTTTGCTTTGCAAATATAACTTTGGAGTTGTTATTCAGTGAGGAGTCTGCATTGGTAGACATCTCTGCAAGGACATTCTGCACATGCAAATGGACCTGGGAAATCATCTTCATCTGCATGTGGGTTGTTTTTTTTAGCCATTTGGATATCACATCACCCACTGGCAAGGTGGACCATGACGTGTGCCCTCCGCTTTCACCTTGCCCAAGGGATCGCTTTTGTGAGTTTTAGTTCCAGCTAAATGTCATTGACAAGAGATGGGCAACACTGCCTAGTTAGACCGCTCAAGCCCCCGTACCCCAACAAGGCTCTCGCCTAGCGGGGTTCAAATAAAGACACTGCTTGTTAATATCTTTATATAGTCTTCCTTTTTTTCATGCACATGTTATGCCTAACCTTTTAAAGTATGCATTCCCTTATTTGTAGTAGAAAATCTTCAAGGAATTCCCACTCACTCTTATGAGCTGAAAATTATGCCCATTCTCTCATATTCACCGTTTTTAATCAGCATGTTCTTACTAAGGTATTTGCAGAGTATATAACTTATCCAGATTTAAGTGAGAACTGTCCTTTAAGGCTACCACACCAGTAAAATGCTCAGCTTGGTGACTGACTGATTTTTCTTGGCCAGAATACTGGAAATTTAGATTGGGTAGGGTTGAGGGGAATGGGAATAGAATTACTGGTTGACTTTCTAGCTCTCAATGGAATTTATACTTTTCTTGATTTGCTGTGCTGTTCAGTAAAGAGATAAATCTTAAAACTTTCAAACTTTCCTTCTGAGACCTCAGTGGGTTCGTGTTTGTCCTGACTGTATGCTTTGTCTACTTTCAATGCATCTTACGCTTTTTAAAACTATTCTGTTATCTGCTAGCTCTTCTGTCATTCCTGGAAAATTGATCCACGGCTTGCGCATATCTCCACACTCTTACTCTGTAAAGTCAGAGGCAAAGTAATTATTTAACTTTTATTTGTGCCCCTACCCCCAAACAACATGTCATTTTAAAGTGGGCTTGCAGTTATCTTCTCCTCTATGTGTGTGTATGTGTATATGTATGTGTATGTATGTCTTTATAATCCGTGAAGAAATATTGTCTTACTCTTTTGCATATACCCTTTCCTGTTTTTTACTTCTTTAATGGTTGTTTTCCTCACAATTTTACTTATTTTGTGTTAAAGAGGTTACTTAATGTGTTCAGTAATATTTGTTACACAGTTAGTGTCCCTGTTATACTTGGCATATCATTTAATGAAAGAAATAAACATAATTTGTGGTTTAGAATTTATTACAAGAAATAGCTTAGATCTTGTTTTGAGGCCCACATGACTGAAGATTTATTTTAGTATAAAATATAATTTTATGTCCAACTGAATAGCCTCAGTTCAGTTCATAATAAGAAATAGTAGTACTGTGAGTATAAGTAGGGGAATTGTAAAATATGTAACTAATCAGCAACTTAAATGTATGACAATAGAAGAACAAAGTCTAATAAACAAAAATAAAATCTTACAAACATGGTCTCTTTCTTTCCAGAACAACACTGCACCCGGAGCCATGACGCGGCGAAATACGTATGTTTGTAGTGAAAGAACAACTGCAGACAGACATTCAGTCATTCAGAATGGCAAGGATAGCAGGTAAGAAGCTTATAAAGGAGGACAGTTCTCCATAGTTTAAATAGTTGTCTCCGTCAGGATGCCATTGTAACACTGAAAGCATTTATGTAGCTCTTTTTCTCTGAAAATATTATACAGTACAGTAATACCTCATATAACATTAGTATCGAATAACACTAAAATCGCATAACATTAAGCAATCTGGGGGGAAGAATTGCATCGGATAACATTAAGATCCTATGGGATGCATTGGATAACAACCGCTAAAGCCTGTGTGGTTACAATGTATCTCTATGGATCCCATAGGATTTTAACATGCATCGGATAACACTAAAAATTGGATAACACCAAGACTTGTGGAACCAGGTTTTAACGTTATCCGAGGTTTTACTGTACTTGAAAGCTACATAAAAGCTCGCATTAAAATGTAATAGTCTTTATGATGGCACTACATTTTTGGTATGTTTGTTTTTGTCTGAATACCTTAGAAGCAAGACTGTTTCTTCTCAAATAATACGTGTAATGTTGTTTATTTTAGTCACAATGACACACTCCTTAATTACATTCCAGCTGGATTACTTTAACACACTATATGGTTCTGCCTTTGGAAACTGTTCAGAAACAACAGTGAGTCCAAAGGTTGCAGCCAGATTGTTAACTGGGGCTTGTTACAGGGGTCACACAATCACCCTGCTACTGCAACACCACTGGCTGGTTTTAATCAATAAATCTGTAAACAGCTTGAGTCCAAGTTATCTAAAAGACAGCATCTCCCCTTATGAGGTTGCCCAAGTGTTATGATCTTTAGGGGAGGCCTCTCTTTTCATCCCACTATCTTCACATGTCCGTTTGGTAGGAACACAGGAGCTGGCCTTCTCTGTCGTTGCTCCCCCTTTGGCTAGTTTGCATTGCACCTTATTTCAGACCCTGCTTAAAAGGCTATCTTCATTTGTTTGTTTATTCATTTGTTTGTTGGCTCGCTTGCTCTCGTGCTTCTACCTTTTCCAGGGAAGATTGTAACTTTTGCTTTTGTCAGTATTGGTTCCTTAACTTAGGACTTGTGGACCTGGTATCTGTTTACCAAATATTTGTAGACTAACCATCATCTCTAAGGATGCATCTGTTTGCATCAAATGCGAAGAGGGCAGGACCCAAACCAGTCATTTCATTTTGTACTGTATATGTCACTGTTACAACACACTATAAAGCAAGGAGGGATCTTACTATGGAGAGCTACTGGAAATACATTAAGCCATTTTTCTTAGCCCTTCAGCTAATGTATATATACTTGTCACTTAGGATTACAGTTAAATGAATCTGTTTAGGTGAACATCAGTCCACAAAAGTTTCTTGTTCTGATGAAGTTGCTTCTGATTTACAGTGACCATTATAGGTTTTTCAGGACATGGGAGATGTTTAAGAAATGGTTTACCACTACAAGCCACAGTATGTTTCCATGGCTGAGTGGGCTGCAGAAGCTTTTCGTGCAATAACAAGAACAACAATAACAGCATGCTGTTAAATCAATCCTGACTTATGGTGACCCTTTTCAGAGTTTTCTAGGTATAGAATAATAGCAATAGCAATCACACTATATATACCACCCCATAGCGCTTAGTGCATTCTCTGGGTGGTTCATAACTTCATTAGCATTTTGCCCCTAACATGCTGGGTACTCATCTTACTGACCTCAGAAGGATGGCGCGTTGAGTCAACCTTGAGCCCTGGTCAGGATTGAACTCTCAGTCTTTTGGCTGCAGTAGTGTAGTTTAACCACTGCGCCACCAGAGCTGTTTATAGACGTTCACAGTTCCCTTCTTCTAGTGGTATTTTGCAGAGATGGACATACACAAGGCTCCAGTTTCAATAACTTTCTAGTTAAGACTCTCGAACAACAGGGCTAGGACAGCTTCTGTTCATCAAACTCACAGTCCGAGGCTGATGAGGCAATGCTTTAATTCATTGTAAAGGCTGCATGATAAGATCATGACTAGCAAGGAAAATGTGTTCTCAGTTATATTCTCTTGACCCCTTGATTTGCTTGTAAACCGTTTGGCCCAAACGAAAGGCATTTTGTGACAGAAAAGGTGTTTATTTTCTACAAATAAGTGCAAATTTGTCACTCATCTGTCATACTATTCTTTCTGCCTCTGCCTGAACCCAACCCTCTCACAGCCTGGCTGAAGCATTCACTTATGCAACTAGAACTGGTACAGTTTATACCACATCCTCAACCATGGTTCGGCCTCAACATAAGAAGTCGTTGTCCATGTCAGCTTCTATGCATGCAAAGATGGTGTTACCACCAGTAAACAATGGCACAGATAATCTCAGTTCTGCGTAAGAAATACTGGCATTATTGTGAAATGAATTGATACTCATTGCTGCTAAAACTCTGTGCTATGAAATTTTTAGTCGTAGACAATATTAAAAAACTGTATTACCTATGAAACATGTTTTGCCCTCATTCTTGTTTGTGTTGTGATCCTTTTACTCCCCTGCGATCTATGCTGCAATATTGTACTGCATCATAAAATATTTGAATTAATATTTTAAGTTTGATTACCTTTATTGAAGCTTTTTTTCTTATATACTGTAGATGCATTATCAATATGAGTAGAAAGGGAAGGAATATTTTTACATGCACAATAAAGCAATGAGGAAGATGCATTTGCTCTTCCTTTTCTCTTCTTGTATTACCATTTTCATTTTTTAAAAAAATCCATATACTGTATAGTCTGCTTAGGTTGAGGTTTTTGCCTCCATACAGTTTTTTAGATTAAATTTTTGCTTTTAGTGCAATTGTGTTAGAAAAGTATTGAATAATTTATCTGCTGAAATAATGTTCCCTGTAAATTAGAGTCTATAAAAGCTTTTTAGTAGTGTATTGTAGAAGTATTTCATGCTCGTTGCTGATGTGTACAGTGTCGGTCTAGGGACTGTGGTGGCTTAGTGGTTAAGATGCTGAACTTTGACAACTGGAAGATCAGCAGGAGGCCCGAGTGCTACATGATAGAGTGAGCTTCTGGCTCTGTCCCAGCTCCTGCCAATCTAGCAGTTTGAAAGCAAGAAACTGCAAGTAGATAAAAAGGTACCACTTCGGTGGGAATGTAAATAGCATTCAGTGGGCATACCTGCCACATGTCCACAGAAATATCTGCAGACAAACAGTGCTGGCACTTTGGCTATAAACAGAGATGAGCACTAAACCCTAGAACTGGATACGACTGGCTTTTGAGCAAGGGCGACTTTTACCTTTACTGTTATCAGTCTTGAAGAGAGTTGAGTTTCTAAAGAGAATTTTAAATCCTCTCTAACTTTATTCTAGTGCCGCTCCTGATCAAAGAACGCCAGTTGCTTCAACTCACAGCATCAGCAGTGCAACAACACCTGACCGCATCCGCTTCCCAAGAGGAACTGCCAGTCGTAGCACTTTTCATGGCCAACTCAGAGAACGGCGCACTGCCACGTACAACGGACCTCCTGCATCACCCAGTTTGTCTCATGAAGCAACACCTCTTTCACAGACACGAAGGGGCTCCACTAACTTGTTCAGTAAATTGACTTCAAAGCTGACAAGAAGGTATGTATTTTTAAAAATCACAAAATTTTGTTTAGTGAAGTCATTCTCAGTACTGAAAAGTATAACCATGCCGCATTTCAATGTCCATGATTTTTTTTAAGCTGGCTGAAATAATAGGTGTAAACATGAAAAAGCCATTTTAGTGTTGGAAAGATATATATATCGAGGATCAGCAGAACCAACATTGTAATGTGTATCTGCCTGCTCTGTCCATTTTATGTGAATGTTACCACTAATTAAGAAAGTGCTGGTTGTTTCATTGGAAGGAACTGTCCACGCTGGTAGTCCATGGCTCAGGAGGATAGTGGCAAAACAAAGAACATTTGTGCTCACTATCCTCAGTAGTTTGATAGTTGTGTCTCATCTGTTACTTTCGATGGTTCCTCTATCATTGTAATGGCTAGAAATGTACTAGTTGCAAACTATATCTGGAGTATTTGCACAATAATATGATAGGTTTAATTTTTCTGGACTGTGAAGGATTCTTGATGGGTCTAGGAATACCTTGGAGGAGGATATCCTTTTATTCTTTTAACTTCTGCTCCTGCTGTATCTGAATCTGAATATTGGTAATCCTCATGGCGATCAACCATGAAGAATGTCCTGAGAATATAATGCAGTGGCTTCTCATCTGCCTACCACATTGCAGCATGACACCCATACCTCCAGTTCCACAAATCCCTTTCTGGTCCTGAGCCCTTTTGGCACACAAAGTCTTCATCAGCCCTAGGCCAGTCTTGATGAAGCTGCTCCCCTCCATCAAGATGGATTCAAATGGGATTTAATCCACTTGGGAAACATCACATTTCCCTGTGGACTTTACCACCCAAATCCGCTATTCCTCAGGGTTGTCAGGTTAGTTTACCTGCTGGTGTTGAGTCACTGGCAGTATGGTCTGCTTTATTACCATAGCAGGATAACCTGGCCAGACTCTGATTCTTATATTGAAGACATATTGAACACAGTCATTCTAATCCTAATCCTTTATCTCCAGAATAAATTTGAACATGTTCTCACATTTCACTGAACTAGTGTTTTCATTCTATGTCTCACAAGTCAAATGGATTTTTAGTTTATTTCATACCAACACATTTTGTTAATTATTATTTTGGCTTAATTTCTTTTAGAAACATGTCATTCAGATTTATCAAAAGGTAGGATTTTATATATATATTATAAGAACCAGCTCTTGCAATTAACAATGAACTTGGCTTCCTGGCCTTGGTTTTTCTTTTAAAATAAAAATTGAAACAGGACTAAACTTTCTGCTGAGAACTAAAATACTTTTCATATACCAAAGATAAAGGGGGGAAATCATTCACTAATGATAATCACTCTGGATCTCTAGCACCTGAATAATGAGATGCAAAGCATGCCTATTCGCTCTATTTACTTTGTAGCTCCAAAAATAATTTTGTTCTTTATACTAATATATTTAGCATGCCTATGGTTGAAGAATAATATGTTTAGATATACTGATTAAAAGTGTAATATTGCTTGCTTTATTGGCCTTAATTTTAGCTCAAGAGCTTTGTCAATTTATTTACCATTGGTAATAATATATTTGGAACCTGGCCCTAGGTTTTTACTTTTAGAAATGTATAAATAAATGATAAATTAAATGTTGATACTGAAAGCCCTATTAAATTGTGCTTTAAAGCATGTGAAGCCCACATGTATTAAGGGGAGCATGCTAGCTCATGCGAAGAGGTTACATGGGTACAGCAGTTTCTTCCTTTTGAAAAAGTCAGGTTTCCACAATTAAAAGGATGACAAAAGGAATGGGTTAATATGCTCCCTGCATAGTGCATGGGTGTTCCATATGCTTTAAAGCATGACTTAATAGTGCTATAGTCTTTCATGGAATACCAAGCTATTTCAATAGCATTTACCTAGTTCTGGAATCAGCTGTTTGATGGAGGACAAATTATTTTAAGCAACAGTGTTGCTCACTGCTTGTTTGAAGTTTCTGTGTTTGTATACACATACACAAGGAGTAGAAAGTTTGAAGTGGTATCTGTGTTAGTCTGTGCAAGCATATCGGGGAGTAAAAAATAACAAAATTAAGACAAAAAAATGATGTGGCACCATAAAGACTAACTCCTGTACAGTAGAACCCCAGTTCATTATTTTAGTCCATTCCGACAGTTTTGTCAGAAACCAGATTAATCGTGAACCGAAGCACATTTTCCAATAGGAATGCATTGAAAATTTAAAAACCATTCCCGACCTCCCAAAAAAAATCCCAAACACACAATTAAAGTGGTTAAAATATGACCCAAAGCTCCCTACCTTTTCCACCGGTTGGCTTTCCTGGGCTCTGGTGCTTTTTCCTGGTGGTGGGTGTCGGGCGTGCCTTCCTCGCCAATGATGTGGGAGAAAGTCAGAAGCACTTTGACAGCTTCAGGAGAACGGCCACGCTGCCCCTTCGCTGCCTGGGCAAAGGGAACTGCGCACCACCCTGCCTCTTCGCTGCCTGAGTTGCTGCTGCTGCTCCTTGTGCCAAGGTCCGGGAGGGTAAGAAAGAGGAGCCCTTTGTACAGCCACCTCCTGGGTTCCCCTGCTGCTGTTGCCACCACCAGATGAGGGGAACCACTCACTGCCCTGCCCCTTTGTGTTGCCCCTTTCTTACCCTCCTGGACCTCGGGACAAAGATCAGCAGCAACTCAGGCAGTGAAGAGGCAGGCTGCGAGCGTTTCCCCTTGCCTGGAGGTGGTGCCTGCAGTGGGGGAACCTAGCAGGTGGCTGGACAAAGGGCTCCCCATGCTGCCCTGCCTCTTCACTGCCTGGGTCGATGCCACTCCTTGTGCCAAGTTCTGTGAGGGTAAGAAAGGGACAGTGCAAAGGGGCAGGGTGGCAAGCGGTTCTCCTCACCCTATGGCGGCTGCTGCAGTGGGGAACTTGGGAGGTGGTCGTACAAAGGGCTCCTCTTTCTTACCCTCCCGGATCGCGGCACAAGGAGCAGAAAAAAATGGCTGTTGTTTTCAAAAATGGCACCAAAACTCATCCTTCAGATGCGAGGCACTCTGGGGAATTCCCGGTTGTATAGCGAAAAATCGTCGTGAAATGGGACGTCATTTTTTATGGATTTGCCTTTGTGAACCATGGCAAATGTAAGCCAAAGCAGCCGTGTACCAGGGTTTTACTGTATTTTAATGTTAGCTTTCGTGGATCAAGGAGCAGAAGTATTCACAATTATTTATTTATTTATTGTTTAGTTATTGAATTTCTGTGCTGCCCATCTGGGTGTTAGCCCACTCTGTGTGGTGAACAAACAGAAAAACAACAACAGCAATATCCACAACAAATTAAAACCCACCAGCGACAAATATATCACAAACTAAAATAAAATAATTGGCATCTGAGGGCATTGGGACAGAACCTAAATGGTTAATTTATTGATAAGGGAACAACGTCCTGAAAGGCCTCCTTGAAGAAAAGTGTTTTTAATTGTTTTTTTAAAGATAGTCAGTGATGGGGCCTGGCGCAGCTCCACCGGTAGTGTATTCCAGAGTGTTGGTGCCGCCACTGAGAAGGCTTTATTTCTAATTAAAGACTTTCGAGCCATCCTCGGTGTTGGCACCTGGAGCTGCGCCGACTGCGATGATCAGGTAACGCGGGGAGTTGTTCTGAGGGAGAGACGCTCCAACAGATAGCAAGGTCCCAAATCATATAGGGCCTTGCATGATAACATTAACACCTTGTATCTGACATGGTAGGCAACAGGTAATCCGTGCAGGCCTACCAAGGCTGGGGAAATATGATCAAATTTCTTTAAACCTGTCACCAGCCTGGCTGCTGCATTCTGGACCTGCTGTAATCTCTGTATCAGACACAAGGGCAGCCCCATGTAGAGAACATTACATGAGTCGATCTGTGAGATTACTAATGAATGGGTCGATGTTATGAGAGACCGTCTGTCCAAGTAGGAGTGTAACTGTGCAGTCTGCTGGAGCTGGAAAAAAGCAGCTTTGGACACAGATGCTATATGTTGTTCAAATGAGAGCAGTGGGTCCATAATGACCCCCAGATTGTGGACCTGGTTCCTAGGGTTAAGAGTAGTTCCATCTAGGGTAGGGATGACAGTCGGGCAGACAGCCGCTCAAACACCAAAACCTCCATCTTGTCAGGGTTCAGTTTCAGTCTATTAGCTTTAGTCCATACCATTATTGAGTCCAGGCATTCTTCAAGATGTCAGACCGCATCCACTGCAGATGATGAAAAGGAGAGATAGAGTTGGGTGTCATCCATATTGGAGACACTGAACCCCAAATCTCCTAGTGACCTTTCCCAACAGCTTCATGTAGATATTAAACAGCAATAGGGAGATGATTGACCTCTGTTGAACACCCCATGAAGGGTCCATGGGACTGAAACAGAATTCCCGAGTTGAACTCTCTGGGACCACTCTTCAAGGAAAGAGCAGAACCACTGTAATACAGTACCCCGTATCTCCATCCTCCAATAAGCGTCCCAGGAGGATACTATGGTCAGTGGTATCAAAAGCCACTAAGAGGTCCAGGAGCACCAGGAGAGATGAAGCTCCCTTGTCTGCTTCCCAGAGAAGATCATCTTGCAGTGCAACCAATGTAGTCTTGGTGCCATGACTTGGCCTAAAACCCAACTGGTATGGGTCCAAGCAGTTGGTTTCATCCAAGTACACCTGCAGCTGATCTGCCACTATCCTATCAATGACCTTGCCCAAAAAAGGGACATTTGCTACCCTGCATAATGGGGAAAAACATTCATTATGCGGGGTTTTCAGTAGTCAGGGTATACCCACTCAGTGGGAACCCCGGTTAATAAACTTTTTTCCCCGTTATGTGAGGTATCACCAATAGTGCTTTGCATAATAAAAAAAATCCGCATAACGAAGAGCTCCATGGAACGGAGGGTTTTTTATTTAATGTGGGGTTCTACTGTACTTAACTACAGACTGGGTCAGATATTTCTATGTCAAGATAATAGTACATAAACAGTTTTTATCCATAGTGTAAAAAATCAACATCTTGCAAAACTATCTTGAAGGCATACAAATCCATAGCTGTTAAAGCTTTAGTGAAAATATTTTTTCCCAGATTCTACTATTAAGTTAGCTTTGGTATATTCTTTTGTCTTTCATAAAATTGTTCAGATAAGGTCTGGTGCTGTTTAAATGTGTGTTTATTAGGTGACTGTGCTCAATTTTCTCCTGCCAATTATATCTGTGGTTTTAGGAGTTCTGGTTTCCAGAATGTGCACTGAAACTTTCTCCATTTATTCTCATGAATTACATAGCTTCATATGACTGTATTGAGCTGCCTGCAATGGTTGTATTTTGCACTCTTTGGAACTCTGGGCCAGAGCAATTGAGTTCAGTAGTGGTGCTTTTGCCGTTAAATAACGAATCTAGACCATATCTGCTAGTATTTATTTATTTATTTATTTATTTATTTATTTATTTAGATTTATTATCCCGCCCCAATCAGGCGAACCTGACTCTAGTAAAATGATTTATCAACTTGTGTTTCGTTTTGAACTACAGCGGCCAAAAATCCTGATCATTAGCCATCCTATCTAGGAATTCCTGGGGTTAGAGCCTAACAACATCAGTCAGCACAGAAACAAAATACATATACTGTACAGAAATGTATAGCAAGATAAATTCAGGTGTGTTTTACTTCTGCTTCCAGGAGCGACGAAGGCTTCACAGGCCGGATGAATTGGCATCGGGGGCCACACCCGGCCCCCGGGCCTTAGTGACTGGCTCCCTGAACCACATGATTGGCCCACGGCCCAAAAAGTTTGGGCACCCCTGGGTTAAATGGTCTCTAATTGTCCCGCCTCTCTAAGCAAGAGAACAAAAAAAAATACCAAAAATATATGAACAGCAGGAAACAGCAAAAAAGAAAAACAGTGGGGATTACAAATAAAAAAGTCAAGATTTGAGCAAACTTTCTCACAGCTAAAGATCTAGTTTAAAAAGAGTTCTCCCCTCCACACAATTCAAAAATATTAACAGAATACCTAATACAGTGGTACATTGGTTAACGTAATTAATGTGTTCTCCGGGACTTTTCTTACAGCGAAAATTACTTTAAACCAACTTCCCATAGGAATGCATTGAAAACCAAAATACATTAACCAAAATGCGTTTTCCCATAAGAATAATTGAAAACCAATTAAATTCTGTAAACTATTTTCTATGGATTTCCTTTTGTTATGCGATTTTTAAGTTAACCGAGCCGTTTGTTAGCCAAGGTTCCACTATATACTTCATTAAATATATTACCACAGTGGATTCCTGCAGTGATGGGTAATAGATTTGTTGACCTATGGAGTTCCTTCCATCTCTGTTATTCTGTTATTTATTTCTGAACCTATAGTTCTTTAATACTTCAAAATTGCAGCCATCTTCATATATAACTATACTGTACAGTAAAACCTTGCATAAAGAGCACCTCGCTTAGAGACCAACTCGCTTAAAGAACAGAATTTTCTCTGAATGATCACCTCGCTTAACAACTAAAACCAACAAAAACTTGCTTAACAACTAAATTGGGATTCGCAAACCACACCACCACCAGAAATCAATATTGGTTACTTACAATGGTGTTTCACTTAAAGAGCAATCCTGTGGAACACATTATGCTCTTTAAGCGAGGTACCACTGCATAACTATAACTAGCCACTGTTGCATTTATTTTAACTCACCAAGCTTAATAAAATGCAAATATTTTCTGTTGCTCTCACATATAAAACCATCTGTATAATTGAAGACCTATAGCTTCTGGAACCTCAATTTTCATATTTGAACATCTTTTCAAGACTTTGCTGAATCATTCTTACTGAGTTGATTGCCCACATAATTTCTGATGTGTATTTTATGCTGTTCTTACCATTGCTAAAATATTTAAAACGAACAAGTACAAATTCCCTTATACTATTCAGGAGACGTCAGTGAACTATAGGATAAGAGAGTCCAGCCATCTTGCTTTATTCCGATTGTTTTCCCACTGTGTCTCCACTTTCTAGAAGACAGTGTAAAACCATGGAGCAAGTTCAGCCTGTAAAGTTATGCTCTATTAAAGTGCAGTAAATAGTTGTATTACGAGAATTGCCAGTGTTCTGCTGAGCTTCCACTGATTAGAAAATCATGCTAACATAAGTAAAATGGATTCTTCTTCGCGGTCCCCTGTGAAGCCAATGGCCTGTAATGTGTCATTGATAGATTTTTCTTCTTTTGCAACATTGAATTCTAAATTCCCTTAAAAATCTGCATCACACACAGGTAGTGTTTCTCTGCAGTTTTCATACCCATGGCTAAATAGCCAATTTGCAAAGAAGTGCAGAGAGGAAAGAGGTGTACTTCTCACAGTGTTATCAAATAAGTCAGACACTGCCACGGTGTTGCAGTTTGTTGGATAGACAAACTGCTTTTTGTGATCGTTTGTATGCAGAAAAATTCTCAGCATTTTACTTGTATCCTGTTAAAGCTAATCAGGATCAGGTTAACTCACACTGCACATTATCAGCATAATGCTGAAAGAGAACTGGAATGAGCTGCATATAAACTTTGCATTCTCAAAGTGTTTTCAGTAAAATAGCCCTCAGGAAACTAAAGTGTGAGATAGAGCTTAACTAATAAGATAGGGAGAGGATTTCACAGCATTCTTTTGACCAGTTCCTTAACAGCTGAAATTTTTAATTGCTTAAAAGATACTGGGATTTTTCATGAACACCACATATTTGAAATATTCATGGCAAAACGTTTGGAAAGTGAGTGCAATTCTTCAAGTTTTCTTTCCAATTTTTCCGTAACAATTGAAACAACCTTATTCTGTGCTATTTCTCTTTCTTTTTAAAAGGTTTATTCTTGACAGGTAAGACATAGGGATGTGAAGCAGCAGGAATGATATAGTAATAAATGGTGTAAATTTGTGGGAGTTTAGGTAGTGTTGTTGCTTGATCATGGGATTAAGCTGTTTATGTGTCAAATGAAAGCCTTTATAAATCCTGAAAATAATAATGTTCATGAAACTAATATATCTTGAATAAAACTGAATTTTGAGTGCACTGATTTATTTCTCCAACTTACTGTACTTGTCTTAAGAGCAGCTAGATAGCACTCTCTGGTGGTTCACAAGGTTTTCTACCAACAAGCTGGTAGGAACCAGCAACTCATTTTATCAATCTTGTAAAAATGGAAAGGCTTGAACTCAAGATTGAACTCAGATTTTAAGCAGAGTTTTGGCTGCAGCTTAACCACTGCACTGCAAGGACAATTCTAAAAAATCCTTTAGTGAGTACCATTGTTGCAAAATCTTTTCTAGTTTCATGAGGATCCTCTTGAGAACCATACTTCGCTTTCTTCCTATGTATCAGTACTATCACAAATTAATATCTGAGGCTTCCAAATATATTCATTTGGACAAAGGCATGTTTGGTATGGTGAGCTGATTATTCATTTCATGTTTGAAACCCAACCCTTAACTTGCAATTAAGATTGAATGTGATGTTGCTGTGCAGTGTTCTGCCAACATTATTCATGCTAGTGTAAGATTTGTCTTCTCTTTCCTGCTTTCTTTGTGCTTCGGCATTGTTTTCATTGAGGCTTCCAACTGAATATGAGAGGAACGGGAGATATGAGGGCTCAAGGTGAGGGCAACAGTTTTTTGTTTCAAACATTAACTTTAAATTGAGTTTAACTCCTTTTCCTTATCAAATAGTGTAGGCAGTAGGATGCTGGTGGTGGTGATGATATTCTTAGCTTAACAATTACTTAACATCAAGAATGTCTCCTATCTGCAAAGCTGTGATTAAATCACTTAGATGACTCTGACTTCTCATGCACATTCAAATATTCTTACACACCTAGCAAAATTTGACATCTTAAGAGTTGTAATGGTTGTTCCATTGCAGACAAGGCAGCAAGCAGATTTCTTAACTGCCAAAAAAAATGGCTTCCATTTAGCCCAAAACAATTATAGAAATAAACTTTTTCTTCTTTCAGATAGTGAAAACTATATACATTAAATCTCCCAAATTTTGGATTTATGAAGCTAACATTGTTGCTTGCAGTTCTATCATGTTGCAGTGCAGAAGACAGTTTCATATGACTAAGAATTGATCACAGAAATGTCTATAAGATGGCTCTTGTTTTTAATGGTTAACTGTTTTACCTACTGAGGTTCTAGGATTTCATTGACCAGATATACTGGTATCATTTACTCGATGATCTCTTAGAAGACTTCAAATGTTGAGTTACTGAATTCAGCATTGCTTCTCTCAGACATCATTTGGAAAATATTATCCCTGAAAAAGTTCTTAAGTTGTACAATTTGGATTTCATAGAGAAAATGTAATACTTCCAGATAAAAAATTTCCTACGGAAATTGCTTGAAAACTATCTTCAGTGAACCAGGTCGCTAATTCATAGCTTCAAGTAGAAGACCAGTATGAAATTCTAGAAGATTCTGTGACCTCTCATTTTCTCTTGGCCCTTCCAAGATTAGAATGAGGATCTGTCTCCCCAAACTCCTGTATTTAAAAATATGTGTGTATTCACTCAAGAAGACTGAGTTCCAGAAAAAGGCAAGCAAAATCCATGTGGTTGTGTTTGCGCTACTCACTGGAATACAGTCATGATGTTCAGCTGTATGCCTGTTCTAACAACTATAGTTGAAAACAATAGAGCGTTTTGCCACTAACATTGAGTTTTGCCAACCCACAAATTTCTGCATTTTTTTAAAATGCAGTTGTCAACTGATTTCTTCTGAAATTAAACAAAAGCCAAATTTTGCTCATATGCCTATGGTACTTTACTGTTAGAATATTTTAAATCTATTTTAAGTTTTTATGGCTTTGAGAACCCATTCCATAAGTGTGAACCATTTTTAAGAACCTCCAACAGTCTTGCAGAAGAATGAGATTATGTCCCAAGCAATTTTTCTGATCGTATGTTAGCAAAGGTATTTTTGGTGTAACTCGAGGCATCCCCATAGGGAAGCCTTGGGCAGCCACCGCAGCTGCTGTCCCCGGGCCATCTGCCAGTGCCACAGACTAAGGAAAGGTGGGGGAAAAGATTCCTTTGGTCTGCGACTTTCTCCCAAGCTCAGAGCCTTTGCTGTGATGGGAAAGGGGGGGGGGGACATTTTCAGCCACAATGAAGGCTCTGTGCTTGGGAGAAAGGCACAGACCGAAGGAATCCCCCCCCCCCTTCCTTAGCCTGCAGCACTGGCGGATGGGTCAGGGACAGTGGCAGAAAGAGCCACGAGGACATTCTTTATGATATCCTCATGGCTCTTTCGGCCACTGTCCCTGGCCCATGTGCAGGCTAAGGAAGGGGGAAGATTCCTTTGGTTGCCGTCCATCTCCCAAGTCCTGGGGTTTGGCTGTTGCCTAAAATGTCCCCTCCACTTCTTAGGCTACAGCCAAGCCCCAAGACTTGGGAGAGGGACGGTGACCGATGCGATCTTTTCCCCGGACCAATGGGAAACGATCCTATCGGTCTCTGTCGGTCTCCCAATTCCTGGGGCTTGGCTGTAGACTAACAAGTGGAGGGGACATTTTAGGCTGCAACTAAGCCCCAGGACTCGGAAGACGGACAGAGACCGATAGGATCGTTTCCCATCGGAAACAGCGACCGATGGGATCTTTTCCAATTTGTCCGGGGAAATGATTGCATAGGTTGCCGCCACTCTCCCAATTCCTGGGGCTTGGTTGGAGCCTAAGAAGTGGAGAAATTATCCTATTGGTCAGGGGAAAAGATCCTATTGGTCGCCGTCCCTCTCCCAAGTCCTGGGGCTTGGCTGGAGCCTAAGAAGTGGAGGAGACCTGGGAGAGGGGCGGTGACCAAAGGAATCTCCCCCCCTTCCTCAGCCTGCAGCACCTGTGCACAGGACAGTGGCAGAAAGAGCCACAAGGACATCATAAAAACGTCATTGTGGCTCTTTCTGCCCTGTCCCCGGCCCGTCCGCCAGTGCTGCAGGCTAAGGAAGGGGTGGAATTCCTTTGGTCCGTACCTTTCTCCCAAGCACAGAGCCTTCGCTGTGGCTGAAAATGTCCCCCCCCCTCCTTTTTCTTTTTTGGTCACAGCAAAGGCTCTGAGTTTGGAAGAAAGTTGCCGATCAAAGGAATCTTTTCCCCCACCCTTTTGTAAATCGAGACACCGATTTGCCCCCCAAAAAACCCTTTTGTAACTCGAAGCATTCGTAACTCAGGGTTTTACTGTATTCCTAAATGCCTGGATAGGACACAGTAAAGGTGACACTGCATTTGGAGTTTAATTTGAATTTTATATACTTGCTTGCATACATCTGGAAAGTTAGGATAGACAGGCTTGTATATTTGACACCCTGTGGACAATCGTGCCGTTAAGTAATTTCAGACCTGGGTGTCGAGCAATCCTTGATATTGAACTGCAGATCCCTTCTGCACTAACCAATGTAGCCGAGAGTGTAGAATACTTGGAGGTGTTTTCCAACCTCTTGGCGTGCACACTGTCCCCCTCCCCAGACTGCACCCTTGGCTTGATGGACATATGAGGGGGAAGAATGCTTTAGACATCTGTTCCTGTTAAAATTGTTTCTAGGTCTTGATAAATTAAAAAAGAAATATTGTGAATAAACGCGGTGCTGCATTTTGTGCCCCTTTAGGGCATAGCACCAAAATGTCTACAGGGATAAATGGAAGTTTTCTTTTATGCCCTAACATTAAACACATTTTCTTGGAGATAAGTAATAGTTGGTGTCCAAAAAAAAGACAAGGCTCTATGTTTCTCTGAATCTTCTCCAGCTTCCCTTGACTATAAAAATGCTCCTTTAAAAAGAAGAAAAAAGTAGTAACAAGCCAAGTCACCACTGCATGCCAGGCCATACACATTGCCCATCCATGTTTATTGCTTGTCTTCATTAATTGGGTTGCTAGCCCTGGTCTCCAGCCCAAGATGCACTTTCACCCATGAGAACAGGACATAATTTGCAAGGGAAGATGGCAGAGAAGAACTGATGGGATGGCTTCTCCTTGCCAAATCTTCTATTCCCAGGAGCTGCTTGCCAGCTGATAGAGGAAAAAGTGACCTATGGAAGTGATGCATATTTGCATTTATAGCCATTACCTAGCTTTGTTGAAACTTTCTATGCTAATATTGCTAAGTACTGGCAGTAGCTTTTAACCACTGAGTAATGGTTGCAGTACTTAAGAAAACATGTTTAATTATGCATGTGGCAAAGGACTCTGGCTTTTTTACTAACAGGATTCACCTGACGAATACTAAAATTTGATTTCCTTTCAGTCGCAATGTTTCAGTTGATCAGAAGGATGACAACAAGGAGGCCAAACCCCGTTCGCTACGGTTTACTTGGAGCATGAAAACCACCAGCTCCATGGATCCTAATGATATGATGAGGGAAATCCGCAAAGTCCTGGATGCCAATAACTGTGACTATGAGCAGCGAGAGCGTTTCTTGCTTTTCTGCGTCCACGGGGATGGCCATGCGGAAAACCTCGTGCAGTGGGAGATGGAGGTGTGTAAGCTGCCAAGACTGTCGCTGAATGGAGTCCGTTTTAAACGGATATCGGGAACATCCATAGCTTTCAAAAACATTGCTTCCAAAATTGCCAATGAATTAAAGTTGTAATGAGAAGAGCAATCAAGTTTGTAAATTTAAAGTAGCAATTTCAAGTGTTGATGTTTTTTGTTTTCTGGATTTCTTTTTTGAGAACACCAATGGAAATGTATAGAATAATATTTAGGGCAATAACTTCTGCATCTTCTGAATCATGATATTAAAACAAAGAAACAGTTGAGAGAAGCTGCTGAGTTGGGAAGGGAGCATTGGACTTTTTTATAAGTGCACTACAGCATTAAAGTTGCCTACTATGTAAAATATTATTCCTTTCTGCTTTATTTCCACTGCTCTGAGTTTTGGTGAACAATCTGAAACACATTATACATTTGAATATTTTCCTGTTTGTATGGATGTGTGAATGTCCCGTATGTGTGTATAATTATAATATAAAGCTTTTCTATGTAAACAATTCACTTAATAGCATCAGAGCTGTACCAGTACCTCTTTGGAGGATAAATTTGGTGCTAGAATTGAAATGGCCAAGGTAGAAACACTTGAAAATAGCTAACTAATTAACCAGTAAATGCAGGTTTTACTAATCACTGCTGTGTTTAAGATTAGTAGGAGAGGTTTGTGGTTATGATTGTGAACATTATTCCTGTAGCTTTCTATTTGCTTTCATAAGATAATTTGAAACTCATGTTTTTTTCTCAAGGTCTTGCATTATTTCTCCCACTTATTTATTATTTATTTAAGTCTGAAATCAAATTAAAACTACACATTTGTGATAATTAAACAAATGGGGAAATGCTTCAAGTTTTTTTCTTTTTCCTTCTAAAGCAAAGATTGAGCATTTTATCTTCCTGATCTTTTTACTTCATAATTGTTATTAGTACAAATTAACTGGTTTTATGTTTTTATTTTACAGCCTAGCCCTTGCCTATGTTTTTTTTTTACTTCAGCGAGGCTGGGAAACTTTTTGATGGGTTTTACCCTTTGCTGATAGATTACAGAATTGGAATGACTTGTAGAGTTAACATTACCTTCTTAATACTTCACATAGTCATAAATAGATATTTAACAATAGACCTGCTAGGGCAGTGATGGCTAACCTTGGCACTCCAGGTGTTCTTGGCTAGGGTTTGCCACTTGTTAATAACATCAGATGTGTGATAGATGTTCCTGTGCTAGAACAGCTGGACCAAGTTAGTCAAAAAGGAACAAGTATGGATAACTCTTGAATTTCATTTAATGGCAGTTTCTATGAAGAATTTACCCAAGACTGTCTTGAGCATAAACAATATCTGGCCGCTAAATAACAAGGATACCCTTGACACCCGTTTGGGAAATGTAGTTTACCCTAGCCTAAGCTTTGTCAGTTGTGATCAGTGGCCTCAACTTAAATTTTCCTCTGATACAATGTTTACCTGCTGTTAACTTAAATCCATAAGTAGCTTCTATCATTAAATATAAAATGTTATTGTGGGGGGGGGGGATTTGGCTCCCAATATAAAACTATTTTTTAATCCCAAATAGTGATAACTATTACATATCTAATCTTGATAACTTGTACATATCGATGTTGTAAACATTCTGCATCTATTCACATGGATATACAGTAATACCTCGGATAATGCTAAGACTTGGTTCTACAAGTCTTGGTGTTATCCGATTTTTAGTGTTATCTGATGCATGTTAAAATCCTATGGGATGGATCGTTTAACGTTAAAGCTCCATAGAGATACATTGTAACCGCACAGGCTTTAGCGGTTGTTATCCGATCCATCCCATAGGACCATAACGTCATTCGATCCAATTCTTCTCCCCAGATTACTTAACATTATGCGATTTTAGCGTTATCCAAAGTAAACATCCAAGGTATTACTGTACATACACCCCCTTCTGTGCACATACTCAAAATGATTCCCTACTAAGACGCTCAGCATTTGCAACCACGTGCAGTTCTGAAATTGTGCTTTGTTGCCTTATGGAGTTGGGAATGTTTTTAGGACTTCACACTTAAATGTATTTTAGTCACATTGAATCAGGGTTGAGATGTGAATTGGAAGGATTTCAGTATTGGCAGCCGTGGTAGTTAACCAACTCTAACCTCTGGACCTTTATTTAGAGAAGAGGAATGTGTAAGCTCAGTGCATGTAAGTAAACACAATACTATTTTCTGTTCCTTTTTCTGATGGTACTCAGCCAAAGACTTCCAGTTTTTCTGTGTGACCCCAATTGCTAAGCTAAAAAGCATCGCTTTTCATTTAAAAAAATCCTGCTGGAATTGACAGTGTTTGCTTTGCAGATCATATTCAGTTATTTCCATTATACAGCACCTGTATTTGTAACTGTATGATGATACAGTTTCTCTATATCCACTTGCATTTTTAAGAAGTAACCACCTATTCCAAAAAACAACATAGTTGTCCTTAATGAACTCAGTGACTTTTACTTGAATTGACTGATAAGGCATAATTTTGTACACCTATTACTTGTATCATAATTTTCCTTGGGTTAAGACTGATAATGTGCTTAACTAGTGTGTGTTATTTTAAGCAATATTTCATTTGGTTTATTATAATCATGAGCCATTTATTTTTAAAACTGTTCAAATTAAAATTCCTGAAATATACTGCAATATATATTTTACCTTGATACTTCCAACATGTAATTGACCTAGGATGCTAACCCAAAATACTTCAGACCAGTCTCCAGCTCTGAGTATTGCTGCTTGTATAGTTTGGAAGTCTGTTGTCTTAGTTACAGGGTCATCTTAACTGTAAGGAGAGCATAATTATGTCTTGATTTTTAAGATATATATATGCACATTCTGTAAGGAGATTTAACAGTGAGAGTTGTTTAACAATGGTTGTAATGAATACTGGTTTTCTATTTTGTTAAAGCAATAAACAACATTTCAGGGTCATTATTTGACCTACGAGGTGAGTATCCAACTGTCCCTTTATCTCTTCTGTTTAAAAATGTATTAACTTACTGCAGGTACATTAAAAAACTTAACAGGGTTTTTGTAGAGCAAGTGTGAGCAAATTTGAAGTGTATGGGGGACCAGATTTCTGTTCCTGGAATCTTCTAAGTGGAAGTGTATGACACACCAGAATACAGAGAAAGAAACACAGAAGTGAACAGGAACCTACTTCTAGTTTGGGAAAATGGGCACTCTTGTCTGTGAGGCAGTGCAGAGGTAATTGCACTCTAGCAGTGATCAATGTTTGTTCATTCATTTGTGGGGAAAGCCATCTTTGTGCCAGGGGCACAGAAATAACTTTGAGCCCATTGCTGTTGTAGTGGGGCAGAAGATTTGCCCCAGCATTAAATAACATACTGAAGTACAGACCAAAGTTAAAGAACATGGAAAACATCTTTAGACCGGAAATGAGATGTTATATTTCTAGTTGCTGTGATAAAGATTGTTCAGAAATACAAATCTGATATGAAACTGTATTCTGGGTAAAGTACAGCACATTTCCAAATGAAGATTTCACCTGGCATAATTCACTTCGGGTTGTCAGTTGCATGTGCTACTGTTTTTTCAATATAATCTTTTTGTAACCTTAAAGCTTTACTTTAACTACTAATTTTTCTATTAATATACCAATCTAATTTTATAGATTTCTCTTGGAGGAATAGAATTAACAGGTTAATTTTTGTCAACAACTTAACATTAATGTGTTAGCATAACATTGGTCAGAAGTTCATTTTTAACCTCCAGGAGCTAGAGTCTCTAGGTCAGTGTTTCCCAACTTTCGGACTTCAATTTCCAGAAGCCTAAGTCAGTTCCTCAAAGCACTAATCATCCAACATGTACCAATTAATGCTTTTGGAAATGTAAGTCTTCCTGTGGGATGCAGGTCCCACATTGGGAACCATTGCTCTGGATGACAACCATGTCTGCATGTTTTATTTCTCTGCAAAATACATCCTGACATGTAGTTGGTCAGTGACAATGGATTTCTGTACAGGCCATACTAAGGAACGTGGAATGAGCCAGCAAAAAGGATTCAAAAAGAGTTGGACACTGGCTATAAGCATAACTCAGGTTTTGCATTCTTCAAAATGATGAATAGACAAAGGAACTAACACCCGGGGTTTGCAATGAAAATCTTGCAGTGTTCAAAGGCTTTGCTCAAATTCTAGCCACCTGAGTCCTTTTCAGTATATTCCCCTCCATCCTGTACATTCTGCAGCCACGGAATATGCTCACTTCTTGTGTTCCATCTTCCTCAACCCTCCTTTTTATTTTATTTTATTTTTGATAATTTTAGTCGTGTTTGCAAAGTGTAAAGCTTCCACATACATGCTGAAATTTCCAGTTGGCATATGGGTCATACTATTTCCTCTCCATAAGGTCTGATCCTTTGGGGTTTATTACATAAAAGTTGACCTTGATTTAAGAAGACTTTTGATAGATTTATGTATGAAGAAAGGCAGCAAGTGAATTTGCATTGTAAATACATAACCTTGGAGATGCCATTTTTGGTTAATTCTGGGTGGTGGACAGCCAGTAAGCCCCTTGCTTTCAGATTGTTGTATTTTTAGAAGAGGGACGGGCTAAGGAACAAAGAATCAGTATTAAGGGGGACATATGACAAACGACTGTTAGGTTTAAGAGAGTAAGATAATTTTCCATGGAGTTTTGTGATGAGGCTGTGCATCTTGTGTTGCTCAGAGTTCTTTGGAGAAGTGGAAGGTTGGTTATATGCCCTCTTGTGCAGAGAGCAAGACCTAGTTGAAGGACTGCCAGAAGATCATCCTCTTCTTTAAAGATAGCTATATGAAGGGTTTCCAGCCCACATCTAATTTAAAGACAAGGTACCAGCAGTTTGAAAGCAAGTAAATTGCAAGTAAATAAATAGGTACTACTTCAGTGAGGAAGGTAACAGCATTCTGTGCACTAAGGTGTCTAGTTATGCTTACCACATCACCATGGAAATGTCTGCAGACGCAGACAGCTGCTGACTGGCTGTAAACCCTAGAGTCAGATATAACTGGCATTTGAGCAAGGAAGATCTTTACTGAAGATTTCAGGCACCATGAAATTGGACTTCCACAATTGGTCCCTGGAGAACAGTTAAATGTACAGATCAGCATCATTCCTGCTCAGGTGAGATATGTCTAAATTACAAAAGTCATTGTACTATGTCTAAAAGGCTTTTGTTTTGTTTTTTGCAAAGAGGTGGTCTTTTAATCTCTTCTCATTTAAATTAGTAGTGTATTCTTTATTAGTGTTATGTAAATACCCATCATAGAAGACTATTTCTGAAGATTCCTAAACAAAGAACAGTAATGCAACCAAACCATGGAGCTTGTAGCAGGATTGCCATGTATAGAAAAATTAATCCTGGAAAGATGTAATGATAGCAGTGACCGCATGGTGGCTTTTGGATGCGCAAAGAGAAGATGCTGCTGGGGTTTTTTTTGTGCCACTAAAGGTGTGATATGAGTAGGAGGATGCTTAATTAACTTGGTTCATGGATGCGTAACATTGATTTCCCTTTTTGAAGCTTAAACCCACTCACCCCTTTTTTTCCTAGCAAAGTGGAACACCAGAAGAAACTGGAAACATTAAGTGAACCCAGATATGAATGGGAGACTGTGGAGAAACCACAGATTTCTTTCTAGGTCTGAGTGTCAGTAAATTATATTGAAGAGAGCTCTTTGTTATTTAGTGTGATATTAAAGTGCCTGAAGGTGGTCACATACTGGTTTGGCCAAAATGCATTGGGCAGTTTTTACTATACTGTTCTACCTTGCTTAAAGAGCATACTGTGTTCAATAGGATTGCTGTTTAAGCGAGTTTTCTCTTTAAGCGAAACACCATTGTAAGTGACCATTTGTGATTTCTGATGGGGGGGATTGTGAACCCCGATTTATTTGTTATGCGAGTTTTTGGTTGGTTTTAGTTTTTAAGCAAAGCAAACATTCAGAGAAAATTCTGCTCTTTAAGCAAGTTACTCTTAAGTGAGGCCCTCTTTACGCGAGGTTTGACTGTAATAAACTCTTCAATATGTAAGACTTAATCATGTCTTCATTTTTAGGTAAAGTAAGAAACAACATCCAAAATCCTATTGTGTATTTATCGTGGCATAGCACAGTGATGGTGAACCTTGGCACTCCAGGCGTTCTTGGACTTTAATTCCCAGAACCCCAAGTCTCTGAATCCATACAAATGGGTTTACTGCATGCAGTAAACCCATTGGTGAGGATTTACAGAGACTTGGGGTTCTGGGAATTAAAGTCCAAGAACACCTGGAGTGTCAAGGTTGCCATCACGGGCATAGCACAGTTGATATAAATATTGGGGACAAATTGCCACAATTTAAGACGCATAATAACTAATGTCAAGCACTGACTTGTATTAGGGCCTTTTTCTTTTGGAATCTGTATCTGTAGCTTCTGGAGTCCTGGGAATGAAGCAGGTTTGTATGGTAAGGTGGGAGCATAATATGGAAATAACCAATTAGATATAGGTTATCATTTGGAGTATTTTTCTCTCTAGTAGCAAAGATACAATAATACTTGTAAGATAAGTATAGATAGCTTGATTACAGTATTTGCTGGCTTATAAGACTCACTTCCTTCCCCCCCCCCCCTCCTTAAAATACACTGGGAAAATGGAGTTTGTCTTGAACTGTATATAGTGTCCTATAGTGGGGCTATTTTGATAATAACAGAGTGTGTCTTATACTCCATTGCGTCTTATATGCTGGCAAATACAGCAACCCTTTTCTGGAACATCAACAATTTAGCTAAATTTTGAAATAAAGGGATGAGGCCTCAGTAAATGATACTTGTGCGTTATGTGCTGTCAAGACGCATCTAAATTACAGCTATCTTAATAAAGTTTTCAAGATTGTTCTACTCCCACCCCACAGTTGTTCTTGTTTTCTGGTTAAGTGCAGTTTCAAACCCAGGTCCTCCATCAACTTACCTACTTCAGCACACTGGGTATCTCAAAAAATGGCAGAGGGGTTATCCTACTTGGTTCAAGGGTTGCTTCGTACTGTGCTGAGGCAACAAGAAAGTGGATATAAGGAATGCACCTTTTATGGGGACTGCAACCTCTCCTATATCCCTAAGCTGCCCTGTTACCCTCAGAAAGACCTTATTTTGCCACCAGTACTGTATTCCAATAACATATCCTGCCCCGGTGGCGTGGTTAAGGCACTAGGCTTGGAGACTGGAAACACGGGCTCGATTCCTGAGAACTACATGATGGGGGACATGCAAGGAGCCTCATTCAGGTGTCCCCTGCAAAAATCCTTCCTACCCAGAGTAATCTCTTGACACAAAAACAAACGATCTTTTGTAAACACATTGGAAAGAGGAAGGCTGGTTTAACTAAAGCCGAAGAGTTCATAATCCTGGCAAGGTAAAAATTTTAATCACCTGGAGTACTTCCATCATTGGTGCGAAGAAAGGGAGTTTATTAGGAGCCTAGGAAGCTGTGCTACATCTACTAAGCCAGAACTTTGGTCCATCTAACCCAGTGGTTCACAACTTGGGTCTCATGCCACACAGGGGAACATCAATTCCTACAAGCTGAAGTCAATACATTGGCTGATCAGTGCTTTGAGGGATTGAATTCCAAAAATCAAAGGTTGGGAAACTCTGATCTAGCCAATACTGTCAACCCTGATTGGCAATGTTTCTACCCAGATATCTTTGGTTCTCCCTCATAGTCTCTTAATCTGGAACTAATCAGATCTAACCCTGATTAGTTTCCAAAATCAGGTGTTTTCAGACAATTTCCTAGATGTTGTTGCTTTTGGCTGCTACTCATGTCCAAGTACAGTGGTACCCCACATAATGAACACTTCACATAGCAAAAAATTCGCATAACAAAGTGTTTGTTATGCAAGGGCGATACCCCGCATAACGGAAAAAAATGTTCATTATGCAGGGTTTTCCGTAGCCCGGGTATACCCCGCTCAATGGGAACCCTGGTTAACAATTTTTTTTAGTTTGTTATGCGGGGTACCTCCAATAGTGCTTTGCACAACAAAATGAACACCACGTAATGAAGAGCTCCATGGAATGGAGTTTTTTTCGTTATGCGGGGTTCTACTGTATACATTTTTTCCAGAAAATCATTTTCACAGTTGATGGATGAAAAAAGAATGACAGACAGGAAAAATGTCATTGGTGTGAATTTATTTAAGGTGGATCCCAGCTTGCCATGAAGTGACCCACACACTCTGATCACGGAGCTATCTCCTGTAGCCACGTGAAATGAGACATGCAGGATTTAACACCGGGACTGCAATGGACTGCCACAGCCATGAGGATATTGACAAAGTGCACCTTCACAGCCAGTCCATCTGGCATGGCCTCTACTGCCTCCATGATCATTGGGAATCAGAATGGTTCCTCCTCTGCTCATTTTGCCATTGGATCCAATATGATGGTTTCCAGTGGCATTTCCTCCACAGAAGGGAACTATCACCCCACCTAAAGGGTCTCATCAGCCCCTAGCCATTGGCCCCTTTAGGGAGTCAAGTTATGTACCACCATCCACATGTGGCATTGAGTTACTGGCTGTATGGTCCACTCCATTACTAATAGTGGGATGTCCGGCCAGACAAATGTTTTTAAAATGAAATAATACAAATTAAATCTGGATATTTGTTTAAAAAGTTGCATTGCATTTTCATCTAGCGGTTGGACTACCTACATTCCTTTTATTTATGAGGAAATAGGATGTAGCAGTAGCACCTCTGGTGCAGAAGGACTAGTTGCTTACCTGTAACTTGTTCCTCTTCGAGTGGTCATCTGTGAATTCACCTTGATGGGATTGCACCAGAAGTGCTGTCTGCATGTAAACAACATTGTGTGAAACGACTATTTGCCTGGTTCCCATGGAAACAAAAGCAGGGCATTCTGGCTTTGCTATTTCTTGCAACTCACTTGTGGCTTTTGATTGGTTTTACATCTAGCTGCTGTTTGCATGTATATAGCAGAATGAACTCCCCACAAGCATCATTTTGGCATTCTGTTGCTTCTATAGTACCATTCCTGCTGCTAAATTCAGAAGTGAAAATGCTAAGATGCAAAGGTATGTTTTCTTCAAGATCACACACTGTTCTTTTTCCTCCTCGTTTATTTGCTGGTCCTAACCTAGAAGCAGAGCCACACAGCCCCACCAGCAGTGAATGAACAAAAACCTACCTCCATTTTAATTTAGTATAATTAGCTCAACGTGAACTGAAGCACTTTGCCTGTTCTGTGGGGTAGAAGGCAAGAAAATAAGAGAATTAAAAAATGGGAAATTATAAATCAAGATCAAGTTAGTTCTTCTCTGGTCCCCCAACCCCCTTTTTGGCACACTGGCAGGAAAAACTTTGGATTCTTTTAAATGTTCCATCACTTCCATTAAAAAATAAAGTGTTTCACAAGCTACATAAACGGCAAAATAACATTTTCCCTTCAAAACTGGAACGTGTGGTAGAGTTTAAAAGACAATCTCCCTTTTTAAAATCATGTCACCAGCACATCATTATTAGTCAGCATTGGTCACAAAGCCAGATCATGTTCTTCAAAGTAACATTTTTCTTGTAATTAGCATGCATTATTTGTCATGGGGTTGTGAACAAATGGGATTTCCATTCTCCAGAGTCACCCACTTCCTTAATTTTGTGTTTGTGTGTCTACTCATTTGTGGTCCCAAGAGCCATAGCTTTACATCTAAAGCTGATTAATGGTTCTCAGGGGTCTTTAAAAAAAAATCATCCTGAAAACTTGAATCCTGTCCACCACTGACTGAAATAATGGCAACACTGTGTTCCACAATATACACCATACAAGTTTTCCCTCCATCTCCATTGAGGGTTAGTGTAGTGTAGCAATCAGAGTACTGTACTTTGGAGATCCTTGGTTGGGTAAAGGCTATCTTGCATGCACTGAGTACAGCAACCTGATGTGATTGTCCTTTGTCACCAACTTGATAGGTAAAGTACTTTTTCCTGCCTGTGGCACTTAAGGCAGGCCCCTGCCACCTCTTTCTGTTTTGTTTTCTTCCATTATTTGGTTGATAACCTCTCTCCTTTATCTGACCAAGCAGTAAGCATAGAGATTCTCTCCACAAGCTGGACACTCCATTTTTCCTTATTTTATTCATTTGACTAACTGCAAATATAGTAAGAAGTCAATGGACAAACAAGTAGAGATACCATTTTTTTACTTTAAATGTTCATAGTGATTTTATCATACAAAGTGTTGGTTTGGGGTGAGAAAACTAATTAGACTGTGCTGATCCCTCCACAGTTTTCTGAAATTCTGTGATTCTTTTTTTCCCCCTACCTCATACTCTGCTAACTAAGAGATATAGCCAAAATTTACCAATAGAAACTCCCTGGGTCAGCGTGTGCTATTTGCATTCTCTCTTAACCTAACCAACTCCATAGGGCTGTCATGAAAATAAAGAGGACAGCCATTTACACTGCTCATCAGAGGAAAGAGGTGTAAATTAAACTAATAAATAATACCAGTGTAATTCCAAAAGGCATTACTCCAGACCTCTAAGAATAGTGCCATTCTGTATTTCCGTAGTATCCATCTGTATGGAAAAGGGAGGGAGTAGAAACGGTGGTGGAAAAGGAGAAAGAAAAAAGGAAATTACAGAATAAGAGACAAGATGGGACCCCTGAATTTGGATGATGGACCTGCCAACTGCTGGGCTTAACTTGACCAGTCATCAACAAACCCTTTTCCAGGGTTATAACTTGCAAAGTACACCATCCAGCATGCATGTGCCTGTGAGCTGTAGTCTCATTTAAAAAAAAACCTCCCCCCACCAGCTAGGTTCTGTTAACAGGATGCTGCTCCAACATTACCTGTGTTTAATTGTGCCTCTCCGGGGGTGGGGGTGGGGGTGTCTGTCTTTGTTCATATCAGTTGTTGTTCAGTCACATAGTTGAGTCTGACCCATTGTGTCAACAATACCATCTAGCCATCTCATTCTCTGCCGCCTCCTTTTCCTCTCAACCTTTCCCAGCATCAAGGTTTTCTCAAGTGAATCCTCTTTTCTCACTTGATGTCCAAAGTACTTTAGCTTCATCTTCAATATTTGACCTTCCAAGGAACAATCGGGGTTGATGTCTTAAGATCGACCTATTGTATGGCGGCCAACCGCCAACCGTCACGGATTCTCCGGGACAGTCCCGATTTGAGAGGGGGAATCCCGAGTTACCATTTTTAGGAAAATGGTCACGGAATTCCCCCATGACGTCCCGGCTGTCCCGATTTCTCTTCGGCAGCAGGCATTTTAAAAAAAAAAGGAGCAAAAAATGGCTCCAATAAACTGTGCATGCGCAGAAACTCAATCTGATGCATTGCGCATGCATCAGATTGAGTTTCTGCGCATGCAGTTTATTGGAGCCATTTTTTGCTCCAATTTTAAAAAAAAAGCCGGAGTCAGAGTCGGAACCGGAGCCGCAGCTTTAAAGCGTGTGGTTTTTTTTTTTTGACATTTTAATTCTATTTTATTTATTTTATTTTTATTTATTTTATTTTTATTTTGGCCCCGCCCATGACGTCATGACGTCGTGACGTTGGCCCCGCCCATGACGTCATGACGTCGTAACGTTGGCCCCGCCCATGACGTCATGACGTTGGCCCCGCCCCACTGTCCCGCATTCAGTTTTGTAGAGTTGGACGCCTTATTGGTTCTCCTTGCTGTCCAGAGTACTCTCAAAATTCTCATCCAACACCACATTTCAAAGGCATCTAATTTTTTGTGCTCAGCTTTCTTCATGGTCCAGCTCTCACAACCATACATTTCAGAATTAGTTTTTTTTTATCAGAAGCAGGCTACTACAGTCATGTTATCTCAGTCAATTATTAGATCATCTTGTTCGTCCTGACAGAACCAGTGTTAATAAATTTACTAGTATGGAATAATGCTAAAAAGAACAATTTTTCCCAAGCATTATTGCTCCTCCGACAGATATCTGGTTTCCTGTATCTGTTAAATGGGGGAGGGATATAAAATGGACTGCTACTTCACATTTATTTTTAAGAACAGAGCCTGGCAGACACCACCATAGCACTTACATTTGGACTTTCATTATTTCCCTACCTTTTGCTATTGTTGTTCAGTCACACAGTTGATTCCGACCCTTTGCGACCCCATGGACCACTGTCCGCCAGGCACTTCTGTCCTCCACCATCCTCAACTCGCTCAGTTCTGTGCCCATTGTCTCTACAATACCATCTAGCCATCTCATTTTGGGCCACCCCTTCTTCTTTTGCCTTCCATCCTTCCCAGCATCAAGGCTTTCTCAAGCGAATCCTCTCTTCTCATTTGATGTCTAAAGTACTTTATTCATTCATTCATGCAGATTTATATTGCCGCCCACTCGCCGAGGCAACTCAGGGCGGCTTACAGTCAAAAGAGCAACAGTACAATAAAAATTATAAAATATAACCTCACAAAATACAACCAAACCAGAACACAGACTAACTCTCCTCAGGCCGTTGTTGGCCCAGAGGATTGGCCAAGGTCCTCAGCCACCTGCCAGGCCATGGAGTCTTCCCCCTCAGGCTGTTGTTGTGGGCCCAGAAGAGGAGGTGATGTTCTAAGCCACTGCTAGGCCATGGAGTCTCCTCCTCAGGCCATTGTTGTGGGCCCAGAGGAGGGGGCATCTTCACTATTTGACCTTCTAAGGAGCAGTCAGGCTTGATTCCTACCTTTACATGCCTGAAAAAATGATATTGAATCACGAAAGCTCGCAATTATTTTTTTATTTAGTGATCCAAAAAATGTATTGCCTTCTAAATTTGTTTTGTACAGTAGTACCTCGGATAACGTTATGACTTGGTTCCACAAGTCATAACATTATCCGGTTTTTAACATTGTGCAATGCATTGATCGCACAATGTTAAAAAAAATCCCTGTTCCCTTTCCAAGCCGGGGGGGGGGGGGTCCGAAAAGAAGGGACCCAAGCCTCTCTTGGGTCCCTTCTTTTTAGAAATCTCCGTCTGGCTTGCTAAAGAGCTTAGCTATCGGGGGGGGGGGCTTCCTAACAGAGGCTTGGATCCCTTATCCCAGCCTCTATTAAGAAGACCACCACCCCACCTGGGTAGCTAAGACCCTTACCAAGCCAGGCAGGGGGAGGGGTTCTAAAAAGAAGGTAGCTACCCCCCGCCTGGGTAGGCTAAGACCCTTACCAAGCCAGGTGGGGGGGGGAGGGTTTCTAAAAAGAAGGTAGGATTCCCCCCCCCCCCCAACCTTCTTTTTAGAAACCTCCGTCTGGCTTGCTAAAGAGCTTAGCAGTCCAGGCCGGGGGGGGGGCTTCCTAACAGAGGCTTGGATCCCTTATCCCAGCCTCTATTAAGAAGACACCCACCCCACCCCCCGGCCTGGGTAGCTAAGACCCTTACCAAGCCACACGAGGGGAAGGGTTCTAAAAAGAATGTAGCTACCCCCCGCGTGGGTAGCTAAGACCCTTACCAAGCCAGGCAGGGGAGGGATCCACAGCCGCAGGATGGCTGGGGAAGCCGATGGGGACTCCCTGTCGGTTTCCCTAGCCACGCTTCTGCCTCCGCAGCTGTTGGGTAGCTGGGGAAGCCGATTGGGGAGGGCCCCCCCCCCGTCAGCTTTCCAGCCACCCCACCCATGCCTCCACAGCTGCAGGGTGGCTGGGAAGCTTTCTAGCCACCCTGCTGCTACAGATGACTGCATCGGATAACGCTAGCAGATCGTTATCCGATAAAAATTTATTTAGAAATTTTGCATCGTTATCCAATGCAGTCGTTATCCAAGGTATTACTGTATATGGATTTCATGACCGATTTGTTTATGAAAGGAGAAGCATGCTTCTGTTTCCCTTGGCCCAACAGTAATGAAAAAGCCTAGCTCTTTGTGCTTTACTTCCCAAACTGCTTCATTTATGCAAAACCATCCTTATGCTCTAAAAAAGCAATAAAGGGGTTAAACCAGGAAAAAGCCAATCCAAGCTCCATAACAAATATTGTTGGTAATCAGGGAAATGTAGCATGGACATTCCTTCAGAGACACTCTGAAAGTAGACACCATTTGAATCTGGTCTCTGTTTTCGGGCATGAGGCAAATAAAGGGGAGGGGGATGAAGCACCCAAGCCTTGTACTCCCAAGAAAAGGCAGAACACAGGAAAGGAAATAACATTAAATGCAATTAACACTGTGATCTTATAATGAGATTAATGAAGTTGTTGCTGGAGCTAAATGTGAGGAGAGTTGAAATCTTAGTTCACTACCATTCTTTAAATGTCAAAGGCTTGCTTAGAGAGCAGTCCTACCTGGGAGGAGGCAGGGATTCACCGTGAACCACCCCCAACACTGCCAGATTGGTCTAACAGGTATGCAGGACAAGAGTGACCAAAAAAAGGCAAAATGACACACTATTCGACAGGCCAAACAATGGTTTATTTGTTTATCTGTGACATTTCAGCCATCAAAAAAATAAACTCTAACACATATGGATGGAAGACTTTCTACAAGTGATACTAAGTGGGAATTTCTCTGTTGGCTCCCAGGTTTTTGATTGGAGCATCTCATCTTGTAAAGGTTATTATTCACCCAATAAGTTAGGAAGAAGCATGGGAGGCAGGAGTGCCTGGATCTTAAAGTGCTTTTATCATTTCTGCTCTGGTATGAGGTCGTCAATAGACTGGCCATTTTCCAGGCGTTTCTCCATTTCGACGAGCAGCTTTACCCCATCAACCACCATCTGTACCAGCTCTACCTCGGAGAATCCAAGACGGTCGGCGTTGGAGACGTCAAACACACCTCCCACAGCAGCTGTGTCCACACCACCTAAACACACACACACACACAAGGAAGACATGTCAAAATAAGCAGAGGTTTCAACATGCAACTTATGAGCCAGCCTAGTTTATCAGTGTTTCCCAAACACGCGGAACACTGGTGGACTTCAATTCCCAGAAACCTAGGTCAGTACATTGGCTGATCAGTGCTTTGGGGAGTTGACTTCTGGGAATTGAAGTTAAAAAAAAAACAAAGTTTGGGAAACACTGGTGACTAGCTCAGCATAATCTATCATAGATCTGTGCAGACTCCAGAGGATGGCGGATGACAGAGAAGCCTGGCATGCTGTGGTCCATGAAGTCACAAAGGGTCAGACTCCACTGAACAACAGCAGCAGCAACCAATTTGTATGCTAAGTGGTTAGTCAAACATAAAGCAAAGATACAAATTGCTAGGCTTCTGCAGTGATTGCCTGACCAAAAAGTCCCTGTTAGGGAAGAAAATGCAGAAAATAGCATCCAAAAAGCTCCTATGGTGGAGTGGTCACCAGCACACTGGTTTAAGGAGAAATTTAAGTTTGAGTGAACCCTGAATGTCATTGGGTGATCACGGCTCAGTTCAGGTCCCTAAACCTGACTGACCTCACTGGTTTGTTGTGAGGAGAAAGTAGGAAGGAGAGGCAGCTATAGGCTCACTGGAAGAAAGGTAAGATATACAGGTAACCAGTCTACAAACAAATAGTTCTAAATTGTATGCTTCAGCTACTCAAAAGTGCTGGCAATCCACACCTTCCAGGATTTCCTGCACAAAATCAAATAAACTAAGCCTCTGCACTGAACAGGTTGGTTCATCTTGGCTATACAGACTCAGAAAATAGTCCAGTGCTGTTTGCCAACCACCTAGGTAAGAGTCTCCTTTCTTGCAGCCAACTAAGGCTGCTCCTACTACCAAGGTTGGGCTTTCACCTTGGACAGCAGTTGGCTAGGAGGGCAGCAAAAAGATATTGCAAGCAGGCCTGTGGTCCCAGTGTGCCCCAGTGACTAGCACCCCCAAGAGGCAGGCAGGTGAATTTTTTAAAAAAAAAACAAAGGCAAGTGGTGCCTTTTAAACTTGGCTCTTCCGAGTGCACTAAGGCAACAGCTGCCTGGTAGCAGCTGATGTCACCGGCTACACAAGGGTGTGCCAATAGTCGATTGGTGCCTTAGGACACCAATCGAGAGGTGTTTTGGGGCAAGGAAGCGGGCAGGAGAGCTGAGTTTGAAAGGGACGCCATCCATTCGCAAGGCAGTGGGCGTGCCAGGAAATGCTGAGGCGGTGGCAGGCAGGCTCAGTTTTGTTTCTGCCCTTTTGTTGCCCCACCTATTGAACAAGAGACCCGAGTTATTGGGGACAGGGGGAGAAGGGAGCACTGCCACCCTGATCGCCTAGCCCACCAGTACCTCCTCTGACTTGGCGGATCCATCTTTGCTCTGGGCGCGCTATGGCTGCTGCCTCCTCCCTTGCTGGAGATGTGGAGCTGAACCACGTGCTGCCCTCAGCCGCCTAACCTGCCTTCACCTCCCACCGCCTCCCTGGGCCAAAGTGGGAGAGACACCTGGCCAGAGGTGCTATGAAGCAGGGAGGGAGGAAGGGGAAAACTCCAGAACTCGGCATGGAGAGAGATCTTGAACGGCCCTGCCCCATCACCCCCGGCCTGAGGAGGAAGAGGCTGTTGGCCCCAGAGGGCTGGATTTCCCCCCCCCCCATAGGTGCCCCCAATTATCTCTGCCTGTGCCCCCCAATGGTAACCAGCTCAGGCCTGATTGCAAGATAAGAGCTGTGGAATGCTGTTACTTTTCCTGCTGAAGTGGTACCTATTTGTCTACTTGCAATGTCTATTCTGTATCTGCTAAGTTCAACTGTGTGTCCCACATCAACATACTGAAGAAAAAGACTGGCTTTCAATACATGGGAGGAATATGAGAAGTTATCGTTTTGTTCCTTTGCTCAGGCAGCCAAATATATTGGATCAATCATAAGCTCACCGCCCAGTACTACTAAAGCCTCACAATTCTTGTTTGGTTCATGCCAATTCAGACCAAGCATGAACACCTGTTTCTGAGTGCTTCCATTTTAAAAAAAAACCCATGCCTATGGAAAGTAAGATTATAGGGTGACGGGTTTTCAGTTTTGACATCTTCCCCAAACATTTATTTGGTATCAGTAACCACCTTTTCTTTTTGCATTGATTAAAACTCTTTTGGAAGGCATCCAGGCCTTTTGGCATTCCTTAGTTTTTGCATTTTTAAACATTTGCCACCATGTTTAGCTTTAATACTTTATTCATTTCAAACTGCTTCCATTGCAATTTTTATTGTTATCAGTAGGTAAAGGTCTCCCTTGCTCAAAAGCCAGTCGTATTCAGCTCTAGGGGATGGTGTTCATTTGCATTTACAGCCAAAGAACCAGCACTGTCTGCATTTGCAGATGTTTCCATGGTCATGTGGCAGGCATGACTCGACAAGGGAGCACATGGAACACCATTACCTTTCCTGCTGAAGTGGTACCTATTTATCTACTTGCAATGCCTTGCTTTCAAAGTATTAGATTGGCAGGAGCTGAAACAGAGACAGGAGCTCACTCCATCGTGCAGCACTTGAGTCTCAAACTACTGACCTGCAGACCTTCCAGTAATCAGGCTCAAGGTATTAACCACTAAGCCACCACAGTTCCATAGTTATCAGTATCCTGACTTGGGGGGGGGGGGTAACCAGGTAGTCTACTTTAAAATAAAGAGCAAAGATGCTGGGTTTCTGTTTCTCACCTGTGCCACGTTTCTGAAGCCTCAGTCTCTTCAGGATATCACCAAACTTCCCGTGTTTGCCAAGGTTGGGCAGTTTAACATGGACACCTGCTCGAAGACCCGTGCCAAGGTTGGATGGGCACGTCAAGATGTAGCCAAGGTGGGGGTTCCACATGAATTCATAATTTTTAGATTTAAAGAGGTTTTCAATCTAGGCAGAAAGACATGTCATTTGGAGGATTTCTCAGGGAGAGACTAGCCACAAGCTCTTCCCATTTACATTCACACTTTCATTTAGTGGAGAAAAAACAGACACTTACTTTGTCTTCCATTCTGCAATATCATGATGTGTTTTTAACAGTTTTTTAAAAGCTGGAGCAGATGTGCCCAAATTATGGCCTGTGGGCTGGATCTGGCTCACAGGCCAGTTTGGGCACCCCTGGTTTAAGCAAAGAAAATGGCAGCCTAAAATCTATCTCGTCCTGTTGAAAACATATATGTTGCAAAACAGATTGCAAGGCGTGTTTTGCTTCCGCTTCCAGTGGGAGGAACCATATGACTGGCCCATGGCCTGAAAAGCTTGGCCATCCCTGAGCTAGAGAAAGCCAATCAAATCTCAGTTTGTGTGGGGGGTATTCCAGAGAGACAGAGCCTACACCGAGACAGTCCTCTTCAGAGTATCATTTCTTCTTGCCTCTTTCAGAGTAGCTATTCTCCATTTTCAGAGCATGGTTGGCATTTCTATAGGAGAGTCACTCTATCAGGTAACAAGCCCTGTAAAGGGCTTTGTATGTCAATACAATTTTGGGAGGGGGGGTGTTTGTTACTGTCTATCTGGTTTGCTTTATTGTTTATGTTTAATTTTATACTATTGCTGGGGTGGGGTGGGAATTAATTTGATGTACACTCCTAGAGTGAGAGAATATCCCGGATGGGAAGGATATAAATGTAATAAATAAATGAGTGTGCCTATTAGAAAAGCACTGCTTGTCAAGCTACTGGCTGTGTATATGCCACTTCTGAAATAACATATAGGGCAGCAAAGGTCACCCTTGCTCAAAAGCCAGTCATGTCTGACTCTAGGATTCAGTGCTCATCTATGTTTACAGCTAGCACTGCCAGCATCTGCAGACATTTCCATGGTCATGTGGAAGGCATGACTAGATGCCAAAGCACACTGAATGCTGTTACTTTTCCTGCTGAAGCGGTACCTATTTATCTACTTGCAATTTCTTGCTTTCGAACTGCTAGGTTGACAGGACCTGGAACAGAGACAGGAGCTCACTCTGTTGGGTCTTGAACTGCTGACCTGCCAACCTTCCAGTTGTCAAGTTCAGCATCTTATCCACTAAGCCACCACAGTCCCAAAACAACATACAGTGGTACCTCGCTTAAAGAGCATAATGCTTTCCATGGGATTGCTCTTTAAGGAAAACACCATTGTAAGTGCCCAGCTGTGACTTCTGGCCAGGGGGTGGGGATTGCAAACCCCTATTTAGTTTAAGTGAGTTTTTGGTTGGTTTTAGTTGTTAAGCGAGGTGACCATCCAGAGAAAATTCTGCTCCTTAAGTGAGTTAGTCTCTAAGCGAGGCACTTTTTATGCGAGGTTTTACTGTACAGTATATCTGCCTGCTAATTGGGGGTGGATTAAAACACAATCATCTTCTCATATCAGGACAGACTTTTGGCCCATCTAGCCCTATACAGTACTACCAATTCTGCCTGAAAGAAGCTCTACAAGGTTCTAGGCAGAGTTCTATCCCAGCCCCATCTGCAGATCCTGGGTGGCCTCCTATCCAAGCATGCCTGGCCTTGCTTTGCAAATGAAATTAGATAAGAGTAGACAACTGTGGTTAGATAGACCACAGAAACTTAAGCCCATATCATCACAAAAGTAAAATTAAATTAGAAGTTTGCTATATAAAATTTAAGAGTTGATTGGGTAGCTCAGTGGTTTAGAAATCTGGCTACAGAGTTAGAGGTTGGGGGTTTGATTCTCCACCCTGACTCCTGGGAGAAGAGTCGGCCTATGTGGCTTTGGGCAAGCTGCATAGATCTAGGGCGTTCCCAAATGAAGAAACCACTCCATCTAGAAAATCCTGGGGAAAGTCACCGTAAGTCAGAACTGAGTTGACAGCATGCAATTATTATAATAATCTTTTTGATATTGTATTGTATTGTTCCACTTCATATGCCACCCCACTCACATAATTTATTTTAATGTTTTGGTATTATTTGGTATGTATAATAATTATCATAATTGCCAATTCTGAATTGCAACAAGGAGAGGTCATCATTCCCTTTCTTCTGGGGACATCTAGGACCTTTTTTTCCTAAAGGGCATAATGGAGAATTGAACTCCTGACCCCTAGTTCCACAGGCAGGGGCTCCAGCTCACCGAGCTACATGTCCCCCATAGTCCAAAACCCTAAACAACAGCTTCCACAGATTACATTTAAATTGGACACTGCTGCTAGGGGTCATGTTGTGTTGTTATAATGCAGGTCTCTCTAGAAAGGGTGGGGGAGAGTTGCGTAAGCAAACAAGGCTGTTAACATTCGACTCCTCAGACGGCATTAAAAGGGAATGCCTCCCTCATAGGCCCACAATAGAGCTGGGTGCCAATGCTTTCAGTTCTCTTTTCCTTCAAGGTTCTCAGGTGATGGGAAGTGGACTCTGGTGTCATGAAGGAAAACTGTGCTACATCTGCTGCCTGGAGTGTGAATTCAAAGCCACCCAGAGGCATGCCGCTGCATTTATTTTAGAGCCAACACTGAGGTCAGCACTTTGGATTTGAGCACTGCAGAGAAAGCTGCACCAATTCACTCCATCGCCAATGCCCCCTTTAGGAAGCTCTCCGTTTATTCTCCCACCAGTTGTATTTACCTGTGTTAGCCCAGTACAGAAGCGGTTGAACACTTCCTTCATATTGCCGCCTTTCTGCATGGAAATAACTCTGAGGTGGTCTTCCTCATTAACCCAGACAAGAAAGGTTTTGTTGTCATTATGCCTGAGGAGACAAAACCCAGTTAGGTAGTTGAGTAACCCAGGTTTCCTTAACCTCCGCCATAAATCTAATCAAGCCAGCCAAATTTTAATACACATGTACGTACGTACATACGTGCGCGCACGCACACACACACAGTGACTCGCTGTTTTTAATTTTCACAAGCCTTTGTGTGTCCACATTTTAACACACATACACCACACCAAATTGATACTAGCTGGTTTTCATTTTTTTACAAGCCTTTTCCTCAGAAAAACAGAGGCTTCAGCTTTTGAAACACCTCTCCAAAGTGTAGAAAAATACTTTTTTAGACCACATTTTCCCCAGCCAGTATAATCAGTCACCATGGTATTGAAGGATTCTGGGAAACGCAGACTAACAAGAACCATTTCCCAAACTGTATCTTCTAGGGGGCACAATTGCTCTGCATTAGCCCCAGGAACCAACCCTATGCAATTTTAAGTATAAATTCAATATTCATGTGTGACACAGGTCTATCCAGTGGTGGGCTAGAAAAATTTTTACCACACTGTGGGCGTGGTATGGCTGGCATGGCCAGGGGGAAAGCCCTGTGTTGCACCCAAATTAGGACTACTTTATTCCAAAACTTAGATGGGGGGAGGGAGAGCCAGAGTTTCTGCTACCAGTTCTGGCAAACTGTTGAGAACCTGCTGATGCCCACCACTGGGTCTATCCCTTAGGAAGCAACATAATACAGGCAGTTTCTACCCATTTCCTGAGAGACAGGGAAGAATGTCAATGTTTCTTCACCTGAAGACTTTGCTAATAAGTGAATCACCTGAACTTGATCTAATGCAAATCTCCTGCCCTCCTCAGCATTTGGGTTTCAATAAGCAACTTATTGTGCTAAAATTGTTCCATAAAAACTCCTGTTATTAACATTAGTAAGCAGACGAACAGAGTCCGAAATGTATGTGTGTTGCCGGAGGAAGGGAGGTACAAAAGCACATCCTGGTTACTAGCACACTTGAGTATTACTTGGCGTATTCTGTTACTCTTATTTTCCATACTTCTTCCAACTGCAGAACTCATGCTGCCTTTTACACAGGATGGTTTTTTTACGATGCCTCCGATCCATGGAGTGAGCAGGCCTGACCCTTCTTCGCTTCTGTAAAGTGGCCGCATCCTGTGTCTCCAGACTACAGCCATCTCTTGCCATCAATGTAGGTTTTGTAGCCTACATAGGAATATGCCAACCCTAACAGAGAAAGTCCAAAGCATGGCTGAAGACATGTAAGAACGTTTCTCCTCCCCTTTAATTCCATTATTTCCATTCCAAATTTACAAAAACAAATTCCAATTCACCCTAGCTATATGCTTACCAGCCTAGGGGGCCTCCAATATTACTCGACAGATAGTTGTTCTTGAAAATAAAGGCAGTTAATTTGCAGGGGAGGGTTAGGCAGAGGTGGCTACTCCATCAGATTAATAGGTTTCAGCTACAATATACCTATTATCAGTTATGTGAGTTTGTACTGTTGTGGAATGGAAATAAATGTTAACCCCATGGCATAGATTTTCTTCTTTTGTGTCCTGATCAAACCCTGGACTACCAAAATGAAGCCACTTTCTTTGCTTTGTCATTGCCCAAACCCAAGTCCTCATTGGTGGATACCTCTGGCAGTGATTGGCAGACCAGTAAATGAACCATATTCTCTATCTCGCTACATTCACACCATATGTTGTTGTCCACCAGCAGCCCCCACTTGAGCATGTTGGTCTTGCATTTAGAGATTCCAACCCTCAGTCTATTCAGGGTCCTCCAAGTGACGTAGGGGAGGTTGAGATCCTCAGCTATATCCTCATCTATTGTTGTTCCTTATCCAGTAAGCAAATTCATCCAGCTTCTAATTTGGTTTTGCTCTTGTGTACCCTCAAGAATGTTTGTTCTTGCCATAAAGCGCTTCCTGGATCTGATCCAGCAGACTTGAGGCTCAGATGTCATAGATGAAGACTACAGAATTGCCCTGAAAGGTTATATTAAGAAGCCAAAAGCTTCCAAGATGGCCACAAGCAAATGTTGTACATATGCAACATATAGTATAGATTTCTTGGGATACTTGGATAAATAAAAATTACAGATAGGAGAACAGCGTATAAATGTTCGTTGCAGAAGAAAAGCTTAGGAACACGAGAAGCACTTGATACAGATTTCTAAAAAGAAGCTGTCTTGAAAGTGTGAAAGATGTAAACCAGGATAATATGGCCTGCTGGACTCAAACTCAGATACAGTAATACCTTGGATAACGTTTACCTCGGATAACGCTAAAATCGCATAACGTTAAGTAATCTGGGGAGGAGAATTGGATCAAATAATGTTAAGGTCCTATGGGATGGATCGGATAACAACCGCTAAAGCCTGTGCGGTTACAATGTATCTCTATGGAGCTTTAACGTTATCCGATCCATCCCATAGGATTTTAACATGGATCGGATAACACTAAAAATCGGATAACACCAAGACTTGTGGAACCAAGTCTTAGCGTTTTCCGAGGTATTACTGTATTCACATTTAGATCATGACTAGTTCAGTCCCAGGAAAGCCACCATTTCTCTGCTCAAGCACTGCTGCAAAGACAAACAAACAACAACCAGCTGTAGGCAGTGGTGGGCTCAGAAATATCTGACTATCACACTGTGGGCGTGGTATGGTGTGCATGGCCACGGGGAAGCCCTGCGCTGTACCCAAATTAGGACTACTTTATTTCAAACCTTGGATGGGCAGGGCCAGCCAGAATTTCTGCTACCGGTTCTGGCGAACTGATGCGAATCTGCCCTTTACTCCTGCCCTAACTTGGGGTCCTCATCAGACATTCAAGATGCCCAGAGGTAGCACAGGCAGACTTGCAGCTCAGTCTTTCTTTCCTACTGCCTACCATATATAAACATCTGGTCAGTGGAGGTTGGCAGAAACTTAGGTTTCATGGGGAGAGGAGGAGATATCCATGTCAGGTTTTAGTCTGAACTTTACAGAATTTGTAAAGGGTTGATTTGGCAACTGGTACCCAAGTAGAGGTTGTAAAATTAATGTATCAGATGAGCAATAAACATACAGCTAAATCAAAGGCAGTTTTCTCTGAGGATAAGAAAAGCATAATCTTAATTAGCCATTATAGCATACAAATACCATCCGTGAGCACTTTGGGGTGGATAGAAGGGCTGTAAAAAGAGTATTTATTTGTTGGAATTAGTTTTTCCCAATGCTGAATAACCTCTTGGATCATGTTATGCCAATTTAGTAAACGTTTAATTTCAGCCAGTTTCCAATTCTTAGTTTAAAATATTTAAACAAGTCAGGAGCCTAAGGATCATAGACTAATAAAGTTATTTTATTAAACAACAGTTTCTAGTTTCCCCTAGCCAGCATAGCCACTGTCCAAAAAGGAACTTGTTCACTAGAAATTATTCTTTGGCAAACTTCTGACCAATGATCCCATACCAAGATTGTACTAAGTTGTCTTTACACTACGAGAAGAATCTTTTCTACTCATGCAGTGCTTTTCGGATCTTGATACTAGGATATTAGATGATGATCTTTAAAATGGAAGCTACCCAACAACTGACTTGCTAAGACAATTTCACTCCTAACTGGGACTGCTTTCTGACCATAACTTTAAAAAGGGACAAACTCCTGCCTAATTAGCATATTAAAAGGTAAATATTTCCCTTGCTCAAAAGCCAGTTGTATCCGACTCTGGGGGGCAGTGGTCATCTTAGTTTACAGCCCAAAAGGCAGTGCTGTCTCTGCATCTGCAGATGTTTCCATGGTCATGTGGCAAGCATGACTAGATGCTGCAGCACACAGAACACCGCTACCTTTCCTGCCAAAGCAGTACCTGCTTTCAAACTGCAAGGTTGGCAGGAACTGGGGCAGACAAAGGGTGCTTACTCTGTTGCACATCACTCAGGTCTCAAACTTCCGGTCATCAAGCTCAGCATCTTTAACCACTAAGCCACCCCAGCCCTGACAACGAGACTATTCCACTAAGCTAAATATGCTACTTGCCAGATTATTCCTGATATCTACATCTCCAGAGACAGGGAAAATTCCTTGGTTGGCCTTTAATTCACAACATCCTATATCCAACATGCCCAGACTGGCTAGGGCAGTGATGGCAAACCTTGACTTTCCAGATGTTCTTGAACTTCAATTCCCAGAATCCCTGATCAGCAGGAGTGCTGACTTGGGTTTCTGGTAATTGAAGTCCAAAAACACCTGGAGTGCCAAGGTTCGCCATCACTGGGCTAGGGGATGCACAGAATTGTAGGTCAAAAGAAAATGACCTTTCCCAGGTTCTGCCCATTTCCTTTTCAGTGGTTGTCAACCTTCGCAGACATGGGGGTCACATCTTAAATCAAAATGTAACAAAATTATTGACCTACTGATTTAGATCAAAAGGTAAATAAGCAGGGTGGAGGCCTGCACAGAATGAGCTTCAAGCCATAGGTTGGGGACCCCAGTTTTAGGGAGAAATTTCTGATGGGATAATTCCTTTAGGACCTTACTTACCAAATACCCCGAGCATCTGGCCAGTCCCTTGCCATACCAGAGGCCAAGAGCAAAGGAGAAACTGGCTTATCAAACAGGAAGTGGTCATCAATCAGCTGCTGTTGCTCAGCTTCCGTCATGTTCTTCAGAGCATAGTATTTTCCCTTCAGGTCTCCTTCCAGGCTAGCCAAAACTTAAAAAGAAAACAGAGATGCACTTGCAAAATTTGTTGTTAATTTTTCAAAGAAAGACTCAAATATGCAGCTTTTTACATGGACATGAATAAGGTTCCCCTTCTGCCTCACCGATCAACAAAACTTAGCATTGCTAAGCAACCAATCCCAGATTCTTACCCAAAATAAAGAAGCTACAGTTCATTGCCTCACATTATGTATTGAATCACAGGGGAAATGTACAAACCCTTCCAGTGCTGCTTGAAGTACACAACATTTAGTAATGCCATAAGGTCACTTCAACTTGATATAAGCTGTGGACCTCACCTTGGTCTAATTTGCCCCTGTAGAAAATACAGAATGCTGCTGATACTTTCTTTTTTCAGTATCCACAGCAGAAACAGGAGCTGGTTAAGAGGAAGAAAGCTTATTCATTTTTGTGTGGCTGCACAAATCAACACTCAGTGGTTGAAACCTAATAAATAATGCATGTTTGCTACCAGTATGTACACAATTGGAGGTTGGGGAACAGAAATCCTTGCAATCAAGTCAAGACTTAATTAAATATGTGACTGTGTAACAGACCTATTCTAATTCAGCTTCCTGGTCCAGGTATGACTTGGCTAACTGTGTGTTTGCTTCGTTTGAGAAACTTGCTCTTCTGCTTTGAATCAAGGGCTTGACTCAACACAATGTTGAACCCACCATTTGGAAGTAGCATGCCTTTAAGAAGGAAAGACTAGTGATTCTAGCCATAGATTGCTTCAATCTGCCACTACCTTGCTTTAGTATGGGGTTAGCAAATTTTGCTCTCCAGATGTTCTTGGACCTCAATTCCCAGAAGCTCTGGTCAGCAGGTGTACTGACTTTGGCTTCTGGTAATTGAAGTCCAAGAACACCTGGAGAACCAAGTGAGCTGACCCCTGGTTTAGTATCTGGTCAATTGGAAGATAACACAGCTGATATATCTGAGATGAGCTCCAGAAGCAAGTTGCAGCCGTTGCTTCAATTAAGGTATGATCTGACCCTTATAGGTAAAAAATGCAAATGTTTTCTCAAGTGCCTGGGATCTTACATACTGTACATCAAATCCCGGGTCTTCTAATTGATGGTAAGCATCTTAACATGATAACTCTTGAGAGAGCCTGATCAATTCCAAATATTTTATTTAAACCTCACGTACTGATTTAAACCCCGCTAGGTGAGAGTTGGGGCGCAGGGGCTTGAGTGGTCTAACTAGGCAGTGTTGCCCATCTCTTGTCAATGATGTTAGGTCAGAACTAAAACTCACCAAAGCATTCTCCATCGGATCCTTTGGGCAAGGTGAAAGCGGAAGGCACACGTCATGGTCCACCTAACCAGTGGGTGACGTGATATTTGAATGGCTAAAAAACCTGCATACAAATGGACTTGATTTTTCAAATCCATCTGCATGTACAGAATGTTGTCATGGAGACATTGGCAATGCATGGACTCCTTGCTAAGTAACAGCTCCAAGGTACTGATTTAAAACAACCTGCTTTTACAGTGAGTAAATTGCAAATGACCTTCCACAATGGGACCAACCTACTGGCAATGAAGGAAATGCACTTTTGTTGCTCAGCATCAACTTAACATGGCCAGTGTCTTAAACAGGGGTTCCCAACCTAAGGCCTATGGGCTAGATCTGGCCCACAGCACCATTTTATGTGGCTCCCACCCTTCCAAGGGCATTTGAGAAACAAAATGGCCACCCCTTTGAAGCAGTTGGGACAAAATGGCCACTCCCATCGTGTAGGCAGGGCAAAATGGCTATCCGGCCCTCAAAGATGACTGAGAGAGCGTGAGTGACCCAGTCTCCAGCTCGGAAAGGTTGGGAACCCCTGGTCTTAAATCTAGGGAAACTGTTCAAGCCATACAATACCTACATTGCAGTTCTCTTTCGCTTAGGATTCCATAGTAAAGCATGACTGTATGTGGTGGTGATGGTGATATCTTTGCTCATGGATTAAGTGAAACTAATTTCCAAGGAGAAGACCAACCACCCACCTAGTCCACGGTCTTATTTGTCCATTAAATTCTCTGATCCCTTTCAGGGCTACAACCAGGTGTTCGCCTTTGTGCCAAAGACTTTTAAGCTGGTACTGGTTAATCCTTACCTTCAACAGAAAGATTTTCAATTGCACGTCTCTCTCCTCTGCTGCAATGAGGGGGAAGGCAGTAGCCACGGATGCTCCTACCAGTTCGGACTCGTGAACTGAGGACATAATTAGGGTCCAGATCGTCACCCCCCTACAGTACAGAAGAAACATCTTAAGTAGCCTTACTGCAACTGCAGACAATTCAAGACTTGTCTCGAATTACATGCTCATGTAATGTTAGGCATTTAATGAGGACAACCAAGCATTAGCACAAGTCATCCATTTAAGCTTTTCGACTACGGCTTTAGTGATTTCCTGTGCAGCTCTCTATTATAAAATGGTGGCTGCACTGCTCTTAGCTAGCAGCTCATGAATTCTCAACTGCTTCTTCCTAGTGTAGCCACTTGCAACAGAACATTTAATAGATCGTCTGTCTAACAGCAGAGGTCAGCACTCTTGTAGACTTTCCTTTAGAATTTTTTTAATCATGGCCAACTCTATATTTAAAGCCCCGGTTATGAAACTTTACAGAAAACAGCATTTTTAGAGCAATTTTTGGCTACTTTTGGCTTTGCTAAATAAATGAGATGGGACAGTATACAAAGCAACATATCTAACCAAAAGGATGTCCTTAGGAATGTCTTATTTGTCATATATAAATCCCAACATTCCCTCCAATAAACCCAGGGTAGGCAAAGGTAAAGGTCACCCTTGCTTGAAAGCCAGTTATATCCAACTCTATGGTACAGTTCTCATCTCCATTTACCAACCAAGAGCCAGTGATGTCTGCGTCTGCAGACATTTACCTGGCCATGTGGTGGCAAGACTCGACATTGGAGCACATGGAACACTGTTACCTTCCCCACCAAATAGTACCTATTTATTAACACCTATTTATCTACTCGCAATGTCTTGCATTTGAACTGCTAGATTGGCAGGAGCTGGGACAGAGACGGGAGCTCACTCTGTCATGCAGCGCTCCAGTCTCGAACTGCTGGCTTGCCGTCCTTCCAGTCATCAAGCTCAGTGTCTTAACCACACACAATTAAAACTACTCCTTTCTACCTTCTCCTTGAGTCAACACTGTGAGGTCAGGCTGTGTATGTCTGGTCCAAGGGCTGAAACTTTGTTGTATTATTCAGGTCTATGCCTTATTACTACTTTGCAATGTGGATGGCACAGAAGATAATGGCATTAATACAGTAGTAAAAGAATTGCAGCAAAGAGGTGAGTGTAAAACTGTGGAAAATCTTTTTTCCTTTAAGTAAACCTTTACCTATAACCTCACTAGGCAAAACTGTTCAAAATAGCTGTATCTCTGAGTGGCCAGAGGAAGAAGCAATTGAAAGGAGACCTATATGACAGTTTTCAGACTACAACTTCTACCCACAGCTGAGGACTTATGGGAATTGTAGGGTTGTGGTTTTTTTTTTAAGGGCCACACAAATAACAACTTATTGTGACATTTTAAAGGCTGGTCTCTTCATTTCTCAGAGGTTCACTCTCAAAGGACTTGGATTTGAGAGTCCATTCCCAATCCTCCAGTGAAAAGACCGAAAGAGACTTGAGAAGAATAGGAAAAATATGTTGCAAGCTGCTTATTTAATGGCCAAAATCATCACTACCTTTCTCCTCCTGCACCTCCAGCAAAACAAAGTATCCTAAAATCTTTAGTAGCAGGAGCAATTTACAGATGTATATTATATGTGTGCCGTATCAATAGAAATTTCAGTGCAAAAACAATATCCCAAACAGCATAGAATGAAGCAAAAAAGTTAAAACAGGCTACTTTCAGGCACAGACACACTCCTTTCTAGGACACACTCCTTTAAATACCTGTAAATTATCAGGATTCAAATCTGTCTTGTGCTGGTCTGTAGGCTTATAGCCTCCATGTCGGTCCTCAATAATAGGATCAAAGAGATCACAAAACGTGTCGTATGATTCCTCATCACCAGCTACACATCCGACTGTCAAAATGTAGGGGTGACCTACAGAGATAAACAACCCAGAAGGTTAGGATGATATCCAGGACCAGGTTATGGCTTATTCCAAGACAAGAGCACCGTGTGTTCTCATTTAAATCACCATGAAAACAAAAGCATGGATTTTGAGTTTCATTACCTTTGTAAGGTTTGACCTAGTGGTTCCCAACCATGCCCAACTTAAGCCTCTCTAAAATCCTGATCATCCCCCCCCCCCCCGGCCGACATATAATTCTTACTATTCAAAAAGTGAATTCCTATTCACGTGGAGAAAGCCTAAACGGCCATTAACTGTTAATAAATCATTCTCGAATTGCCCTGCTATATGGCATGTGCCCCACATTGGGAACCACAGGTCTAAACAAACCATGTTCTAAAATGATGTAAAGAGTTCAATTCATTAAGATTTCAGTGTTTTGCATGCAAGTCTGTATAACCATCTGCTGAACTACTTTATTATTAAAAGACTTATTATCTACATGTGTATTTTTTAAAAAAAAGGGGGGGTTGGTTCAGCAGAAAGCTCCTAATTTCTATGATCATCAATTCAAAATTATCTAAGTAAAAAAATTCTATCCCAATGTATGCAGAATCTCTACCTTGGAGCAGAGCATGGACAAAATAAATGGCTAGATAAGTCACTAGGCAAGGTAACAGCTGGAGGCTGTAGTCTAGCAATAGCTGCCCCCCCCCCAATTACAATCTTCTAAGCTTTGTCCAGTCCCAGACACACCTTTTTACTTTCCCCACATATTGGCCACTATCGAGCATCAACAGTAACGCTTGTGTACCCAGGCAGTCCTAACACTATAATGTAATGCTGGAGCATCTAAAACATTTATCCATGTGCCTCCAGTTTTTTAAGCTTCAGCAGGTGTAGTAGTAAGGACTAGAAATTTGTGTGTTTGTTTTGTTTGTAAGCTAGCCAAGCTTTTCAGCAAATTTCTATACCATGTCCTCTACAGATTATGCCATAAATACCTTCCTTCTCAATTATGATGTTCTGGTATTGTAATTTGACTTCCACAGACTCTCTCTGGGTCAGGGGTGCCCAATTTTTTTTGGGCCATGGACCGGTCATGTGGTTTAGTGGACCGGTCATGTGGTTCCTCCCACCCAAAGCAGAAGTAAAATGCACCTTGCCATCTGTTTTGCAACTGATGTTTTGCAACAGGATGAGATAAGATTTCAGACTGCCATTTTCTCTGCTTAAACCAGGAGTGTCCAAACTATTGTTCACGGGATGGATCTGGCCCATGCCACCCCCGTCACTCCCAGAAGCAAAATGTGCCTGTGTGGGTGCATTTTACTATGAGGGCAAGACGGGTTGGATGAATTGGCATGGGGGGGTGTGGATCTGTTTTGGGCACCCCTGTTCTACCTTTGAATTCTTGGAAGACTTGCCTAGAATTGATGGTACAACTGTAACAAGAAGCCAAGTAACGGAGAAAATAGTTTCAACATGTGATACAAGGCCACTGTCTCAAAGGTCAACAAAACTTTCTTACCACTGCCATGGAGGAATGTTAGACTACAATTTATCAGTCACAGCTCTTTGCGGGATGAGAATCAGACTAGGGAACTTGTGACCCTCCAGTTCTGCTTTGCTCCAAATCCCATCAGCTGTTTGACCAATGCAAAGATGGGAACTGCACGTCCATATCTATAAGGTCACAGGGTTCCCAGTGGCGCTAATAAAAGCTTTATGTTGACAGTACGAGGATGCTGTTGCTTAAAATGGTAGTCCAAATGCTTCAAAGACATGCTGAACTGTGGTACCAAGGCCAGAGCTTGGAAAACTTAGTATTTTAGACATCACTTCTCAGAATCCTCCAGGCTGCACTGCAACACACCATGCTGGCTGGGTGATTCTACAAACCTCAGTCAGAAGTGACAACTTACCTACACTCAGTCTTCAAAATCATGCCTTTCCTGTTCTTCTTTGCCAGGAGCTAATATCTAGAGAAGCCACTGTAGCTAATATATCTTTGGTAGTCTCATTCCCTTTTAAGGCCATGACTGTAGAGAGGCCATCTCAAAAGGTGGTTTGTAAGACAGAAAGTCATAACAATAACAAGGTATTCAATAACAAGCTCCATCACACACGATCACTGGACTCAACCAGCAGCCATTTTGTTTGATCCAGGCTTCTTGCTCCAGATATTCTGCATTTCCACAGACAAAACTGTGATACACACAAATAAGCCAAAATCAGCTTAAGCAAAAAGCCATAGTTATGTCAGCTGGTTCACAAAGAGATGTTGCAAGGCTTATTGGGCTGCTGCTGCTGTTGACAGTTTTACCAGGATTATCAACTACCAGTCTGAATGACATGATCCTCAGTAAGGCTACTCATGGTGACCTGTTTCTCAATTTCTGTTTCAATTCTCAGGTTAGAGCCTTGGCCATTTAGTTATTGCAGGCATTCAGGTCCAGGTATTCCTCATCGGGAGGCGGTTTCTGTTTATTAGGGGGGTACATTTGGATACCACTAGAGTGTGACAAAAACACAAGCACTGCAGTGTTAAAAAGACAAGACAACTGGTCACCAAGATCTGATTCCTCTTTTATTTACCAAAGAAGTGCCACAATGGATAATAAAGTTTAAATAGGAAGGGCAATTTAAAGCCTAGTTCAAGCTGAAGGAGCACAAGTTTAATGCAAAGAGAATTTTGTTACATACAAATTTGTCTTTTCAGGTATCAAATGGAATATAGCAATTACATAAGGGCGTGGAATCGGGTCCATGCATTAATTAGTTGCAGGCCTCAATCTGTCACGTCATCACCTTTAACTAACTTAAGTGCCTTGCATCAATACTCGAAGAGTATTAGGCAGCTATGCCCCTGGAAGAGTTTTTAGTGGCTATTTTCAAAGTAGCACTTCCTTGTTAATGTGGAGAGAGAGAGAGAACTCTGATCCAGCTCAAAAGTAGCCTGGCCTTCTTTACCTGGATTGTCCACCCCAGTCTGAATTGTATCATCCACAGTAAATCCACTAGAGGTCTTTTTATCCCGCAACTTGCGATACAACTCCAAAGTCAAGACTCTCGCCATATGATTGTTGTGGTTACTGAGGTCAGGATACTCATCTTCTGCAGAGAAATTCTTCTTCATGAGGTTGTGGCTGTTTGAGAATGGCATGATGGGCACTGGATTGCAAGGTGCAACTAAGGAAGGAGAAGAGGAGGAGGGGAAGCCGTCACTTCACAGCTGATCTGGAGAAGGGAGCCAGGCCTTGGAAGCAAGGTCACCTTGCCATCTGAGCTACCTGCCAGTTCAAGCTCTCTGCCTACCTGGCACCTGCATAGGTGGAGGGTTGCCAGGACGTGCTTAGCAAACATTGCTTGGCTCCTCCTCCTGGCACTGGTTGGAGCCAGGGTCCAAAGAGGTAGGGCACACGCAGCCTTAGGAGAGTAACTCAAGGTCAGGACCTTGGATCTGGGACAGGAAGCCGCAGGGACCAAGCAGCGAGGAGTCCCACCTGCCTCCACCAGGTTGTAGGGCAGATTTTTTTCTGCTGCCTCCCTGGTTTTTCCCCTGGGGTCCCTGGGGGTTGGGTGTCACCTTCAAGGGTGGGGAAAGGAGGAGCAGGTCTTTCACAAACGGGAAGAAAGGAATCTTCCCACTCTGGAAAATCCATCCTTTCCCAATCCAGCTTTTTGGCCACTTCCTCGACGAGATCGGTGGGGGGGAAACCCGAGGAGGGAAGGGAACCGCCCCGGAGTGCGGGTTTTTTTCCCGGACGAGGAAGAGCCGCCCTGACGCTTCGCTTTCTCTCCTGCCTGAGAAGCCATGGCGCGGTTGGAGGGGAGCACGATCGCCCCGATCCGACGACACCTGAGCAGGTGGGGAGAACCTGCCGCGGCCAAGGACCAGCGGCGGAACCTCTCTGCCAGCCGGCAGGGCGCTGGTTGGACGCGATCGCCTGACCCACCCGGGGCTCATGTTCTTGGGAGGAGAGGGGGCACGAGCCTTGCCTTTTAGGACAGGGGTGGCCAAACCTTTTGGGTCGCGAGCCAGTCACATGCTTCAAGGGGCCGATCACTACGGACCGACGCCAATTCATCCGGCCTGCGAAGCCCTCGTCGCGACCAGAAGCAGAAGTAAAACGCGCCCGTACGTTTTTCTGCTTCTGGTAGCGAGGAAGACTTCGCAGGCCGGATGAATTAGCGTCGGGGGCCGGATCCGGTCCCCGGGCCGTAGTGACCAGCCCGTTTTAGGAGCTGGGCAAGGAGGCGGCAGGCAGGCAGGCAGGCGAGAAAGGTCGTGGCAGCTCAACAAAACCCTCCGAAATCCAAGAGAGAGAAAAGCCTTCCTTTTTTGTCCTTCCCCGGCCAGATCCCGGCGGGGAGAAAGGAACGAGTTGGAAACGACCAGCCATCCCCCCCTCCCAATCCATTACATAACGAAACGCCCTCGGTGGGATGCAACGCCTGCGACTGCCCTGCTAAATACCAATTAAATACCAGTTAATCTGGATTGAGGCTCCGATCTGTGCGGGCGACCTACGCAGGGAGACGGGAGCGGGAGGGGGGACGGGAAGAAAGAACGGCTGATCGGTTCGGATTTGCTCCGAAGCCAAGGAATAAAATCCACCCCCCCCCACCCGGGCTGCTCTTTGGCCATCTTCCTTGGTTGCTTTCCTCTCCCTCCATCCCACCCCGTAGGACCAGGTAGAAAAGATGCTTTGCAAAAAGCAGGCAATCTTTTCCACGGCCACGTCTTTCAAAGCGTGCGATTTCCCCCCCCCCCCATTCCCAAAAAAGTTACCGCTCTTTCCCTCCCCCTCCCCTGGAAGCTGGGTCGAGATTCTCCTACCGCAAAGTGGAGAATTAAAGGGAAAGGGAGGCACCGATCCAGTTTTCCGCCCAAGTTAGCCACGCGATCCCGGGCCACGTTGCGCAGCTGCTCCGGATTGCTTCGGGGACTTACCTGGCTTGACCGAGGCGAGCAAAGACACAATCCGAAGGGGTAGAGCCTGGTCTGTCGCAGCCGCCCTGCTCTCCGGAAAGACCTGCTTAGAATGAAGCCTCACCCCCCACCTCCCCATCGCATTTATAGACACCCGACGCAGGCTGCCCATTGGTCGGTATTTATATTCCATTCATTCCATTGGAGAGTTGGTCTTCAAGGAAGGGGAGGCTGAGCTCTCCTAGTCTGTTCTTGCCCAGTCGGCTCCCAGTCCGATGAAGGGGAAATGGTGGTAAGGATCGTATCCCAGGCTTCCATCCCTTGATGGACAAATCTTCCTTCTTGTCCAGGCCCAGCTCAAACCCTGGACTGCCAAAAGGAAGCCACTTTCTTCGCTTTGCCGTTTCCCAAACTTAAGTCCTCATCGGCACATGCTTCGAGCATGTTGGACTTACATTTAGGGACTCCGACCCTCAGCCTATTCTGGGTCCTCCAAGTGACGTAGGGGACGTCCTGTTCCTCAGCCATATCCTCCTTTAGCGTTATTCCTTATCCAGTGTTAGCTCCTTCCTCCATCTTCTAATTTGATTTTGCTCTTGCCTGGACAAATGAAAGACCTTCTAAGAAAAGAAAGTTCTTTGGGGTAGGGAGGAACGGCTGATGGTCTCTGAGCCATGCAGCAATCCTGTATCCATTCTTCCCTCTGGAGAGGAAGCCCCTAAAAAGCTCGCTGACTAAATAAACCAAGAAAGGAAAGAGTCATGTGTCATGCAGTAGAGCGGGAGTTCTCAACCTTTTTAAGCCAGGGGCTGGGTCATGCTCCCTCAAACAGCTTCCGGGGCCAGATGGCCATTTTGCCCTTCCTTCACCACATGGCACTTCCTGGTGTGGTGGAGGTGGTGGTGGTCCACATGAAATGGTGCCATGGGCCGCCTGTGGGCCGCAGGTTGAGAATCCCCGAAGTAGAGGTTATTTTTGAGTAAGGCATCACTTGAGGGTTTACACACACTCAAATCCCACCCATACAATATATTTATAATATTGAGTTTTTGATCAGCAGGAAGCTGTCGATGGGGGTTCAGGGTTCCTTCATAACCATCAATGGTTATTAGTGAAGCAGGCTTGAAGGACAAATAAGACCGTTAAGGGATTGGGGCTGGGTGGACTAAGTGTCATGTGAGTGATTAGCTGCCTTTCTGTGTAAGCTTCATGGAAATTATCGACACGGCTGCAGTTAGGGGATTGTCATGCCAACAATGTGTCTAAGAACCACAGGCTGCCTGGTGTTTGTGAGGCCCAAGCTTAGACATGTTTACGTAGAAGTAACAGGCACCGAGATCAAATCCCTGCTAAAAGTGTGCAGAGGCTACAGATTACATTCTGCAAATAACTTGTTTGTAACCTTCCTCCACCTGGCATCCTCCAAATGCCTCAATTCAGAATTCCCATTATCCCCACTAGCCATGCTGGCCAGGATGCTGGGGAATGTAGTCCAGAGAGAGAAGGAAGCAAGTCTGGGTCATTTCGTTTCTTTCTTTCAAGTAGACATCCAGGCTTGATTACCACTTTTGAAACGATGCCTTTAAAAATATGATAGTACACTTCTGTAATGTGTTTCCCTGGAGTTCTTTCCCAGCTAATGAGAATTCTTAATCAGAAATTAAAGAGCTGGGAGAGAGGTCTGGTCTGGATATAGTTAAGAATGAACCTGGATATCCTGTACAGAAGAGACAATTCTATTTGGTCTAGGTCAGTGGTGCCCAAACTAAGGCCCAGGGGCCGGGTGCAGCCCCTGGCGCCAATTCATCCGGCCCACGAAGCCCTCGTCGCTCCTGGAAGCGGAAGTAAAAATACAAACATCTGAAGACTTTAAAATAATTCTACCAAAGCTTGGAAAAATTAGAGTTACCTATCCAGAAAGATAACAATTAATAGCAATCACACTTAGATACAGCCCCATCACACTTAGTGTACTTTCTGGATGGTTCACAAGGTAATTAGCATTTTGCCCCCAACCTGCTGGGTACTCATTTTACTGACCACAGAAGGATGGAAGGCTGAGTCAACCTTGAACCCTGGCCAGGATCAAACTCACAACGACTGCATCACCAGAAAGGAAGGAGTGAGATGGATGCAGTGGTTGAACTGCTGTACTGCAGCCAAAAACTCCTGAAGTTGTAAGTTTGAACCTGATGGGGTTCAAGGTTGTCTCAGCCTTCCATCCTTCTGTGGTCAGTAAAATGAGTACCCAGCATGTTAGGGACAAAATGCTTATTACCTTGTGGAACCACCCAGAAAGTACACTAAATGCTTTGGGGCAATATATAAGTGTGATTCCTATTACAGTACTGTAATTGTTATCTTTCTGGGTAGGTAACTCTAAACGGTGGTCATATCAGATAAGACACTAAACAAAAGTAAAAAAAAAAAGACAAAAACATTGTGGCACCTTGAAGGCTAACGGCTATATTTTTAATGTGACCTTTTCTGGACCAAGTCCATTTCCTCAAACCAGCTGCAGCTGCCGAACAGAGTATTACTGGTAAACACAATAAAGCAATTCACAGTCTGTTGCTGTGCCTTTAACCATTTGACCTTGTGAGAATGAGTGGTGTAAGGATGTGACTCTTTTTCCTTTTCAGACTTCTTGGTTTATTACAGGGGTGCCCAAACTAAGGCCCGGGGTCCGGATGTGGCCCCTGATGCCAATTCATCCAGTCCACGAAGCCCTTGTCGCTCATGGAAGCGGAAGTAAAATTTGTCCGTACGGACGCGTTTTACTTCAGCTTCCAGGAATGACGAGGGCTTCATGGACTGGATGAGTTGGTGTCGGGAAATGCATCTGGCCCCCTGGCTTTAGTGCTCCCTGAACCATGTGATCGGCCTACGGCCCAAACATCTTGGGCACCCCTGGTCTAATGGATAGGCCACCAGGGCCCAGGGGAAAGTGGGTAGAGTCAGACACTAAGGGGTAAAGTTTGCCTGACTGCATACAAGATGCAATGGGACTGTGGTAGCTTCGTGGTTATGACACTGAACTGGATGACTGGAAGAGTAGAAGGTCAGCAGTTCAAGACCTGAATACTGCATGATGGAGTTAGCTCCCAGCTCCGTCCCAGCTCCTGCCAACCTAGCAGTTCGAAAGCAAGAAATTGCAAGTAAATAAATAGGGATGACTTCGGTGGGAAGGAAAACAGTGTTCTGTGCACTCCGGTGTTTAGGCATACCTGTCACATGTCCAAGCAAACATCTGCAGACACAGACAGCACTGGCTCTTTAGGTATAAACAGAAATGAGCACTGAACCCTAGAGTCAGATACAACTGGCTTTCACAGAAGGGTGACCTTTACCTATACAAGATGCCCCCAGAAAATGGGACTGCTAACCCACTTCTGAGTACTTTATACCTAGAAAAAAGGATCAACATAGGTCAGCATTGTCTTGAAGGTACACAATTATTGCTACTCTACGACATGCATATTCCTTTTCTCTTTGTGCATTACTCCATCTTTGTGGATCTTGTGAAAGTAGACTGCAGGTTTACTGCAGGTTTACCAGCACTGAATTAATTGACTTCACCATTGGCCAATTGGCTTCACCAGCACATGCCAAGATTTCTGTGAGCCGTAGTCCAAGAACATCTGGAGACCCAAGATTGGAAAAGACTGGTCTCATGTAATGCCATAGCCAAATTCTTCTGGCCTACCTGTGATGAAAGAAAGTGTTATCACCCGAAGATCACTGCATTTCATAACACTGCACAGCTCTATTAATTTAACTAGGACAATATACCAGTCACAGTTTGCAGAACTGGTTCTCTGGCTAAGATCTACAGAAGGATATGGCTGTATGATCTTTCAACAGCACCAATTAATTATTTCCTAGTAGGAGTTGCGTCTAATGCTAAACCCAAAATGCAAGTCTGGTTTTAATTAAATTGCAGGTATGTAAACCAATAAGACTTCTGTGGAATCAGGATAAACAGCTTCAACCAGAAGCCTACTGGGTGCCTTTGGGCTATTAACGATTCTCTCCACTTACACTAACTTCCAAGGTCATAGGTAGGATAGGAAGAAATCCATTTGCACTCTCAGGTCCCTCAGGGCAGAAGATTGTTTGGGGTATAAAATCAATCGTTATATCAGGAAAGACACAAGTTTTTCTTTGTTTGGAGGTTATTTTGTGTTTGCTATTTTTATTTCTTTATCTGCCAAATATAGTTAAGGGAGCTAGCTGAGATGGCATATTTAACAATGTTGTGTAAAGCTAGTGAGGTTGTAATTGTTTATTGAAGGCAAAGACATCCCAAATATATTCCCTAAAGCAGGGGTTCCCAACCTAAGACCTGTGGGCCAGGTCTGGCCCCCCGGTGCCATTTCATGTGCCCCCACCCCTCCAAGGGCATTCAAGAAACAAAATGGCTGCCCTTTGAAGCTGTTGGGACAAAATGGTCACGCCATCATGTAGGCAGGGCAAAATGGCCACCGGCCCACAAAGCTGACAGAGAGTGTGACCTGGCCCCCAGCTTGAAAAGGTTGGGAACCGCTGCCGTAAAGCTACACTAGTTTGTGGCCCCACATATTTGGCCAGAACATTAGTTTTTCCTTTGTTACTCTGAGATTTGTGACTAAAGTCAAAGAGTACTGTACATGGATCTCTGAGCTGGGCAGCAGATGTTGTCATCATCCATGCTAATCAAAAGGTCTTAGCATTGTGACCCTGTGAACCCAAGCTCCTGGTGATAGGTGGAACTCCCGGAGCTAAGCTGTCTCCTGTTAATGCATCTTCCTGAAGGTAAAAATATCCTCTGTTGTATTTTGTTGTTTTTCATGGTTGCAGTTACTAAAGGATCAAAAGCTCTCCATTAAGAACACAGCTAACTGTATTCCAGACATGGTATAAAAAGTATGAAGGAGTCTAATTCTTTCTTCCACTTTTAGGTCATCAAAGACCAAACAAGCAAACCCATTGTATCATTAGCACAGCACTGGCTGAGATAATTCCCCTTAATTCTAGCCTTAAAGGTCTCGTGAGGTTATCTTCCATTAGCTTTAGCTTATTCAAGAATCCAGGGTGAGGATGATGTGGTCTTTTAGATCTTGGGTGGGTTGCAATGCTCTTATTAATTCAATTTATATGCCATCCTACTTGGTGCAACCGATTCAGAGCGGCTCACAAAACTCACAAATATAACATTCAACACTATAATCAACAATATGTTACATAATCACAATATATCACAGTAAATTTGAAATTAAATATAATAGAAAATACAATATGATACAATACAAAAGAACAGAAAAAGAACAACAAATACATCAATATTATCAGTGTATATCATGGAAACAATTACAAACAATCACTTCCCTCCCGGGCGGGTAATTACAATTACAAAACAATGAGAGGTGATAGGAATTGGAGTCCAAATTTTTTTAAAAAGCCACACATTCCCCTTCCCTGGCCTAGAATACAACATGATGACCAAGGTGCCATAATTTTACCATCATATTACAAAGTTCTTTAAGAAGTCTAATACTTCTCTGGAGCTTGGTAACATTACTTTTTGGACTACATGTCCTAGCATGACTGTACAGCCATTGGGATCTGTAGTTTTTTTTAAAGTATATTGTCCAATCTCTGACCAGCCTTAACCTTTTCTGTTAATGAGAACAGTTAAATTGTTCTCCCTCTTTTTTTTTAATGGCTGCAGAAAATCTTTACCTGCTTAATTACTGGTTAAGAGATTGTTGCTGAAATTACAGTGCATGTTTCAAATACTGTAAATCCAATGATCATCTTAATTATTACTACTTCTAAGCAATCGCCATTTTGTCTTAAAAGAGACAGGAAATATGGCCTCCTGTCTAAGAAGATACAGGTGGGCCATCTCCATTTTTTAATTGTAAATGGGAAGGAATCAGAAGAAGTGGGCATCTTCAAGTAAGTTTGAAATGACAAGCAGAAATTCAAAAGAGGAATTTTCTCCTAGCATTGAGGTAGGATGACATAGAATATGCATTGTGTTGAATTTCAGTTTGTCATGTTGTACAGGCTGGAGCAAGGTGATTTTGGCTAATACCTCTTTGGAGAGGTATGGCAGGGACTCAAACTCCCAGCCATAGGGCCACCAACTCACTCAACCGTACCAGCTCACTGAAGTGTTGGTCTTGCAGCTGGTTAAGGGCTTGTCACCTAATTAGCTAAAGATGGGAGTGCTATAGAGCTAGACATTAATTTTTGGACCACAGCTCCAAGATTCAAAAGGCAACATGACCATTGGGGATTCTGGGTGTTGTAGTTAAAAATAGCATTCCAAGTTATTTAAGAAGTCTAATACTTAGCATCAGTTCCCCTGACCAAGCTTCTTAAAGATATTAGAGGTTCATCCAGAAGTAACTAGCTATTTTTTTTGCTTTGGGAGTCACACTTTTTTCAGAAGGTTGTTTTTAAATTGTTTTTTGTAGCCTTTCTGGGATTTCCTGAAGTGCTGATATATATCCCTGGGGCTATCCCACTCTTTTTGCTGACTGAGGCCCCAGATATCTGCCCCTAAATATTATCCTTGCAGTTTCCGTGAGATTATTGGTAGATACTTGATCTTACCTGCTTTCTTTTGCGTCAACCTACACCAAATTCCCTTGTTGCTAAATTACAGTGTGTTGTGTAGTTGAGTGCTGTGTTTCAGATGTAATGTAAACTTGGCCCCCTTTCCCCTAGTTCCTTTCTTGAGATGGGACCTTTTCACTTTAACCTTCACCCCCTGTTTACTAATAATAGCTGCTGGGTAGGAGATAGCTTTATATACTGTCTTGACGCAGTTGCCTGTTGAATTATACAGTAGAGGAGACTGAATTATAGAGCAGAAAACAAATGCTAAGCCACCAGGTAACTGCTGCAAATATTTCAAAAGATGTAGATGGAGGAAGGTATATAAGGAATGTTATTTTAATGTTGTATTTTAATGTTCGCTTTCGTGGATCAAGTTTACTTCATCAGACATAGGAGCAAGACTTCATGGCATCAATTTATACACATCAATTACAGAGGTACAGAGTAGTTGGTCAGCATAACAGATAAGTATATACATCAATATGGCTTTTTACATATATCTATATAGCAGCAGGCTGTATTATTATTATTATTATTATTATTATTATTATTATTATTATTATTATTATTATTATTATTATTATTATTATTATTATTATTATTATTATTATTATTATTATTATTATTATTATTATTATTAATTGAATTTATTACCCCGCCCCACTCGGGAGAACCCGACTCTGGGCGGCTTACATCGTCATAAAACAGAGGTAAAAGATAAAAACATATAAAATCATGAAGTTTAAAAGATTATCTAAAATTATTTGAAGTAAAAACAGTGCAAACTACACGCCAGTATCCCCCTGGTCCAGATCCAAAGTGGCACTCCCTGAGTAAGCCACTTAGTATGGGAACCCGTGTTCCCTGGTCCCCAAATATGTCCTGCCAGCCAGGTTTTCAAGCCCTTCCGGAAGGGCAAGAGCTCTGTCTGCAGGCGCAGTTCGATGAGCAGGAGGTTCCAGAGGGTTGGGGCGGACACGGAGAAGGCCCTCCTCCTAGTGCTAGAGAGGCGTGCCTCTCTAGCTGATGGAACAACGAGGGAGCCTCTCCGATCCGCCCTGGTGGGCCGGACAGATGTTCTTGGGGTGACGCGGTCTCTTAGGTATCCTGGCCCACTACCATATAGGGCTTTAAAGGTAATAACCAGCACCTTGAATTGCACCCGGAGACATACTGGCAACCAGTGCAGCTCCCGGAGTAGCGGCGAAGCACGAGCATAACGCCCACACCCCGCCACTACCCGGGCCGCCGCATTTTGCACCAGCTGGAGTCTCCGGATGGTCATCAGGGGCAGCCCCATGTAGAGCGCATTACAGTAATCAAGTCTACAGTAATCAAATCAGCTTTGACAGTTATATCCTCATTCACAGCATGTTCACACTCACAGAGTTCGATGTGAACAGAAGGCTACGTTCCAGCTTTTAAAGCTTTCACAGGCTTACAGAAATGTATCTTTACCAAATCAGAACACTGACCTCCCTAAATCATCAACATCAATGGTGGAGCAAAGATTCGTCAGGAATTAGATAGCTTTTCCACAAATACTCCTGTTTCCCCATGCTTAGAGGATTCTGGGAGTTGTAGTGTAAAATAGGCAACTTTCCCAGATTCTGAGTCAGTGATAACAGAACAGGTTTGACTCAAAATAGACGAACAGGTATTGTTGGACAGCAACTTCCAGTTCTCCTCAATATTAGTGTTACCTTAAAAATTAGGGCTTGGTTCGTTTCCTGGTGGAGAATTAGTTAACCCCAAAAACTGACACCGAGGCATGGTTTTGATCAAAACAAAACATGGTTTATTGGTATTAAAAGGGTTCTAATTTACAGTGGCCGGCTATAAACTAGAAGTCTCTACCTCACCGGTTTTGAAGAAAACCACCCTTGTGAACTCATCCACGCTATTCTGTGAATGAGCTGAAGTCCCTCCCACTCCCCAACATTTTTATACATTTACTCTAGTCGACAATCAAGTATAGACAGATACAAATGCTGTCTACTGAAAATGGGGCAATTAAATGAGTCTTTACACTCCTTGATTACATGCAACAAAAGCTTAATTATACAGTACAAAAGTAATTCCCGAAGTTACACTTGACAATTTACACGTCCAAAAGAGTGGTAGCAAAGGTAGAAAACAGTTTATTGTTTCTTGAGGAAGCGATCTCCCAGGCGGTCGTAAAACTATTACAAGGTGTTTCAGGAAAGTATTTGCAGAGCGATACTGTATCTTTGGCTGTTGTGACTGAATGAAAAGGGAGCACCTTTGTTTTACTGAGATTCCACACCTCTTGAAACACCTCTGGGTGAACTCTTGAGACTCGGAAAATGGAGACAAAAGAGAGATAATTAGTTTTACATTCTTGTTTGGAGGGGAGAAGCCAGATCTCTATTAACTTTAATTGCTTGCATTCCTTGCCAGAGTACGTGACCCACTTGGAATAATCAATATTCTTCACCAATGCTCTTAGGCAGGCTTTTATATCAATCCTTATAAAATTTAGTTCTATTTTCTCCTTTTAATTAAGCCCCTTTGCAGAGGTTTATATCAAACCTTGTATTATTTTATTTCATATGTTATCTATTAAGCGTTGGCTTCTCCCCATATATTCATGCCTTGGCCCATGTGAATGTAGTGATTCTTTGATTGTGACTTCATTAAAAAGAAATAAAATGAAACAGTGATGTTTGATCTTAAAATTCAGGTAACATTAGCTATGCTGGCGATGCCTGATGGGAACTGCAGTCCAAAAACATCTGGTAGCTGTAGTTGTCTACTACCAACTATCTAAATTATTTGGAGCTAAACACACAAGAATCCTATGCTGAATCAAGTCTATCACATCCAACGTTGTGCTTGCACAGTGGTGAGCCTATGGAATGTTCACCAGGTAGATGTGGGGGCAACACATTCCCTTCATCTTGTGTTCTTAGTAACTGATGTGTCAAAGCACTGAAACACCTGCACATTTATGGTTCTAACCTCTTTGGAAGCCATCCAAGTTGACAGTCATAGTAACATCTTGTGGTAATGAATTCCACAGTTTGATGCAAGCTACGCAGAGTAGCCTACAACTTCCACAAACCCCAACCATCACAGAAGTGAAAATGCAGCAACATCTAGAGGACCAAAAGTTGAGATCTAAGGGGCAACAGTAAATGACAACGATGTGGGTGGTCAAAGGTGGCTCTAGCTGAAGGTGCCTGTAGTTTACTGTCACTCTATTATTTTCTTTAAAGCAAGATGTTCTTTTTTATTCTTTAAATAAAACTGTTCTTTTGACTTGTTTCTGTGATATTTAATTGCCCTACACCTCTCCAAATATCTCACTTCCCCATCCACAAAACTAGAACAATGTATCTACAGTACAGTTGTACCTCGCTTAAAGAGCATAATGCATTCCACAGGATTGCTCTTTAAGTGATTTTGCTCTTTAAGCGAAACACCATTGTAAGTGACCAATTGTGGGGGGGGATTACAAACCCTGATTTATTTGTTGAGCGAGTTTTTGGTTGGTTTTATTTGTTAAGCGAAGCAAACATTCAGAAAAAATTCTGCTCTTTAAGCGAGTTACTCTTTAAACGAGGCACTCTGCGAGGTTTGACTGTACTTTACAAAGCTCTTGTTGGCAAGGCTGCTAGCATTACAATAAAACTGCTGTTTATCTAATTTAAAAGGGCTTTTCTGAGATCAATATTTCAGCTCCAACAGCCTGGATTTAAAAACCCCCAATAATAATTAAAATAGATTGAGCTCACTAACCTTTTAAGATAAGCAAGACAGGGTTTTTCATTTATATGAGCTATTTTAAATCTGGTGGCCTTTGGGTTTGCCTAGTTCTGGACTGAGAGGTGAAATTATTTTACTTATTTAAAAAAATCATAACTTGAAAATATTTTGCCTAAACTTCCTCAATTATGGCACAGATCCAGAGCAGACGGTCTGCTGCAACTGTGCCATGTTTGGTGTTGATCTGAAGACGAGTTTAAGTGTTATGATTTTTTTGTTTGGGCTGCCCCCATATTTAGAAATGTCTTATAAAATGTTGATTTGCTCAGTCAGCACACAAGATCACTCTACAGTCTCATGCAGTAATAATGACATAAAGTAGTAACATGGAAAGTTTAGTTCTAGGAGTAGCATGTTACACTGCAATCTATTTTTTGTTTCTTGAAAGGCTTTAAAATGTCTAAGTTGCAACTCATAATGCTTTCTCAACTAAACAATTTATATTAATATTTTGGATCTTTCCTCTGTTTACTTGGCATGACAAAAGGAACAATAGCCCATAATGGAAACCAGAGATACTGTACAGTAATCGTAATACTTGGGATCTTGTGATGTTTAGATCCCAGGAGAGTGCCTGGACAAGCCCTTGGATGTCTAAATAATCTTACCCCCTGATGCTATGCCCTCTCTGTGACCTCTTATAGTGAGATTCCTTCAGAAAATGATTGCTTTCTGCTTGGAAATGAAAGAACAAGGGTTATTTTCTTCAGTGTGCTTACTTATTTTCTTAAACCTCTAGGCTTAGAAAATAATGTAATTAGAAACATCTTTGTTATTCACATTTCATAAGGGATATTATGGAGTTAAATCCTGGGACGGAAAATGTATTCACCTCAGCTTACAAGATATTAAATCAGAATAGTGGTATTAACATGTTGTGTTGGATTAATAGTATTTGGTTAGGACATTTCCTGGTTCCAGAAATAATCTTAGATCCTTGGAGCTGGAAGGGATCCTATAGATCAGTGGTGGCAAATCTTGACTCTCCAGGTGTTCTTGGACTTCAATTACCAGAAGCCCATGTCACCACTCCTGTTGATCATGACTTCTGAGAATTGAAGTTCAAGAATGGCTGGTGTGGCAAGGTTCACTATCACTGCTATAGATCATCAAGTCCAGCCCTGGTCAAGGAGGGACAGTGGGGAATTGAACTTCCAGCCTCTGGCTCCACAGCCAGGTACTCACACCATTGTTGAAATACTACAAGGTTCTATGCATTCAAGCATTATCCTCATTCTTTCAAAACAGTCACGTGTTTATACCAGGGGTTCCCAACCTAAGGCCCATGGGCCAGATCTGACCCATGGCATCATTTAATGTGCCCCCCAGCCCTCCAAGGGCTTTCGAGAAACAAAATGGCCACCCCTTTGAAGCTGTTTGGACAAAATGGGGGCAAAATCCCCATGATGCAGGCAGGACAAAATGGCCTTCTGGCCCTTGAAGCTGACAGAGAGAGCATGACCCACCTCCAGGCTTGAAAAGGTTGGGATCCCCTGGTTTATACAATTCATCTTTAGTGGTGCCAATAAGGTTATTTGCTGCTTCCTAGCAATAGGGACCACACAGGCTTAGTGGTTAAGACGCTGAGCTTGACCAGAACATTGGCAGGTCAATAGTTTGAGACCCGAGTGCTGTGTGACAGACTGAGAAATTGCAAGTAGATAAATAGGTACCACTTCAGCAGGAAAGGTAATAGAGTTCTGTGCACTCGTGTCAAGTCATGCTTGCCACCTGACCACAGAAACGTCTACAGAAGCAGACAGCATGGGCTCTTTGGCTGTAAACGGAGATGAGCACCACACCCTAGAGTCAGACATAACTGGTATTTGAGCAAGGGAGACCTTTACCTTTACCTAGGGATAATCAATTTCCATATTTTAAAAAGGCCGGTTCTTTTCTTGTGCATTTAACAGTAGTCTGGTGTGTAGACATTTACAAAGTGAAGCTTGGAATAGAAATAAAGTGACAGAGAAAGCTACACCATGATAATTTTTGCATGTCACAATATGCCCAGGAGTAGATTTGATAAATAAAAAATGATAGCAACTAGAATTGCAGCCTTTTCAGCCAGCCTCTGCAGGTGTGCAGTTCACAAGGACTTAATATGGATTTAAATAATGAAGATGTTACCACCTATTGTCTGTGGAAGAACAATCCACTGTAAAAAACAGAGTTATATGGTGCCATTCTGTTAGTAGCCTTCAATTAGCAATGCTTTGTACTGTACTCTGGAATACACTGCTAGCTTAGAACATGAAAACAACCTTACTATATGAGACTACAGACTCTTTTAGAAGAGTCATGGTGGCACAGTGGTTAGACTTCTGTACTGCAGCCAAAACACTGGGAGTTCAATCCTGATGGGGATCAAAGGTTGACTCATCTTTCCATCCTTCTGAGTTTGATAAAATGAGTACCCAGCATGTTGGGGCAGGATGCTAATTACCTGTAAACTGCCCAAAGAGTGCACTAAGCACTATGGGGTGGTATTTAAGTGTCATTGCTATTGCTATTTATCTTGCTCATACAACAGCCACCAGAGGTCTCTGGGAAGACCAGAAATGTACAAGGAGCATGAAGTTGCCCTTCCCACTCATCTTCCTCAGTAACCAACATACAAGGCATCACTAATTTTCATTCTGGAATAACATAGATATCATTGCTAGTATCAACCGGTAGCCTTTCTGTGACTTTTGTCTAATCCTGTTTAAAGCTGCCCATGTCTGTGATCATCACTGCATCTTGTGGCAATGAATTCCATAGCTTAAATAGGTGGTTTCCTTTTACTGGTGGTCCTGCATCTCCCAGTCTCCTCAATCTCATCTCAGAGAGCTACTGAATTGCACATATGCACAAACTCATAAACACAAGAATGTGGGGTGCCAATAATAATTGTGTGCCACTAGTTCTGACTTAGAGCAACTCCTTTCAGGCTTTTGTAGGTAGAGAGCACAGTACTCAGAAAAAATTTATCATTCTCTTGTTCTTGGGGTACCCTGGGACTATGCAGCTTGCCCAAGGCTGGCTGTTCTTTCAGAAGACATCATGGAGAACTGAACTCCCAAATTCTGGATCAAACCACTGAGCCAGTCATTCAACCTTGAGGGGAGGCAGTGTTCTGTTTTCGTCGTCAACTGCAACTCGTATCCGAGAATGCATTTTCCTGAAGCAGGAAAAATGTTTTGGGCATGAATTTGTTTAAGGTGGATCCCAACTTGTCATGAAGTGATCTCAGGGCCATCTCCTGCGGCACATATGAAATGAGACATGCAGGATTTAACACTGCAATGGACTGTTTTAATTAGTCAGAATCCTTTCTTTGTTTCAACCACAGTAAGGCCAACGTGAGAAAAGTATGTGGTCTATCATGTATAGTCTTGTTATATATTTTGGGGTGTGTTTGCTTTAAAGACAGTATCATTCTGAGCAGTTATCAGCTTCACTCAGTAAAATAGTATGGTTGTGAAACTAACTTGGAAGGTTTCCAGAAGAAGGGAATGGTGAAATACCCTCTATACAAGAAATCTGGGAAAGGGTCACCATGTGCCAGAATTGATTTGATGGCACATAATTGTTACTATGCAGACTGATGAAACCAGAGAAAAAGTAAAACCACATTTTTAATTCTGGAAAATACAATAGGACTTCATCTTTGCAGAAATACAGGATTTTCACAGCTCTGTTGGATATTTTAAAAAGTTTAGTTAAAAAATTTATTGTCGTGTAACATATACATGTCTGTATTCATCCACCCACTGTTTGTGCCAACAGGTTGGACTTGCTCTTCTAACTTCAAGCTGCAATCCTTCAGAAGTGTTGCTACATAACATCTAAGGGGCAACTACACATGGAGTCAGTTGGCAAAAATCTCCTTTAAATCGAATCTGATGTATGAATGAGTAGATGTGCTCTGGGGCTGTGGTGGGTTAGTAGTTAAGATGTTGAGCTTGGCAAATTGCTCAGCTGAGCATGTATACAGTCAAACCTCGCATAAAGAGCACCTCGCTTAAAGAGTAACTCGCTTAAAGAGCAGAATTTTCTCTGAATGTTGGCTTCACTTAACAAATAAAACCAACCAAAAACTTGATTAACAAATAAACTGAGGTTTGCAATCCCCCACCCCAGAAGTCACATTTGGTCACTTACAGTGGTGTTTCACTTAAAGAGCAAACTCGCTTAAAGAGCAATCCTGTGGAACACATTATGCTCTTTAAGCAAGGTGCCACTGTATCTTGTTCTACAGTTCCGTGTCCATTTCCCTGAGAGGCTGTTTTGCTCCTGGATCCAGTTTGTGACTTAGTGGTTAAGACGCTGAGCTTGACAGAATGTTGGCAGGACAGCAGTTTGAGACCCAAGTGCTGCGTGATGAAATGAGCTCCCGTTATCTATCCCAGCTCCTGCCAAACTAGCAGTTCAAAAGTAAGAAATTCCAAGTAGATAAACAGGTACCACTTCAGAAGAAAAGACAACAGCGGTCGACTCTAATTATGCCCGTCATCTGCCCATAGAAACATCTACAGATGCAGACAGTGCTGGCTCTTTGGCTGTAAACGGAGATGAGCACTGCCCCCTAGAGTTGGACACAGCAGGCTTTCAAGCAAGGGAGACCTTTACCTTTACCTCCTAGACATGCTTGCAGAAAGTGCGATTTCCTCATCAGAGAAAGTAAAAACATTTCATTCGAATGAGTTGGATTGAATGAATGAAAACATTAACCTGGTGTGCCTTTGAACTGCAACTCCCATGATTATCCCCATCTAGAGGTTATGGGATTTGTAGTTCTTCCCATCTTGTACTGTACTTGTAATACAATACAAGTAATACCTCATATAACATTAGTATCGAATAACACTATAATCGCATAACATTAAGGAATCTGGGGGGAAGAATTGCATCAGATAACATTAAGATCCTATGGGATGCTTCAAATAACAACGGCGAAAGCCTGTGTGGTTACAATGTATCTCTATGGATCCCATAGAGGATCAGATAACACTAAAAATCATATAACACGAAGAGTTGTGGAACCAGGTTTTAGTGTTATATGAGGTTTTACTTGTACTTGTATGATGGAAGAAATTTCATTTGGGCGCCCTAGAAGGGACACACGCTGAAGAATGAAAGCGGTGCCAAGGGCCGCCGCCGCAATGCTAGCTGTATCTACTCAGAAGTAAGCCCTATTAGATTTTAACTTTTTTGGCTGTGGGCTGGTCACATGATTCAGGGATCTGGTCACTACAGCTTGGGGGCCTGATCTGGCCCCTGATGCCAATTCATCCGGCCCACAAAGCCCATGTCATTCCCCAAAGCTTCCAGGAGCGACAAGGGCTTCACGGGCCAGGATGAATTGGCGTGGGGGGCTGAATCCGGCCCCCAGGCCATAGTTTGGGCACCCTGGTCTATAGGATCGCGTCTTTCAAAAGAGACCCATTCACATTCACCAAAGGGGGATATATATGTATGAGCTTTGTCAACGTCCTCCTCCATAACAATAATAATAGCAATTGCGTTGTTGCAGTAATACAACAATCTCATGATGATGTATCTGAGAAGCCAAAAAGGAACAGAAGGGATGTGAAGTTGGAAAGGAACCAATTATTACTCCTGCCTGACTCAGAACCTCGTGCTTAATGCCACCAAGGGTGTGTGTGTGTGTGTGTGTGTGTCGGGGGTGAGAATCGTCATCACCCTGCGTCGGGGCGCGCGAGAGGCGGAAGCGGCTTACCCACGTGTCTGGATGGGACGGGCGGTGGGTCTACTCTAGTCCTGATCCTGTGCGCTTTCCTTGCAGAACACTTCGGAACAAGGACAGGTAAGGAAAGAGGGAGGCTTTTGCATCTGCTTTAGGGCGGGGGAGAGGGAGGAGGAAGAGGAGGAGGAAGAGGAAGGGATTAATTAAAGCGGGGTTTCTATCTGGAGGATGCAGTCCTAGGATTGTGGTGGAAAGCCATGTGGGAGAAGATGGGAAAGGGAAAGTTAGTTAGGGCGCGGGAAGAAAAGGTCCAGTCGGTTTTGCTTCTCCTTCAGAGTGTATTGCTTAAGAGCCCCATTCCGTATAGTTATGTTGTCGAGTCCGACCCTTTCGCAACCCCATGGACCACCGCACGCCAGGCACCCCCACATCCTCCACCATCCTCCTCAACCCACCCAGCTTTGCCCATTGTGTATACAATACCATCTAGCCATCTCATTTTCTGCCGCCCCCTTCTTCTTTTGCCCTCCACCCTTCCCCGGCATCAAGGCTTTCTCAAGTGAGTTCTCTCTTCTCGTTTGATGCCCAAAGTACTTTAACTTCATCTTCAATGTTTGACCTTCCAAGGAGCAGCCGGAGTTGATGTCTTTTAAGATCGACCTATTTGTTCTCTTTGCTGTCCAGGGGACTCTCAAAAACTCTCCTCCAGCACCACATTTCAAAGGCCTCTATTTTTCTGTGCTCAGCTTTTCTTATGGTCCAGCTCTCACAACCGTACATGCCATTGCTTTGACTATGTGGACTTTTGTTTGCAAGGTGATCTCTCTACTTTTAACTATGTTTCCCAAATTTCTCATAGCTATTAAATGATATTAAGTGGCACAAAAGCCTTATTTTACTCTGCTTCAGGGCCTCCTAATTTATTTATTTATTTATTTATTATTTCGATTTATATGCCGCCCTACTTGGCGAAAACCAACTCAGGGCGGCTTACAACATAAAATCAAATACAATATAATATAACAGATCAACAGTACAAAATCACAGCATCCCAAAATACAGCGCAATAAAATAAATATGAACATAATATAATCCTCCTAAGCTTATGTTTTATTCTCTTTTGGAGAAACTGCCCCCTCCACCCCCATTGGACTGTAAATCAATCTCTCTCCATTATCCCTCAACATTACACACTGGGTAGAAATCCTGGCAGGACCCCACTTTTAAAATGTTATGCTCTCTAGTCTTTAAATGTAGGATGGAAGTTAGAATGAAAGTTCAAGGCACTGTTTTAGCTGCTCAGAATTAACTGCAGTCACCTGTCAATCGGTGGGTGGGTGGGAAAACCTTGCTTGGGAAAGGGTTACCTTTGTGTTTCCCTCGCTGCTACTACAAATCCCAGAATCCACTGCCAGCTTCAGCACAGACCAATCATGCCCCCTCTCCTCTGCCCAATCATTTGCTCTCTCTTTCAGTCAGTCTCCAAGGGGGAGAAAGAGGTGCTTCTTTGCCAGAGGGAGGGAGGGGGAAAGAGGGTCTCTTTGAGAGTTTTCTCCCCCGCTGCCATTCTGGACACCTGGAAGGAGGAGGAGGTGGTGGTGGGTGACTTAGGGGCAACGAGGGGGGCCCCTTATAATTAGTGGAGAGGTTTCTCCCAAAGCAAAACTAAGCATGAAAGGAGACATGGGAGGAGAGACGGGGGGGGGGGGGCTTTCCCATTGAAATCCAGATTGCAAATCTTTTCCCTCTTCCTTCCTTGCTTGCATGAAAAGGCTTTGCAAGGGTGGCCTTTCTTTCTTGGGGTTCTGCCGTTTCTCTTCAAATCAGGGAAAACGGAGAAATCACATGATTTAGGGTGGAGAGGGGATTGACCAAAAGTCACGGAAAGTCACAGAGGGGTGTGTGTGTGTCAGAAAGTGGCCTATTTTAGGTCACGTGGTATTTGAATGGCCCCTAATCAACACCTACTTGAAAGTTGTTTCCCAGGCTTTTCTAGCTCTGCCCAGGGAATTAAGAATTTAAAGAAACTACTCATTAAAAGCAAAATCCCCTATTTTAATTCATTACACTTGTGCCTTAGTGTTTGGATGTTAATGTAATCTTGTTTTTAGTCTTATGTAGTAAAAGAAGGTAAGGGGGAAATGGAGAGGCTGCATAAGTAGGCATTCTAGGCCGGAAGTGTAACAGGGTAGTAACAACTGTGTACTGTATTTAGGTTGTTTTTCTTCTTCCTTACCTCCAGTTTATCTGCAGTTAATCTGCTACCTGCAAGGTTGTTGTGATGAGTTTTATCAAATATGGAGATAAGATAAAAGAAGGAGACACAGCCATTATCTTCTTGGGTCATGAGTCAATGTTTCCAGTGAAAGTTCAAGATGGTGGCAAAACTCAGACGAAGTACGGTGTGATCAGACACTCCACTGACCTGATAGGGAAACCGTACGGCTCCAAAGTCATTTGCAGCAAAGGAGGCTGGGTGTATGTTCTTCACCCAACTCCTGAATTATGGACTCTGAACCTACCCCACAGAACACAGATCCTCTATTCGACTGACATCTCTCTCATCACCATGATGCTCGAGTTGAAGCCGGGATCGGTTGTGTGTGAATCAGGTAATGGTTCTTGTTGCATGACTTTTATTCTGACAATTATTCTGGGCAGCATACTCACAGGGAAGACTTGATATCCCACAATGTTAAAAAGAGGTCACATTGATCCAACAGGATATATACATATGAAGGTCTTAATAATTAGGTATTTATTTCCCTTTAGGGACAGCATATGTGATTCTCTTTATATAGCAACCTTGTAAGATTGAGAGATGGGGTCACTGTGGCTTAGTGGTTAAGTTTGAGGACCGGAAGGTTGGCAGGTCAGCAGTTCGAGTCCTGAGTGTTGTCCAACAGAGTGAACTCCCATCATCTGTTCCAGCTCCTGCCAACCTAGCAGTATGAAAGCAAGGAATTGCAAGTAGATAAATAGGTACTCCTTTGGTGAGAAAGGTAACAGTATTTTGTGTGCTCCGATGTCTGCCACATGAGAATGGAAACATCTGCCGATGCAGACAGCTCTGGCTCTTTGGCTGCAAACGGAGATGACCACCACACCCAAGGGTTGGACATGACAGCCTTTTGAGCAAGGGAGACCTAAGATTGAGAGAAGGGCAGGGGAACAGGGTCACAGGGGACAGGGTCACTCAGGTAGCTTCAGAGGTTCTTTGAGGATTTGAACCCAGATGTTCCAAGTTGCAGTTCAATATTCTTGACTGTTTTATCATAGTGTGTCTTGTCTTTTTAACTGGCTGGATAAATAAGTAAATAGGCCCAAAGAAAGCCGAAGCTCCCTGTCTATGTTTATTGTGGGGTCTTGATATACCAACATGGAGAAGAAAGAAAAGCTTGCCTGTACATTTATTAAATAAAAAATATTGAGGGAACATGACCTATATATATTTAATATAATTGCATTGTCAAGGTACTGGCTACAAAACAGACTGCAGCAAATTTAAAATTTACCTCAATACAGATAATAAAATTAACAAATGTTTGGTGGAAAGAGTTTAAAAGGCTTAGAAACATTTTTAAAAAACCCTAAGTCACTGCATCCATCAGCATGTTTCTGTAGTGTCAAAAGGAACACAGTCTTAGAGTACAGATTTTCTTGCTAGTTCTTGGAGTGTCCCTGGAGGAACTGGTCACCTTGTTGGCTCACAGTGCTATTTATTGGATTCAGCTGCTATCATCACTGGTAAATGTATGCAAACACACACACACACACACACCAGATTAGTCCGTGCTCAAATAAAATGCACATACGGTAGATATGGCCTGAATAATGCTGTACCCTGAAGGAGATATTCCAACCCAATCCTTCTCCAAGTAAATGCAGTTACTTGTGTGCTTCCAAATATTGCAAGTGGGAGAGCATTCCTGCAAATACAAAAACACAAATGGCTACAGCAGGGGTGCCCAAACTATGGCCTAGGGGCCAGATGCAACCCCCAATGCCAATTCATCTGGCTCATGAAGCCCTCATCACTCCTGGAAACGGAAGTAAAATGTGCCCGTATGGGTGCGTTTTACTTCTGCTTCCAGGAGTGACGAAGGCTTTGTGGGCCAGATGAATTGGCATTGGGGGCCGGATGCAGCCCCCGGGTCATAATGACAGGCTCCCTAAACCACATGACCGGCCATTGACCTGAAAAGTTTGGGCACCCTTGGGCTACAGCCTGAAATCAGGGCAGGGACCTGCAGTGGCACCTGTTTCAGGGTCCTGAGATCCAGTCATATGTCACAACCAAAATAGGCCCATTGGATCTGTGGAACTTAATGCACAAGTGGACTCTCCAAATCCCCACTGATTCAGTGTATATGGAGGGGGCTCAAGCTCAGTGGACAACGGTGATGTGTTCATACATAAGAACAGAAGGTGGTCTTTACAGCTTTGACTGAAGTCCCAGCTAGTCCAGCAATCTGTTCAGACAGTGGCCAGGCAGTTGCCTGTAGAGAGTCTGCCAGCAACCGTTCCTTCCATCTCCTGTTCCTAAGCAAAACTATAAAGGGCTTTGCCTCTGAAGTTGGAGGTGATGAATAGCCATTTCTGACTTGCAGCCACTGATGACCTTCTCCTTCATGAGTTTATCGAATCCCTTTTGAAGCCATCCAATTTGGTAACAGTCATTACCTTTTATGGCAGTAAAACACCTTTATTTATTCTAGATTTTCCACCGTTTGCCTTCTGTGAATGACATTGGATTCTAGCATTATGAGTATAAGGTGGACCTCACTTAAAGAGCATAATGTGTTCCACATGATTGCTCTTTTTAAGCGAGTTTGCTCTTTAAGCGAAACACCATTGTAAGTGACCAATTGTGAGGGGGATTGTGAACTCTGATTTATTTGTTAAGCGAGTTTTTGGTTGGTTTTATTTGTTAAGTGAAGCGAACATTCAAAGAAAATTCTGCTCTTTAAGCGAGGCACTCTTTATGCGAGGTTTGACTGTATTGTGTGAATCCAATGTGGTGAAATACAGAATGACAGACCAGGACTCAAGAGACAGGTTTGAATTCTGCTTGGACAGTGAAACTCAGATAGAGGTTGGGACTACTGAAGACACTTCTTAAATACTCCATTTATCTTAACAGTTTCTATAAGTGATCTCTATAAGTCAGTCCCAACTTAATACATTTTTTAAAATGTGTATTAAAAGTGGGTTCAATCCCAGGAGAGAAGATTAGAAGAAAAGCCTCCTGAATACTAGTCCATTAATTTATACTCACACGGGGTATCATAAGAAAGAGGCATAAAGGTTATCCTTACTTTCTCCATACCATGCATAATTATATATGGTACTGTGCAAGAGTTTTGGACCACCACCAGATTGGGGGGTGGGGATTCAGTGAGTGATGGGGGTAGGGGAGAACCAAAGACACACAGACACACTCAATTTGGATAACATCTTCTGCTGAATCTCCCCTCAACCCTCTCCAGGTTTAGTGAAGTTTGGTGCTAGAGGGACCATTACTTGTAAACCACTCATTGAATTTCCCTAAGACAAAATCCTGCACTTCTTTGCTTCCTCTTTTACCCCATCAGGTGATGCGGGAGATGCAAGGTTCTTGTTCTAGCACTTATAGTGGCCTCCACCAGTGTTATTTGGTGTTTGTGTAATGCTTCCTCTCCACCTTCCTCTGGGTCTGCCTCATGGTCTTTGTCCTTCTCCTCTTTCCACATATGCCTTGCATCGTATGGAATTCCTAGACATCCTCTCCAAGTGAGCAAACCACTTTATTTGTTGTCTCTGCACATAGTTTAATATTGGTTCTATTCCGGTTCTTTCCCTTATAATCTTATTCATGATTTTATCCCTTCTAGTCACTCCAGCAGCGTTCGTGGAGTAGATGACAAGGATAATGATGATAAGAACCTTAAATAAAACTAGTAGAATAGAATAGCAAAGAGCTAGGGACCCCTCCATGTATTTATGAACTACAATCCCCAGGATCATGTGGCCGGTCACCACCTTTTTAGCCAAAGTTATTTGTTCTACCAAGCAGTAAAGTAATATTTCATACTGCCCCTGGGTTTTACTTGTTTAGCTCTCTCACTGTGTTTTACTCTCCCTTGTTGTACTTCACTTTTGTAAGATTTATTGTTGATACCAATAAAGGTTATATTATTATTATTAATCCCCAGGATCAGTGAGCCCACTGTTAGAGGTTGATGGGAGATAGAGCTACATGCCCCATGACTTTGTAAGAACATTCCAGTCAGGAATCCTTTGGGAGGGGATGGGGGGGAAAGATAATGTGTCCTTGAGTGTGTGTGTGTGCGCGCACACACACACACACACACAACCTTTTTATCTAGATGGGAATGAGTGACTATGAGGAAGTATCTCAATGCTGCTGGTCAGCTTTTAAGAACAATGGTGTAACATCTAGCCAATTTTTCTTTACTTGGAGGATGTTTTCTTCCTCCCAGTGTGTACAAGTCCTCTATAATAAACTCACCTTGTTTATAATTTTTCGCTGTGATCCAATAAGGGTATTTGACAATGCAGACTTTTGTGCTTGGATTACACAACAGCTTTGATTTTCTCTCCCCCCCCCCTCTTTTTTCTTTTAAAAATAAAGAGTTAATAAAATGCTGCTATCCCATTTGACTCTGATCCTCAGAGGGAGGACTTATAATACTCTTGAAATGTGTTCTAGCTTGTTTTTCAACATGCTAACTACGGAAGGAAGTTCCCATCTGAGGTTGGTGGGTGGCATGTCCCGGAATACTTCTCTCTGCCCTCTTGTTGTCTAATACCTTGGTGCCCCGTCCTAGTTGCTTGGATCCTGGCACTGTGGTATAACTGAATGCCTTCGGCTGTTGAGTAAAAGCAAGAGTGTTATGATTGCATAAGTCTTGGCAAGCTCCTGCCATGACCATGTCTTTCTTGGACAGCCGAAATGCCATCTGTCATCCTGTTTCCTTTTTCGGCAGGATGTTTCTTCCCTTTTGTGTGGGAAACAGGCATTGCTGCTGCTGCTGTTGTTAAGTCACATAGTGAAGTCCAATCCTTCATGACCCAATGGATCACAGGATGCCAGGCTCTCTGTCTTCCACCTTCCTCTGAAATCTGCCCAGATCTATGCCCACTGTGTCAACAATGCCATCTAGCCATCTCATTTTCTGCCATCCCCTTCTCCTTTTGCCTTCAATCTTTCCTAGAATTAGGGCCTTCTCCAGGGAGTTCTCGCTTCTCATTTGGTGGCCAAAAGTACTTGAGCTTCAGCTGCCCTTCCAAAGAGCAGTCAGGGTTGATTTTCTTTAGGATTGAGTGATTTGATCTCCTTGCAGTCCAAGTGACTCCAAAAAGTCTTCTCCAGCACCACAGTTTGAAGGCATCTATTCTTCTGTGCTTCCTTATGGTCCAGCTCCCACTGCCATACATTACTACTGGGAAAACTATCACTTTAACTATGCAGACTTTTGTTGGCAGGGTGACGTCTCTACTTTTTATTAGGCTACCTAGGTTTACATAGCTTGTGTCTTTTTATTCCATGGCTGCAGTCACCCTCTGCAGTGAATTTAGATCTCAAGAAGGTAAAGTCTGTCATTGTTTCCTTTTCTTCCCTTTCTATTTGCCAGGGAGTAATGTGGCCAGATGTTATGATCTTGGGGTTTTTTTAATGCTATGTTTCAAGTCAGCTTTTGCACTCTCCTTTCATCCTCATCAAGAGGCTCTTTAGATCTTCTTCCTTTTCTGCCATTGAGATGGTATCATCTGCATATCTGAGGCTGTTAGTATGTTTTGCAGGTGTTCTTTCATGTCTAGATCAAACCCTGGACTGCAGAAATGAAGCCACTTTCTTGGATTTGTCGTTGGCCAAACCTGTCATCATCAGTGCATGTTTCTGGCAGTAATCAGCAGACCAGTAAATGAGCTGGATTCTGTATCTCTCCACATTCACACAACATGTTGTCTGTAAGTTGACATTCCAAGATATTGGATTACAGCAGCTCCTATCAGCCAATTCCTTCTCCAGTGGATCATGTTTAGCTGGCCCTACATCCCATAGCCTCATTGAACTACACAAGCACCCCGGCCATGACAAGACACAAGGCAAGGATCTTTGGGTGATCCTTGGGGGATTACTGCTGTACCATTCAGGAATTGAATACCCTTATATACTGTGAACTTTGAAACTAGAGAATGCTACTGAATTTTGTCATGCTCTAGTCTCATTAGCCTCTCCATGTAGGACAAGGGTTGGAAATCCAAGATGGTTCCCTTTCGTGTTGCTTTATGTACAGTGAGGGAGATAGGTGGTGTCATTGTCTCTGCTAATGGAGAAATGTTGGTGCTTCAGTTCTGGATGCCCAGCTCAATTATACCAGGTACTTCTTAAATTTTGGCCCTCCAAATAAGGTGGGCTTCATGGGCTTATGGATATCAGCAAGCTAGACTGTGCTTAGAGAAGGGCAATCAGGATGGTAAAAGATTGTAAATTAGGCCCTCTGAGGAATCATTAAGGGAGGTGGATGTGTTTAATCTGAAGAAGAGATGCCTGAGAGATGGTATGTTGGCCCTCTTCAGATACATGAAAGTCTGTCACGTAGAACGTAGAATTGAATTTATTTATTTATTGCATTTTTATATCACTTATTTGGGAAATTTCTCACTCTGGGAAATCTTCTACCCCAATAACCAATATACAAGGCACTACCAATTCTGATTCTGGGATAACATAGATATCATTACTAGTATCAACTGAAACCTTTCCATGACTTCTGTCTACTCCTGTTTAAAGCTTCCCACGTCAGTGATCATGACTGCATCTTGTGGAAATGAATTCCAATGGGTTACAACTGATTCCTGGCAAGACTGAGTGGTTGTGGGTCAGGGGTCACGCGCTAACCCGGGAGCTACCATCTTTGGTTTTGGATGGGGCAGTTTTGCCCCAAACAGACCTGGTGTGTAATCTGGGGGTCCTCCTGGACTCACTACTATTGCTCGAAGAGCAGGTGGCAGTCGTCAGTCATGGCTAGGAGGGCTTTTGCACAACTTCGAGTTGTGCGCCAGTTACGCCCGCTCCTTGCTCATGATCACACATGCCTTGGTCACCTCCAGACTCGATTATTGTAATGCGCTCTACATGGGGCCGCCCTTGGTAACCATTCGGAGGCTTCAGTTGTTCCAGAATGTGGCTGCTCGAGTTGTGATGGGGTGTGGACATTATGCTCATGCCTCACCACTTCTCCGGGAGCTGCACTGGCTCCCAGTGTGCCTCTGGGTGCAATTCAAGGTGCTGGTTATTACCTTTAAAGCCCTACATGGTAGTGAGCCAGGATACTTAAGAGACCACGTCACCCTGAGAACATCTGCCTGTCCCACTAGAACGGATCGGAGAGGCTCTCTGGTCGTACATTCAGCTAGAGAGGCTCATCTCTAGCATGAAAAGGAGGGCCTTTTCTGTGTCTGCTCCGGCCCTATGGAACTTCCTGCCAAAGGAGTTGCGTCTCCAGACGGAGTTGCTGCCCTTTAGGAAAGGAGTGAAGACCTGGCTGGCGGGGCATGTGTGGGGAGTGGGCCAGACGGCCAACTCGGTCGCCTGGCTCTTTTAAATATTCCACCTCTCTCCCCGGTGTTTTTAACTTTAATTTTAATTTTTAATTCTAATTTAATTTTATGCTAATTTTTAACTTGATTATATGTATGTGTTTTAATTGTTTTTAGTTGTAAAGCCGCCCTGAGTCTTCAGAGAAGGGCAGGGTACCTAGGAAATAAAATAAATAAATAAGTAGGTGGTCTCCTGTTGGTGGTCCTGAATTTCCCAGTCTCCTCAGTCTCATCCCAGAGAGCTATTGAAGTGTATCATATGCCCACCGAGGAGGGCATAAATGTCATCCTTACTTTTTCCATACCATGCATAATTATATACAGTACTGTGCTGACAGTAAAAACTGTTCCATAGTGGAATGGATTGGCTCAGAAGGTGATGACTTTCCCTTTCTTTGAATTTTTTTAACTGGTTATATGACCACTTGTTAAGGATGCTTTAGCGGTTGATCTGTAGCTTTGGCAGGAGCTAGACTTGGTGGGACTGGGAGTCTATTCTAGCTCCACAGTTCAAATTTTTTGAGATTTTTTATTGTCCATAGAGTGTCTGGAAACCAAAGATTGGGAACCAGTCTATCACCTAAGTTAGTGATTTTTGCCAGTGCCAATTGCTTGTATTCATTCCACTGTTTAGAGATATTTATTTAAATGTATTTACTTACCATGCTGATATCCTTCTTTACATCATTTGAGCTCAAGGCAGGTGTGCATGGTTTTTCCTCTCTGCCATTTTCTTTTTTTTTCTTTTTTGAGGTGGGTCAAGTTGAAAGTGTGAGCAATTGGTCCAAGGTTACATTTATGGGCACTTGGGGATTTGAACCCAGGTCTGCTGATTTCTGCTCTAGCACTCTAGTGTCTACTCTGCATTGGTGTGAATGGTGTGCAGTTATTAAAAATAGAGTAGGAAATTATTTGCTGTGATTTGGCCTAGATCAGTAGTGGTGAACCTATGTCATGGGTGCCAGACATGGCACTCCCAGGCCTTTCTGTTGGCATGTGTGCCATCATCTCAGCACAGGGTTTGCCCCGCCCTCTGCCCAGCAGTCCAATGGGAGCGCTTCCTCCCTCCCCCAAGCACAGAGTATGCCCGCCTCTCCACCTAGCAGCCCAATGGAAGCGCTTCCTCCCTCCCCCAAGCACAGAGTTCACTCCACTCCTCTGTTTGGGAACATGATCTCTGAAAGGTTCACCATGACTGGCCTAGATTATTGTAAGCCTGGGAGGCAACCAGTCCTTATGGTTGTTTGTGCTACCCAAAGATAACATTTATTTATTTATTTAAATTTGTTTATCGCCCTCCTCCCCGACGGGACCCAGGGTGATTCCCAACACAACCAGCATGATAACAATTTAAAACCAATTTAGAAATTAAAAGTTTTAAAAGAAGCTTAAAAACTTAGCATTAAAAACCAGGCATTATAGCTAGGAGGCACTGGGTGTCAAACCATCCAGCCAGCTGGGGAAATTGATCGATCCATTCCCCAGACCTGACCTGCCAGCCAGGTTTTCAATCCTTTCCTGAAGGACAGCAGCTCTGTTTGCAGGCGTAGTTCTATTGGGAGGAGGTTCCACAGGGCCAGAGCAGACACAGAGAAGGCCCTCCTTCTAGTGCCAGAGAGGTGTGTCTACCTGGCCGATGGCACAACCAGAGAGCCTCTCTGGTCCGCTCTGGTGGGACAGACAGATGTCCTTGGGACGATGCGGTCTCTTAAGTATCCTGGTCCACTACCATGTAGGGCTTTAAAGGTAATAACCAGCACCTTGAATTGCACCCGGAGGCAAACTGGAAGCCAGTGCAGCTCCCTCAGCAGCGGTGAGGCACGGGCATAACGCCGCACCCCAACACCACTCGTGCAGCCGCGTTCTGGACCAGCTGTAGCCTCCGAATGGTCACTAAGGGCAGCCCCATGTAGAACGCATTACAATAATCAATTCTGGAGGTGACTAAGGCATGTGTGATCATGAGCAAGGAGTCCTGGTCTAGGAATGGCCGTAACTGGCGAATCACACTAAGTTGTGCAAACATGGTGAAAAATATTTAAATGGCACATCTTTATGGAGTATTTGAAAATATTTGCCCTTGTCAGGTGATGGTCATGCCAACACCCATGCAAGGAATAGTTCACAAAGAGCACAAGCAAACTTTTGTGTACTCTTTGATTATCCCTGTTTAGCATCCATGGCAAAGCAAGCAATTTACCTTTGAGCCTTTGAGAATCAAGTGTTATTGCATGTGCATTGCTGTATGGTTGTGCCAGAAACTCAGAGTGTTGGATTTGGTTGTGATGGAAATTAATTGCTGACAGTGACTGGTGGGATTTTTTTGTCACATGCCACTGAGTCCCTTGGATCTTGTGTTTTGTTTTTAAATCATGTTTTCCCCAGCCAGGCGGAGGCAGACAGTTCGCTGAGGACAAAGGACCCACACACTGAAAATGCACACAGGCCTTGTGGGAAGTAAACTAATTTTTCAGTTGGATGTAACTTAAAGCTCCTAACATTTTTGTATAAGTGGTGGGAGACTCCACTAGGGAGGAAAGACATGATGCTGTTTTCTGGGTTGGCAAATTATTAACCTTAGAAGTCCCAGACTTCCAACTTAAGGTAAAGGTAAGGATCTCCCTTGCTTGAAAGCCAGTCATATCTGACTCTAGGGTTCAGTGCTCATCTCTGTTTATAGCCAAAGAGCCAACACTTTCTGCACCTGTCGACATTTTTGTGGACACGTGGCAGACATGCCTCAACACTGGAGTCCACGGAATGGTGTTTACCTTCCCACTGAAGTGATACCTATTTATCTACTTGCAATTTCTTGCTTTTGAATTGCTAGGTTGACAGGAGCTGGGACAGAGATGGGAGCACACTCTTTTATTTTTATTTATTATTCATACTTATCAAACACCCTCCTCACTGAGGTGACCCGGGGTGGCTCACAATTCATAAAAAACCACAATAAAACACTCTTAAAAGCATTCCTAAAAAAAACCCCTCAGTTTAAAACTTTAAATCAAAATGTAAAAACTAATTGAGGGCAAGCGGGGCTTAAGTCAACCAGCGGGCTGGAGTCATAGTCCCTTTGTGCAGTGCAGTACTCTGGAATCAAACTCCAACCTTCCAGTTTTTGAGTCCAGTATCTTAACCACTTGAGCCACCACAGTCCAAGAACTTAAAGCCCATCACGAATCTTGAGTTGGTCACAGAACTTGTGATTTAGAGCAATTTAATGCCGACAAGGACAGGGCTCCAGTGTCTTTTAACAGTTGCATTAAAAGGCAGGAATTCATTTTCTACAGTCGGAATTCTTTGGTTCTTCAGATGTTTTAGACTTCAGCTCCCAGCATTCCTTGATCATTTGGTCTTTTGGGCTAGGACTTCTAGGGGTTGAATTCCTAAACATTGGGATGACCAAAGGTGGAGAACCATTCTTTTGCACAAAGGTGACATACCATTCTTCTGCACAGCAGCCAAAAGGTCCAGGAAACAAGTTCCCTTTTGTTTCCAGAGAAGTATAATGGTTTGAGATGAGAGATGAGCCAGAATAGAATTTCTGGCAGTGATGATGTTCCATGAACTGCCGTATAAGGGGGAATGGGAAATGTTTAGAAGATTGTGTAACGTGTTGTCCTTGCATGCATCTTCAGATCTTCTGCAAGGACATGTATAAGAGATTATGTAATGTCTTGTGCAAGCAGAAGCACATCTCCATCACCCTTCCCTGTGGACTTCACCACCCAAGTTCTCAGGGTTTTCAGGTTATCAAAAATATTACATCAACAAATATGTGTTCCCACCACCAATGAGACATTTTTTGTCTTCCACCTATTATCTGAGCATGACATTCTATTTCATATCTTTAGTCCCTATTTCAAAAATGTTATACTGTATACAGTATCCTTGACCTGGTTTTATCCCTTTAGTTTTAATGAATACATGGTTAACATATTTCCCCCAAATCTATTTAAAATCATTTTTATCAATCCCTTCTTTAACTTTAATTCACAGATCAATTTATCATTTATAGCTATATTCCATAATTCTTTATACCAATCCTCCAATACAAATTGAGTACAGTATATATTTTTCCGTTTCTAGCCATCAACAACCCCGTAGCTGTAAGTGTTACAATAATATTCTGATTACTATCTAGCTTTAGACATCCAACATCCATTAAAAATGCTATTGTAGGGCATAGCTCTAGTTTTAAAGACAATATATGATTAATTTCTTAAAAAACTCCCACCCCCCACCCCCCCGTCCTCTTTGCCAGGCGTTACTCTTTATTGGTTTTTCTTGCAGTGCTCTGTAGATGTTTTTTTTTCAGAAAGCATGGGGGGATAAGACTGAAGTGAGAGTCACTGCAAAGAGCATGATGTTGAATATGCATTAGAGGGAGAGATGAATAAGAATCACTACTTTGAAAAAGTACTTTTTTATGGCTACCAGAATTCACCAGCCACTAATGCCAATAGCCTTTTTTGATATTTGCCGGCGTACAAGAGACACGTACATCCTTAAAATACACTTGGAAAGGGGGTATGTTTTATATGCCGGTAATCAAAATTATCATGTTGATCAGCGGCGGCTAGAACTGGGCGGATAGCTTCAAAAGAGCTCTCATTCCTGGCTCCTGGTGGCCAGTGGCTGTAGGATGGGGGAAAATAGGCTTCAGAGGATCTCTCTTTTCCCCCATTCTACCCTCCCTAGCTCCTGGCAGCCAATGGCAGTGGGATGGGGAAAAGAGGGATCCTTTGACGCCCGTTCTCCCCACCTCATCTCACAGCTGCTGGCTCCTGGGAGATCAGCAGCAGGTGGAGTTGGCTGAAGTGGCTTCTAAAGGAGCTCTGTTCCTCCGCCAATCCCACCCTCCCTGGATTCTGGAGTTAATTTTAGAAATTCATAGGAAAATTTAGAAAATATTTTTTTCCCTTAAAAATGTGTATAAAAATGGGGTCCGTCTTATACCCTGATGTGTCTTATACGTTGGCTAATACAGTATTTTTTCCTAACAGTTCCCAGAATTCCTCAGTCAACTGTCTAGGTTCAGGATTTCTCAACCTTGGAGCCCCAGATGTTCTTGGACTTCACTTCCCAGAAGCCTTGTTCAGCAGGTCTACAGACTTGGGTTTATGGGAACTGAAGTCCAAGGACACCTTGGGCCCAAGGTTGAGAAACACTGCTCAAGGGGATTCTGGCAACTCTTTCTACCTAGCTAACGTTTCCAAGCTCTGGTCTGTGTTGTAGTCCTGTAGCCAGGCCGCCTCCGGGGGGGCGGGGGCGGGGGCGGCTGCCCACCCTGGGCTAACAGTTCGCCCACCCTCAAACTCCCTGTCAGTAAGCCCGGCACATCTCCCTGTCCAGACGCACTGTAGTGTGCAGCAGCAGCCCCTCCACTCACACCTCAAGGGAGAAACGCCCTTGTCTGCCAGAGCCCATCTGCGCTGGAGTGGCAGGGCCTGAGCCGCCCCTGCCAATGACGACAGCAGCCTTCGCAAGAGCATGCGCAGCCCTCACCCGGGTCCCCGACGGTTAAAGTAGAGCGCACAGAGCCCGCCACTCTCTGTCGCAGGTGGCACGAGGAGCAGTTGGGAAAGGAGATGGCAGCCCTGGAGGGCGAAGGGGCTGCTCCCCCCTCTCAGTGAGGTTTATTTTTAAAAAGTGCTTTCTGGGTTGGAAGGATTTTTTCTGGAGGAACTCCTTTCAGGGGACACCTGAATGAGGCTCCTTTCATGTCCCCAAGATATTTTCCCCGCCGAAGTGGTCCCTATTTATTGAAACGTTTAACAATTACAGTGTAAACAAAAAGATAAAAACGTGGCACTTTAAAGGCTTAGCTGGTATACCTTAATGTTAGCTTTCGTGGACCAAGTCCACTTCATTAGAAGTGCTTAAAACACAGACTATCATGGCTACCATTTCAAAAATTTAACAATTACACTTCTATATTGCCCCATAGCGCTTAGTGCCCTCTTTGGGGGGTGGTTGATAAGTTAATAAGCATTTTGCCCCTAACATGCTGAGGACTCATTTTACCAACCTTTGAAGGATGGAAGGCTTTGAGTCAACCTTGATTCCAGTCAGGATTGAACTCACAGTGTTTTGGCTGCAGTACAGAAGTTTTAACTGCTGCACTACCAGCACTCATTTATCAGTATTTCCCATGTTTCCTAATAGGAGTAGGAAATATATGCTTCCTTTTTTTTCTGCATAGGCAGTATCTAAGGTTATTTAGTCATTTTATGAGTCAAAAGGAGGCTTCTGTTGTGTCACTAATGAATTTGTGTGTGTGTGTGTGAGAGAGAGAGAGAGAGAGAGAGATTGTTGCCCACCCTGCAAATATATCCGCCCATCCACATCTAGAATCCTGGCTATGGTCCTGCTGTGTTGCTGAGTAGGTGGATTTGTAATGAGCCCTGGTGGCCCAGTGGCTAAACTTCTGTACTGCAGCCAAAATATAGTGAGTTCGATCCTGATGGGTTAAGGTTGACTCAACCATCCTTCCAAGATTGGTAAAATGAGTACCTAGTATGCTAATTACCTTGTGAACCACCCAAAAAGTGCGCTAAGCACTATGGGGCAGTATATAAGTGTCATTGCTATTGCTATAGTTGCATCTTCCCCTGGAAGACACTGAAAAGCTTTGGTAATTGCTGGGATAAAAGAAAGCAACTGGCCTCCTGTTCTGGGCAAGGGTCATTCAAGGCATGAAGTCACAAGGTCTGTACAGGTGGAAGCCCTCCAGCTGCAGGTGGAAGATGAGTCATAAATTTAATATAGAGTAATTTAATCTTCATGTTCACCAGGTTGCAGAGTCATTAAATATTTCATTTGCTTTGCTGTAGCAGAGAAGCTTGGGAACAGAAGCTTGGGGCATAGGTGGATCCGGTGTGTGCAGTCTGTAGACCACATTGGTATGCATAACTGACTCCTGGAGCAGCGTCGGATGTAGCTGAGGACAGCTCTTAAGAGCAATGCACGAAGCAAGCTAGATTTTAGTCTCATTTATATGTTGGCCACATTTATATGTTTTACTTTCGCTTCTGGGAACGATGAGGGCAGCGCTGGCTGGATGAATCGCAGTAAACCCATTCCTGTGGATTCACAGAGTGCTTGGGCTTCTGGGAATTGAAGTCCAGGAACATCTGGAGTACCAAGGTTCGCCATCACGGGGCTAGCTACTGCATTACAGAGGTTGGGAGAGGAAGTGGTTGGTTTTTCTCTGTGAAGCACATGGATACCAGTTACAGGAAATAGTGGGTACACACATCATTTATTTACAAACATAGAGCCCTGGTGGTGCAGTGTACTGGAGCCCAAACATTGTGAGTTCAGTCCTGAAAGGGTCAAGGTTGACTTGGCCTTCCATCCTTCCGAGGTCAGTAAAATGAGTACCCAGCATGTTAGGGGCAAAATGCTAATTAACATGAGAGCACTATATAAGTGTAATTGCTATTGTTATGCATTGCTCAGAAAATTTACTTTAATGTGCTCTAGATTATAGAAACCCCCAGTCAGAATGGCCAGTGTTTGTGCTAATTGGGGATTGTAGGAGGTGTAACATGCACACATATTTACACTTGCAGGCATAAACAATATTTTTTTCTGCTACGCAGGGCTTAATTAGGAATAAGGTTGAAACATGGATGGCAGGGAATCTTTTTGGCTGAATGCCATAAGCCTGATCCGTTCAGGAATAAGCCCTTCTCTCCCCCCCCCCATTCTTGTCCACTGCCAAGACAATTGAGGCCATTTGGTATTCTCAACTTTGACCCAACAGTGACTTTCCAGAAACTCATGCTGGTTGCATTCCCTGCTATCTGCTTTCGTTTTTAAAAACTGACGATGCCAGAAATTGAACCTGGGGACTTTGACACACAACACCATAGTTCTGCGACTGAAGTCCTCTGAACTGTGGCAGTGAAAAAACGTTACACCCATTCTTCCTGACATGCTTTGAGAATCCCAGCAGCTGAGATCAACATGAAGGTTCAGCTGACATTTGAGAAGATGAGCTGATTGTGAAACTCGTTTTCACTTTGTTCCTTATCCTTTTTTTTTTTTTTGGAGAACCAAGAAGTACCAATTTCATTTCCAAGTGATGGGAGGGAAGAGAGAGAAGCAACAATTGTTTTCTTCCACCCTTTTTCTTCTTTTTTTAGCACCTCACATACTTATCTGTTACTCTAACAAACCACTCTGTACCTCTATACCTGTTGTGATCCAGCCCTCCTCCGACTCCAAAGATGACCTGGATCAGGAAGCACTCCCTATGCCCAGTCTGGTTTTGCCTGCACCCGAGCCTGAGGATGCCCTGAGCCGGGGACCTCAGCCTGCGCCTGGCCCAAGTCTGTTTTCCCCAGCAACTGACCTGTCAGATCAGGAGCCTGGCTCTGATGGTAATCAGCCCTCAGTCAGGGAGAGGTCCAGGAAACAGCTACACCTGTGATGCAGGCAGGCTAGGGTGAAACACCAAAGAAGGCTCCCAGCTGATACGGATGAGCTAGGAGGCTTATAAACAAGCTTCTTGCAGCCTGCTAGTGTCAGTACAACTCTCATGTGAAGACCGATGTCCTGCTTGACTCCAGACTGTCTGCCTAGATCCTGACCAGCCTGCTGTGACCCTGACTGTCAACCCTGACGACGCCCCTGGACACCCTTTGGATTAGACTACTGACTCGGACTACCAGTAAACAGACCTTGGTTTGCCTCTTGGACTTTGGTATCTGGACTATCCCTGAACAGGATTCTCTGTGTAGCGCCACCGTGCGGCAACTGTGCCTGCCCGGGTGGGTCAGCATAATACCTGATGCATATAAATTGATGCCATGAAGTCTTACTCCTATGTCTGACGAAGTGGACTTGATCCACAAAAGCTAATGTTAAAATACAGGAGTTAGTCTTTAAAGTGCCACAACATTTTTTGTTGTTATATTTTATTTATTCTTTGATATGTTTGAGATATAGACTAACACAGCTACTATTTCAAAAATTCTTACTTTTATAAAAACTTGTATAGGAGACTGCTTTAAATTAGCCCACTAATGTTAATAGCTTGCAAGCCTTTTATTAGCTAGCTTGGATTTGGTGGAGAAGGGACAAAGAATTCCCGCCCTAGAAGGAAAACAGGGCTGTGTCTCATAAAGCAATATCAAAATGTCTGCCCTGCAAAGCTCAGAAGATAAGATAGAGATGGAACCCAGCCCTTCAATATCATATAGCCTGCTGAATTTCTCCACGAAGAGAGGAAACACGTGCTGGTATCCTAACCAGCTCTGTTCATCTTTCCAACTGGGATGTTGTGTTGTTCTGTGTTAGAGATAACACAGAGATTCTCTCCTGCCCTGCTTGACATTATTTGGGAAAGGTAGAAATTTTACAGAATGTTATGGCTCCTAGGTCCTTCCTGGACCAGATTTGGGCTGTCAGTGGGTCCCATTTGACCTACATGCCCTTGTTCTCTAGTCTTTGATGGGTATAGAGAAGAGGTGGAGTGTCTGTCCATTCTCTTCCAAACCACTCATCCATTTTCTCATTACCTGTTACAGACTATTATAAACTTTTCAGAAGCACATGAGTTAGTTGAATATTGGGGTACACAGAAAGAGCCTCCTTGAAGATTGCAGTATTTTTGAATTGCCATTGGGTGAACCCCAGGCAATGGCCACCTTGTGCTGGCTAATCTTTCTCACACTAGGTCCGGTGAAAGGAGCTGCAGAGTGAACTCCCCAAATCTGGCTTCATTTTGACAGTTTCATACCTGGCCTAGACGTGGAAGAAGAAGTTGAGTCTTACTCTTCCCAGTTAGGAATAGGGAAGGGTGAGTTTGAGTTGACACACTTAAGGCTTTCTCACAAATTAACAGTAGAATTCAGCTCAGAAGTGAAGATTCTGGTTCACAATATATGGTTCACTACCTCTATCTGTCTCTCACTTTATTGCCTTCTTGTTGGTCTGTTGTCTTGTGTGCCTTAGATTTTGAACTGTAAGCTCCCAGGGGTAGAATCTGCCCACAATACTTAGCAACCTGCTGTGTGTATTGATGGCATGGTGATGTGTACATATTTATTTTGTAGACACAACTTTTTATATTTTTATTGAAGCCGAATCTGCACCTCTCACTGGAACCAGAAAGTCTGAGTCTCAAAATGAAACCTGAATGTAAGAGATGTCTGGTTTGTGCACAGATAAATTGTGCCTGAAGGATGTTTAAATGGATGAAGAGGTTTAGCTGGACTGGAGACATAGGACAGTATTAAGTTAATGGATGATAAATCTGTGTGCATTTGTATGTGTGTATAAGAGAGAAGGAGATAGACAGACTGATGGACTGATTGCTGAAAGTACAACTTCTTAGAAGCCTCATTGTGTGAGGTGCTGTTCAGAAATATTACCGTAATTTGTTCAAGGTTGTGTAGTTCAAATGTTTTGTTCTCTTAATATCAGGCAGGTTGAGAAGAACAAAGGCAGAACTGAGGAGGCAGGCCTGTTTGAAAGCATCTGCCAAAAAAGAGCATTAGTGGTGTAAGTCAAAGAACTGCTCTGTGGATTTGGCATTCTCTGTGTAGCAGTCGTAGTTAGGGGGCAATATAACACGAAGGCTTAGATGCTTTTATGTATGTACCTGCCAGATTTTCCCCTTGCTCCTCATGAATCTTGAGAATTCTGGCCTTCTTCTTGTGGCTTGTGTTTTTTCATGTAGTCCTCGTGAACCCAAAGAATCTGAAAAGAGACTGTGCCTATGAAGGGCAAATGAACAAAAAAATAATAATAATACCACACCCCAAAATGTTTTTAAATCCCAACATTACAGAAGCCACCTCTTGCCTGATGCTCTCGCATAGTTTCCATGAATCTTAAGAATTTTGGTCCTTTAGTTGTTTTGGTTTTCTTTATCCTGTTTCTAGTACTGGTTGGGTACCAAGAACTAGGAAGGTCAGATTGCCTCTATAGGGCAAATAGCAGAAGTTCATATGTTTTCAAGTTCTACAATAAAACACCCTCATTCATTAATCTGCTAATTAGTTTACATAGAATTGATTACAGAAGGAAAACTTTTGCTTTAGCTTGTGCATCTGCAATGAGAAGTAATAGACCGGGAGTTCTCATCCTTTTTAAGCCAGGGGCTGGGTCTTGTTTCCTCAGACAGCTTCAGGGGGCAGATGGCCATTTTGCTCTTTCTCCACCACATGACACTTCCTGGCATGGTGGAGCTGGTGATGGGCCACATGAAATGATCCTGCGGGCTGCAGGTTGAGAATCCCTGTAATAGATCCTCTCTGTAGTACCTCTTTCCGAAACTTCTTAATACATAGCACACAAGTGGTAGTGAGAGCTGGTCTCATGCAGTAGACAAGATGTTTAGACTAGAATTCTGGAGACAGGTTCATATCCATGCTCAGCTATGAAATGTTACGGGGGCAGAGGGGAGTGTGAAACCACTCCTTGAATATCTCACATACCTTAAGAACCCTACTAGAGTCACCATAAGTTCAAAGAGACTTAATGGTACACAACATTGTCATCGTTATCATCAACAACACACAGTATTAAAGGGATCTAATTTTCTGGCATTATCTGCTTGTTGTTGCTGATGGGCTTCCTGAAGATTGGTGGCAAGACATAGAAGGTTGGCTGGACTTCTCCTTATATTATTAGCAATAGTTTTCTTTTTGCAATACAGTATATTTCCAGCTTTTTCTGGGTTATTTAGTAAGTAGTTGCATTATTGTGGAGTGTGTGTTCATGAAACCAGTTGCCTGTGATTACATTTGTTTTAATGGCACACATTTTAAAAATATGATCAGATTTTGGATTTAACAATAAAAAGAGAGTTTGTGATTAATCCCAAGGACATTGAGCTAATACCCATTTTAATGGTGATTCCTAGAAAGGCAAAAAAGAACAGTTCCTTCCTTGGGGGTTTAGAAGCAGATTTTAAAAAGACAGATGATTAAAAATGTATCAGAATACTGAATTTGAAAAGGGATAAGTGTTCTCCACTGCTGTCTTTGCTTCTGTTCACTCCTATTGTGTTGACATCCCCTTCTATTTGCTTTTAAAGAGGAAGGGATTCACAGTGAGGTCAACATCAGCCTTCTGGGAAAGAAAAAAATCATTAGACTCCCCAGGGATGCTGAAATTCCCCAGTGACGCCATTGTGCCTTCTGGTGAACCACTTCAGCTAGTCTTATGAGCTGTCCGTGCTGCTGACATGCAAAGTGATCAATGGTTAAATATACTGTACTGCACTCCATGGGTTGTGTGTCAGTAAATTTACAGAGGACTTGTGGTTACCCAAGTGAGGTAGACACATTTGTCAGGGAATGATAAATGGGAGCAGAAAGTCTGTTGCTTTCTTTTGTATGCCATTTCTTTGAAGAAATATGTAGATTTTGTAAATTCTTCAGAAGCAAACAAAAATTGCTTCCCATCTGTGTGGGCCAGAAAAGGTGGCCTCGAGGCACACATCCATTCTGAGGACGTGAGGGCCATGTTCTTGCTTAGTTATCTCAGAGTCTGCTGCTACTTCTTTCCTTATCTTAGGTGGAGCGATACCAACAAGAGGATATGTTTTCTCAACTGGCGTAGGTTTGAGGCATCCTGTCATGAAACACATTGCTTCATTAACAGCAATGTCAACTTGTTTCATGTGTGTGGGGGCACTCCATTCTGGAGCAGCATAGTCTGCCACGGAGACACTCAGGGCCAAAGCTGATGTATGCAGTGTGGATGGTTGAGTTCCCCATTTATACTTTTGTGAGTTTCCTGGTGATGTTGTTCCTCGTACTAACTTTAGCTTTGGTATCCAAGCAGTGTTTGCTTAAAAGAGAATGTCCTGTCAAGTGTCAATTCAGTAGTAACCTTTTTGAATACACAGAGGTTTATATTCAAGACCCTCAACCTCAATGCATGTATTTCTTAAGTTTGGCCTCTTCCACATTAATTGTGCTTGTTTTTAACAATAAATCTCAAACTCTTTCCACCAAAGTATGAAAACACATTGGACTGTTGGTGAATGCTTCTCCTAATGAGGTGAAATTCCATCTCTGCTGGCCAAGCCTAATACATAATCTGTTCCCAAGCATAGGAAGAAAGAAGGAATCAGTCCTAATTCTGTTTTGTAAATCTGATTGAATGTGCAATGGTTTGAAGTTGCAGTTTGAAGATTTAAGGCAAGCTCTTGAAGCTTTGTTCTATGGCCAGTGTTGTTAGTTTCACTTCCTCCCACATTCAGATTGTTTTACTCTTGAAGTTCTTTCCAGCCTGAATATGAAGAATGTTCAAGATTTTGGCAAATAATTTACAAAATGAAACTAAATTCTCTCACACCCTAAGTCTTCCCTCCTGAATGTACTCAAGCACTTTGTAAGCAACCAGCCACCTCTTTCTAGGTCCATTCTCACTGTGATGTTAAAAAGTAGATGCCAGGGTTTTAAAAAGAAATAGTTTTAGCATAGTCATGATCCCTGAGTCCAACTTTACTTGTTCTTCTCCTCAGGGGACCTGACCAGGCTATCGTCATTAGCTGGATTTCAGTTTGGCTTCAAACTCTGATTTCGCCCCTGTTTGGTTGCCATTTCCTAAGTAATACAACCATAAGTCTTATTAGCAGCTCTGCAACAGATGGTTCCCGCCCACATGGCAGATGGACCAAGTAACTTACTTCCCCCAAGGAGCAAATGAAGTGATGAAGATTACTTCTGCCAGCTGCCAGTGTGAGATTGGTCAGATCTCTAATCAGGAAGGTCAGGTCCCAAAAGCCAGACGGGCTAGGAAGGTCATAAGGTTGAGGTAGTCTGGGTCAGAGTAGCAGATTGGGGTTGTAGATTTGAATGTACATCTCTGCACAATCATGATGCTCACTGGACAATCACTGCCCCCTAAAGTCACACAATGGCAAGAGACTATGAAGGTAAAAGCAAGGGACCACACAGTGCCCCCTGAGTTCCTTGGAAGAAGGGGTGAGCTAAGAACATACATTAATTCCAGTTTTTTGTAGAATGTGTGTGTTGGGGTGGGGGGTCCTAGAAAGGAAATGTCATTGCCTACATCAAGTTGGTGTGGAGCTGGGATATCAATCTGGGATTTGGAGCGATCTAGATTCTAATCCTGAGCCACGAGATTCTGTGGATGATTTTTGGCCAACTATTTTCTATCTCAGCTTGAGAGACTAAGATGAAGAGGAGACACCACAAAATTAACTCATCTATTTTCTGTCCAATCCTGCTAATACAGGAGTCATAAGTAGTTGCCCATTTAACTTGCTTCAGTTGCATCCATGTAAATGCAGACTTAGCCATTTTATGTGTGTTTTTCAATAGTTGGGTTTTTCCTTTCTTTCCAGGCACTGGAAGTGGTTCCCTCTCTCATGCAATCATAAGAACAATTGCTCCATCAGGGCATCTGTATACAGTAGAGTTCCACCAACAGAGAGCTGAGAAGGCCATAGAAGAGTTTCAAGAACATAAAGTGGACCACCTGGTAACAGTGAAGAACCAAGATGTGTGCAAAAATGGGTTTGGTGTCACGGATGTTGCTGATGCTGTGTTCCTGGATATTCCATCGCCATGGGAAGCTATTGGGCATGCCAGATTAGCTATGAAATGTGAAGGTATGTGGTCTGTTTCAAACTCTGTCTTATTTGTTCTGGTTGACTCAAGATGATTGTAGCTTAGTGGTTAAGATGCTGTACTTGACAACTGGAAGCTCAGCAGTTTAAGACCTGAGTGCTGCGCGACTTAAGTGAGCACCTGTTCACTGTCCCAGCTCCTCCCAACCTAGCAGCTCGAAAACAAGAAATTGGAAGTAGGTAAATAGATACTGCTTCAGTGGGAAAGATAACAGTGTTCCATGTGCTCCGGCATCTAGTCATGCCTGCTCCAAGATCATGGAAATGTCTGCAAATGCAGACAGCGTTGGCTCTTTGACTGTAAATGGAGATGAGCACCGCCCCCTAGAGTTGGGCATGGCCTTTGCCTTTAGGTTGAGAAATACTGGTCTAAATTCTTGGATTGAATGATCTATAAAGATTATAATTTTTGAAATCCAAAAGAGTTTGGTACTTGGTTACCTGAGAGGCTGCCTTTTGCTTTATATTCTGTTGGTCCTTGGTCGCTTAGTGAAGCCCTCTGGAGCAGCCACTTGTTGGCAAAGTTCACCCTATATAAGTTGTTCAGGGCAGAATGGTTTGCATAGTGGGGTCCACTCTGTGGAATACTCTTTTGCATAAACTCTGATCGGTTCCAACAATACTGTATTCATTTTTAGATGTACGCAGAAATCTTACCCGATTTTGCGAGCCTTTTCTTGGGAAATCCAGTGAAATATCTATTTCATGGGTTAAATAAATATTGTATTTCAGTAATTGTGTTGTGTGGTACAGTACATTTTACTACTCTAGCATGGTGTTTTGCAATTTTCTGATCTAAGCAGTACGTAAATATTTGCAAATTAGCCACTGAGCAATATCTCCACATGCTTCAGCTAAAGTATTTCTTGACAATATGACCATAAATATAGGATCTAATATGTGATATTACTGTTTATCACATTGTATACTGTGAATGAACAAACATCCTCTTCAGGAGAAAGGTGGGGCATAAATAATAAAATGAGTGGAATCAATGACAGTGAAAAATGATGGGAAATATAAAGGGTGTTTTTAAAGTTTTGGATTCCTTGCAAAGACCAGGGAAATGTCCAGGATGGAATAATATGTGTTGAGACCAGGAAAGAGAACATAGTAACCTGTGTAAGAGCTGGTATGTATTTGTATTGTTGTTACATGTGGCAAGTTGGTTCTGACATAGGGCAACTTGGTAAACTGAAGAACTGCACATGCGAATCAATTGTTGACATTTGTAAATACAATTATGGTACTGTATTTGTGGTCCAGAATTCATTGACATTGCTATTAATCAAACAGTACGTATAGTGACAGGATGCCTCAAACCTACACCAGTTGAGAAAATATATCCTCTTGTTGGTATCGCTCCACCTAAAATCAGGAGAGAAATAGCAGTGGATGATGAGAGAACTAAGCAAGAGAATGACTGAAGGCATCCTTTGAATGGATATGTGACTCAAGTCTGCTGACTCAGATCCAGGAAGAGCTTTATGGCAAGAACAAACACCCTTGAGCAAAATCAAATTAGAAAATGGAGGAAGGAACTTACTGAACAAGGAATAACATTAAAGAAGGCTATGGCTGAGGAACTCAATTTCTCCTATGTTACTTGGAAGACCCTGAATAGTCTGAAGGTTTGGAATCCCTAAATGCAAAATCAACATGCTCAAGTTTGGTCCACTGGTCTGCTGTGTGAAGCTGGAGAGATACAGAATCTGGCTCATTTGCTGGTCTGCTGATTACTACTGGAAGCATGTACCATTGAGGATTTAAGTTTGGCCAACGATAAAACCAAGAAGGTGGCTTCATTTTTGGCAGTTCAAAGTTTGACTTGAACATGAAAGAAGAAGAACTTTGTAAACTAATGCTCTATTGGTAACATCTTTTGTCGTGCCTTCTAAATAAAACTATGGTTTCCTTTATTGAGTTAGTCCATGTCATATCAAGTCTTTGTCTTTCCCTACTCTCTTCTGCTATCCCTAGAGAGTCTTGTCTTCTCGTGATATGCTCAACATATTGCAGCTTCAGTTTAGTATGGCTGCCACAGTACATTATAGTCATTTCAGGTTCTAGTGGGAATTCAGTGGCATTCTTCAAACATTTCTTATACACTTGGTGGCTGAGTTCGGATTTTAACCTGTATCTCTCTTGTCCTACTCTTTAACACACTAACCATAGTCCACACTGGCTTCTATGGAAGTCTGTTGGATGTAGAGGCAATGCTTATATAACTTGAATGGAAAGTCACAGTATTTTAGATTTCATTCCAGTTCTGTACTTATGATCTTTACTAAGCAGAGGCTCACCACAGATATGAATCACAAAGTGTTCAGTATATCCTGCTGTATTCTTTGAGGAGTGAGGCTTTTTTAAAGAAGAAAAAAGACAGCTCTTCCTTTTTCTAAAGTGTATGTACTTTCCTCTAAAATAGCGTAATTGTTCCAACAATGCAACTATATTGTGGCCAAAGAAAAAATGCCATTGTTAAAAGTAGACAGAACTGCCCAGTTCTGCTCATGATACTTCTAGGAGTGAGGGCGTCAGCAGGGAAATAAAATTTATTAGAATACAGCTTAATTCCACTCTCTCACCATCTAATACTTTCCCCTAGGCATTGCCCCTACATTTTCAGCCTTTTCCAGTAACATCAAGGTTCAGAGTTTTAGGTCAAATGAAATCTAAGATCTTTGAAATTCCACACTGAATATGAAATCCAGCATTTGAAAATTATGTACAACGCCTCTTCAAGCAATTTTCATCAGTGCTCGATGCCCCAGTGGATTATGTATCTGTCAGAGGTATTGTGTTCAATTCCCCACTGTGCCTCCCAGAAGAAGAGCCACCCTGTATAGTCATGGGAAAGCTGCACAGAAGAAGGAAATGGTAAACCACTTCTGTGTATTCTCTATCTAGAAAACCCCAGAAGATTTATTTGATGGCACAGAATTATTTTCTCACACTCACCCAGAATTAAGCCTCCCTGCTCTGCTCCATTGCTTACACTCACTTGATTCTTGTGTGCATATCTGCTCATGCAAGGGCATTGATGTGGAAGGCAGTCTTTAGACCTAGGTTCTCTGGAATTATATCAAGCCATTTCATATCGATAAATTTCTTATGCATGCTTTATAGCTTTTTGCCAGTAGGACTCAGATAATAGCAATTACACTTATCTACCGCACTGCAGTGGCTCAAGTGGCTAAGACGCTGATTGGGAGGCAGAAGGTCAGCAGTTCGATTCCCGAGTACTGCAGGACGGAATGAGCTCCTGTCTTTGTCCCAGCTCCTGCCAACCTAGCAGTTCGAAAGCAAGAAATTGCAAGTACCGTATATGCTGGGGTATAAGTCGACTTTTTACCCCTGAAAAACATGCCTCCAAAGGGGGGGGGGCGTCTTGTACGCTGGGTGCACTTCAGTTGAATAAAATACAGTAATACCTCGGATAACGTTTACCTTGGATAAAGTTTACCTTGCATAACGTTTACCTCGCATAACGTTAAACAATCTGGGGAGGAGAATTGCATCGAATAACTTTAAGGTCCTATGGGATGGATCGGATAACAACTTTTAATATCAGATGACGAACAGGAGTTTGAAGGCTTTTAAAGGGAAACTGTCACACCAGCAAACTTGCTAGGGACTTGCCTGGCACTTGTTCTCTCCCTCTGTTTGTTATCTTCCTTCTATCATTGACAGTTCCAGTTTGGTTAACAGATTAGAAAACAAACAGCATGGCAGCTCCCATAGGTTTATTGTTCCATTCAGCTTTAGTGAATTGTCTTTGGTGAATTACGTTTAATAAACTTGCACTGTTTTATGTTTACTGTACATGTTTGATAACATACAGCCTTGTGACAGTTTTTCTGCATGTCATAAGCATTTGAATATAAATTAACATGTTGAAATCAAATCTGATGTTCTTTTATGTTTTATTTGGTGTGTGGAAGGTGTGCGGAAGAGGGGGTAGTCTTATACAGCGAGTATATAACAAACTATATTTTGAGTGGAAATGTTGGGGGGTCGTCTTATACGCCCAGTCGTCTTGTATGCCGGCAAATACGGTAGATAAATAGGGACCACTTTGGTGGGAAGGTAACAGCGTTCAGTGCACTCCAGTATCTAGTCATGCCTGCCACATGACCACAGAAACGTCTGTAGAAGCAGACAGCGCTAGTTCTTCAGCTTTGAAACAGAGATGATCACTGAACCTTAGAGTTGGATACGACTGGGTTTCGAGCAAGGAAAACCTTTACCGCACTATAGCGCTTAGTGCACTTGCTGGGCAGTTCTCAAGTTAATTAGCATTTCCCCACCACCACCAACATGCTGGGTACTAATTTTTCTGACCTCAGATGGATGGAAGGCTGATTCCACCTTGATCCTGGTCAGGATCGAACTCATAATATTTTGGTTGTAGTAAAGCAGTTTAACCACTATGCCACCAGGGCTCTTCACAACAGTAATGTTAAAGTGTCAATAGGACTTGAGAGACCCAGGTTCAAGTCCCCACCTGAAATTCCCTACCTGGGGAAAAAGAGTCATGTCTGCTGCTTTGAGGTTACTGGAATAAAGGTGGGATATGGTAGCTGGATAGCTCAGTGTACCTGACTGTGGAGCAGAAAATGGAAGTTTGATTCCCCTCTGTGTCTCTTAAAAGAAGAGGCAGGCTGTGTAGTCATGGGCAAGCTGCACAGTCTTAGGGCACCCCTAGAAGAAGGGGATCATGAACCACTTCTGTATATTCTCTACCTAGAAAACCCTGAAAAGAGTCACTATAAGTCAGAATTGATGTGATGACAGACACACAATTATTATTATTATAAATGTAATAATTAATAGATAGGTTAATAAATAAATAATATTTCCTTACAAGCATGTGACATGTGACTCATTAGAAATTATGGGTGATTCTGGGGGAAAATGGGAATATTTATGTGTAAAAGGGCATGTGAAGCACTGTGAACTTGTGAAAATTTCATATAAATGTTATACAGTACGGTGTTAGTATTATCATTTCTCATCATCTTCTGCAAATGGTACATGTCACATGGAGGCGGATGACAAAGACAATGGTGACGATTACTCATGCTTCCCTTTGTATTTTGTGTGGGAATGAATGCTACTGTTATGTGTTGGCTCTTACAATTCACCTTGATGGCTCATGGATTGAAATAATAGGTTGCTGTTGCTAAGATCTGTGAAGGCTTTGAAAGAGCACTTGAGGATTTGCAGGTTCAGAAAGGAAGCCAAATTTCTCCCACTGTTTTTTCTTTGCTTGTTGTGGTAGTTGACGTGGTGTGTAGAATAGAATAAGCTCTCAAACTTCTGTTAGGTGTATTCTAACTGAGCCATGAGTGTGTGGGAAGACATAGTAACACAATCTGATGAAAGTAATTGCTCTTCGACATTTTGTTAGGTGGTTGAGTGTGTGCACGAGCATGCTTGTATATAACTTTTTTTAACAAAAGAAAGTTAATGACACTGGAAATTGAATGAAATGCGGGGACTACCTCTTACTGACTTCTAGCTACACTCAAGAACAGAGCACACAGTTGTACACTTTACCATAGACTGAGAATTTGTGTGGCCCACCAGGTTTAACTGGACTACAGTTCCCTCATCCCTGATCATTGGTCACATTGGTTTCTGGGTCTGATAGGAATTATAATTTATCAACATTTAGAAGGCCACAAGCTTCCTTAGAGGACGAATTATCCATAGGCAGTGTCCTTTGAAGGCAGGAACATCAAGCAAGTACAGACATAACACCATCAAAATACCTTTCATGGCTCTCCTTGACACTCTCTTTTAAGCAGCACTGCCTGAATACCAAAGCTAAAGTTAGTACAAGGAACAACATTATTGGGAAACTAACAAACTATACATGGGGAGCTCAACCATCCACACTAAGTGCATCAGCTTTGGCCCTGAGCATCTCTGCGGCAGAGTATGCTGCTCTAATATGGAGCACGTCCACACATACAAAACAAGTTGACATCGCTGTTAATGAAACAATGTGTATAGCATTGTGATGGATGCCTCAAAACTATACCAGTTGAGAAAATATATCTTCTTGTTGGCATTGCTCCACCTAAAATAAGGAGGAAAGTAGAAGCCGACGCTGCGAGAACTAAGCAAGAAAATGATCCTTGACAACCTCTGAAGGGCTATGAGCCTCAAGTCCGCCAGCTCAGATCCAGGAAGAGCTTTAACATACTTGAGGGTTCACAAGAGCAAAACTAAATTAGAAGATGGAGGAAGGAGCACACTGGACAAAGAATAATATTAAAGGAGGATATGGCTCAGGATCTCAACCTCCCCTGTGTCACTTGAACATGCGGAGGGTTGGGCAACAACATACAGTGTGACTGTGGAGAAATACAGAATCCAGCTCATTTACTGGTCTTCCGATTACTACCAGAAGCATGTACCAACAAAGATTTAAATATGGCCAATGACAAACCCAAGAAGGTGGCTTCATTTTGGCAGCCCAAAGTTTGATCTGGACATGAAAGGGAAAAAATGCCTCTCCTCATCTCTGACATAACTGGTTGGGTCCAAAATGATGAGATGCGGGGGGGATGGACGGATGGGGGACAACTACTTTTTGTGTCAGACTTTATGCAGTGCTGTGAGAAGTAGCATTTTTGTATCTGAAACTTGTACATACGTTCTGCATGTTATACGGTATGTTTGTTTTTCTGATTTATATTGCTGCCCAACTCCGAAGACTCTGGGCGGCTCACAGAAAATAAAACTAATATCACATTTTAAAACCAATAAACTCATTAAAACTGCTACCAAAAATTACCCCAACCCCTACAGATTAAAATAGATTTAAAGAGGGAGAGAGTGTTCTTACTAAATTAGTGAGCAGGCAGCAGTCACCACATTGCTGGTACCCCACACCTGCTTTGCCAGCCAGACTTTTAACCCTTTCCTGAAGGGCAACAACTCTATTTGGAGATGCAGCTCAATTGGCAGGAGGTTCCATAGGGCTGGAGCAGACACAGAGAAGACCCTCCTTCTGGTGTTAGAGAGACAAGCTTCTCTAGCGGATGATACAATGAGAGAGCCTCTCCGGTCTGCTCTAGTGGAGTGGACAGATGTTCTCAGGGTGATGTGGTCTCTTAAGTATCCTGGCCCACTACCATGTAGGGCTTTAAAGGTCATTACCAGCACCTTAAATTACACCCGGAGGCACACTGGCAACCAGTGCAACTCCCAAAGCAGTGGCGAAGCACGGGCATACTGCCCACACCTCGTCACCACCTGAGCAGCTGCATTCTGGACCAGTTGCAGCCTCTGAATGGTCATCAAGGGCAGCTCCATGTAGAATGCATTGCAGTAGTCAAGTCTGGAGGTGACCAGAGCATGTGTGACCATGAGCAAATAGTCCCGATCTAGGAGTGGGAATGACTGGCATATAACACAAAGTTGTGCAATAGCCCTCCTGGCCACGACTGCCACCTGCTCAACGAGCAGGAGTCGCGAGTCCAAGAGGACCCCCATATTACACACTGGGTCTGTTTGGGGCAAAATAGTCCCATCCAGAACCAAAGATGGTAGCTCACGAGATAACACAGGGCCCCCGACCCATAGCCACTCAGTCTTTCCGGGAGTCAGTTGTAGCAAACTGCACAGTAGGTATTGCAAAAGCAAGTTGTACAGTAGTTGGTGCAATAAGAAATGGTTATTACCCGACAGGTGGGTTGACCAGTTGCACACCTTCATTTTCCCATGTTGTTTTTTCGTAGACTTACTTTTCCCATTGAATATAAGATGCCTTCTACCTGCAGAAAGGTGGGACGTTTTGAGATCCATCATAGTGCTGCTTGATAGAGAAGGTTTCCATGTGCCTTGATCAAATACAAAGAAAAGTCTAGAGAGCCACACGTATCCCTTTCTCTCTAGGGAATACATTTATTTGCACCATTTCAGATTGGCCCAGGGGATTTTGTGCCTGATTGAAATCACAGTTATGGAGAAATGCATCTGACTCAAACCAAAGTTTAACAGAGCTTGAGAAAAAGGACTCCCAGCCCCATAAAGTAACGCTTGGTTTTTGAAAGAAACTTTTTCAATTTCTGCCTTTAAACAAGGCATTGTTTTGAGACAAACAGCTTCTTAGATTGCAATCTGGTACTCAGTTACCTGGAATTGCAGTCGTGCTGAACTCAGTGGACCTGACATCTGACTAAATTTGCATAAGATTGCACTGCAAATATCTGTACAAAGTGAATATCTTCTAGAGTCCTTGTTTGCGGTAATTACAAGGATGCTTGAGGATATTCAGCTTAATGTCTTGCCTTGTGACGCTTGCAGATTGGCATTCTCTAATTTGTTGATCTTTTTCATTTGCAATCATTTGGACAAAAGTCATGTCAGATTCTGAGAGCGTGGAAGAGCATTCCCACAGTCCCACAGGGACAGCAACATTAAGTTGATGCTCAGCAGTGGTTCCATTTTAACGGAAATGCCTACATTTTCAGTTAAGCTTGCATGAATCATGGCTAGCATAGAAAATAAACATCTCTGGTCTGTAGGGTTATGTGGGTATTTCCCCCTTGCTATTTATTCTGGAAAGAGGATGATTTGGAGCAGCTGTTAGTATCACAAAGAGATAACACTGGCATCAATCGGTGTGGGAATTATATGGCCTTTATGTCCCCGAGGACCTTTTGGCAGGCCTTTTCTACCTCCACCCACCCCCTTTACCAAAAGATATTCTGTCAAAAATAGAGAGTTACACCTCTGGGGTCTCCATTTAATAGCTTCCTCCCCAGTCTAACTTTAGGAACTGTATGGTTGTGAGAGCTGGACCATTAGGAAAGCTGAGCGCAGAAGAATAGAGCATTTGAGATGTGGTGTTGGAGAAGGGTTTTGAGAGTCCCCTGGACAGCGAGGAGAACAAATAGGTCAATCTTAGAAGAAATCAACCCTGACTGCTCATTAGAAGGTCAAATAATAAAGATGAAGCTAAAGTACTTTGGACATCAAATGAAAGGAGAGGATTCACTTGAGAAAGCCTTGATGCTTGGAAGGGTCGAGGGCAAAAGAAGAAGGGGGTGGCCAAAAATGAGATGGCTAGATGGTATTGTAGACACAATGGGCACAGAGCTGAGCGAGTTGAGGGGGATTGTGGAGGACAGGAGTGCCTGGCGGACAGTGGTCCATGGGGTCGCAGAGGGTCGGAATCAACTGTGTGACTGAACAACAAGTTAGCCAATTCTGGCTCACTTTAAAGAGCAGTTTTGTAGTGATGGGATCACATTAATAGAAGGTTATATGGGGTTTGGTGCCCACGTATTGTGCATTGTACAGCACAGAAGGGGCTTTCCTGCTTCTGGAAATGAATGTTTAGTTCATAGCTGGAGGTGCAAATGCTGTCCTATGGCATGGTGGACAAATTCACACTGTGATCCTTTCCCTTATTCCAGTATTCCAGCCCATTGGCTGCAATGCTTTTCTCATTTCTTAGCTGAGCAAACTGTTCCAAGGTGACTTATTACTGGCTGAATAATTCAGTAGATTGAGCCAAGCATTTCCAAAGCATACCAAGCACGAGAGTCATTAGTATTTTCAGAAATGGGGGCAGGATTCATAACACATTGTGAGCCGCAAAGCAAGAGCCACCTTATTCTATTTTTTCATGCGCATGTGGAGATCGGAGATGTACAAGTACAGTTGCTCAGCATTGTGTGCCTATTCTACATTGTTCTTGGGGCTAAATTAGTTGAGAACCCATTCTTATCACCCACCCATCTAGCACTGAATTAGAGCCAGGGTAAACTAGGGATGAAGTGACTGCAATGGCTTAGTGGTTAAGATGCTGAATATGATGACTGGAAGGTTGATAGGTCAGCAGTTTGAGACCCAGGTACTGCACAACAAAGTGAGCTCCCATCTCTATCACAGCTCCTGCCAACCTAGCAATTTGAAAGCAAAAAATTGCAAGTAGATAAATAGATAACATTTTGGTGGAAAGGTAACAGCATTCTGTGAACTCTGATTTCTAGTCTCCAATGCCTCCGAAACATCTGCAGATGCAGTTTGTGCTGGCTCTTTGGCTATAAATAGAGATGAGCACCCAACCCTAGAGTCAGATACAACTGGCTTTCGAGCAAGGGCCTTTCAACCTTTAAACCATGGATGGGGGAACCATTTTTAGCTAATGGATCAGATTGTCTTCCAGTTGTTATCTTAAAAGCCATATTTCATCGGAGGAACATCTCAGGGCCCAGACACATGTAGAAAAGATGCTCCTTCATGGTTTGTGGTCCCAAATTTCAAATGGCATAATTAGTAGAGATGTCAACATTGTTATTTTTAGACTCCCAAGATCCAGAATTCTTGAAGAATTCATTCCTTACATTTACATCTACAGACACTCACACTTTGCTTACATGGATCAGGGCCTTGTCTGGGAGGCTGTTTGACTGTCTCAGCCAAATTCCTGTTTTTAATTTACACAAAAGAAAGGTACAGTGATGCTTCCTGGAGGGTGTAGTTTAGAATCTAAAGAGCAGAAGGACCATAATTCTATGGTACCTTTCTTTTCTTTCTTTCTTTCTTTCTTTCTTTCTTTCTTTTTGTACATTGGCAACAGGAAGTAGCCCCAAGATGGGCATGTAGCCCCCAAGAAGATCCTGGTTCAGGTAAGTGGAATTTAAGTTTCTGTTGATGTGGATCTGAAGACTGGAACTTCCAGTATTCTACCTGGGAAATTATTGGAGAATCCTGAGACACTGAGTCCAGAAATCTGCACCGCACATCCTTTATCCATAGCACCCTGAGTTCTGATGAAAAACACATCGGAAGCTAGGGCAATTCTTTTAGAACCAATGTAATATGGTTTGTGGACCATAATGGCTTGCTGATTAAGATGCTAAGCTTTATGATTAAAAGGTTGGCTCTTTAAACAGAGATAAACCTCCTAGAATCAAACACAAGTTACACAACTGGCTTTTGAGCAAGAGAGACCACTACGTTTATCTTATACCTGTTACATTTTGCACCTTGGGTCTCTGTGTCATCTTCACAGGCTGCCCTACATAGAGCATATGACAGAAGTCTAAGCAAGATGTTGCCTGTGCACACACTACTGTAGCCAACTGATAATGTTATTATCAATTTTTAAAGCTTTTATTTTTCCATAGCTTCCATAATTTTGCCAGCCATTGTCCTGTTCCCTTCAGCTCCCTTTTCTTACAAGGGCACTGTTTAAGACTGAGGGATGTTCTAGTTCCGCATAGCTGGAGAATATCCAGTTGCAAAAAGCAACACAGGCAAGCAACCCACATATACAGCATATGTTCCAATTCTAAATGAAAAGCAGAGCAGAATGGAAAACATACTATCTGGTCTTTGTAATTGGTTCCTCCGTCCTCTCGGATGACATAACAAATTATTTGAAAGCAGTTGTTGGGTTCTAATGTCCATGTCCATCAGTTCTTAACAAGAAGGCAGAGGATGAGGGCAATCTCCTCTGCTTGCGTGACTCTATCTTGATTTCCAAATAGCTGCACTTCATAATTTTAATAGGCTGAGGATTAACAGTCTGTTAAGCCTGCCAGTTGTGTGGCTGTTTCTGTCTCTGATTGCTTTGACCTCCCTCTTTAACAGCCTTTAATATTTGCGAAGAAATTGGAAGAAATAAGGAAGGGGAATGGCGGGGGGCAGTCAGTCGGAGGGGCGGTGTCCTTATTTTGCCGCTGGTTGGGAAACTTCTGCTTGTGTCTCTATTGGCTTTCTGACAGCAATGAATTTGGTACACCTGAAAGCTGCTGCACTGCAGATCTAGCTTAATTTTGGAAAGCTGCACAGCTCCCCACCCCCAACCTTTCTGTCTTCTGATTGCAGTCCCAGCGAATAAATGCCTTTCTGTGTAGCAACCTCTATGGATGATGCCTGACCTTGATTTCAGCTGAATACTTTAGAAAGACTATTCAGTTTTTCATGTCTTTATTCAGCTTTTCATGTCTTTCCTTGCAGCCCAGCAGAATGTCAAAAATAAAAAACAAGGATTCTGAAGTCTCATGTATTATTTTGTTTGTAGAGCTTGCCTTTGTGCTTTGTAGATGACAATCCCTGAATCCCTCCCCCACCTCAAACTTCTATTTGGTTTTTATTCCTAGAAAAAGAATAAAATGTTGGAACGAATTTCAAAATCATTTGTCTTCCTGTGAAACAGTCATGTCCAAGAAAACAATAGTGGCATCATTGCATCTGTTAGGTGGAATTTATAATTCTGCGTTTACTGAAAAGGAAGGGTCATTCTGAACTTTCAAAGTATATGTGAACTTCAGAGAATACCATTTTCATCTCAAAAAGTCTCGTGTGGTACTGGTGAGGTAGCAGTTAGCAATTACACCTGTATCCCGCCGCATAGCACTTAGTGCTCTCTTTGGGTGGTTCACAAGGTAATTAGCATTTTGCCCCCAACATGCTGACCTTGGAAAGATGGAAGGTTGAGTCAACCTTGAACTCCATCAGGATCAAACAATGTTTTGACTGCAGTTTAACCACTAGGCTGGGATATACAGAAAGCGCCTCCTTGAAAATTGTGGTCTTTTTAAACCACAATTGGACGTACCCTGGGCAATGGCTACACTGGGCCTGTTAATCTTTCTAATACTAGGTCAGGCAAAAGGAACTGCAGAATGAACTCACCAAAAAGTGGCTTCATTTTGGCAATTTCACATCTGGCCTAGACACATAACAAAAAAAGCCCACTGGACCACTAGGGTTGATAGATGTTAGTTCTCTGCTGAGTAGAAAGTAGAAGGCTAAGCGCTAACTGTTTGCCCAAAGTCATGGCAGAAGCAAATTCTCTCAGATTACAGGTGGTCCTTGGATGATTGAATGTTTCCCCAAACTAAAAAAAACACCCTCCCTAGCTGTTCAGATAGCTAGGAAAGTGAAATCGTAGTAAAGAAGTTGTGCAGCTGGTTGACAAGGCTTCATGTGCAAAGCATGCCTGGTTGTGCCCTCGGTATCAATATTGCTCTTTTACAAAGAACAGATTTCCATTTTAAAGACTCTTGGAGGGATGGTGGTCCTCTTTTTGAAGATATTTGAAGGGCTGTCCAATGTGCATTAGATTGATAGATAAATGAACCAGAAGGAGAAAGATCAAGGTTAGGCGGCTTTCTATTATATGCCCAATTATCTATAGCTACACAATCATCCCCGTGACTAGGAGCATTGCAGGTAGCAAGTCTCAAAAACAGTTTGCACAATTGTCCTTAATACATAGGTTTTCACAGTAGGAATTTTGGGCATGTTTTGAAAACAGATTTGCAACGTTCCTTAAAAACCCCATTGAAAACTGGCTTAAAACACCAGAGGCCATATGGAAGAATGTATGTTTGGCAGGAAAAACCAACCCTGACTTCCCTTGTGATTCCACAGTCAATGTGGTGCTACAAAGGAAGCTTTCTCTTTAGTATACAGTCAATCTATCCCCTCAAGGAAGGTCTCTGATCATGAGCAGATACATAAATGAAGAGTCTGTCTTTTTCTTCTGCACTGTAAGCCTCAAAGCAGGAACTGTGTAATTGTTTGCTTTCGTAACCTGCTTCAAAATTTGGTAGTGGGTTGTCTGAAAAGGAGGGGGAATAAAATCCTATGTTATTTTGAAATAAATCTTAATTGATATCTCAAATGGAACCAATCCTCTTGGTAGTAGAGCTGTACCCAGTGGTGGGATGTCAAAAATTTTACTACCCCACCGTGATGTCATCACAGTGTGGGTGGAGCTAACATCATGATGTCATGATGTGGGCAGGGCCAAATAAAATATAATAAATAATAAAATGAAAATAAGCACGCACACATATACCTCAACCTACCCACCCACCCACCCACCCACCCATAAATAAATTAAATTAAATAAATAAAATAAACAGCTGTACCTCCTTAAGGGTTCTCCAATTGGAACAGCAATTGGAATAGCACAGGTGTACCTTATTGATGAGGTAACTCAAAGACTTTGCTTAAAAAACCCAAGCCAGGCCGCCAGGCCTTTTTAGGAACTGTGGTAGTATGTCAATACAGTATAGGTAAAGGTATTACATACACATTAAAATACACACAGACACACCACATCCAAAGGTGAGTCACTTACCCTGGGGAGCAGACTATAGGGAGCTTCAGGCTAGCAGCTTCTCTTCCTCCTCCCCGCTTGGGAGGACAGCAAGGAGGCCGTGCATACGCGCCAAGCACTGTAGGCGTACATACACACCAAGTGTTTGGCTCGCATGCGCAGTGGGGGAATCAGTTAAAAGGTAAGCCCCAATGGTGGTTCTTCCCAAAAGCTGCTACCAGTTCTCCGGGACACTGGGAAAAGTTACTACCGGTTCTGGAGAACTGGTGAGAACCTGTTACATCCCATCACTGGCTGTACCATATGCTGATTTCTGAACTTATAAATCAACCCAACAGTCATCTCCAGCTAACCTTTAAAATATATGGAAAAATACTCATAAATGCTTTTTATATAGTAAAGGTAAAGGTCACCCTAACTCGAAAGTCAGTTGTATCCAACTCTAGGGTTCAGTGCTCATCTGTTTATAGCCAAAGAGCCAGCGCTGTATGCATCTGCAGATGTTTCCGTGGACACGGGGCAGGCATGCCTCAACACTCGAGTGCATGTAACACTGTTTTATATATACTGAATTGTTTTAATGTTAATGTAGTTGCTGGAAAGGGCTTTTTGTGTTTAATTTGCACAGTGGTTCATTGTCGTGAGATAACATCTCTCAGGAGAAGCTCTGAATCATGTTTAGACCAGTTTTTACTGAAATATCCCTCCTTTTCTTTGTATATTTCAACTCCCACATTCATAATTAAAGTCTTTTAATGTTTTTAAGTGTGACAGGGAAGTGTGCAATTAAATTTATGTTTTTGGAGATTTTAAAATCTTTATCTTCTCAGGTGAAGGGATAATGGAGCTTAAATGTGTTGATTTTAATGCAGATTTCCTGCATGACAGTACAGCCCTTGCTACTACTTGAATCAGAAGACAGTGGGTGTTCTTATCTTGCAGAGTCAAACATGCCTCTTTTCTCTTTCAATATTAACCAGAAAGCTACGTGACTGCTGTTCTGCCACAGAGCTTTGAGTTTCACATTGCTCTGTCTTCAGGGCATAGTTTCGACAGCAATTTGTCAGCTGTAAAATCATGGACTATCTGCTTTAATGACCCAGTGCATCTTGTGAGGCTGGAGGAGGTATTCTGATGACTTCTCTAGCACAAGGACAGGCAGAAGTCAGATCTCTGGGTGATTGGCATTAGATTGGAAAGGATTTACAGTCCTAGTTCTGTTGCAGTAATGAAAGCAAATTGCTTGGCTGGGCATGTACACACCTTTGTTCTACAGTGCTGTGTCCATTTCCCTGAGAGGCTGATTTGTACCTGGATACAGTTTGTGGTTTAGTGGATAAGACACTGAGCTTGGAGACCAGAAGGTCAGCAGATCAGCAGTTCAAGACCTGAATGCTGTGTGATGGAGTGAGCATCCATTGTCTGTCCCAGCTCCTGCCAACTTTAGCAGTTCAAAAGCAAGGAATTGCAAGTAGATAAATAGCTAGCACTTCAGTAGGAAAGGTAACAGTGTTCCATGCGCTCCAGCGACTAGTCATGCCTTCCACATGACCATGGAAACATCTGCAAACAGACAGCACTGGCTCTTTGGCTGTAAACGGAGATAAGCTCTGCCCCCTAGAATCGGACATGACAGGCTTAGGAGCAAGGGAGACTTTAACCAGTTTTACCTAATCTGAATAACAACCAGAGATCATCTGCCATTACCAATTGTATGAAGCCATTATGATTTGTATGCTAGTGATATGCTAACCAGTATCAATGGCTCTGTTCCTGGCAGCTCACAACAACCTTCTAAGGCAAGCCAGAAAGAGAATGACAGCTCTAAGAACACCCAGTGAATTATGTGGCTGATGGGAATGAAAATCTAGTTTTGCCCATTTCAGTCCAAGGGTCTAGCTCAGGAAAATCTTGGTGCTCCAGGTGTTCTTGAACTTCAGTTACTAGAAGCCCAGATCGGCTAGTGTGCTGACTTGGGCTTCTGGGAATTGAAGTCCAAGAACACCTGTATTGCCAAGTTTGACCACCTCTGTTCTAGCTGCTAACCCACATGGTCACTAGCTTCTTTATAACCTGATATAAAATGTAGGTGGATTTTAGTCCAGATCTAGCTTAGGAACAAGGCCCAGGTCTAGTACTTCTATGGACATACTGACTATATTTTCAGCTCTCCCAGTCCAGAAAAAGGAGCACTAGAAATTTGACACACATACTTTATTAAAAGAGAAGTCATGTTAAAAGGCAGAAACTGTCAGCCAGGGTTCATGTCTGACTTTTACAGAATCTCATGGCTTTGCATGATAAAATTCTGCTTGACACTGACTTTCCAGCTCTTTGATGTTGGCCCAGTGAAGTTCTTGTAGATCTGTTATACCACAGCTAAAAAGTGTGCACACACTTGACACTTGTGCTGAATGAAGAACATTTCTTCTGATTGCTGTACTGTCCAGGTTTGTTTGTTAGCAAAACATTAAGCTGTCCACTTTCTTGCTGACTTAAAGGACGTTCCATTCCCCTTGTTACAAAAGCAATATTTTTAGTGTGCTCCTAGTAAGCATTGAGCAAGTGCTAGAAAGATACTGTTGTTGGATGTTGCTTCCTTACTTTCACAAGTCATTGATGTCTCTTGCCACCGTTGCTGGTACCAAACTAGTGATAACTTGCTGCTGCTGTGCGTGACACTGCAGAAACCCTGTGGAACACAGTGAATGTTTTTTCCAAAAATATATAAAAATCCAAATACAGTCACGTTGCTTCTGCAGTTACTTCTTGGACTCATAAATCACCATGGCTTGCATACAGAAATGAGGAGAACACAATCTGTTGTTGGAGGAAGCAGGTATTAAGCATAAGTGGATGGAATAGGAAATGTTGCCTTTTAAGCCGGTCAAGCCATTATCATTCTTTATCATCTAGCAGGGCATTGACTCAATCCATGATGGTGAACCTTGGCACTCCAAGTGTTGTTGATTTCAGTTACCAGAAGCCCAAGTCAGCACTCCTCCTGATCAGGGCTTCTGGGAATTGAAGTTCAGGAACACCTGGAGTGCCAAGGTTTGCCATCACTGAAAAAAAACAAAGGTCTTTGACTGATTTTCAGCTCAAGGCCCAAATTCAGTTTTAGATCAGTGTTTAGGAACTTGTGTTTCAGTGATGGGCAGAGCCAAAAGAAGTATATTCCAGGTGAAAGCCCTTTACTTTCAGAAGGTGAGAGGTATTTGAATTATTATTATTATTATTATTATTATTATTATTATTATTATTATTATTATTATTATTAATAATAATAATAATAATAATAATAATAATAATAATAATAATAATAATAATAATAATAATAATAATAATAATAATAATAATAATAATAATAGAAGAGACACTTCAGCCATATATTTGGGGGATAAGAGATCATACAAAACCTGGAGGGTTTCATCAAAGAGAAGTGTCCTGAGGATGGAAGTGTGCCCCTGTGGGTCTCACACCTGTTTTAACTTTACTAGTAGCAGCTCTCTGGTGTTTTAGAGAACACCTGAAATTAAGATCTTCACTGTGGGTTGACCTTGGGACCTTCTGAATACCGTGGACTGATCTATAACTCTTTTAAACAGATTGGCTTCAAAGGCTATATCTAGTTATATAAGATGTCAGCTGCTTTGACCTTGCAAAACATAATACTGCATTGTAACTCCCATGATCCTTTGCCCTTTGGCTATGTCAACTTGGGCTAGTAGTAGCACTACAACAACATGTACAGGACTATAGTTGCCCATTGCTAAGTTAGCTATTTATAGTAACCTTGCTGTTTTTCAGCATGTAGTCCTTGGCAGTAGATCATAGGCCCTTTGGGCAAACTTGTGTAATTCTCAGGCCCTTATATCTGATGATTCTCCACTGTCCCCCAAGAGAGAAGTATAGAAACAGCATCTCTACCCTTAGGAAAAGAACCTCACCCTAGCACATTACCGGTAGCTTAGGTCCTAAGTAGAAACACAATAGCAGATTGATTGGTTGATTGATTGATTACATTTTTTATACTGCCCAACAGATGTTTCCCACTCCGGGTGGTGTACAAATAATTAAATGAACAGACAACAATGCCATACAACAAGCAAAATAAATAACTATCTGATGGCATCTGAGGCAAACAGGCTCAAATCTAAACATCGAACCAAAGGTAAAATTTCTTTAAATGCCTCCTTGAAGAGAAAGGTTTTGAGCTGTTTCTTTAAAATGTCCAAGGATGGGAGTCTGATGTAGCTCAACTGGCAATTAATTCCAAAGCATAGGCACGGGTTTTTTCTTTTGTCATATCCTTTTTAGCCATCCTTGGGATTGGCACCTGGAGCTGCACAGTACCAGGTGATGTGGGAAATTGTTCTGAGGGAGAGATGCTCCAACAGATAATAAGTGCAATTACAGCAAACCCTGACACAAAATACTCAATGTATCTGTCCAGCCACTTTTAGACAAGATGGTTGGTTGGGTTGGAGAAGGCAACCAGGGCCCAGTCAGATGTTTTGTATCACAACTGCTGCAATCTCTGACCAGGTTGACTAGGAATTATAGGAGTTATGGTCTAGAACATCTATCTGGATAATACCAAATTGTTACCAATGTTGTTAAGTATGTAGATAAAAATCTGTTACAAGAAGACAAATCAAAAGCTCATCCAAAAGTTTTGGATCTGGACTGTCTCTAGAACAGTTCCCAACCTTTTTTTGGCCATGCCCCACCTAAACATCTCTAAAATCTTGACACCCCCCCACACACCCCTGTAGCACATCATTCTTATTATTCAAAAAGTGAACCCTTATTCATGTCGAGTAATCTAAAAGGCCATTCACTGTTAATAACTCATTCTTGAATTGCCCCCCTTAAAAATCAAATTGCCCCTCTGTGTTGGGAACCACAATTCTAGAGACTGGTTTACTGTTCCTCTTTGAGTGTTTGGTACAGCCTGAGGAAACATTAGAATGGAACCAAAACCCAACCTTTGCTGGAGATGCCCTGTATCTCATTATTTCTGAGTTTGTAATTGCACAGTACATACATTTTTCTTAATGGGTAGCAATTTTGGAATGAGGCTGTTTAGTGTAAAGTAAGATCTGGCAGCTCATCTACATCAATTGCACAACAGTATGCTTTTGTGTTTGGAAAAAAAAAAGAATGTTTGGCATATGGGAATGGATGAATTATCCATGAGTTCTTGTCTCCTGAGAGATTTCTAATACATTTTTTAAAAAGCAGACTATGCCATTTATCCATCCCTTCTAACCATTGAAAAAGTGCTTGGGAAGATTCAGTATTGTGGTATCTACTTTTCCCCCTCTTGCTTCTTTTATCCCCCCCTCCACCACCTCTCATTTCTAATCCCTCCACTGTGAGCTGTGCATTGACCTGTGCACGCTCTGAATCCGCTGCTACTTATAGTGTCTGTTGGCCTTCCGTCTAACCTCTTCCTCCTACTGCCAGCCTACAGAGTGGGGAGAGTTGACCTCTGGGTAAAACCCATTTCTGTGGCGCTCTCTTGCCCTCCTGGGTTGAATGGGTGTGGGGTGGGAGAATTTCTAGAGACCCCCATATTCTCTCCCCTCTCCTCTTCAGAACGTTCAGATGCATAATACATGAGTGCATTCATTTGTTAAGACAGCTCCCCATCGTCCAGCGTGAGATCAAAAGCCCCATACAGCTTCCTAATGTGAGCAGGACTAATCTGGGATAATTACTGTATCAACTCAGGCTAACACAGGGATCTCATTAAACAAATTGAGCTGTGGTCCTTTTCCTGAAAGGGTTGGGATGGGGGCATTTGAAGGAGCCACTTGGGGATTGTGGTGACACTCACACAAAACAGTGCTCTCGTTAGGAGGTTGCTTCTGAAATAGGATTCCCTTGGGAATCTGCGTTATGGAAATTGTATTTTCACAGGAACAGACAAGTTCTCCTGACCTGTTTTACCTTTTAAAAATTGTTGTTGCATTCTGTATTTGTGAAAACCATTTCCATGGTTTGTTGATGCTAGGGCAGTTTATCATGTATATTCTTTCAAATTTTTTTTTACTGTTTCATAGAATTATAGATCTGGATGGGACGCCTAGTGCCTCTGAGTCCAACGGCTTTCCAGCCTCTGTATGAAAATCTTAAATGAAGAAGATTCCACTATGTTCTGCAATAATTTGTCACATTGTTGAACAGATCTTACAGTCACGTTCTTCTTATAGAAACTCCTTTCTTTTGATTGGAATCCATTGATTAGTGTATTACTGTCTTCGGCCACAGAAAGCATACTTGCTTCACTTTCTAAATTGCAGATGGTTATGGTATAGCCCAGTGATGGCAAACCTTTTAGAGACAGAATACCCAAACTGCTGTCCACGCCACACCCTCATGCAGCATGTGTGCCATCTGCCTTAGCCCAGACGGGGGAGGGAGGAAGAGCTCCCATTGGGCTGCTGGGCAGAGGGGTGGGGCGAACTCTGCTGGAGTAATGGTACGCGTCCCCACAGAGAGTGCTAGCATGTGTGCCATAGGTTCGCCACCACTGGTATAGCCTCTTGCCTTCTCTTTTGTAGGCCAAGCATATTCAGCTACATCAACCATTCTTTATAGGGCTAGGTTTCCAGACCTTTAACCATCTTGATCACTCTACTCAAAATCTTTCCATTTGATAAATGTCCTCCTTAAACTGTAGTGTTCTGTTCCTTAACATTTTTATTGTTTTTGCTCCTGTAGAGGGATATTGTTATTGTTGCAGTTAATGATCTAGAATGTAAATGTGGCACATGTTGACAAACAGAAGTGGCTTGAAATTTGATTGAACAAATGGTAGGATCATAGTTGTGACGTATGAGCCATCTTGGCTTCTAGGATCTTTTGGGGACACAGTTCTTTTGATTCTAGCATCTTCTCCAGCTCATTTGATGAAGACACGAGAGAGGCCCTTCTGAGTGGTTGTCCCCAAGCTTTGGAATGCATTGCCCTCAGAATCCAGATTGGCCTCCTTCCCCTTCTCCTTCAGTTGCCAGGAAAAGACCTTCTTTACAGGGAGGCTTTTGAATAGTAATTGTCTCAGGAAAGCTAGGTTTGTTAAACAGATTCTTAAAATGTTTTAAAGTTGTTTTAATCCTGGTCTTAACCTTGATATATGATTTTTTAAAAATATGGTACAGTCAAACCTCGCATAAAGAGCACCTCGCTTAAAGAGTAACTCGCTTAAAGAGCAGAATTTTCTCTGAATATTCGCTTCGCTTAACAGATAAAACCAACCAAAAACTCGATTAACAAATAAATCAGGGTTCGCAATCTCCCCCACCAGAAGTCACAATTGGTCACTTACAATGGTGTTTCGCTTAAAGAGCAAACTCGCTTAAAGAGCAATCCTCTGGAACACATTATGCTCTTTAAACAAAGTACAACTGTATTCTAAAACTGTTGATTGTTGTATAGTTTTGGCTGTTTTGGGCTACCATAGGTACCTGTGGGGAAGGGGGGAGAGGTTAAAATCCTGTTCTTTAAGCGAGTTACTCTAAGTGAGGCACACTTTTGTGCCTCACTTAGAGTAACTCGCTTAAAGAGCAGGATTTTCTCTGAATGGTTGCTTCACTTAACAAATAAAACCAACCAAAAACTTGCTTAACAAATAAATCAGGTTTCACACACACATACACACACACACACCCGCCAGATATATATATGTTGCTGCTGTCCAACATCCGTCTGTCATTCAAGAAACATGTCCAGCTCAGCACAATTTCCGTTTATTATATTTGACAACCACTTTGTTGATTCTGCTTTTTTTTCTTACCTGCACATTGGGGATGTGGTCACGAAGGAATACCTTTAGCATCGATCTCTCCATGGCTCTTGTGACTCTTAATAGTTGTTTTTCCTCAGCCTTCGTTAATAACCATGTTTCACTCCCATATATATAATATAAATAATAAAATGACTAATTTAGCGATAGACCAGAGAAGCATCCTTAAAACAAATAATGTAATCTGCAGTAAAGATTTAAGATTGGCTTGCAGAATTGACATTGTAAAGTCTTTAGTTGTGCTTTGTTGCCCTGAGGTATAGACGATTTAAAAAGTAAACTCAAACAGATAAAATGTAGAAATGTATTGTAGACGCAACGGGCACAGAGCTGGGCGGGTTGAGGAGGAAGGTGGAGGACAGGGGTGCCTGGAGGGCAATGGTCCATGGGGTCGCAAAGGGTTGGAATCGACTGTACGACCGAACCAAAAAAAAAAGTTTCAGTAATGTAATGAGAAACAAAAAGATCCAGGTTGTTACTACTGATCATTCAAGGCAAAATAAATGCTGAACACGTGTGGGAAGATGAAGTTCCTAGGTGTAGCGGTGGGATATTAGATTGGGTACAACATTGTCACTCTTTAGAGCTGTCATACCCGAAGTCAATCTATCTGTGATGTTGTCTGATCTCCAGAAGAAGAACAGTATAAGGTTAGTGTTGCATCCTTTTTTCCCCCTCACCTTTCCAAATACAGTACTCAAAGGTTTTCATGGAGCAGCAACTTCTGTGATGCTACAGGCAGCAAGATTAGATTTACTAGTTTGAATCAAGGACCTGTCTTCCATCCGTGGAAATACTGCTTATGGAAGACAGCTGTACACTGTTTTCAGGGATTTTCTTTCTGCTTTCCCCACCCCATACTTCAGTCTACCCTATGTAACAAAGCCCCCACCCAGCCCTCTGAATGTCAATTTCATAAGGCTGCTGTGGACAGGAGGGATTAAAGAAGTCAGTTTCCATCACTGGTCACACACATCTAAATATGAAACCAATAGGTTTAAGTTAATATGATGGATTTTGGTTGATTAGAAGAAATAGCTTACTGGTTAGACCAGTTATTTAGAAGAGTAGTAGTCTTTTCATTGGACCACCGGTTGTTGGACAGGCTATAGCAGGGGTGCCCAAATGTTTCTGGCCCCAGGCAGGTCACATGGTTCAGGGGGCCGGTCACTATGGCCCATGGGCCAGATCTGGCCAGAACACCAATTCATCCGGGCCACAAAACCCTTGTTGCTCCCGGAAGCAGAAGTAAAATGCGACTATATTTTACTTCCACTTCCAGGAGCAACAAGGGCTTCATGGGCCAGATGAATTGATGTGAGGGCTGGATCCAGCCCGTGGGCTGTGGTTTGGGCACCCCTGGGATATGCTACAACTAAACACATCCCAATCATATACCACAAAAAATATTATTTGCTTCAAAAGAACAACAGTAATAATATTAACTGCAGTCACACATATTTCAGACATTTATTAAACTAAGTGTGAAGCTGCTAAAAAGTGTCTCCTATTTTTTATGATGTAGGCTAATACTTGGTCATAACTTGATCTTGTCCCTTTATACAAATAAAGGTTTTATGGTTGCCAGAGACATCATAAACTGGTTGAATAATTTCTCTCTCATCCCCCCCACCCCACAGGCAAAAGAAGCCTGGAAACTGTGGTTCAGAAATGGAAGTTTTGTTGTTTAGTCGCACAGTAGAGTCTGACCCTTTGTGACCTCATGGACCACCACACTCCAGGCTCCTCTGACATCTGACATCCTCTGTAGCCCACCCAGATCCACCCACTGGGTCAGCAATGTCATCTATCCATCTCATCTTCTGCCGCCCCCTTCTCTTTTTACCTTCGATCTTTCCTAGCATCAGGGCCTTCTCCAGTGAGTCCTCTCTTCTCACTTGGTGGCCAAAGTACTTGAGCTTCAGCCTCAGTATTTGTCCATTCCTTTAGGATTGACTGATTTGATCTCCTTGCCGTCCAGAGGACTATCAAGACTCTTCTCCAGCACTACAGTTCTAAAGCCTCTATTCTTCTGCGGTCAGCCTTCCTCATGGCCCAGCTCTCACAGGCATACATTACTACTGGAAAGACCATTGCTTTGACTATGCTGACTTTTGTTGTCAGAGTGATGTCTCTGCTTTTTATTATGCTGCCTAGGTTTGACATAGCTTGCCTCCCAAGAAGTAAGTGTATTTTTATTTCATGGCTGCAGTCACCATCTGCAGTGATTTTAGATCCCAAGAAGGTAAAGTTTGTCACTGCTTCCATTTCTTCCCCTTCTATTTGCCAAGGAGTGATGGGGCCAGATGCCATGATCTTGTTTTTTTTATGTTGAGTTTCAGGCCAGTTTCTGCACTCTCTTCTTTTGTCCTCATCAAGTGGGTCTTTAGGTCTTCTTCACTTTCTCCCATTAGAGTAGTGTCATCTGCATATCTCAGGTTGTAGATGTTTCTGCCAGCAATCTTAATCCCAGCCTGTGCTTCATCCAGCCCTGCATTATGCATGATGTACTCTGCATATAAGTTAAATAAGCAATGTGACAATATACAGCCTTGTCATACTCCTTTTCCTATTCTAATCTAATCAGTTGTTCTGTATCCTGAAAGTTAGTGATCTTTTTTCAGAGAAATCTTAACCTTCCTACCTAACAGTAGGTCCCAGGATTCTGTGGGAGGAAGTTAAAAGTAGTATCACACTATTTGCAGCTTATATATTCTCCAGTGTTCAACAGAAACCCTGGAGTAATAAGAGTGAGTTGTTTCTGTAGCCTGGATTTCGGCTGTTGGTCTCAGTGGCTGGCTGTATTGTGTTTCGAAAGCAATAAACTTTACCCATTTTGGAAGGTTTTCACTTTTTGTTATTTTGGAGTGTGGCTTTCTTTTTCACCAGCCTTTATGTTACAGTCAGTGTAACACTTTCATAGCTTATAACATTTCAGCATAAACCTTTAAAGTCCCTGCCATGAACAATAGAATAAGCTGCTCATGTTTCCCACAGCACTTTCTCAAAATACAAAGCATTTATTGTGAGGTGACATTTCACCGAGATGAGAGGCTCTGCCCATTCCCTAGAAGCTAAGAAATAGAACATCTCTCTTTGCCATCCCCCACATTTTCAGCTCCACTTATTTAAAAACCCCAAAACTTGCAAGCCTGGAATATATTGTCTGTGAGCTGTGATTTATTAATGAGACTCCCTACCAAGCTTTCCTTCTGCTGTTTTAAAAATGTTCTTGGCATTGCAGAAATGCAAACAGTTTATCTTGGAAAGAAACCTCCGTTCAGTGCTTTTGACAACTGTGTGAAGTTTCTTTTTGGGTTTCTCTCTTTCTCTCATAGTGTTTCATCTTGCTTTTCAAAAGTTCAGATGTAAATAGTGTTCTCTTGTAGCATATCCAAGCAAATACTAGCAGGTGATTGAGGTTTCTGCTATTATAACATGAAAAGGTGAGGTTTGTGGAGAGATACAAAATCTGGCTCATTTACTGGTCTGCCGATTACTACCAGAAACGTGTTCCAGTGAAGATTTAATTTTAGCCAATGACAAAGCCAAGAAAGTGGGTTCATTGATCTGGAGATTTCCTCTTCTTCTGTGTCTAGGCCAGACATGAAACTGCCAAAATGATGGCATCTTTTGAGGAGTTCATTCTTCAGTTCCCCAGTCAGTTATCCCAGTCATTTTTGCTTTAAACGTACCCTTGATTTCCCCAATTTTTTTGAAAGCTCTCGTCCTTCCCCCTTTTGTTGTTTTCCTCTATTTCTTTGCACTGTTCATTCAAGAAGGTTTCCTTATCTCTCCTTGCTTTTCTTTGAAAGTCTGCATTCAATTGATTGAATTTTTCTCTTTCTCTTTTACCTTTGTATTTTGTGTTCCTTCTTTCCTCTGCTATTTTAAGAGCCTCATCAGACAACCATTTTGCTTTCTTACTTTTTTTCTCTTTTGGTATGGTTTTACTTGCTGCCTCCTGTATGATTCCCCTAACCTCCGTCCATAAGTCTAAACCATTAAATTTGTTTCACACCTCCACCGTGTATTCCTTAGGGATGTTGTCCAGGTCATACTTGTCTGGTCTAATTGTTTTCCCTATTTTCTTTAGTCTGAGCCTGAATTTTGCAATTAGTAGATTATGATCTGAGCCACAGTCTGCTCCAGATCTTGTTTTTGCTGACTGTATGGAGCTTCTCCATCTTCGGCTGGCTGCAGAGTATGTAATCAATCTGGTTCCAATGTTGGCCATCCAGTGATGTCCATGTGTAAAGTCTCCTCTTATATTGTTGAAAAAGGGTGTTTGCTATGACCAGTGAGTTCTCCTGGCAAAACTCTTACTAGCCTTTGCCCTGCTTCATTCTGTGTTCCAAGCCCAAATTTACTTGTTATTCTATTTACTTGCTTGCTTGCTTACTTACTTACTTACTTCTTGCATTTATTACTTTGGCATTCCAATATCCCAAAATAACACGAACATCATTTTTTGTGTCAGTTCTATGAGGTGCTGTAATTCCTCATAGAACTGGTCAACTGTGGCCCCATCTGCACCAGTGGGTGGTGTTTAGGCTTGAAATACAGTGATATTGAATGGTTTGCCTTGGATCCTCACTGAGATCATTCTGTTTTTCTTACTGTTTTATTGACTATTATAGCTGCTCCATTTCTTCTAAGAGTTTCTTGGCCACAGTAGTAGATATGATGGTCTCCAGAGTTGAATTTGCCCATCTCTGTCCATTTTAGTTCACTGATTCTCAAGATGTCAATGTTTATTCTTTCCATCTCCTTTTTTACCACTTCCAGCTTGCCTTGATTCATAGATGTCACATTCCGTGTTCCTATCAAATATTGTTCTTTGCAGCATTGCATTTCCCTTCCCGCTATCTTATCCACCTCCACATTTCCATCTACATTGCCTTTGTTGTTGTTGTTGTTCTCCATGGGGGTTTCTTGGCAAAATTTCTGACATGCTTTGTCTGCCCCTACGCCAGTATTTTTCTATCATACGTATTATCACAATTTAACACAGTGTAACATATTAAAGAAAGTTAGTATACTGTACTATTATTTGCTACTTAGTATTGTCCTATAGTCAGTTTATTTAGTCCATTATTTAATCCATGTCGTATTAAGTCTTTGTCTCACTAGGCAAGTAACATCATTAAAGGAAAATATAGCTTAAGATCTCAACCTCCCCTCTGTCACTTGGAGGACCTTGAATAGGTTGAGGATCAGATTGCCTAAAAGTTAGACCAACATACTTGAGTGGGGGCTGCTGGTGGACAACACACAGGCTATGTGTATGTGGAGAGATACAGAATCTGGCTTATTTACTGGTCTACCGATTACAGCCAGAAACATGCACCAATGAGGACTTAAGTTTGGCCATTGACAAAGCCAAGACAGTGGCTTCATTTTGGCAGTGCAGGATTTGATCAGGACACAAAAGAAGAACACAAGGTTGCCGTTACCACGGTATGCCTGATTGTGATTCAAAAATGCAACAATCTTCAAGGAGGCTCTTTATGTGAACCCTAATCTGGACATGGAAGAAGAAGAAGCAGGGGGAAAAGTGTGTGTGTGTGTGGGGGGGGGGCAGACATCTTTGGTTTCAAAAGTGCATGATATGTGCTCCATGATCAGCAAAGCTGTTTTAAGCATCCACCCCAACATCTCAGCCATTCTGCAGAATCATTTATAGCAGGATTAGGAGTCATGCAGTTAAGTTACTCATAGTGACGATGAAGTGACCCGGTATGAAGTTGGAACCTTCCAGTGAAAACCTTCATATGCTTCTCAAAGTCTTTGTTTACTGGGACCTGACTGTGTTTTTCTGGTTAACTGCTGTGTAGATCCACCAAGCTCATTTGGGCCTCTGAAAATGCTAGTGTTAGTATGAGCTCTCGGTTACCATTCTTAAAGTTCTTTCCCCTTTGAACCTTAAATCTCTTGTGTGGTAGAAACAGGAGGACATTGTAATGTAGATTTTTTTGTGAATGGATATTAACAATGAAAACCCTATGCTGCAGTTCGTGAGGTTTGCTTTGTTAATATACTATGAGAGGATTTTGATACAGTATTGTATCTTTTTAAGACAAACAGCCAGGCATTCCCAACCCCCCAATGATTTAGGTGGGGGGGGGGCAAACTTTTTGAGCTGTAGGCCAGTCATGTGGTTCAGGAAGCCAGTCACTATGGCCTAGGGACTGGATCTGGGCCCTGACGCCAATTCATCCGGCCCACGAAGCCCTTGACGCTCCTGGAAGCAGAAGTAAAACACGCCTGTATGGGCACATTTTACTTCCACTTCCAGGAGCGACGAGGGCTTCATGAGCTGGATGAACTGCGTCAGGGCCCAGATCCAGCCCCCAGGCCATAGTTTTGGCACCCCTGATTTAGGACCTACCTCTACTTGCACAGTCATAGCTAACTTGCTAGGCAGATATGTTATTATTACTTCTCTCTGGTTCAGATAGGGTTGTTTTTTGTAATGCAGAGGATTTTAAAAAACGAGTTGCTCTTCCTGCCTTCCTTCATAGTATAGCCACCACCCCCCATTCCACCTACTTATTTTACCTAAATTGTGAAATAATTTCCAGTATTGACACTACAAGGTCTTCTCATCCTCCATCATCACCATCCTCATCATCTCTTTTCTCCTCCCAAAGAGAATTTGGTATGAATTGGTGCATTCCAATGTGCATAATATCCTTCATTTTTGGCAGATCGGTTGCTTTGCATGGATTACATAACAGGCTTTTGTGGCAACTAGGTTCATTAGAGGGACCAGACAGCAAAGAAGGAAGGGGGGAAGGGAGAGCAAAAGAGAGAAATGGAAGGAATACAAAGCACTTCTCCCAAATAATTGATGCTTTTCCAACGTTTATATTTCTCTCCCATTCAACGCTTCCCACTCCCTACATTCCTAGTTAAAATCCCTTTTGGTCTAGAAATCCTGCCTTTTGGGGATACAGTAAAACCTCATATAACACTAAAACCTGGTTCCACAAGTCTTCGTGTTATATGATTTTTAGTGTTATCTGATCCTCTATGGGATCCATAGAGATACATTGTAACCACACAGGCTTTCGCGGTTGTTATCTGAAGCATCCCATAGGATCTTAATGTTATCTGATGCAATTCTTCCCCCCAGATTCCTTGATGTTATGCGATTTTAGTGTTATTCGATACTAATGTTATATGAGGTATTACTGTATTATATCGTGAGCAAGAGACCACAGAGATCCTGGACAATATGCCATTTAATTCCTTGAGCTGATTTGGCTGCCTGGATGGCTTTTCAGAGTAAATCTGAATCATTCTATTCCCAGCCACAAAGGTGACATTGTGATTAAAAGAGATGGGGAACTCCAAAAGATGTTAAATGTGTCTTTAAAGCTCTGGATAAGAGGCTGCTTTGGTGATAGATATAGGACACACACATTCTTTTTCTGTAAAACATGACTGCAGAAAGACATTGGTGTCTCTGACTCTTAGTTCTGTCTAACTGATTAGTTAACCTTCTAGGGATTTTCCTTTTCCATCTCTTGTCAAGTTGATATGTTCAGGAGACTTGAGTTCCTTTGGCTAGAAAGCCAACATCTCCAAAGTTCTCCATCTAAGGACTGGAGATTATTCTGTATATGCATACCATCTCTAGAATAAATACAGCCAAGTCTCTGTCTCTCCCCCGCCTCCTTCTCCTTATTCCACTCCTTCTATATTTAATGCAGACAATTCAGATTTAGAGTCTTGTAGCCAAATCACAATCCAGTAAGATACTGTACAGTGGATGAATCTGGATTCATTTTATGTGCCTAGGATAGGCATTTGCAGCCTATGGCTCACAGACCAGACCCGATGCCCTCACCACTCCCAGAAGCAGAAGTAAAACACACCCCACACATGCACAGAATACTGCTAAATGCATTATGTGCATTCATGGGTGGGTGTTTTTCTTCCACTTCTGGGTGGGAAGAACCATATGACTGGCCCAATCAGCTGTCCAGGAGGTGTGGTCAGGCCTATGACCTGAAAACATTGAGAAACGCTAGCCTAGGACATGGCTCCAGGCTAAGATATTTGAAGGACATATTTACACAGCAAATACTGTATCACTTTCAATAGTTTTGTCCCAAAGAATCTTGGGAAATGTAGTTTAGTAAGAGGAAAACACAGGGCTAGAGATTTTTAGCTGTCTATTTATGGGAGGGTCAGCAGGTCAGCAGTTTGAGATGCAAGAACTGCACGACAGAGTGAGCTCCCATCTCTGTCCCAGCTCCTGCCACCCTAGCAGTTTGAAAGCAAGAAATTGCAAGTAGATTTAGGTACCACTTTGGTGGAAAGGTGAACAGCAATCTGTGCACTCTGGTGTCTAGTCATACTGGCTATATATGAAGATGAGCACCGAACTCTAGAGTCAGATACGACTGGCTTTCAAGCAAAGGCAAGCTTTACCTATTCCTGGGAACAAAATTCCCTGCAGAAAGAGGGATGGCTGTTGGCCCACTTTTCTATATACACCAACAATTTTCTATCGTTGGCCTTCCATTTATTTTGGTCTTGAACTCTCAGAATCCCTAACAGTCATGGTTGTGTCATCTAGCTGAAGTATAAAGCAGGGGTTGTCTACATTTTAAAGTTGGGGTCTGGGTCACGCTCCCTCAGTTGAAGGGGCTGGAATGGTGGTCCCCCCCCCATAAATGCTGCCATAAATGTGACTGCTTCCAGTGGCGGTTGGAGCGAGGGTGGGGGCTAGATAATTTGGCACCGTGTGGTGTAGGTTGTCAAACTCTGGAAATTTGTGACCTCTTAATAATCACCCATATCCTCTCCCAACTTTACTGGTTGTTCTGTTTTTTGTTCATGTGTTGTTCTACTTGTGTTTGTTATCTTGATTCAGGAAGAAAATTCAATAATAAATAACAACAAATCAAGCTGAAGTTTGGCTATGACTGAAGAGTCTTCAAGGAGTAACCAATTTGATAAAAGACAGGGGCAGTCCTGCCATTACACAAAATGAGGCAGCCTCTTCAGGTAGCAGACTTGGGGTATCAGGCAAGAGAAGAACGTTGATAAGTTTGCTAATTTATTGTTACCTGTTCCTTATGGCTAGGTAATTAGGTCTTGTGGGATTTTCAGGCTTCCCTGTCAAAAGAACCTGACTATCCTAGGGCAGTGGTGACGAACCTATGGCACGCATGCCAGAGGTGGCACTCAGAGCCCTCTCTGTGGGAACCCATGAGGTTGCCCCCACACAGAGTTTGCGCCACCCCTCTGCCCAGCAGCCCAATGGAAGCACTTCCTCCCTCCACCAGCACAGAGTTTGCTCCATCCCTCTGCCTAGCAACCCATTGGGAGAGTTTCCTCCCTCCCCTGTTGCCATGTTGGCACTTTGGGTTGCAGTTTGGGCACTCGGTCTCTAAAAGGTTCACCATCACTGCTCTAGGGTACTCTGCACTTTGTGGAGGTAGCCTGAGGTAGCAAACATTTGTGGACAAAGAGACCACTTTTGGAAGAGTTGTCATTACATACCTCAAATGGTGTAAGATGGGATGACCAGCTGTTAGCCTTCCAGATATGATAGGATTGCAATTCCCATCATGGGGAGAATGCTGGGATTTGTGAACTAATATCTGATGGGTCACTCTTTACCCAATCCTGCTGTGAGAAATCCTAGTTATTATAAAATACTGTAGTCTTCTCTTCTAATGATAACGATATCTGGTCTAGTCTACACACAATGATGCAATGAAGTTGCTTGGTATAAACTGCCTACTGATGCAACATCATACCGTTTCTAAACCATATTTTGGAAGTGGGGTCAGCATCAAGAAAGAGTGTGTCTTTGGACATTGCCTCAGCTGTTATTCTGCTTGTGATTGGGTTACAAAGAAATGTTTTGTGAGTTTGATACCCAGATAACTAGTCAATGAAAAGCTGAGTGAAAGATTGTGCATTCATTCAGTAATTCACAGTCCACAGAGGACTAAGGACTGAAACCATTACTGTGGACTTGTCTCCTGATTAATTGCTTGGCTAAAGTTATGGATAGATGTTGCTGTAAAAACTAAAGTTATGGTCACTGAGTCATCAATTTAGTCCATATCACTTTTTTTCTTCAAATGACCAAACAGGAGTAGTCTAATGTATGGCTTAGACTCTTTAATGGCTGCACCCTTGAGTTTGGGTTCTTGTAAAAGTCTGTGTTCAGTTGTAGCTAACAGAAAATCTGTTGTCATTTCAGTTGATCTCCAGCATTGAGGAATGTGTAATTAATTAGTTAACTTGTATGACTTTGTAAAATTAAGTGAAGGATTCTTGTTTACAGGTAATCAGTAGCTATTAAACTTTGGATGATCTCATTGTGCTAAAATGTGTAATTAATTTGTATGTTCAAAGAAGGGGGAAGGCCTCCAGAAAAATTAATCTATGAATGTTTGAACACTGTAGACATGTTAATGTTGTGATTTATTTGCAATATTCTATTACTGAGAAGAATTTCTTACAAAACTATTGTTTCAAACATAGTTCATTGTGGTGGCTTAGTGATTAAGATACTGAACTTGACGACTGGAAGGTCAGCAGGTCAGTCGTTTGAGACTCAAGTGCTGTATGAGGGAGTGAGCTCCCTCCATTGTCCCAGCAACTGCCAACCTAGCAGTTCAAAAGCAAGAATTTGCAAGTAGATAATTAGGTATCACTTCAGTGGGAAGATAAACAGTGTTTTGTGCAATCCGGTGTCTAGTCATGCCTGCCATATCTCCACGGAAACATCTGCAGATGCAGACAGCACTGGCTCTTTGGCTATAAGCAAAGATGAGCACCTAACCCTAGAGTCGGATATGACTGGCTTTTGAGCAAGGGCAACCTTTACAATAGACTCTCAGAAGAAGATGGCAATGGAAAGTTTTTCCTGTGTGATAATTTGTAAGTCCCTATGAACTCAGTAGGGCCTATTAAAGAATAGAGATGTGAAGGACAGGTAAACAGAGAAGTCAGGAAACTACTGTACCAACAATTAGTTCTGAATTGAGGGAATATTACGCACACCATCTATCAGTTCACAATTCTCCCAACTTATCCAGTCATTTCTTAAGGATTCTTTCCTCAGCACAGCTCTCTTTTTTTCCATTCTGTTATAGTAGAACCCCGCATAACGAACAAACTCTGCTCCATGGAGACCATCGCTATGTGGGTTTTTCGTTATGTGAAGCTAATGGGAGATGTCCCAGATAACAAACAAAAAATGTTCGTTATCCAGGGTCGCCATTGACTGGGTATATTCCCCCCCCCATAACAAAAAAACCCCTCATAACAATTTTTTTTGTCATGCAGGGTATCGCCATTGCCTAACGAACGCTTTGTTATGCAATTTTTTTTGTTATATGAAGCATTCGTTATGCGAGGTATTACTGTACCTCTTTTTGTTAGAATGGGATGGGCAATTTGGATGGGCCTGGGGACAATGGTGTACTGATGGATTTGAAAATGGAGATGCTCCTCATGACAATCCTCATAGACAGTCCACTCCATAAGGAGAGTGCAAAAATACAAGCAACTGGATCACTCCTATGTCAGGGGTTCCCAAACTTTTCACGCCGCAGGCTGGTCATGTGGTTCCTCCTGCCATAAAACTGGGTCGCTCAGGCGAAAAAGGCGGTTATATCAATCCAACAAACAAATAAACCGCATCCGCAGCTGTTGTAAACACGTTTATGACAGCCGCGGGTGCATTTTCAGCAGTGTTTGTGCATGCACGGGCGTGTTTTATTCCTGCTTCTGGTAGTGTTTGTGCATGCATGGGTGCATTTTGCTTCCACTTCTGGTAGCAGCAAGGGCGGTGTAGGCCTGATGATCTGGCACCGTGGGCCATAGTTTGGCCACTATGTGAACAAGAGGAGGTATTTTGCAAGACCAAAGGCCCTCTGATTTCTGCAGTAAAACGAACCGCTGCAACAATACCGGGGGGGGGGGGGGGAGATCAATTTCTCTCCCTACCTGCTATGAGGATTGTAGCAAAGCTCAAAGCTAAGAGGAAGGCTGAACTTGCCTGGTAGAGAATGTCATAGTTCCTGATATACAAAAAAATATTCTAGGGGATTCGACCTTGTGAGTTCTGATTCCACCACAGTATGGACTGAGGATCAATGTTTCAGCCACAGAACCTGATATGGGCTGCAAAATGCTGGAAGTGGTCCAAAATGGCAAAAGAAAATGGGGTGTGGTGGGGATATTAAAATACAGTCAAACCTTGCATAAAGAGCACCTCACTTAAAGTGTAAGTCGCTTAAAGAGCAGAATTTTCTCTGAATGTTTGCTTCGCTTAACAGATAAAACCAACTAAAAACTCACTCAACAACTAAATCGGAGTTCACAATCCCCCCCCCCGAAGTCACAATTGGTCACTTACAATGGTGTTTCACTTAAAGATATAATAATAATAATTAAGAGCAATCCTGTGGAACATATGCTCATTAAGCGAGGTACAACTGTATTTGTCTGAATGCTAATCATCAAGAGAAAGAGTAATATCACTAGCACATAGGAAGAAGTAATGCCAACTTGTTTCGATTTTCGTTTAGAGCCTTGTAGCCCCAGAAATGTCATTTCTGTATTTCCTGTTAACATGTGCTTCCTTCTGGTGAGATTGCAGGCCGCTGTCAGAATGTGATTAATGTTTATGGTTATTTTTAAAAATCAGCTCTGAGTGAGACCCAAAGAAAAGGCCTGTCTGAGAGATCCCTAAAGGACAGGATTCAAAGTTAGAAGAGGTTACTTGTAAGGGAAAGCAGGAGAAGGGTTAGATTTGTGTACATTCACTCTTTAAAACAGGGACAGACAACTTGTGCCCTTCCAAAGGATTAGCTGCAACTCATATCATTCTTTGCTACTGGCTATGTTGGCTGTGGCAAGCTATGAGAAACCTAGGCAGCATAATAAAAAGTAGAGCCATCACCCTGCCAACAAATGTCCACATAGTTAAAGCAATGGTCTTCCCAGCAGCAATGTATGGCTGTGAGAGCTGGACAGTAAGGATGGCTGGGCACAGAATAATAGTCATCTTCAAACTGCGGTGCTGGAGGAGACTTTTGAGAGTCCCCTGGACTGCAAGGAGATTAAATCAATCAATCCTAAAGGAAATCAACCCTGACTGTTCCTTGGAAGGACAGGCGCTGAAGCTCAAGTACTTTGGCCACCAAATAAGAAGAGAAGACTCACTGGAGAAGGCCCTGATACTAGGAAAGATTGAAGGCAAAAGGAGAAAGCGCAGCAGAGGATAAGATGGCTAGACAGCATCATTGATGCTATGTGTGTGGATCTGGGCAGACTCCGGAGGATGGTGGATGACAGAGGAGCATGGCGTGCTGTGGTCCATGCAATTGCAAAGGGTCGAACTCAGTTGCGACTGAACAACAATTTTGGCTGTATTTAGTAAGCTACTGTCATCCATCCTGGTTTTAAAATGTTGCTTTCATTTTTAGACAGTTGCAGTAGTAGATAATAAAGTTGCCTTCCTTTTGGTCCCTAATGACCTCCCCCATTCATGCACATTAAAGTAGCTTGCAAAACACTAAAATGTTAGATGTAGCACAACATCACTGTTTAGAGCTGCTGCACCCAAAATCAGAGTGGCCATGATAATGCTCAACCCCTTATGGGAGTGGAAGAAGAGAAAGAAGAATTCCTTGTTTATTCATCCCTAACATCAGTAGCTGCTCAGGAAGGTGTGAAGGGCATCTCCAAGAAAGTCACAGCTCCTCTAATGGGGTTTTGACACCTGTGGGAAAGAATCTAGAAAGTGGAGCTCCGATTAGGGACAGTGCACTAGAAATGAGATACAGTCTGTTCCGGCAGCCTCTGACTATGTGGAGACAAGGCACAAGAAGAGTAGAGTTGATGACAATGCAGTCCAGTTTGTGTCCTTTTTGACTTATGAGTCATTGAGTTCTTTGAGGTTTACTCTCAAGTCTCTGGGTGCAGGATTGCAGCTAATACTGTTCATAAGGTACATTCCCATTCTGACTTTACTGTGCACCCTCCCCTCACCCAGATATGTGATTCAGACAGTTATTTCTTGGATGAAATCTTTTACATCCAGCTTGGGATCTCTGGGACATATAACCCCAATAAGTACCTTCATGTTAGCCCTTCCTGCATCTGATGAAATGAGGTGACACTTAGTTCATGAAGATTCATGCCAAAATAAATTTGTTTTCTTGACAATCCCACAAGAGTCTTTGTTGATTTAAGTTCTCTGCACTGTCTAGATTCCATCCAGAATTTGCTTAGGTTGACCTGTCATATGCACAGGAGGCCTTTCTCCCTGTCCCTAGTGACGACCCATGCTCAAGTCTTTTTTACTTTGTGTAATAAACCAGGAATCAAAACGATAGCTAGAGTTCTAACACTTCAATTATGGAATGTCCGCCTTCAAGAGACCTAGCTGACTCCAAATAGGGTCTCATTAAAATACCAAATTAAGATTGGGTTCTTAACCCAAGCTTTGGATCTTCATAATAGTTGCTTGGTTTTGATTTCTACTGTTGATGTTAGCCTGGACTGTGGCTTTGTAATTTACAGGAAATTTATGACTGGTGTGTCAAACTGGTGCTTACTGTCTCTCACCCTGAGATCTACTGATCTAGCGCAGGTGGAAATAAACAGTAGTGAATCTACTTTGGATAGAACTGTTTCACAGAATTTGCAGTTTAGATGGCTGAGTTCAAAAGAGTGTTCCATTTATTCTCTCTCTCTCTCTCTCATTCTCCTGTAGGTGGACGTATCTGTTCTTTCTCCCCCTGCATTGAACAAGTTCAAAGGACCTGCCTGGCTTTAGAAGAACATGGTTTTACTGAAATTAATACTTGTGAGATTCTGCTCAGAGTGTACAATGTCAGGACAATTAGCCTGCAAATCCCTGACCTTGGAAAAGCAGCCAAGGATGATTCCACGACAGCATTTGACAAAAGCAACCAAGCAGATCAGGATGCTGAATGTGCAGCCGATCTTCAGCAGAAAACTGTGCAATTTAAAAGTGGTGTACCACCCAGAGAAATGGTCGGTCACACTGGATATTTGACCTTTGCTACCAAAAGCCTATTTTAGTTGCATGCGAAGAAAGAAAATTTCTGCTACGCTCCCTCCCAGTCCAGCAACTGCAAGTTTTTTGCTCGTCAGGCGCTTCCATATATAGTCAGATTGAATAAGATTATGTTTTGTTTAAATAGCATGTAGGAGCACTAACCAGATCAGCCTCAGCCATACACTGTCATTCTGGAACAGGGCTTGGCTGGCTTTCAGGTAGGAAGATGGATTAGCAGCTAATAGCTGTAGGCTGGCTTTTACAAGGTAAAAGACACTTGGTAAAGAAGAAATGTCAGGAAGGTTTCCTTATGCTTTCTGGAGTTTCTGCATTGAGCTGTCATGAGAAGAGATCTCTTGTTTTTGTTCCTAAACAGTTATTACTAGGTTTTTTTAAAAAAAAAATACAAATATTTAATACACAATTTGAAAGAGGTTCAGAATTGGTTTTGAGTTAATGCAGAAAAGGCTTCCTATACAATACCTCTAATGCAGTGGTTCCCAGCGTGGGGCCCATGCCTCACAGTGGGACTTCAATTCCCAGAAGCCTCAGCCATTCCATTGGCTGATCAGTGCTTTGGGGAATTGACTTAGGCTTCTGGGAATTGAAGTCCAAAAACCAAAGCTTGGGAAACACTGCTATATAATGCTTATATAGAAAAGGGAATTAAGCTATTAAAGATGCAAAAGCCCTACTCTTTTTTTTAAATATGGCCACCCTAATGGGATTTATCTGTTGCATGTGGCTTCTTTGTAGTGATAATTCCATGTGCAGAACTAACTTGAGCAAGACACTGTTTATAAATCTTCTCCCTACAATTATGTTGGAACATACTTTGTATATCCGACTGAACTTGTTTTTACAGATACCTGTTCCTGCAAATATTTTAAGAATAAATTATCTCCAGTGTTCATCCCCGCACCAGTGCACTGAGCAATCTTATCTCCTCAGTACCTGGAGAAAAATGCAGCCCACGGAGTATGCCTTTTATCTACTCCTGGCTGTTTAATATCTCCACTTGAACATATGAATTTAGTTTTGCCCTTTTCTTGACAAATATAAACACTGCCAAGCTTTTAACAAGTTACAGCCCTGACGCTAATCTGTAACAGTTTAACAAAAATCCTGCCAACTGAAACACGCAAAGATAGAGCCGCTGAGCAGATTAAAAATTGGGGAAGCAAAGCATTTGAACTGAAACTGTTACATAAGTGTTCTGTGGCTTCAGCTTTCTTTCTCAGGGGGATGTGAAAGTCTTTACACATACCATTCTGAAGTACTTTTGAGGGAAAAGAGGGCGGAAGCTGCTGCATCATTAATAGGGTGGTCATAAGTGCAATAGGGGAGAAAACCCATGCATAGGTAAATACAGGATCAAGTGGACTGAAGAATGAGCTGGCTGAAATGGGCAAACAATTGAGCTAAAACCTCTGGTCTGTCCTTAGGATGCCTTTCCCTTAATATCAGAGCCTAAGGAGGTTATTTTTGGACTACAGCTCCCAGATTGCCCCAACCAGCATGGGTTGGTCTCAGGAGTTGTAGTTCTAAAAGCATTTTACAAGTGCTCCATAATTTAACACTCTGGGCGAAACCAGCCTGGAAAAGAGCCTTAATGCAAAGCTTTAAACCGAATCTGATTCTTAGACCTCATCCACAGTAGTAAAGTAGGATGTAGAGTCTGTGGTTGTGGAATCTTTTGGTAAGATATTTAATTTATTCTCCCTTCAACCAATCTTCCAGGGCAACTTACAGAAAAAAAGATGAACTGAAAAATAAGGTATGGTCAATATCTGGCAAATAGAAGGTGTGTGGATAAAGAAGCTATTGTAGTTGTTCTGCAAATAAAATATATTTGCTTCGTTTGCTTTTAAAGACATGTTTTAATTTATCTTCTCATAGGAGGATTTCAAGGTGTTTCCCCATCAATACTAAAGCAAGTTAATAAAACAGAAATAATAAAGAAATGTCCTCCATAGGCTCATAAATCCCAGAAAGAAGCCATAGAGAAGTAAGCTTGTTGGAGAATGCACACTGATAATTGCAGCTGTTATTTTCTTAGGTGGGGCAAGTTATCTCCGCAGGCCAAGAGCCGTTTCTCAAATGTATTGGCAGTCCCACACCAAGAGGTGAAGGGTTAAAGTGGAGGGGCACAGCCATGGATTGAACTCTCTTAAAAAATTAAACTGGGGGAAAAAAACCTCACACCCTCAGTGACAAAAAAAAATATGGGGCCATAAATGGACATGAGCACCAAACCTTAGAATCAGATACGACTGGCTTTCGAACAAGGGCAACCTTACAGTGTAACAGAATTCGACAACTTAAGCCAACATTTCCCAACTCTTGGATTTTGGACTTCAATCCCCAGAAGTCTAAGTCAGTTCCGCAAAGCACTGGCTAGCCAACGTAGTGACTTAGGCTTCTAAGAGTTGGAAGTCCATCAGTGTTCCACGGAACATAGTTTGGGAAATGCCGAAGACTCTGATCCCTAGAGCCAAATTTTAAACTTACTTGTACCAAAATGAGGCCAGCATTGGCACTAATTCATCTTCTGGTGGGGACATCATTCCTCAACTCTCGATGCATCGTTGACATTGTTCAAAAGATGGAGTATCTCAGTTCCATGAAGCCATCAGAAGGAGCAATTCTCTGCTGAGCAGATTTACCAACAACATGCTTTCCTATTTAACAACAACAAAATCATTTTCTAGCTTAATTGAAAACAACAGACAGATGTTTGGAGAGGGTGTGGCCCACAGCAGCCCTGCCAAGAGGATAAAAATTGGCCACTGAACTTCTAAACTTTCCCTCTTCTGTCCTAGAGATATCTGGTTGACCAGTGAAAAGCAAGCTGCTGACACCAATTTTTTTGCTTCCGAACTGCTAGGTTGGCAGGAGCTGGGATGGAGATGGAAACTCAATTCATCATGCAGCACTCAGGGTCTCGAACTGCTGACCTGCCGACCTTCCAGTCATCAAGTTCAGCATCTTAACCACTAAGCCACCACAGTCCCATGGCTAGTAATAAGAACAAGCTAAATCAAGGCTTTCCCAAAACATTGCAATGTAGAATTGTTCCCGTTCAGCAGTCCATCCATTCTGTTACATACACAGGTTGCCATTTAAAGTCCTAGAAGGGGCAGGTTTTTAAAACTTTGACAACACTGAACCCATAAACATTTTCACAGCCACCATCCTCTGGGTGGATTTACTTGTACATATGCAAGTGGCACACATCTCATGTCTTTCAATCTGCCAAGCTGATGGTTGACATTTTAACACGTCTGAAAGCTGGAGTCCAGCTCCACTCCTGGACTTTGCAGGAGAGAGTGACACCTGTTCTCCTTGGAAACTGCATTTTCCCTTTAATCAGCACTCCAGACAAGGGACAGCCAAATTGTCATTCCTCAAACAAGTCTGCACATGCCCCAAGAATTGCCAAAAGCCTCCTCTGACATTCTTGGCACCAGTGAAAAGTTTCTGCCCCAAAGCTTCCCAGCTACGCAAGTTTGAGACAACCAGTTTTCAGCAGCTTTGGCCACCCAAAGACTGCTCTGAAGAATAGAACAATGATCTCCCTGTCTCCAAAGCAAAGCTAGACCTTTCGGCAGTTCCCATGGGAGGTCAATCTCATCCACTTCCTGTTCTTCATAAAAAAAGTAGGACTCTCCAACACTGAAATATGATAGCATGTCTTTTTCGGCATTTTGGGCAGTGGAGGGTCATAGAAGTCACAGGCCAGGTTGTACAGACTCACATCTTAACCCACAGGGGTGCCCAAACTTTTTGGGCTGCGGGCCGGTTACATGGTTCAGGGAGCCGGTCACTATGGCCCCCAGGCCGTAGTTTGGTCTTAACACTCCTCCTGTTCTCCCTTCTCCAACATCTTCCACCTGAGGCAGTAGTTTTGCTGTGCCTAATTCTTCCATGTCTAGGCCAGACATGAAACTGCCAAAATGAAGGCACCTTTTGGTGAGTTCATTCTGCAGTTCCTTTCACCTGACTTAGTGTGAGAAAGATTAGCTAGCAACACAAGGTTGCTGTTACCAGGGTAGGCCCAATTGTGGTTCAAAAATACCACAATCTTCGTGGAGGCCCTTTCTGTGTACCACTCTGTGCCTAATGGTAAAGACAGTCTTGATAAGAATAATCACAAATTTCTCACTGGACTCAAAACTGAATTTGTGGAGCATCAACCTTGACTTCCTATAAAATATGCAATTCAAATATGTGTATGAGAGAGAGAGAGAGAGAGGGACTGCTGTTTTGGTGTCCCAATCACATTTTTGCTTATTTTTTCACTGTACAGTTGTACCTCGCTTAAAGAGCATAATGTGTTCCACAGGATTGCTCTTTAAGCGAATTTGCTCTTTAAGCGAAACACCATTGTAAATGACCAATTGTGGGGGGGATTGTGAACCCCGATTTATTTGTTAAGTGAGTTTTTGGTTGGTTTTATTTGTTAAGTGAAGCAAACAGAGAAAATTCTGCTCTTTAAGCGAGTTACTCTTTAAGCGAGGTGCTCTTTATGCGAGGTTTGACTGTACTGACTTTCCTGTCTCAAGACTGCTCAAAAAGAAGTGTAGTCTTCAATGGGACTTACTGTACAAGAATTACATCATGGGGATAGTTTCCTATACTCTGTAATTCAAGGCCCTCATTTATCCTCACCACCTAATAAAGCAGGTCAAACTGATAGATGCCCCAGCTGAGCTTCATGGATAAATTCTGCTTTCAGCCTTCCCAGCACCAGCCTACTAACCACTATATTTCAGCAGCTTTCCATTTAGCAAGCCTTCATTACTCTTTCTAAAAGCTTTGAAAGTTCAGAGGAAATGATGTGGGTGATGAATAGTTCTGCAAAGCCTGCTGTTTTGTTCCAAACGAGATCCCATGGTATTCAATGGACAGGGTTTTACTTAAGCCAGTATCCTACTAGGCTTCCACAAAGCAAAATGTCCCTCCTTCTTCAGATATTGTCTATCATCATGGCAATAGTCTTTCTGTTCTTAACTCCTCAGAACAGTTCTTCTGAGGACATTCCACACCAGTCTCTCAGGTTCTTCAGCCATGGAGTCAGTCTATGTCCAGGGCCTCTTTCTTCCCAGGGATCTTTCCTTGCATAGCAAGTTTGAGTATTCTATACCTTATGTTGTTCCTCATGATATGGCCAAGGTATTGGAGCTATCTTTGCTTAACAGTCTTAAAGAGCTCCTTTTTTTTTGTCACCCAGCGCAATACTTCTACATTAGTTACATGATCAACCCATGATATCCTTAGCAGCCGTCTGTAGATCCATATTTCAAAAGCTTTGATTCAAAATGTCCCATCAACATAAAAAAACAGGATACTGGTTGTACATGATGCACTATCTCTTAGTAACCACTCTTTTGGCAGGACTTTCTGCTAGAGGAAAGCTTTATAAGAAACAAGCCTTAACATTGCAAACTAAATGTGCCTCCCAGAGACTTCTAGAAGCATTTGTTTTTCCAAAACAAAATGAACAAGAGATGAAGATTTGTGGAATCAGCAAGGGCTACAAAATATGCAACCCTTGGACTAGGCGATTCCTTTCCCTGTTCTGTTCACAAACGCATATAAATGTTTATGCACATGAGAAAGAGGCGCCTATGAGAGAGAAGTGCCTATATATATATGTGGTTTTCCTGTTTGGGGCTTTGTTATTAGAGGTTGCATCCACAGTTGTTTACGATCTTGCTGCAGCTGTAAACGAGGAGGTAGGTCCTGAATCTGTTTCAGTGCAGAACCTATTAAGCAATCTAAAGTAAGCCATTATTTCTCAGACTGGCTCAACTACAAGACAGTGATGACAATGTTGCCCTAACGTCCAAGCTCTGACCCTTCAAGCACCTTCAAGAGCTAAGTCTGATTGTTATGTTTTATTTACCAAAATAGTAACATCTCTAATTTTAATACACTTCTGTTTCTGTGGCACACTCCTTACCTTATTCTAGGAAGCATTGAATATCAAACTAAAGAGTAAAAATTTTTATTTTTGTAAGAGAATGTAAGAAATACAATTAAGTGGCACCAGAAGATTCCAGGGAGTCATTTTGATCAGATCTCATTGCTTTAGTTTTCACAAAATATGCCTCATTCCATTCTGAGGTCATTTAAGCCGGGACATCAACTCATCTTGCAGCAGTGAGTTCCACAGATTATCACATTACGTAAAGGACTACTTCAGCTTCTGTCTATCCTCAGTTAGGGTTCAGATTTCATGAAAAAGGGGAGGGAAGTCTTTATTTTGAATTCTCTACACCAAGATTCAGAGTGTAGGATGGAATCTACCCTGGACATCAAGTTCTGGTTCAGGGGGAAATTGATGGGGGGGGGGGAATCCAGCTGTACCTCAAATGATTAGGCTGAGGTATAATTTTATTTACTCCTCTCCCCAGATTTTCACAATGCAGGCAAGAAAATTTCATTGATCTCTGAGAGCTCTCTGGTTTAAGGCCCTGATTGTATAGTTGAATTAGAAATAAAGAGCAAAACTTATGAATAAGAAGGAATTTATATTTACTTGCTACTTGTACATGATGATCTAGGTCACTCCCCTGCTGCTTTAACTGTCCTAGTGGCTCAGAAGCTAAACTGAGAACATTGCATCCATGTGAAAGATAATGTAAAGGTAAAGGTCAGCCTTGCTCAAAAGCCAATCATATTCAACTCTACGTTTCATTGCTCATCTCTGTTTATAGCCAAAGAGCCAGTGCTGATTGCATCTGTAGACGTTTCCATGGACATGTGGCAGGCATAATTAGACACTGGGGTGCACAGAATGCTGTTGCCTTCCCACTGAAGTGGTACCTATGGTATTTATCTACAATACAGTACTTGCAATTTCTTGCTTTTGAACTGCTAGGTTGGCAGGAGCTAGGACAAAGATGGGAGCTCACTCACTCTTGCAGCACTCGGGTATCAAACTGCTGACCTTCCAGTCATCAAGTTTAGAGTCTTATCCATTAAGCCACCACAGTCCCTACGTGAAAGGTAGGTCCTAACAAATGATGACCTCACACAACAGGGCAAACAAAGAGGTATAGAATTATGCCTTCCTAGCTGGTTTTTTCCTTCTCTTATTCATATCTCACAAAGGAACATTTTTCCAATCAAACAGTTCCTGAATAATAAAGTATATTTATCTATTCTTTTTCTCTGCTACTGCAGACCTAGGGAGAAAAACATAGTCTTCTAATGTGGGGGACTGATTAATAGGTAGGTACTAGCAGCTGACAATCCATGATGAAGTACCTAGAGCCTAGAGAATGCTGAATAATTTATTGTAAGGGATGAATGACTTGTACAAGGGGACATTTAATTCACTGCCCAGATGAATAGCAGCACTGCAAAATATTTAAGGACATTGAGGATGTAGAAAGTGTACATTTGGATGTTAGCATTATTTTCAGAGATGGGGTGGCGATGGATTGAAATAAAGCCATGCAATACCAGAAATACTGCTGTCAGTGGCAAATTTATAGGATTCTGGATTGTACCCGGCCCAGTAACTGAGCCGTGTGGTTCAGCCCTGCCTGTACTGAGGAATAATATCTCTCCAGGCTTTTTAAAAGGCTCTTTCCCAGTCGCTAATCATCAAGTGTTGGATCAATTAATTAAAGCTGGAGGTAGGGTCATTCATACCAACTGCTACAGCAGCAGCAACAAAATTATAATGTTGCTATCGCTGCCTTGTGCCAATAGCTTTATAGGACAAGAAAACTATTGGAGCACCAAAACAGGTTGCAGCAGAAAATTTTGATCTTCTAGGGCCGTGATGGCGAACTCTGGCACTCCAGATGTTCTTGGACTTCAATTCCCAGAAGTCCAAGCCCCCATGAATCCGTACGAATGGGTTTACTGCTATTCATCCGAACCATGGCGCCCTTGTCACTCCTGGACTCCAGGATGGACTGGCTGTGAAGACGTACCATTGTAGTCCCGGTGTCAAATCCTGCATGTCTTGTTTCATACGTGCCACAAAAGATGGTTCTGTGATCATTGGTCACTTCATGGCAAGCTAGGATCCACCTTAAACATATTGACGCCAATGGCATTTTTCCTGGAAATGATTTTCAGGAAAAAATGTATACTCGGACACAAGTAGCAGCTGACGACAAAGTCACACTAGAGGAGTCCAGTTGAATCAGTGGGGAACTGGTGAGACAAATCTTCTGTTAAGTTCCAATGATTCAAACATGCCTACTCTAGATATGACTTACAGTACTATAGGGCAATTGACTGTATTAAGAGTCAGGATTTCAGCCAATAATACGTATGGAAGGGGGAATTTTGCTGCTTTCTCACTGTTTCTGCCACTCTTCTGGGACATCCACCCCAAACCTCCAGAGTACATTTTCAGGCATTTAGAGAAGGACTGGAGATGGGGAAGGATTACAGCCAAGTGCTTTCCTACTTATTCCACACTTATAAATACTTCACTAGATCAAAAAATGTTTTGTTGACAGGAGAGTTTATGTTTACTGGATGCCTTTGCTAGATCCAGTCCACTGGGTTTTTAACTACTGTTTTTACTAACACTTCCCTTTTGCTATTACTGTATCTGCCCTCCTTTATGGCTCTTTGTCGTTTTTTAGAAATCAGTTGCTATTTATGGTAGTAATTTTGCAAGCTGCCCCAAAGTGCGAGAGTTATAGGATTTTACAATGTGTTAAATAAGTAAAGTGTTGAAGTTTCTCATTTAGTGAGTTTATTTGAAGTGTCCTCCAACTCTGAGTCTAACCTACATGGAGCTATCTTAAGAATGTGTGACAGGAGGAACTGAGAGATGTAAAATCTAGTCCATGCTAACGATAGAGTAAACTGAGCAAGGGGAGGACTGCGGTATATGAGGTTAATTTACCAAGAATAAAAGCATCACTTCTGAAAAAGCATCTTTAAATATCACTGCTTTCCTTAAAGGCAAAGTTGTTGTTTTTTCAGTGAAACTTGCACAGAAATATCTAGAACTGATAACAGAAGAAGAGTCAAGCTGAATCAGATCAGTTAGCATGGTCCTTAGTGTTTAAGACACTGAACTTGACAACTGGAAGGTTGGCAGGTGAGTAGTTCAAGACATGAGTTCTGCAAGACGGAGTGAGTTCCCGTTTCTGTCAAAACTCCCCTCTCTGTCAAAACTGCCAACCTAACAGTTCGAAAGCAAGAAATTGCAAGTAGATAAACAAGTACCACTTCAGTGGAAAGGTAAACAGTGTTCCGCATCTAGTCATGCCTACCACAACCAAGGATGACCTTTATCTTTACCTCTAGGTTTGCTTTCTGCGATGCTGTCTGAAGGGATTGATGCAACAATGATTTATACTCATGCAAGCAGAGCTGCTTTCTAATGAGCCAGAGCATTGGACCATCAGGTCCAATTTTAATAAACTGACTGGCAGCAGTTTTGGTGCTAGGCAGGAGTCCTTTCGAACTCTGTACAGAGCTCTGAGATGTACCTTGGTTCCCATTAAATAGCAGCCTGGCCTCTCCCTGCTTAACCTCTGAAATCAGGCAAGTTATTCCAAATTTTCTGTCATAGAGTATTCTCATGGGAACTATCCTATCAGAGATGATATTATCAGTCAAAGAAAAATAAAGAATAGTGGGATCACAATTTTAGACAGGTTTTATTATAGTCAATGACCACATTTAAAATAGAAAGTTGAGTCAATAGGTGTCGGGGGGGAAATAGTAAACATTATTTATCCAACCATTGGAAAATTAGTACAAATGTACATCTAAAGACTTTAGCTTGAAGGATATTGTAGTCCAAGGCAAGTACAGTATCAAGATAAAGCATGTGCTTAGCCTTGCCTTGGATACGCCTATATTCAAAAGAAATCTGAAGGTCAGTAATTTGCTTTTGTGTGTACAAAAGCCTTTACGCAAATAAAAGATTCCCCTGCAGTACAGGTAATAATAGATGTAAAGTTCATTTTAATATGGGTAAAAGATAACTAAATATCTTATTGAGTCTGCAAAACTGAACTGTTTTACAGTCAAAAAGTCAGGGTTGAATATCATATTGGGCTGTAGCTTGCTGGCTGCATCCCCTACAGTAAAGGTAAGGTAAAGGTCACCCTTGCTCTAAAGCCAGTTGTATCCGACTCTAGGGCTCAGTGCTCATCTCTGTTTATAGCCAAAGAGCCAGCCCTATCTGCATCTGCAGATGTTTCCGTAGACATGTGGACATGTGGACAGGCATGATTAAACATAGGAGTGCATGGAACACTGTTTACCTTCCCACCAAAGTGGTACCTATTTATCTACTTGCAATTTCTTGCTTTCAAACTGCTAGGTTGGCATGAGCTGGGACAAAGACGCTCACTCCATAATGCAGCACTCGGGTATCAAACTGCTGACCCATATACCTCTTCAGCTGCTGTGAGTAGGACAAAACAATTGATGCCTTCATTCTGTCAGTAAGCATTGCCTTGCAAAGTACAGTAGGGATTCACTTTCATTTTCAGCAAAAGATTTGTTTTGGATGTAACATCAAGTTCAGGGATTCTCAACCTGCAGCCCACATTATGGATGCGGCCTGCGGCACCATTCCATGTGGCCCTGCATCGCCTCCATCACACCAGGAAGTGCTGTGTGGTGGAGGATGGACAAAATGGCCATCCAACCCCCAGAGCTGCGTGAGGGAGCGTGACCCAATGGCCCCTGGCTTAAAAAAGGTTGAGAACTCATGATCTATTATTATTATTATTAAATTCAAATTTATATGCCGCTCTCCTTGCCGAAGCAACCCAGAGCGGCTAACAATGTTACAATAGAAAACATAATATACGTATAATATAACAAGTATAATACAATCAATGTGGTCGACAAGACCTTCATAAAAAATAATAATATATATATATATATATACAGTACAGTCAAAGAAATACAAAAAATCATGGATATACAGTACAAAGCAATAGGGAAAGTCCTCATCCCTTATAAATATTTCAATTATTAAATAGTTCCTTCTCTTGGTACCAGCTATGATGTGTGACAGTTTCAGGCTCATGCACATGTTATATGTGGCAGTTATAACTTCCAGAGATAAATCTCTAGAGTGGAGGGGAAAACATTGAAGCTGTGTCTCCAGCATGACCTAGAAATGGGGAATTAATACATTAAAATCTCAACACTTTAGACATGAATTCTGATCTTTCCAGCTGTTGAGAAAGAATTCATCACAGTTGCTGAAGTAATAATTGTCGCACTTGTCAGTCTTGTTAAAAACCATGCACCAGTTCTACAAGGTCACATGGCTTATTATAATTTTCTATGTCAGTACTGGATTGAAAAGGTGAGGAAAGGAAGGCAGATAAAGTTGCAGAAGAGATGCGATGTATTACTTTTGGAAAGCTAGTCTCGATTAATTGCAGTAATAAATTCACTGTTAAAAAAAATTAACACTACCAAACAAGATAGATTCCTGTTCATTGGAAGTTTATAAAATGGAAAAGATAAGTTATGCTTTTCTGGAACATCCAAGTCCTTCTCCTCGATAATATCTGATCTGTTGTTGTTCAGTCGCACAGTTGAGTCCGACCGTTTGCGACCCCCTGGACCACTGCCTGCCAGGCTCATCTGTCATCTGCCATCCTCCATAGCCCACCCAGATCCACACCCACTGTGTCAATGATGTCATCTAGCCATTTTATCCTCCTCTGCCCCCTTCTCCTTTTGCCTTGGATCTTTCCCAGCATCAGGGCCTTCTCCAGTGGATCCTCTCTTCTCATTTGGTGGCCAAAGTACTTGAGCTTCAGCTTCAGTATTTGCCCTTCCAAGGAGTAGTCAGGGTTGATTTCCTTTAGGATTGACTGATTTGTTCTCCTTGCAGTCCAGCGGACTCTCAAGAGTCTCCTCCAGCACCACAGTTCAAAGGCGTCTATTCTTCTGCACTCAGCTTCCTTAGGGTCCAGCTCTCACAGCCATACATTACTGCTGGGAAGACCATGGCTGCAGTCACCATCTGCAGTGATCTTGGATCCCAAGAAGGTAAAGTCTGTCACTGCTTCCATTTCTTCCCCTTCAATTTGACAAGGAGTGGTGGGACCAGATGCCATGATCTTGAGTTTTGGGGGTTTTTTTTTCCCATTTCAGCCCAGCTTTTGCACTCTCCTTTTTCACCCTCACCAAGAGGCTCTCGAAAAGCAAAAATCACATTACTAATCTGGTCCTTAACTAGGATTGTCAGGTCAATGGCTCCCCATTCTCTCTCTTAAAAAAAGAATCACTAATGCATCTACTTAATATAGCAATAACGTAAATCATTAGAACTAAATCCAATCAGTTTGGGACACATTGCCATGGATCAGCATGTGTCACACACAGATGAATCCTGGGTATATTTGTTGGAGTACATGCATTCAGGAAAGTGAAGCCAGGTGGTTAGCAATTCATGTTGAACACCAACACTTCTTAAAGTTTACATTTAATATATGAGCTTCTACATTATAGCTTAGTACATGGGGTGCAGAAACTTTTTGGGCTGCGGGCCAGCAGGTGGTTCAGTGGGCCAGCCATGTGGTTCAGTGGACCAGTCATGTGTTTTCTCCCTCCCAGAAGCAGAAGTAAAATTCATCTTGCATTCTGTTTTGCAATAGGATGAGATAGATTTTAGGTTGCCGTTTTCTCTGCTTAACCCAGGGGTGCCGAAATTACGGCCCACAGGCCAGATCCGGCCCCCAATGCCAATTCATATGGCCTGTGCCACTCTCATCACTCCCAGAAGCGGAAGTAAAATGCACCCATACAAGTATGTTTTACTTCTACTTCTGGGAGCGAGGAGGGTGGCATGGGCCGGATGAATTTGTGCCAGACTTCAACCTTTCACATAAGGACTTAAATCATTCTCCTTTGTCCACTGGGCTTTCCATTTGCTGAGACCAGAGGGTGAGCCCTTATTGCGTTAGAGCAGGGATGCCCAAATTTTTCAGGCCGTGGGCTGGTCACGTGGTTCAGCAGGCCGGTCACGTGGTTCCACCAGAAGCAGTAGTAAAACATGCCCATGCATGCACAAAACACTGCCATAAATGCACCCATGGGTGCACTTACAGCAGCATTTGCACATGTGAGTGCATGTTTTACTTCCACTTCCAGGAGCGGCACAGGCAGAGTGGGCCAGATGATTTGGTGCTGTGGGCTGGATCCAACCCATGGGCCTCAGTTTGGGCACCCCTGTGTTAGAGGAAGTAGGACTCAGGGTAACAAATGTCCATTAAAGCATGGGCAAGAATGTCTACCTGACTGAGTGAAGGAGTCAGCGTGGAATTCCTGTGTTATTATCTAAAATAATAAGTGTGCATCATACATACATACAAATTCCATTGTGCTGAGCCAGTGAAGCCTGACACCAATGCATGGAACACTGTTTACCTTTCCACCGAAGTGGTGCCTGTTTATCTATTTGCAATTTCTTCCTTTCAAACTGCTAAGTTGACAGAAATTGGGACAGACAAGAACTTATTCCATCATGCTGTACTCAGGTCTTGAACTGCTGACCTGCCTGCCTTCCATTCAGCATCATAACCACTTGAGGCACCACAGTCCCATTTGAATCCATTACATATAATAAAAACCAAGCTTTTCCTCTCCCAGTAACACAGGATTTGTCTCCCTGCATGCAGATCTGGAGAAGCATAACAACTCTCTGAGACTTCAGTTGACACCATGAGATCTGGCAACCCAATCCCCCATCTGTCCTTATGACCAGCACAGGGAAAAGATGGTCTTTCTTGAGTTCTAGTTGTCCAGGGTTCCAAGAACAAATAACAATGATGCAGTTTTCCTAAGGCCTGTTCCAAGATATTTTGCTTTTTATGGCATGACTCATTTACACATGTCAAGATACAGAGTATTGGCACAAATAGCAAGAAATCTCACAAGCGCTTCTACCTACTCCTTCTTGTAAAAGAAAAGCAAAACCCCAAATTAAATAGCTAACCACTCATTGCCATATCATGGCACTCGAAATCTGCACCCTATGGCAATGGTCTCCTTCTGCTAAAAGGAAGGACTAGACAAGTATTTCCCAACCTTTGCTTTTTGGACTTCAATTCCCAGAAGCCTAAGTCAATTTCCCCAAGCACTGATCAGCCAAATGTACTGACTTAGGCTCTGGGGAATTGAAGTCCCCCTGTGGGACATGTGCCCCACATTGGGAACCACTGGAGTAGACCTAGCTGTCTGTTATCCTGCAACTAAACAGGAGAGGGAAGTGCAACACTGGACAAAGGGTTGTATGAAAGCAATCCTAAAGAAAAGGATTACTATGGGTTGACACCCTGTCCCTCCCAGGAAGAAACAGTAGTAGAACAAGAACTGCTCATGGGCATTTGAGTCTAGGTCACAGATGGGGAAAATGCATACAACGTATTATAAAGAGAAGATTGTATATAATAAAATAATTGTGCCTGAATGTCTACATTTATGGTAGATATTGTTCTTGTTTTTGTGTGGCATAAAGTTGCCTCCTACTTATGGTGGCCCCATAAATAAGTCATCTTCAAAATGTCCTGTCCTCAACAATCCTGCTCAGCTCTTGTAAACTCATGTTTGTGGCTTTAGGAATCAATCAATCCATCATTTATGTGGTCTTCTTTTACTGCTGCCTTCAGCTTTTCCTTGCATTTTTATCTTTTCCATCACATCTTCTCTTCTCATAATGTACTACAGTAGGACAATTCCTACTCTTCTTCTGATCTCTTGGCTGTAGTATCTATTTAGATTGATGATTGAACCTAGACATACAAGGAATTTCACTATCCCAGTTTCTTCACTGTCAATATTAAGGTTGTATAGTTCTTCTGTAGGCATGATTTTTTGCTTCTTAATGTTCAGCTGCAGTCCTGTTTTGGTACTTTCTTCTTCCACTTTTACCAGAAGTAATTTTATATTATTGATTTTTTTCTGTCAGTAAGTTAGTGTCATCTGCATCTTAAATGACTGACATTCCTTTCTCCAATTTTCACTTCTCCTGCATCCAGATCTAATCCAGTTTTACATATGATGTTTCTGCATGCAGAGTCAACAGACAAGAGATACATTTCACCCTTGTCTGATACTTTTGCATATGGGAAACCATTCTGTCTCTCCATATTCGGTGCTAACAGTAGCTTCTGGTCCCTAATACAGGCTACACATCAGGACAAACAAGTGCTGAGGCAGCCCTATTCCTTTCAGAATGTAGTTTCTCATGCTCCACACTGTCAGAGGTTTTGCTGTAGTCTATGAAGCTTAGCTTGTGTGTGTTTTTTAAAAAATTGAATGTTCTAATAGCCAGTAGATCTTTGTAACACGATCTCAAGTGCCTTTTCTTTTCAAAGCATATCAGAGAGTAAACAAAACAAAAGACAAAAACATGATGGCACTTTAAAGACTAACTGCTATAACAATACTGTACTGTATTTACTGTGCATTTTGCACCATGCTGTACTTATCTACTTACAAGAAATTGCAAGTCGATAAATAGGTATCGCTTAAGTGGGAAGGTAAACAGCATTCTGTGCATTCTGTTGTCCCATCATGCCTGCCACATGTCTACATAAATGTCTGCAGGCTCTTTAGTATGGTCAAAACAAAACAAATAATAAAAGTCAAGCTTTAGTCATCTGTTTTTGCAGTAAGATAGGCTTGAAAAGCTATAGGCACATAAAAGCTCACTAGAGAAAACAAGAGAAGGCAGCCTATTTTTGCAGCATGAATACATGCATTAAAATTAATTGGGTCTTTTTCTTGGGGAATTTTGGTTAAACCTCTTGATTAGCAAAGTATAAGGTAGAAAAACCAGCAGCTGCACAGAGAAACATGGAGAGAATAATTCAGCTCTCATTACTCCCTGCCCCCGTTCTTTACTGAGTAGTACTTTGTGTGGTAAAAATACTCTGGAAGCATTTAAAGTAGAAAAATGTCTATTTATGTACGTGGCTCTTTGTAGTTATAGTTGGTAGAAAAACAGGAAATGAATTTTCCAGCACAAGGAGAGTCTCATGCTTTGCTATTTGGAGATAGGAAAGGAAGTCTTACTAATCATTTAGTGGTGATATAGACAATCACATTAGGCTGTAAGGCTTCCTTTCACTGATACCCAATATCAATGCATGCAAGATTGCTATTATCCCAACACTTCTTCTTATTTATTGATCAACAAAGAGCATCAAACGTCTGCTCCCAGTCCTTGTTTCCTGAGTGTGCCAAGTGCCATCAAGTCCAAAGTGACTTATAGCAACCCTAACAAGGTTCTCAAGGTGCATGAAATGTTTAAAGAGTGGTTTTACCTGGCCACTGATCATGGCTAAAAACCAGACAAACAAATTAAGGTGGGCTGAATTGGTATCCGAGAGATCACAAAATACCTAGGAGAAGATTTTCTCAAGAAAACTGTTGGACCAACATGGAGAAGAACTGCCAGGGATAGATCGTTATGGACGGAAGTTGTGCAAATGTCGTCGTGGAGACACCTACTCCTTGCTGAATAATGACGCCAAGGTATCCAAGATTTACCTGGTCCACTCTCACCCCAACCATGAGTTTCCAAGACCAAATTCACACCCAGCTCTCCTGAGTCCATTACTATATCTGCTACACTATATAAGCTACCCAGCTTTCTTACTCCAGCCTTTGTTTCATGTACCCTCCTTGGGTCTCCTTATATCTCATCCTCCCCTCTGGAGCTCTTATTCTTTTTGAGGAGTTGTAAAATAAATGTTCTTCTATTTCAGTACTGAGCTATTTGCTTCTTACATTAGCTAAGCTCTGGCTAGGAGTGGCCAACCTAGGGCCTGCAGGCTGGACCGAGCCTACAGCACCATTTCATGTGGCCCACCACCACACCTGCCACTACCGGAAGCGTTTACGACAGCCATAAAATGCACCTGTGCATGCATAAATGCACCCGCACCTGCCATAAATGCATTTATGACACCCACAGGCAAGTTTTACTGCAGCGTATACAGCAGGAGGAACCATGTAACTGGCCCGCTCAGCTGTCTAGGGGGCGTGATCCAGCTGCAACATGAAAAGGTTAGGAACCCCTGGTCTAGGAGGAGGAGATACAGTAATATTTTCTGAAAAGATAGGCCATTCCTTCCTTGCTTGCAGTAACTGTATGGTTAACATTTGTTTTCTTTCAACGTCTTTACCTAATGTGTTCTTCCAATTTATGACCCAGCCATCTATATCCTAGCCTTTTCCTGGGTTGGACTGCAATTCCCATTGTGCCAAGATGGCTGGAGGGCACAGCGGAAAGCTGTTATAGGATTTTAAATGTGATAGGTTTAGCATGTGTGTCCCCCTACATAGCAAAACGCAGGAAAGGAAGGCTACCCTGGTAACAGGCTGGGGGAAAATGCATCAGGCATCATTACTGTTGATAGAACATGAACTATAAAGATGGGTTTTGAGTTCTGATTCATGTTCAGCTCTACAGAGGGCTGCATGGAGAGATCAGTGGTGGAAAGAGCTAAGCCATTTCGCTGATCATTCATATGAAAGAACACTTTAAAGGTCTTCCATGCTCGAAAGCCAGTCATGTCTGACTCTAGGGGGCAGTGTCCATTTCCTTTTTCAGCCAAAGAGCCAGCACTGTCTATGTCTGCAGACGTTTCCATAGTCATGTGGCAGGCATAACTAGATGCAGAACACTGTTACCTTTCCTGTTAAAGTGGTAACTATTTATCTTCTTGCAATTTCTTGCTTTCAAACTGCTAGATTGGCAGGAGCTGGAACAGAAATGGGAGCTCACTCCATCGCACAGAGTTCAGGACTCTGCTGACCTGCCATCATCAAGCTCAGTCTCTTAACCAACTAAGCTACTGCAGTCCTAGTTAAATGATTTATTGACCACTGGTTAAGGTAATAGATGATTTATTTGTTGATCTTCTGAAGATATGTTGTTTTGAACAATTATAGGGTCTAGGCCTACTTCTCTCCTTTGTGACGTAACTGTAACTTTTAATTGGTTTCACAATTATGGGAGTTTGGCCTCATTGAATGAAAAGTTGATATCATATGGTACTGTCATCTTATGCTGCAATCTGTTGTAAACACTGAGTTTGATCCTGATGGGGATCAAGTTTGACTCAGCCTTCCATCCTTATAAAGTAGGTAAAATGAGTACCCAGCATGTTGGGGTCAAAATGTTAATTAACTTGTGAGCAGCCCAGAGAGTGCACTACTAAGTGCTATGGGACAGTATATAAGTGTAATAGCTATTGCTATTATCTCAGAAAGGCTATTGGAGGGAGGGGATAAATAAATTGTGGCCTAGAGAACACTGGAGGGTGGCAGGACAAATCTCAAAAGAAAGCCTTGTCAAGGTATTGTATTGGAATTATAGCAGCTGCCTGAAAACGCTGCATGGTGATAATGTGGAGCTCAATGGAATTCGACTGATTGACATATAGCTCCTACTTGCTACTCACCACATTAGCTAGAATGTCCTAGTACTGTATACTGTTGCCAAGGTTTGTGGTGCAGAATATTTCACGTCATATATCTAAAGAAAGTGGATTGTAATCCACAGTAGGTCACACTGGAATAGGTCTTTTTGTCTTTAAGGTACCTAATACTTTAATATATATATATATATATTTATGTGGGACCCTCCAGATTTTGGTGGGCTAGAGCTGCTGTTCTTCCTCAGCACTGGCTGTACTAGCTCGCATGTATGAGAATTAGAATTCCCATGAAGAATATCTATAAAAGCCAGAGGTTGTCCACATCTGTTTTAGTGGGAAATGGCATTATGCCTCAGACAGCTCGGATTACAAACAAAACGAACAGAAGATGCTGCTACTGCAAATCTGCACAGATTTGTCAACGACCAGCACCAGAAGTCAAATACATCTGAGTCATAAATGGTGTAGACCTTGTTGTATCTTAACACAGACTTGTGTCTATGCCCTGGTGACACAGTGGTTAAACTGCTGCAGTGCAGCCATAGTTGCTGACGTTGTAAGTTTGATCCTGACAGGGCTCATGGTTGACTCAGCCTTCTACCCTTCTGAGGTCAGTAAAATTAATACCCAGCATGTTGGGGGCAAAATGCTAATTAACTTGTGAACCACTAAAGCTATGGGGCAATATATAAGTACAATTGATATTGCTTTTTAACAAAGGTGACCAATTGCTTGCGATTAAAAAAAGTCACATGCATCCATTAACTTTGCAGGTAATGCCAGGGTCACAATCATACAGCATTAAGTACAGCTGAAAACATAATTGCTGTCTTTCTTCCACAAATTAAGTCCCTGGAGGTAAGTGCTTCAGCTAAACAAATACTGTGGCTCCCATCTGTGTTTTTCGGGGGGGGGGGGACCCACTTATTAGGAAGCAGGTCCTCTGACTTAGGGCTTTTGTTTAATGCCTGGGGTGCCATGGTTCCCATAGCAACCAGGTACTTAATAGCAGCAGTATTCTTACACACACACACAGCCTATGGTTCATCAGCTGCACAGATCTCAGCATGTGACACATCATTTTAATGGATTATCAACAGCAAGATTAAAAAGCAATGTTAAAAGTACATGGATTACAAAGAAAGTACAGCAACATCACTCTATCCATTAAAACTCATTTTCCTTTTTGTAAACTGTTTCTTCCTCAGAGACCTAGAGGCTGTCTACATAGGGACAGCAGTGGTTAAGTGGCTAAGACACCAAATTTGACGAATGGAAGGTCAACAGGACAGCAGTTTGAAACCTGAATATTGTATGACAGAGTGAGCTTCCGTCTCTGTCCTAGCTCCTGCCAACCTAGTAGTCCAAAAATAAGAAATTGCAAGTAGATAAATAGGCACTACTTCAGTGGAAAGGTAAACAGTGTTCCATGCAATCTGGTGTCTTGTCATGCCTGCCACATGTCCATGGAAACATCTGCAGATGCAGACAGCACTGGCTCTTTGGCTATAAACAGAGATGAGCACTGAACCCTGGCATCAGATATGACTGGCTTTCAAGCAAAGGCAACCTTTACCTTTTACCTTTAATTCCAGTCACACCATATGGATGTAGAAAGACATTATGATATTAAATTCCTTCCCTGACTGCAGAGCCAAAGACATGTTTCCATATTTACCAAACAGTGGTGGCTGTTTATACACAGGAAAAATCAGGTGAGAAAGAATCATATTTCTGACATGTCCCGGTGTAGTCCCACCATCCAAATTTCCTTCCTTAGAAGCTCCTGGAAAACTCTTGAGCAACAAAAAATATATATTTAAATACCATAAGAAAATTCAGTTATCTTGGAGGACTGAATAGCAGCAACAAATTTAGCCATTGCTATAGAACAGGGGTGCCCAAACTTTTTGGACCGCGGGCCAATCATGTGGTTCAGGGAGCCAGTCACTAAGGCCCGGGGGCCAGGTACGGCCCCCGATGCCAATTCACCCGGCCCCCGAAGCCCTCGTCGCTCCATATGGGCGCATTTTACTTCCGCTTCCAGGAGCGATGAGGGCTTTGCGGGCTGGGTGAGTTGGTGTCGGGGACCGCACCTGGCCCCCAGGCCTTAGTTTGGGCACCACTGCTATAGAGAGAAATAAGGATACAGTATTTATCTTCTGATAGTGTAGGAACAAGGTGCTTAGAGAATGGCATTTCCAGTAAATACCATTCCAGTAAATAAAGTTTTGATTAGATGCTCTCTCACAGTTGCATAAAAAGGGCAAGAACATGGAATATGTGAAAAGGTCTAGTGTTCTCTATGGGGAAACTCTTGGGATAAGATTGCCCTGACAATCTTCCTTGCATTCCGTTGAAAGGACAATATTCAGTCTTGCATATAAAAAGCTCAGCAATAACAAGGAATATTTAGATGGAAAAATATGACAAGACTGACTTGAAATATAGATATCAAAGAAGGAGAGAAGACACCATGGTTGAGATTTCGTTTGAATAATAGCTAGATCTATCTAGCTAATCTGCTTCCTTATATATAACCTTGATTCTCTTTCACCCATGTTCATAATTACCGGCAATTACTGTGACCAACCCAGGACGTTTAGCTCACTATCTATTAATTTTTGCCAGGAGGAACTAAAATAATATTTCAGTAGTAGAGCCCAAAAAGTTGTTGTTCCCTCAGAAAAGATGGTGTAATTCAAAGGCCATTTTCCCATGGTCTGGACAAACTCCACCCACAAAACAACATTCACCGCACACCTTGGGATATCCATTAGCTCCCTTAAGAAGGAAGTGAGGGGTGAACAAGTTTCTCTGAAGCCCCAATTATCTATACTGAAATGCTGGATAAAATCACCAGAATTGCCTTTGCATTATGCTAATAACACTGCTGGAGCATAATGACCTCCATCCATCTGTTGCCAAAGTGATGTGAGGAACAGCCAAAGAATATTTTCTTTATGCGTAGCAAGCCTGCATTACCTTCATCTCTCCACCTTTCCTCATTCTCAGAAACAGTCTTAACAAAAGACTGGAAAGGCAGTTTGTAGCACACACACATAGAAACCAGATACACACACCTTTGTGTTGTTAATTAGTGTGACTGAAGTCTAATTTGTCAAAATGTTAGCATTGGTAGAGAAGTTCTTCCATTTATTACCCTGGTCATTGTCATTAATCTTTATTATCAACCATTGCTTAAAAAGCATGGGCAGCCTAGGCTACTGTTCCACATAAAACCACACCATTCTGCGCACTAGAGCTAATGTTCCATGCAAAGAAATCTTTGAAGATTGCAAACAAGTGCTTGGTTGTTTGTGGAACCTTCCCGGCTTCAAAAGGCTCCTTGTTTTTGAAGACTGATTAGGGTTGAAGAACAAGGAAACAGGAAGTAAAAATTTACTTCCAATGGGCAGTATCTTCTTTCATGGAAGGCAACCGCTTCATTTCTAGAGCACTCTGTTTTGTCCCAGTTAGGCAAGCCTGAGGCTAGCATTGTTGCTTCACACCTTGTTTTTCACATATGCAAAGAATCAATGGAATCCCATTTCTGCATGTGTAACACTCACTCACTCACTCTATCCGCCACTATTTGCATGGGCTCCGTAGCCATGGTTTAAGTTCTCCACGAATCTAAATATATTCCCAAATAACTCCCCTGAAATACCTAATATATATGTATGTAGCCTGTCATTTTATCCTCTACCCCACACTGGGTATACACATATATAAAACCAGCTACAGATGGTATTCAGAGCTGCAACCTGAGATTACTGTAATTGTCACTGTTAGTGGATCAATGGTGCATCTAACTGCCTGGGTATCATCTCACCCACAGATGCTTTTAGACTCCCAGGCGTGTGCATAATTGCGTTGTTCTGTGTCTCTGGGAGGTGGGCCTGGTTTCCTGTCTCCAGCTGGCAGTGACACATTTCCCCCAGGAGTCCAAAGGATCAATAGCTGTTGTTGTTTCTATCCTGACTAATGCAACATGAATTCTGTTTGTGTCTAATCCTCTTCGATCCTCATAGCAGTTCTTATATCATTTCGAGAAGATTAAGAATATTAGCCTCTTCCTAGCACTACTCTTTAGTATTTCTTTTAAAGGAAAACATTACAACAGCCAGACAAGATGTAAACAAACATGACGTTAAATTTGTGGATTTATTTTGTTTACTTTTTGCTCCCCCTTGACAGATGAGATCTATCTCTTTCCAGCAATAAAGGTTTCATGCTGAAGTGTCATTCTTCTGAGTTTGTGGTGCAGAGCAATGTCTGACCTTATGAAAGGTTACAGATAAATTCTCATTAATTTAAATGGATCTGGCACTGTAGTTTCAAGTCAGTTTAAGATGAAGCTATGAGATTCAGAAAGAGAGAGAGACTGAGGAAAAAGATGGGAGGAAGAGGTGGAGCAGTTAGAGTAACTCAAAACGAAACTCTAATACTGTATTTAGGGCCTTTCTAAGATATGTGTGAAGTTAAGAAAACCCTCAGAAGAAAACCAGGCGCCAAGATGATGGTTTACCCAAAGCCCCAGGACTCAAAGGCTGGGAGGGGCATCCCACCCCAAAAGTTTAGAGGGGACACCTTCCTCATCCTATCCCAGGTTGCTAGCTGCCTTTGACCACAGAACATAATTAGAAAGGATATATTTCTTGGACAGATGGACCAAATTAATCCCTACTGACAAGCTCATATTTATTGGGTCCCAGAACAGGAACCTTGGAATCTTTAGAGGACTAAAATACAACTCAAAATAGTAAAAACAAGTAAAACAATATACCCCTGTGTAGGAGCTCCAAGAGCACAGAACAAAATCAGCATAACTAAAATTCTAGCAATAGCAGGAAATACTTTAAACCGGTTTCAACATTTGAAATCTTGAACGGTCTGAGAATTTGACCCTGGAGGAAAAATCACAAAATGGGTGACTGCCCATAAAGAAGTCAGTATATTTTTATACTTAGCTGCCTAAAGATGAAAAGGGCACAGAGACAGAAAATTCAGACAACACTGTTTTGTATATTTTTTGTTTGCATTTTCACTTTTCACCTTCATCAATAGTCATTTTAAGTCATGCCTCTTTCTGCCAGTAATATTCGTATCATCTGCAAATCTTACCTTACCAAAGTTTATTTGATCAGTTTTTGCTCCTGTTATCTGAATTGGATCTAGTTTCCTGAACAATATACTTTATATTTAAATGTTTACCTTTTTTGCATATAGGGAAGCTTTTTAAAAAGCTGGCCCTGAGGCTGAACTCTACCCTGTGACTTCAATTTCCAACATCTTTGGCAGTCCAGAGTTTGACTGGGACACGCAAAAAGAAAATCTGCATCCACATTTGCCACCTGATTTGGCTTATTTGCATAGATCACCTCTCTTACACAGAGCAATTTGAAAGGGAAAATAATGCTTCCTGTCAAAATAATGCTTCCAGATGACATCAAATATCACCAAAATCTTAAAGGCATCAAGTGGAGAACATCATCAATGTCAGAAAGAATAAGAGATGAGATTCATGGGACACTACACTAGGCATAAAACCAGCCTTTTATTAATGCAGTCACTGAAACCATGATGGATTTAAGGATTCAAGATGGAAGAAGAAAAACTGTGAAATAACAAGCCTTTCCTCCTATAGTAAACCAATCACATATATTCTATAGAGAAAGGGATTCTATGAATCCAGCATTTCTAGATCTTTTTTCACAGCAAGGCATGTGATACTACAGAAAATCAATGGCCATGCCAAAACACTTGGATTTCTGGACCTAGACCAATGCATAATGTCTTCTACAAGCTATGAGGCATCATGGCCAAGGCATCTTATCTAAATAACTGATCCGGGGACAGACAACCAGAGTAGGTACTATTGTCTTTGTGTCCTGATTATTGACTTTTTTGATGGATACTGTGGGAACAGGTCATTGTAATGAGTAGATTTTCAGCCTGTATGCGTAGCCCTGTACTGGTGTCCATAGTTCTGTACATGTGTCAAAGGTGTTCTTGCTCTCATTTTTAGAACTGCTGAGAAGGGAGAGAAATATTCAGCTCTACCTGTCTGGGTAAAGGAAAAGCATTTCTTCTATCAATAGCTTACCTGGAAAGGAAGTTCTGTTTCCTGCTTAGTTGGACAGAGACATTACAGTTCTGAGCTGCACTACGGAATGCTCTACTGGTGGAGTTACACCAAGCCTCGTTGTTGGATGTTTTTAAGAAACATCTGAAAACTGTATTCTTTAAAGAGGCTTATAATAACATTCTATCTATGGCCCGTTAATAAGTGTATATTTAGACCAGTGTTTCAACAAACTTTGGTTTTTGGACATCAATTCCCAGAAGCCCTTCCCCAAAGCACTGATCATCCAATGTGCTGACTTCGGCTTGTGGGAATTAATGTCCACCAGTGTTCTGCATAACATAGTTTGGGAAATGCTGATTTAGACTATGCCACCGTTGGATACCCATCAATTGCTATTGTCTGTATATTTCTGGTTTTAACTATTGTACACCACCCAGACTGGGAAAATATCGGAGATAAGCACCAGATATATGAATTACAGGCTAACTGAAGTCCTCTTCAGTCATTGTGCTTGAATGAGTTTGAATCCACACAAGCGGTGTGTGTGTGTGTGCGTGCGCGCGTGCATGCGTGTGCGTGCATGTGCGTGTGTGCGCGCGCATGCGTGTGTGTGCATGCTGGGCCAAGGACCCTAATGCTGTCACAATTTTCCTGTGCCTACCTCTTCAATTCCAGTCAGATTGGTTGGTGTTAATTTCATACAAGTCAACTGGATAACTAAATGGGTTGGTGCAGAAGTGACTATGGGCCTGAAAGGCTCAGCCAGTGGAGTGTATGCTCTGGCAGATTCTACCTTGCTGGACAGGCTTCCAGTAGACCCTGGGGTATTTGATCCCCAGGGACCAGCTAGGCTAAATGTGGAGAGGTGAAGGCAGCCATAAAGTCACAAGGACTGGCAACCCAAATGACACTACAGCAAAATCTTCTTGCTGAAATAAGTGTATATAAAATACTATCCAAATGATTTCTGAAATGTCAGGAATGGAAATAGAAGGCAAAGGATAGAACACTTTGGATTTCGGTTAAATTGCATTTAAATAGATAAGTGACGACAAATTGATATTGGATACCTATAAAACTCTAGAAAGGGCTACCATAAATTAGAACTGATTGGATAGAACATTTTAAATAATCATACAAAATAGCTGCTGTGAAAGGAGCAACATAGATTTTCAGATCAGCAGTAGAATATTTAACACTTGAAAGGATTTCAGGGACTGGATCTGATAGATATATTATCCATGCAAAATTATTTATGCTACTGGCATTTGGCTTCTGCTGTGTCTTAGTGAGTGATTCAGATCCAGTATCCCAACTATTCTGGAAGGCTTATCCTGTGGGATTCTAAGAGTTGTAGGCCTCAAAAATTCACTTTTCCAAGGTTTGCCTAAAATGTGATTTCTGAACTAACTTCAAACCAAGACCTAGCACAGATGAGCAACTATGCATTGCATTGATGAGACCTGCAGGGCAGGTGAATGTTTCCTTCAGCCCCAGTTAAGCTACAATAATATGTCGTGCCCAGCAGTGAAACGGGTGCATTTTTTTTGTGCCTACTTTTATTGAGCATCTAAATTTTCCCGAGGAAGTGAAGAGAAATTGATTCACATGTAATGAGTCAAGGTTGCCCTCCTGACCAAGGTTATTTCAGATTTCAATTCATTACCTTCTGACATGAGTGGGAAGAATTGATACAAAGCCTGATTCATGCTGTTATGCCATAGGAGGTGGGGGGGGGAACCTAATTATATTTGTCAAGGGGAGAAGGTTCTCAATGGCTAGAATACTTTGCCAAGCCAAAACTATAAGCAACAGCTGATCGTCAGCTTAAATCAAGACATCAAACTCTTTCTGTTTCTAAACTCTACTCTGAGTAGCAGCTCCTCTCGAAAGTATTTCCCAGCTCCGTTAACTGGAGATGGATAGAATTCAGCCTGGGCCACTCTGCAAGTGGTTCACCTTATCCATTTCCCTGTCTTTATCCAGGAGAAGTCATGTGGAAGAGTGACATTTGTCTAGCCAACAAATATTTTCTCCATATTGGTTATCTTATTTGTTTATGGATCCTGACTTCTCCTTGGTCCTAGTTCTTCACTTTGATTACTTCAGGCCTCTTTGCTCATAACCTTGTGCTGATATGAAACATGCTCATAGTCCAACAGAAACTCTTCCATTTCACAGTTTGAATGCTGTAGAATTATTCACAGTGCAATCCCAGATCTGTCTGTACATACTAGTCCATGGAGCATGGAGAGGACCAAGATCAAGCACAGACGGGCCTGCTTGAGACTACAGCTATGAATTAATCCCTAGCCCAGGGGTGCCCAAACTTTCAGGACCGTGGGCCAGTCATGTGGTTCAGCGAGCCAGTCATGTGGTTCCTCCCACCAGAAGTGAGATCTGTTTTGCAACAGATGTTTTGCAACAGGATGAGATAGATTTTAGGCTGCCGTTTTCTCTGTTTAAACCAGGGGTGCCCAAACTATGGCCCGTGGGCCGGGTCCAGCCCACCGGCCATAGTTTGGGCACCCCTGGCCTAGCCTGTCAATTAGAAACTGGAGACTGAAAGCCAAGAGGGCTTTGAACAGAGTTTGCAGCACTTTAGCAAATACTGTACAGTAAAGGACACTGAGACCCTCTAGTGTCCTTATTATACATGTCACATTTAAAAAACAAACTGTTGTCCAAAAGTTTGGAAATATTTTTCCATTAGAACAATTCGATTTTTTTTCTTTCTGCCTGATTGGTGCAATTTCCCCCCTAATTGGGCATGAACGATGTAGTGGATAGAAACTCAACAGATGGCTCCTTCCCTGGCTCTAGCAATAAGGAAGCTGTTTCTGATTTTCCATTTTCTCTCCCCTCTACCAGCACACCGATAACAAGCTATTTCTGTTATCAGGTCTTTGGCTAATGTTCCAGTCAACAAGGGTACCATTGCTCAGTGTCAGAGCCAAGATCTTGTTCGACTGCTAATATTTCAACTGGTCACTCTATGTCTGTGTCCAGGTCAGTTTTTCAGTCCTAGCATTTGGGCCCTTCCATTTTTGGACCATGTGCCTGCTTTTGGTCTACTTAGACCAAACGTTAAGTACCCAATCTTGTGGACCAAGGATTCCCAACCTAAGGCCTGTGGGCCAGATCCGGCCCATGGCATCATTTCATGTGCCCCCACCCTACCAAGAGTATTTGAGAGACAAAATGCCCACCCATTTGAAGCTATTGGGACAAAATGGCTACCCCCATAGTGCAGGCAGGGAAATATGGCCATCCAACCCTCGAAACTGACAGAGAGCATGACCCAACCCCCCATTTGAAAAGGTTGGGAACCCCTGTTGTAGACTGACCCTTGCTAAGACATAGCAAAGAACAGCATGTATGTGAATGACAGAGTGTATGTACATACACTTGCATGCATAGGTACACATGTGTACTCTGCATGACTGTTCCGAGCGGTTTCAGCACATGAAAGTTATAATTATTTCACTGGGGGAGAAATGAACATCTCTGGCTGAAATGGACTGAGTTTCAATGTGCTTAATTGTTTGGATCATGGCCAGGGGTTTTATACCCGCAGAAACGCCTTTGTTTGTTTCTGCTTCTATTCTGTGCCTATGTAAATGCCATTTCAGAAAAGGAGAAAGTACATGCTGGACAGGCAGGAACAGATTGTTCCTGAGATGAAAATCTAATCTAATCCTCATGGGGGAAAGTAGTGATTTTGTTGAGCATTATTGGCTTGCTTTGTTTTTCTTCTTATTCTGAGGAGAAGGAATGAGACATGCCTCTTCGTCCAAGGGACTTCCAGTTTCCACACTGGAAGCCAAATAAATAGTCTGAATGTGGTTCCTAGAGGTGTTCATATGCATCTGAGAAGCACAGGAATCAGACTTGAGATACATTCCTAAATACATCTGATATAAGAAAGTTTTTCAGAGGAACCCTTGGAAGAACACCAGCTGCTGAGCCATCCAGTTTCCTGAGAGACATTTAGCTATCAAGTGATATTTAAATTTGGATCAAATTAAATTAAATCAAGCCGATATAGAAAAGATTTTTCCAGAGGAACTTTTGGAACAACATCAGCTGCTGAGCCATCCAGTCTGCTGAGAGACATTTAGCTATCAAATGATATTTAAATTTGAATCAGATTAGATTAAATCAAATCAAATTATTTAAAAATAGCCTGGCTAATGCTATTCTCCCACTTCAGGTTTAGGGGGAAAACCCACTAATTTTTGCTCCTCTCCCCTTCAATTACAAGCCTCAAAGACTTTGCAGAAGTAATGTATGGTAACTCCGTTAAAGTCTGCATCTTTTACTCATTAATTTCATATTGAAGTATGCAGTGGGGGTAGAGGGGTTAAATTGAATTTAAACGTTTGTATTGAAGGAAATGATTATTTTATTGATGGAGAAATATTTAAACTATTTTAAGGATCTTAGTTATGTCTTGGTGTTGCTCACTCCCCACCATAAGCAGCCAGCTCATAGTGCTACTAATTAAAAGCTCCTAAGCTGTCCTTCCATCATTTCCCTTAGTAATGGATTTCTTGTGGGAAAGAAACAATAAGAAGATATGGAGGGACGATATGGGGAATGCACTAGTTAGTATGTAAGAGTTCAACAGCAAACTGAAAGTAATTTAAAAGATGCCAGTTACTTGTCTGCTTGTGTACCACTCATGCAACTAGTTATCTGACCAGCACTTTGTTAATTACCTATTGTTCACTATCATAACCTGCGCAATTTCACTTACTCCAGAGTAAAATCCCAATAAGATTCTGGTCAAAATAATTTATGTACTAGGAGTCTCTAATGTTGTCGACGGCCGCTATTCACATCCAAGCATACATTTTTCCTGGAAATCATTTTCACAATTGATGGGTGTGTCTCTGGTGACTCAGTTAACTGATTCTGGCATGAAACATGCGACCACACACATTACACTGAATAGATGATGGAAGGTGTGGTTGAGTCTGACGTAACTTCCATGCTTGCCGCTTAGCTTCTTCATGTCTACAGTGTTCTCCTTCAAAGTGATCAGTAGCAGCATGGATGGTTTGGCACCAAAGTAGGTGATCTACAGCCGCTGCATCCCAGGTTTGTGGGTTTATACCTGACACCTTCATCATCTTAAAATTGGAGAGTTAAAAGGGACCCAATCGATCATTAAGCCCAGCGCCTATCCAGAAGGCACAGTGGGAATCAAACTCCAAACTTCTGACTTTATAGCCCCCTAAAACAATAGCGATTCTTATGGCACTTTAAGGACTGGCATGTTTTATTTGGCATAAGCATTTGCTGACTGTAGATCATTTTACCAGATGCGGGATGTCATCCAAAGAAGTAACATTTCCAAACTCTGGTCATTTAACAACACATGCTATAGCTTAAAAATATGCTGCTACCTTCCTTTTATTTTTTCTATATCTTCCCCTATTAAGATTCAATGAAGGGCCCTTCATTCAGTGGTGGCAGTGGTGGGCATCAGCAGGTTCACACCAGTTTGCCAGAACCAGTAGCAGAAAATTCTGGCTGGCCCCTTTGCCCATCCAAGTTTTGAAATTAAGTAGTCTTAATTCAGGTGCAACACAAAGGGCTTTTCCCTTGGCCACGCACACCATACCACGCCCACAGTGTAGTAGTAAAAATTTTGACCAATTTGGCCAGGTTATCCTGCTATGGTAAAAGAGTAGACCATACTGCCAGTAACTGATGAGATGCGGGTGTTATGCACGTGTCTCACCACTACTTTGGGAACTGCACTGGTTGCCAGTGTGCCTCCGGGTCAGTGGCGTAGCGTGGGGGGGCGGGGGTGGTGGTGGATGCCCCGGGCAGCGGCTTTCAGGGGGCGTCAAAATGTCCCCACCGGTATGGCCTTCCTCTGCCTGGGCTTAGGAAGCAGGACTTCCCAGGCGGAGGGCGGCCCTTTTGCTGGCAAGCGCCCCATGTGCGCGTGTGCGCATGCGCTGCTCGCCTCCGCCCGCCTGCCCGCCGGGCTGGCTGTTGGGGGCTCTCCACCGCCTGCCCCTGGCAGGCGCCCCGTGTGCGCGCGCACGCTGCTCGCCTCCGCCCACCCAGCCACCCACCCAGCTTGCCGTCACCCGACAGGGGCAGGCGGCGGAGAGCCCCCGACGGCCAGTTGGGCAGAGGCAAGCAGCGCACGCGCGCGCACGCGGGGCGCTCGCCAGTAAAAGGGCCGCCCTCCGCCTGGGAAGTCCTGCTTCCTAAGCCCAGGCAGAGGGAGGCCAAACCGGTGGGGACATTTTGCCATCCCCGTCGGGGGTGGGTGGCGCTGTGGCGGGGAGCCCCTGAGGGCTGGCTGGCTGGCTGGGTGGGAGGAGGTGGGCAGCGTGCGCGTGCCACTCGTCAGCAGGGGGGCCACCTTCTGCCTGGGTCCTGGGGGGGCCTGGCGGCGGTGGCAGCCGTGGCAGCGGCTAGCTGGGGGGGAGCAAGTTTGTTCTTCACCCCAGGCGGCTGAAGACTGCGCGACCCCACTGCTCCAGGTGCAATTCAAGGTGCTGGTAGTTACCTTTAAAGCCCTACATGGTAGTAGGCCAGGATACTTAAGAGACTGCGTCACGCCAAGAACATCTGTCCGTCCCACCAGAGCGGACCGGAGAGGCTCTCTAACTATTCCATTGGCTACAGAGGCTTGTCTCTCTAGCACTCGAAGGAGGGCCTTCTCTGTATCCGCTACAGCCCTATGGAACCTCCTGCCAATTGAGTTGCATCTCCAGACAGAGCTGCTGCCCTTCAGAAAAGGCGTAAAGACTTAGCTGGCAGGGCAGGTGTGGGGTTCCAGTAGCACAGTAACCCTGGCCTGCTGGCTGATTCGATAATTACCCCTCTCTCTCTTAATTCTTTTGATATTTTGTTCTGCGATACTATGTTAGCCGCCCTGAGTCGCTGTGCGAGTAGGGCGGCATACAAGTGTGAACAAACAAATAAATAACAAATAAACTCAACACCAATCATCAGGCACTGGTAAACTAACGGGAAAGTCCACAGGGAGGGGTGAGAGTCCCCAAGTGGATAAATCCCAGTGGTGGGATTCAGCAAGTTCACCCCAACTTGCCAGAACCTGTAGCAGAAACTCTGGCTGGCACCGCCGATCCAAGTTTTGAAATGACGCAAGGCTTTGCCCCTGGCCATGCCTACCATACCACACCCACAGAGAAGGTAGTAAAACAACCTGAATCCCACCACTGATTAAACCCCATTTGAATCCATCTTGATGGAGAGCAGCAGCTTCATCAGTACTGGTCTGCGGCTGAAGAGGACTTTGCGTGTCAAAAGGGCTCAGGACCAGAAAGTGACTCATGGAACTGGATCAGTGGTACCAGTATCACGGTGTGATACAGAAGGCTAAGGGAAAGCCACTGCATTATATTGTTCCCAGGACAATCTTCATGGCTGATAACCATGACAGTCAATATTCAGAATTGGATACAGCACTAGAAGAAGAAGAAGAAGAAGAAGAAGAAGAAGAAGAAGAAGAAGAAGAAGAAGAAGAAGATGATGATGATGATGATGATGATGATGATGATGATGATGATGATGAGAATGAATAACTGAGTTAACACTCAGCCAATAAATAGGGAATCAATCTGCCCCAAAGACCTCTGTTTGACTTTGTTCAGGGTTTTATCTTGACAAACCCCCCCTCCACTGCCAGATCAAGCAAGTACAAAGCTGAAGGAAAGAATAACAGGAAGCATTTTATACACAAAAGTAGGACACTTGAGTTTCAAGGCTCTCATTGTGGGGACACTGCTTACTGTACACAGACCAACACCTGGCAAACATTCTGCTCTGATAAATGAAGGGCATTGCTTGAAATGCAGAAATCTCTCAAGGTTACTGGAGACAAGCACTGTACCACAAGACTTCCAGTCACCTTTCTGTAATTTCTGTTCCCTAGATCTTACATTTCTTCATAGTTATCTCATTGGTGTTTGCTCCTGGTTTGTTAAAACCAGAGTATCTTACCACAGTCGGTGGCAGGACTTAGCAGCATAGCTGATTCATATTACTCTCAGGTGAGGAAGAAAATAAGAGAAGTGAAACATCAGTTCTTACAGTCATTCAGTGGAGAGTCACAATATGTGACTGTTAGACAGCTGGGGGGGGGGATATTATAAGCAGCAGCCCTAAAGAAGGGATTGTTTATTCTTCAGATACACACTGATTTTTACTACGATTTATTTATTTACGTCATGTATACCCAGGGCTGGATTTTCCTATAGGCTAACTAGGCTTCAGCCTAGGGCCTCAAGATCAAGAGGGGCCTATATTCAAATAAGTGTTCTTGACTTTTTTTTATTTATTATCCATGCCACATTTTTTATAAAGGTTAGTACCAATCGCAACATGTTTCATTTAACATATTGATATATACCACAGTAATGATGTATTTTATTATCTCTCATTTAATTTACAAACTTAAAAATGGGAGGTGAAAGGGCCACATAAGTGGAATAGCCTAGGGCCTCATTTCATGTAAATCCAGCCCTGTGTATACCCTATATCAGTGGTGGCGAACCTATGGCACATGTGCCAGAGAGGGGCACTCTGAGCCCTCTCTGTGAGCACGCATGCCGTTGCCCTGGCACAGAGTTCACCTGCCCCTCTGCCCAGCATCCCAATGGGAGCGCTTCCTCCCTCCTCCCAGAATAGAGTTCACCCCACCCAGCAACCCAATGGGAGTGCTGGGCAGTGCATCCTCCCTCCTCTCAGCACAGAGTTTGCCCCACCTCTCTGTAGCGTGGACCGAAGCCTGTAGAGTTTGAGCACTTAGTCTCTAAAAGGTTTGCCATCACTGCCCTATATCATAGGATCTCAGAGCAGATTACGGGGTAAACAGAAAGAGCATCCTTGAAGATTGTGGTATTTTTGAACCACAGTCGGGATTACCCTGGTAATGGCAACCTTGTGTTGCCAGCTAATATTTCTCACACTAGATCAGATGAAAGGAACTGCAGAATGAACTCACCAAAAGGTACTTTCATTTTGGCAGTTTATGTCTGTCCTAGACACGGATGATGAGGATGATGGGCAGATTACAAAGTAGGCTAAAATAATTTAAAAATCAAGTAGCAAAAAATTAAAACACTAAAACGTTTAAAACACTGCACTAAAATCCATGTAGCCTTTTATCTTCAACCCCAAAAGCTCTAAGAAATAATTAAGTCTTGACTTGGTGCTGTAATGATACCAATGTATAAGTCTAATTTAATAATAATTTAATAATTTAATAATGTCTATGACATTCAAGTCTCCATTGTACAGTTGGGGTGCTATGGCAGAAAAAGCCCTGCAGCATCCATTTATGGTCTTCAGCATCATTCATTCATTCACAGAACAAAAATGTTTGGATGGAACAGTTTAGTATTAGTTAGATTTATAGCCAAGAATAGTGTATAATTGCCTTTTTAAATTAAAAAGATTTCCTACAGATTTGCAGAGCAGAAAAATTATTGGATTATCTTCCCCACCCCCACCATTAACTGTTACATCCATTTGGTTTACATAATGTGACTTTCAGTGGGATTTGTCTCCATTTTGTCTCTGTGCACTTATAGTACTGCTTCCCTAAACCTAGTGTCTTCTGTACGTGACGGGCTGTGATAGTCCATGGGACTGTGGTGCATAAAGTCATAAATTCAGAAGCCTCTTGCTCTCAACTAGTCACATCTCTTATTTTAAAGTTATACTCTGCCCTCTTGCATTATTTGTGTTTCGTTTCTTTAAGCCAGAAGCTGTTTTACATTTCCTGTGACTACTGTCATTTCTGCATTTTCTCTGCCTGTCTCCCCAGCAATACAAACATTTACAAGTATATACTGGCTGGACAGCAAAATGGTCTAGATATTTAGCTGTGGAACCAGAGGTCAGGAATTTGATTTCCCTCACTGTGTCTTCTGGGAGAAGAGCCAGTCTGTATAGCCATGGGCAAGCTGCACAGTCCCAGGGCATTCCCAGAAGAAGATGATTTTAAATCACTTTTGAGTACCCTCTACCTAGAAAATCCTTATTTAAAGTGCCTCTCTCCACCCAACAACTAGTGAAATTTAAAACAGACAGTCTTTTCTCCCAGGAGGCACAGGGTAGAATCAAACTCCCAAAGGGTTATCCATCTAGCTCAGGGGTGTCCAAACTTTTCAGGCTATGGGCCTGTCATATGGTAGAGTGTGCCGGTCATGTGGTTCCTCCCACCTGGAAGCAGAAGTAAAATGCACATGTGCAGATGCTGAACGCATGTTTTACTTCCACTTCCGGGAGCAGCGGGGATGATGTGGGCTGGATTAATTGGTGCCATGGGCTGGATCCAGCCAGTGGGCCATAGTTTGGGCATCCCTGATTTGGCTATTGCATCTCTTTGAATGAAACAACCAAGGCAAAAGGCAGACGGGTTTAAATTGGCAAAGGTAATGAAATTTACAAGGGACACATGCAATCTTTGAGAAGTTAATTGCTACTGCTGAAAGGCAATCAACACATACTGAAGGGCACTGCTACTAAAAGGAAGGTAAACAGCTTGCAGTGAGATGCCTTCAGAAACTGTTGAGACCTTGTGACATTGAGGAACTCTACATTTTATAGTGCAATTGTGTTAACACCTCAAGTTTGAAAAGGTATATTGTAAACATATGTCAGGTGTTTCATGTGACACTGTTTGGCCATTTAAAGGCATGGCTGCCAATGTAATTTGCATGTGGTTCATTTTTATTTTTTACAAAACAGCTTCAGGGCTTAGCTTTTGCTCTCCTTACCTCTAGTCTAGTTCTTTTGTCTACTCCGTTTTCCTTCTCACAGGTTATCCCTCCTTCAGACTCCATCTCCTGGTTGCCAGTTTCTGTTCTTCTAAAATCCAGCACTTCTTAATTTCTTAATTTTAAATACGGTGATTCAATGTTAATGCTATTTTTAATGTTTTTGTAAGGTTTTATTTGTTGTAAGCTGCCTGGAGTCACCTCAGCGAGGGGGTGCCCCAGTGGTGGGGTGTCAAAATTTCCACTATCACACTGTGATGTCATCAGTGTGGGCGGAGCCAATGTCATGACATCATGATGTCGTGGCGGAGCCAACTTAATGATGTCATGATGTTGTGGGTGGAGCCAAATAAAAAATAAATAAAATAAAATAAAAATAAGTACGCGCACACACGCACACACACACACACACACCTCAACCCCCCACCCACAACAAACCCGTAAATAAATTAAATAAATTAAATAAAAATTACATTAAAATACACCCGCCCAAACACCACCAACCCACCCCAAACACAAATCAACCCACCCACCTACCCCAAACAGGCAAACACAAACCCATCACTTACCCTTGGTTGTTGGGAAGCAGCAGAGGCAACGGGACAGCCAGAAACCGCCGCCGTGGGAAACCGTTGCTGTGGGTAACCGCCACAATGGTGTGGAAGCCTGGCAGGACGGGGCGGCCTGGCCCGGAAAGGCCACTGCCACTGCTGCTGCTTCAGGCGCTCCCTGCACCCTTCCTTTCCCAGCAGCCAAAATGGCTGCCGGGAACTGCGCATGCATCAAACTTCCATTTGATGCATGCACAGTAAAAAATAGAACTGCGCATGCGTCAAATGAAGGTTTGATGCATGTGCAGTACCCGGGAACCATTTTGGCTCCAAATTGGGGGGGGGGGATTTTTGCTGGTGAGGCATCAGACCAGACGGCTCAAAAAATAATAACAATCCCGGGTGGTTACTCCCCCCCCCCCGGGATTGTTGCTACCAGTTCGGGCGAACCGGTGCGAACCGGCAACAACCCACCACTGGGGTGCCGGTAGAAATGCAAGTACAGTACTGTAATAAACAAATAAACAAACTGTGATAGCTCTTCTGTTCTATTAGATATGTAATTAACTTTGGCATCAAGGACTGCGGTGGCTCAAGTGGTTAAGATGCTGAACTCACTAACTGGAAGGTCAGAGTTCGATTCCCGGGTACTGCATGACGGAGTGAGCTCCTATCTCTGTCCCAGCTCCTGCCAACCTAGCAGTTCGAAAATAAGAAATTGAAAGTAGATAAATAGGGACCACTTCAGTGGCAAGGTAAACAGCGTTCTGTGCACCCCCGTGTCAAGGCATGCCTCCCACATGTCCACAGAAACGTCTGCAGATGCAGACAGCACTGGCTCTTTGGCTATAAGCAGAGATGAACACTGAACCCTAGCGTCGGATATGACTGGCTTTCAAGCAAGGGCAACCTTTACCTTTACTTTATCAAGTCAATGACTTACAGCAACCTTTTTCAGGATTTTTTAGGCACAGATTCAGATCTTCTGCAAGCAAAGCACATGCCAGAGAGAGCCCTGGTGGCGTAGTGGTTAAACTGCTGTACTGCAGCAAGAAGCTTATGAATTCGATCCTGACCAGGGCTCAAGGTTGACTCAGCCTTCCATGCTACCATGGGTTTGTATACAAGTGTAATTGCTTTGCTTTCCCCTGCCATGCAGCTGACAGGCTTTGATTCCACGTGTACTACTTAACATGTTATTGATTCTATTTATCCATCACTATCAATAGACTTACAGTATTATAATCAATTTACTATCTGGCTGGACATCCCGCTATGGTAATGGAGTAGACCGTACAGCCAGGGATTCAATACCTGGGTAGTGGTAAATAACCTGACTCCCTAAAGGGGCCAACACCTTCAGGCAGATTAGCCATTTTAGGTGGGGTGATGGTCCCCCTCAGTGGAGAAAATGCCACTGGAAATCATCATATTGGGCCCAATGGCAAAATGAGCAGAGAAGGAACTACAGTACTTCACTATTCTGATTCCCAAGGGTAATGGAGGCCATTTTTCCTGTTTGTCATTCTTTTTTCAGAATCCAACCGCACAATGCGGTTGAGGATGGTGGAGGCAGGTTTCAGGTGAAACTGAAGCCTCTAGTTTGGACTTGCACATTGGCAGCAGATCCTTAATTACAGTCATACCTCGCATAAAGAGCGCCTCGCTTAAAGAGCAGAATTTTCTCTGAATGTTTGCTTTGCTTAACAAATAAAACCAACCAAAAACTCGCTTAACAAATAAATCGGGGTTCACAATCCCCACCACCACCAGAAGTCACAATTGGTCACTTACAATGGTGTTTTGCTTAAAAAGCAAACTCGCTTAAAGAGCAATCCTGTGGAACGCATTATGCTCTTTAAGCGAGGTACAACTGTATATGACCTTACATGCGCCTTCCATTTCTATTATTCTATGACTTTAAGACTTTCCACATCCTTACTAATGCTAAAAGATATATTTTACAACATGGAAAGATAGATGCCCGCTATCTGTAATCCAGTGAACAGAAGATGCTAGCATATGATTGACATATGAACGTATGACTATAGGTAACAACTAGGCATGAATATTTAAGATCCTGAGCTTGATGACCAGAGGAGCCATTTGAGACCTGAATGCTGCACAATGGAATGCCCCCCCCCCCAACCTCTGTTCCAGCTCCTGCCAACCTAGCATTTCGAACGCAAGAAATTGCAAGTAGATAAATAGGTAACACTTAAGTGGAAAAGTAGCGTGTTCCATGCACTCTGGCATCTAGTCATGCCTAGCACCCTAGCATTTTTGCCCCCAACACACTGGGTACTCATTTTACCAACTTATGAAGGGTGGAAGGAAATGTCTACAGATGCAGACAGCACTGACTCTTTGGCTGAAAATGGAGATGAGCACTACTCCCTAGAGTCAGACAGGACTGGCTTTTGAGGAAGTGAGACCTTTACCTATTTTATATAGGCACAGTCTTTGTTTGTTTCTTTCTCTCGCCCCTCTTTTTTTTTCTTTCAGAAAATATTCTTATTTTTCTAGCCCTATTGTATTTTTTCAGATGTTTATTTTTGCTGTTTGTTATTAAATTATATTTTAAAATAGAATTTGTTACTCCAGCTATAAAACTGGGGACTTATTATTGTCTTATTCTCCAAAAACCTCAAGGTGATATTGAGATGAAGAATGAAATTAGGGAGACAGCCAAGGGAGGACATTATGTTATAAAGGTTTATTTCAATTACCCTCACATAGACTAGATAAATGCAGTGTCCTAATAATGTCAGAGATGAAATTGGTAGACAGTCTAAATGGCTGTGTCCTAGAATATGAGGTCATGGAACTGACCCAATGGGATCAGTGATGCCAATAACTGGATTGAGATGTAAGTGTTGTTCAGCTGATGAAACAGTGACCAAGATACTGTACTATCAAATTCCAACTTATCTTCAAGTGGATCATTGCTTTAGAACAGGGGTTCCCAACCTAAGACCAGTGGGCCGACTCCAGCCTGTGGTGCTATTTCATGTGTCCCCACCCCTCCAAGGGCATTTGAGAAGCAAAATGGCCACCCTGTTTGAAGCTGTTGGGACAAAATGGCCACCCCCATTGTGCAGGCAGGGCAAAATGGCCATCCAGCCCTCAAAGCTGACTGAGAGAGCGTGACTCAGCCCCCAGCATGAAAAGGTTGGGAACCCCTTCTTTAGAAGTTCAACAGTATTAGATGTGACTTCAGATGAAAACTTCTCCATGCTGAAATGAACGGTAAAAGGAAGTGGAAAGGGGATGTCAGCAGGGTCCATGATGATTGCAGTTATATTTAGCGTTCATTCAATGTGACAAGCAATTTCTGTTCCCTTCAGTAATTATTTGTTTTACTTCCTCCTGTGCTACATTTTCTGGTCTTTTCTCCGTGTTTCATTACTCATACATACATCCATGCATATTGTTTATACTTCTTCCTTTCCTATTAGGTGTTGGTTCTAATTATGGCCTTTTCATTTGAGACGCAGCAACCCAGTTCAATGATAAGCTGTCTTCTTCTGTCAAAAGTTATTCTCTACTTCTTTTCCCATTTATTTCATGTTGAATGAACAGCTCTAACAAAATGAACTTTCATCTCTCATTATATGGTTGAAATCAGTGGTGGGTAGCAAAAAAATTTCACTACCACACTGTGGGCGGAGCCTACATCATGGGTGATCTAGTCATGCCTGCCATATGGCCATGTATACATCTGCAAACACAGGCAGCACTGGCTCTTTGGCTGTAAATGGAGATGAGCACTGCACCCTAGAGTCAGATATGACTGGCTTTTGAGCAAGGGAGACCTTGAACCACTTGCAGGCACAAAACCTGATGTCAAATATGAATACCAATCAGGGATCTTCTGTTATTAGGAAAAGGTTGCCCTTGCTCGAAAGCCAGTCATTACCAACTCTAGGGTTCAGTGCTCATCTCTGTTTATAGCCAAAGAGACAGTGGACTTGATCCACAAAAGCTCACATTAAAATACATCAGTTAGTCTTTAAGGTGCCACAATGTTTTTGTCTTTTTGTTTTGTTTACTCTCTGATATGCTTGCACAGAATAAAACTTTTTAAATGATAGCTTTGTTAGTCTGGGCAGGGCAGGGAAGTGGGGCTGGCCACCTAATTTTGCTAAAAAAAACCCTACCCGAAGGCCACACAATTCCGCCACCCCCCTGCCCAAAGGCCACACAATTTTGCTACACACACACACCCTGCCGGGGTGGGTGGGTGCAAACCTGTTGCTGCCCACCACTGATTGAAATATTCCTACTTTCTGCATTTTATGTTTTATGATTTCTTGATTGTTATTCATTCACTTTAGTCCTACTTTGCTGATCATACTCTTAGCTCATGAAATTCTTAGCATCTAATGACAAATCTGTATTTCAGGTTATTCTTTTTATAATTACCTAGGTTGCTGTCTACAATTCCATGCCACACGGTAGAACCAAGAAAACATAGCACTGCATAATTTGTATTTTATAGCCCCATTTTAAGTTTTGTTATATATCACATTCTTCATCTTACAGATGCAATTGAGGTATCTGTTCTGTATTTTACTGTACAGTTAATCATCCCCTTATTCATTGAGCCAAATTCCAAGATACTCATTTGTCAACATGATCCACCTTTTCACTTTTAGACCTTTAACTACATTTCTTGGGCTGCTTGCTTTTTACTGAATACCATGAACTTGGTTTTCTAAACATTTATTTTTTCAGACAGGATTATTGATTTCCTTCACTGACTTTATTGAGGACTTTGCAAACCATCTAAATCACCAGCTAATAATATTGACTTTTCTGTATATCACATGTCACTGATAGCCTCTCCGCTTGAGAGTGAAACAGCCATTGAGTTAATGAGCATTTCTCTAAAGATGTTCTTGAAGTAATGGCAAGAGTATACTTTCTTGTGATATTCTTCTTCTCTTCATCTCATGTCCTCTGTTATCTTACCTTCAACATTCACTGCAGGTTTTTGTTACAAGTACAGACTGCTGATTACATGAATATCTCCTGAAACAAGATCTTCGTTTTCCAGTAGCTTCACTAATTTGCCATGATTTTGTCAAAGACTTTCTCATAATCAATAAAACAAACATACATATCCATGTTGATGTTATGGTACCTTTCCTTGTTACATCAGTAGATGTTTATCCCAATGCTAGCCCTACACAAAGGTACAGGGGTTTTGTCATATTAAGAGTGGGAAATATCCCCAAATGGGCGTTATAAAAATGCAATAAATAAGTGCCACATTATCTTACTGGACAATGTGCTTCCTTACAGCCATATGTCTGTTAACTAGACCATACCTTTTGTGGAAACCCGGATTCCCATATAAGCTTCCAGGTCAAGGTGGCTTACTGGTCTTAGTGACTAGAAGACATTTACTGTACTTGCGAATACAGACTATCTGTGTTTCACTCTCTCCCCTTCCTATACATCAGTATAGCATAGCATTAGCTGGGCAGTAGCCTTGTCAAGCATACCAGATTGCTATAGACCTGTAGAAAGGCTCTACCACTTTCTCCTCAAAGAAAACTTGATCATCTATATCCACTCTCTTAACTTTATCCTAAGAAAGAACTCCCAGCTTTCATGGTAATTAAATTGGTATTAATTTGTTGTATTTGTTGCTTAGATTTATCTTTCATGCTGTTTGCATGAGTATAGAAGAATCTGACATCAATTGAGTGGGTATGTATGGATAAATTTGCTGATAGGAATAGAAAAATGACCAAAAGCATTTAAGTATGGTATTACCCCATGTCATTCTTAACATTATCCTTGAATTATATAAGAGCAGCACCCCAAAACAACAATAACTAGAGACAGAAGCTGCTGGTAATTAAAAGGCAGTTATTGAACATCTTATTTGATCCCATAGAAGAAAGGGAATTTTAAATTAACTTGAGGTTTCTATGCCTAGCCTTGTTATTTTAACACTTCTTACTATGAAAATGCCTGAGATATCTATAATCTACATACCATATAGCAGTGCCCCCTACTGTGGGCTTAAATCTTGAATCAAAAAAAGAGTAGCAGCTAGTTGAGTTCTGGTATTATTATTTAAAAAAACAAACATGTAATTGGCTAAAATTTTAAACTTCACATGGAGTTTTCTATTTTGAAATCCTGCCTCGTTTCTCAACATTTTTAGTGGCTTACTGCAAAAAAACACTACCCAGTAACCTAAATTTCAAACCTACAGTGGTCTTGACAGGAGAATGAAGAAGATGTTTCATTTGCTTGTGCTAAAACCAGTGGTATTTAGAACCAATTAGATCAGGGGTTCTCAATCTTTTTAAGGCTTGAGCCAAACCACACCTCCCCAGACAGCTAAGCAGACTGGACTGGTGGTTTCCCCTACCATAAACACTGCCGTAAAACACATCCATGGCTGTCGTAAATGTATTTACAACAGCTGCGGGCACATTTATGGCTGTCATAAATGCATTCACTTCCACTTCTGGTGGTGGGGGTGGCAACAAAATGGACCACATGAAATGGTGGCATGTGCCGAGGCCCGTCCACAGGGCGTAGGTTGAAAAACCCTGACTTGGATGTAGAGTGTCTTAATTCATGTGACAAAGTTGAACTCTGCAACTGTGTAAGAATTATTACCCACTGTTTTAGGGATTTTCAAACCTTGGTCTGATTTCCTTAGTGGAAAGTTTGGTAATGGCAGGTGTGTTTCATTAGAATATAATGGTTGGAACAGACCAAAGACTTGGGTAATCTAGGTAATGCTGGCTGAGTAGCTACAGACCAGAAAAAGCAACTTTTCCAAATTCTGATTACCAGAATAAGCCACAGAAGCCTTGGGCAAAGAAGCCTCTTCTTTGGCAGCACACTGAGATGAAGTATAGAAGTACAGAAGTTTCCATTTCCATGTTTGTTTAATGGTGGTTTGCTGCCCAGTCAGAAACTGACAAATCATGGTTAATCTTTATTGTGGATTGCTGAGAAAAGCCAAATTTAAACTATGATAATATGAAGCTGGGTTGTTAGAATACATTGTTATTAACCCCATTTTATGGTACTGACAATATAACTAAATTATGTTTACTGTGTACTCAAACTAGAAGTTTCTTACCTCCTTCTTATTACTGAAGAAGACTGATGTGGCTCATCCTCATAGAACTAAACCATGGTTTAGGGTTACTTGTGAACTTTTCAACAGTGGGTATAAGATAAGCAAGTATTTCCTGTACTTTTATCAGATGGACTTTGCTTATGCACAGTTTTTTACTTGTGTGCAATTCCATCAAGCAGATCTGATTGCATTAAAATACTTATCATAGAGATCAAAATCAGAGCAGCACAGCAGGATCTTTTAGCTGTTAATACATGATGGCAGTCAAGCCATTAGCTCAGGGGTTCTCAAACTACAAGCCCACAGGGTGGATCTGGCCTGCAGCACCGTTTCATGTGGCCCACATCGCCACCAGAAGCGGAAGCATTTGCAACAGCCATGGATGTGTTTTATGGCAGCATTTACAGTGGGGAACCACCAGTCCAGCCCACTCAGCTGTCTCAGGGGGTGTGGTCCGGCCCATGGCTAAGGTTGAGAACCCCTGCATTAGCTGTTCTGCTTGTACTGCATGAGTGTGAGATCATAACAGGCAGCACTCAGCACCTAAGAGTTCTTGAGTATGCATAGGCTAGCTGCTAGGTCTTTTATCTTCTGGAAGGATAATCAGGACTATTCATTAATATCTACTTGGATTTTCAGGCACATGTTGTCCAAGGGAGGACTTGTAAAATGTAGCATGGGGAGGCATAGTTGAATGGTTTTCAGACTCGCTCACATCAAGAATCTTTTCTACTCAGCTTTTAGCAGGCCTTGTGCATCAAAGACACCTGTATGCAGCAAAAGGTCTAACCTTTTCTGGGACTTCTAGGATAGTGGTTTTCGTCAAGTCATACCCAAAAGAATGGGTGATGGGGTTTCCATAAGAGGTTACAAAGAATTCACTCTTCCTTGACCCACACTTAAGATAGATTTTAAATAAATAATTAACTCAAAAGAGTAAATAAAATATTTATGGAACAGCAATAAATCCACCAGTAATAAAAGACTTCAATCTGTTATATTCCAAAATCTCAGACTGTGGATGACCTCTGGGAATAAGTACAGTACTGTACAAGGGAATTCAATTAAACCTACATCCATAGACTTTCCTCTGGAGCTTGGCTGCAGACATTGTTGGGTTGGTTTTTTTAAAAGGAACTTATCATTAAGAATGAAATATTCCAGCACCAAATAGAGTCATTTTATTTTCTATTTTGGTGAAGAATGAATTATAGTAACACTTAGCAGATACAAGACTGGTTGCGATGCCATTTAGAGTTCAACTGTCATGAGAGTTCAAACTATTTAGGCCAAAAATAGAACAATCTATTTTCAATCATAAAACTATTTACAGGATTCAAAGCCATCAATAATGTGCTTGGCTCTCCTACAGCTAAAATGTCTGTACTTCTGTTTACATCAAGGACATAGAAAGGATAGTAAGTTTGTAAAAACATGTACATTGTCCATTAAAGTTGGCTCAGATGAAAACACTGGGTAAATGATATTAGTGCTTCAAATGTAATATTTGTACAGTTCATTTTCGTCAGAAATTAGGAAACAGCTAATCAGATAGATGCATTCTTCACTGCCTGGGATCTCAATCAGAAAAGAGAGAATTTTAGAATAATGGGAACCCTCATGCAACCGGGCACTTCAGCAGCAAATAATTATGAAAAATACATAATCATCCTCATCATCTTGATGGTGATTGAACACTTTGACTAAGTATAATGTTGTTGTTGTTCAGTCGCATAGTTGAATCCAACCCTTTGGAACCCCATGGTCCACTGCACTCCAGGCACCCCATCCTCCACCATCCTCCCCAGCCCACTCAGCCATTGTGCCAACAATGCCATCTAGCCACCTCCTCCTCTGCCACCTCCTTCTCCTTTTGCCTTCAGTCTTTCCCAGCATTAAGGCCTTCTCAAGTGAGTCCTCTCTTCTCATTTGGTGTCCAAAGTACTTTAGCTTCATCTTCAATATTTCTCCTTTCACGGAGCTTTCAGGGTTGCTTTCCTTCAGTATCGACTTATTTGATCTCCTTGCTGTCCAGGGTACTCTCAAAATTATCCTCCAGCACCACATTTCAAAGGCACCTATTCTTCTGCACTCACCCTTCCTTATGGCTGAACACATGTACCCTATGTACCCAATGTACCTTATGACATGTATCCTATGTGCTTATGGCTGAGCACATGTACCCTAGAATATAAGGGCTCAGTACTAAGTTGTTCTGTTGTGTCACAGAAGACGTTTACCCAACCAAGATGCAAGAAGTGATTTTGAATGCATCGCATTCAACAAGTTCATATTTAGCAGACCTTGAGAAATAGTGCTGCATGCTCTATTGGAAACACCTATTAATCATAGGATACAATTTACAAAGCAAGCCTTAATAATAGTTTTAAGTATAGTGGTATGGCAGTTTGGTTTAAAATTTTAAAAGAGGGAAGGGGAAAAGTATAGAAGGGAATGAGCTTGCTCAGTAATATCTAGTAACGTTTTACACAGAAGCAGTGCATCCTTCTCTCCGATGCAAAGCCTGGGTTTGTTTACTTGTGATTCTTTGCAGGAAAGGGTATCATGAGGAAGCCACTAAACTACAGGCAGCCTTGGCAGAATCCGTAACCACCCAAATAACTCCTTTGCTCTGTTCCTTTATGCCTATAGTCAACTCTTTCTGTGGATTGACACATAAATATAATGGATGAATACCCCTGTTGCTAAGGATACCTCTGAGCAGTTTAACAGATTGCAGCTCATTAAACATTCTTCTAGAAGGAGGAAAGCAGCTGGGGGTTACTTTAAGCAGTCAGATGCTTCCCTCTTTGCTTTTATGCCCTTCGACTGGCACCTGTCTGATCCGGTCATTTCTTTTGTGAGCTAAGAATCTTTCTCAGCATTTTAAGGGCATAAAGTGCAAAGGCCATGAATGGCCTATTACATCTCTCTCCACCGCCTGCCTCCTCATTAATTTGAGTAGGCAAATAGCAGTTATGCATTTAATTTGTTTTTAAAAAAACATTTTTTTAATTTCCTGAATGCACATACAGTGTCTGTGCCAATAACCAACAAAAGGGGTTGAACTGCACAATTCATCACAGATTCTCTTGCCTTTGCAGAAGACAATTATAGGACTTTTAAAAAAATACAGGACAATGGAAATAAATTCCTCATTCTTTCCTAAGAGATGGAGCCAGTAGCAAAGCCAATCTGCCCTAATTTCAGAAATCCAGTATACACATAGGACTAGCAACAAAATGCTGCAGTGTCAGTTCAAGTGTGCTCCTTTCTAGCATACTCCATTTCATTTTGCCACTTCTCAACAGTCAATCAACATAAAATGCCCACTGAATATTAATCAGGCTTCATGAGAATAGGGTGTGTGTACATTTTTTCCTTCTTAATTTTTGTTTCAGCTTCTATTTTTCGGTTCCTCTGCACTTGCTGAAACCTTCTTCGCATATTAAACTGTGATATGAGTGTGCCATATAATAAATAAACAAATCTTTGTATGCTGCCATTTTAGCAATCTAGAGATACTTTGAATAAATGGGGCTACCTGGTTCTTATCTTCTCTCATGTTGAGATCAAACTTTATACAGTACAGTACTGCCAGAATGAAACCATCTTCTTGGCTTTGTCCTTTGCCAAAATTAAATCCTCATTGGTACATGTTTCATGTAGTAATTGGTAGATCAGCAATCGAACCAGATTCTGTATCTCTGCACATTCACACAGTGCGAGCGCAGAAGAGAGAGGATTCGCTTGAGAAAGCCTTGATGCTGGGAAGGGTGGAGAGCAAAAGAAGAAGGGGGCGGCTAAAAATGAGATGGCCAGATGGTATTGTAGACACAATGGGCACAAAGCTGAGCGAGTTGAGGAGGATGGTGGAGGACAGAAGTGCCTGGCGGGCAGTGGTCCATGGGGTCGCAGAGGGTTGGAATCGACTGTGCGACTGAACAACAACAAGTGATGTAGGGGTGATCAAGTTCCTCAGCTATATCCTCCTCTAATGTTACTCCTTGCTCAGTGATCTCCGTCCTCCATCTTCTAATTTGTTTTTGCTCTTGTTCTTACCAGGATCTAAGTCGGCAAACTTGAGGCACATATCCAGTCAGAGGATATCAAAGGATACCTGGTGATGTTAGCCCTCTGCAACTATACAGAGGTACAGGCAACTACACACATGTACACCTGTGCCCCTTGCACTCTACTCATTGTACATTTGCAAACTCATGACAGTGTGACAGAATGCAATGGGTTTCCAAAGTTCTCCCACCTCCCTGGAGGCAGCAGCAAGCCAAAATGTCAGGATTCAAATCCCGATGTTCTCGCTTCCTGCAGCCTCCAGGGAAACAGGGCTTTTTTAAACATTGTGCGTTCAATGTATCGCACAACGTTAAAAACCGAATAACGACGGGACTTGTGGAACCAAGTCATAACGTTATTCGGGGTACTAGTGTAATACATAAGCACTCTATGTGTCTAAGGGAAAAGCTCATACTGAAATAATATATATCTGTTATTCTTTAAGATGCTACAATGTGGTGTTCATTGCTTCCCTCGTTCCTTTTTTAAACTTTTACTTTTTTATTTGTGTGATTCTTTAGCTGGAACTGCAGAGAAGGGGAGAGTAAATACTAGTGAGAAAAGGGTTAAGCCAGGGGTGCCCAAACATTTTGGGTCGGTCACATGGTTCAGTGGGCCAGTCACCGGAAGCAGAAGTAAAACATGCCGTACAATCTGTTTTGCAACAGGATGAGATAGATTTTAAGCTGCTGTTTTCTCTGCTTAACCCAAGGGTGCCCAAACTATGGTCCATGGGCCAGATCCGGCCCCAACACTAATTCCTCTGGTCTACATTGCCCTCGTCACTCCCGGAAGCGGAACTAAAATGTGCCCATATGGGTGCATTTTAGTTCCGCTTCTGGGAGCAACAAGGGCAGTGTGGGCCAGAGGAATTGGCATAGGAGGCTGGATCTGGCCCATGGGATGTAGTTTGGGCACCCCTGGATTAATCTTTCTTTGCCCCTATCTCCTTTATTCAAAACTGAAGCCTCCTTAGGCTGCTTTTCGTCTCTCTTTCTTTAAAACGTTGGAGCATTACTGTATATATTTGCATATAATATCTAGTTTGCCTTTCAAAGACCTTTTGCAGTTGATAACACAGCACTGCACAAAAGTCTTAAGCAACCAGCAGCTGGTTTATGGGAAATTCAGTTAACAATATGGGAGACCATAATTCAGATTGCCTGAACTTCACAAAACCTGGAGAGGGCTGTAGAGGAGAGTCAATAGAAGACCCTCTCCAACTTTGGTGTGTCTAAGTAGCTTGAAGGATGTGTTATGCCCCCACCCCCCAAAATCACTCAATGAAGTTTCCAGAAGCCAGCTGCTGGTGTCCTAAGGCTTTTGCACAGTATTGGATCTTGATTACTTACTTGATTAATTGCAGAAAATAGCTTGTTTTTAAACTGCTGTACTAGAAAATAAATCAAGGATTCTCAAGCTGTGGCCTGTGGCGCCATGTCATGTGCCCCTCCCAGCTCCACCACACCAGGAAGTGCCATGTGATGGAGGAAAGGTAAAAATGGCCGTCTAGTTCCCAAAGCTGTCTGAGGGAGCGTGACCCGGCCCCCGACTTTAAAAGGTTGAGAACTCCTGAAATAAATCACCTTTTACCTCGCCTGGGTGCAATCAGACAGGCATTTGCCTTGTAGTTTGACTTGGCTTGGATACAGGTTGGTTTACTCCTTTTCTCAGTAACCACAAGATGTACAGGTCATTGTAAAACAGTCTATTTCTGATCCATGCTTACCTGCCCCTTTCTGGGTCCCATTCAGGGTTTACTGTTTTGTTTTGTTGGGGGTAGAATGGCTTTGTTTTGGCTTGGTTCCAGCATATGTGATTGCTGGGACCAAACTAAAGTCTCTGGCTTAGTCTGTAATGGATGGATTCCATCAGGACTTGATTGGTTGTTCCTACTTAAGTCTTTTGGGGTATGCGTCATTAACATAATTTAATGGAAGGGCCAGCTGTTTTCCACTTGTAAACCTCTCATAGAATTATCGTCAAAGGAATCAGAGGAAACTAAAATACAAAGAGTACAGTGATCATTGGTTTAACAATGGCCATTAACAAACAGTAGTTAACTAATAGCAGGTTCATGTTTGCATAGATCAGTTGCTTAGTACAATAAAAAGTCTCTGCTCAGAATCAAGCTACAAAAGATAAGAACTGAATCACGTTGTTATTCAACTTTTTCATAGGGATCTCTGATTAATATCCTTCTCATCTATCTGTCTAGATGGCTCCCTAGCCACTATATATTCACAGTGTACATGGAATGCTATAATGCTATAAAAATGCCTTATAGTGTTCACTGGTAAGTCAACAGTTGCATAAATCCCATGGATTCAATAGATCTGCTCAATCAATCAATTGGATTTATGCCACTATAATATTCACACCTCCCAATGTGTTCATTTTTGCATTCCATGTACACTGTGAATATAGTGGCTAAGGAGCCAATTGGACAGGTAGATGAGAAGGGAATTAGCATAAGCATTCCAGAGCATATAATCTAGCCTAATTGGAACAAGCAATTGGATTTAAGTCATTGAATGCCTTGCCAAGTCCTCCCTTGATTTAAAGGTATCTTGACTAATTTGATAAATAGATGGTGTCTTGAAAGGGTAGTTTTGTCTGTCCTGAAATATTGCAATGGGAGTTTCAAAGGAACCATATCAAGTAGTCAACAAAATAATTATAAATAACAATAAACCTTGTTGCTTTAACAACCAAAGATTACCACTGCTCCCCCAAATGACCTGTTTTCTCGTCTCTGGTGCTACTTGAAAACTATTCCCTTATACCATGTCATTTGAGTGGCAAAGTTGGAAGGCTTTTGTTAACCTTAGAAAGGCTCTTGGTAGGAGCTGACATGATTTATGTTTACAAAAGGTTACTCAGCTCCTGGACAGTGGAGTTATGCCAACTCTCAGGCCACTCCAATAGGCTTGGCCATTGTACTTCACCTCGGAGGTTACATCGCCCATCTTTGCAAACAAAAGGACAGCTGTATGCTTGGCCAGCTCTGGATGGGACCCTTTGTCTATTATCAGTACCCTCCTCACATCATTCACAGTGCCTGAATAAAAATTACCCCTGTAGAACAAAACGAAGGGGTGGGGAGAGTAAAGAAAAAGAAAAGAAAAAGAAAGGCTCTTTATATTCCCTGGCCTTTGAATGGGAGGAGTCACAATGAAACAGTCCTCAGAAAGAAAGAAAAAGAAACAGTGCAAACATAAATAAACAAACTACAAAGTTTTTCTTCACAAATAAGCAACTTCCGTTTTGCAGAGCGGGGGGGGGGGGAGATAGAACCACAAGGTTTAAACAGCAAAGCTAGAGGGCATTGAGTCAGGAAAGTGGCAATAAAATAAAAGAGCAAGTGTAAGTCTGCCATCCCTCTTCATTCCACCCCCAGCTCCTGTTTGTCAAGCTGCGCACGTACTGCTGAAAAACTGCCTTGTCACGGGAAGTTATGCTGTAGAAGGATGCAGAATTAGATGAAGCATTTGTTGTGGAGAAGGTTAATGGGTGTCCATTGCCTCCTCTTTAAATTGGGGTCTCCCTGTGTTGTGACCACCTAGCTGTCAATTAAGTAATCCAGCAATATTTAAAGAAAAAGGTTCAAGAAAAGCAGCATTTAAAGGAAAATGCAAGAAAAGCAGCCGGACTACTCTCACCCAAACGTGAGAGAGAGAGAGAGGCCCCGAACAAAATATTCAGTTGTTAATTTATACTTTCTATCGATAGTTTACATAAATTGCCCTTCCCATGCCCATATTTGCATTCTGGCAGCTAATTGCATTTGCATAACGTGTGTGTGTGTGACTTTAGGGAAACACAAAATGGCTGAAATACAAAATGGAGTCAGTTTGGTCTCATCACCTAAGCCATGTTGAATTAGTAAGGAGGGTGCAAACCACATCAAATTGCAAACCCCCTGACATTAGTGCAGAAAGTTACTGGTGCATAAATAGAAGCCAAGAGCAAAGGTATTATGGCATAAGATGCTAGCAGTTCTCAGGCACAGTTACTGGGGAACAAACCAGAATCTGGATGCTTATGCTCTTGTTTACATAGGAACACACAGATTTTCTCTTTGCTTTCTGTTGCTGAGCAAATCCTTTGTGCAAATCCTTTGTTATGTGACCTCATGGCAGTGGAAACGTTCCAGTGCAGATGCACAAGGCCTCTCTTCATACAGCATGGATCTTCTTTTTCTTTGCTCTGCAGCAGACTACAAGGCATAGCTGTAACCCAGGCTTCCTGATGGTGGCAGAAATGAAACCTTTGTGATACACACAAGAAAGTCTTATAACCACAGTTCTGACATTGCAAAAATGGGAAATCTAAGAGAAACCGTCCTTTGAACTTCCATCTAACAGTCTAAAAATTAACATTCTTTCTCTTTTGGAGAGCTGTTTCTAAAAGAAGCAAAGAGTGCTACCAGATGGGTTTTTTTTTAAATCAGCAGCAGCAGACAATTTCCTTTTAAGGCTACCGGTATTAAGCACCAACCTAACAATGGCACTGCTAATTAGAGCTTCTAATTATTATCCACAAAGTGCACAGGGTGGTAGGATAGCAAGTGGAAGTAGCCACATAAATATCTATTAGAGGAAATATACAAAATACTTGCATTAAGATGAGGCTACACATGGGGGGGGGGGACAAAATTATGCTTTCATCTTTTAATGTGTGTGGAAAAATGGAGTGCAATCTCAAAAAATACCATGTCGTGTTAAAAAAAGTATTTAAAGACCTTTTAGTGGGTTATGGTTTTTTCTCCCCAACAACAGTAACATAACTGCCTTCTCAGAAACTTTCTCAATCTCTTTGTTTCAAAACACTGGAGAATATTATAATGAGAAAGTTATGAATCATCTAAACACCCCATTTAACAGGCTTGGGAGAGATTCAAGATGAGGCTTTTACACAATGGCTTGGCTTCATTCACTCAAACGCTCCAAACAACCAAATCTTCCACTTGTTTTCCCAATGCGTCTTCCATTCCCTCCCGCCAGCCCCCCCTCCCCCCGGAAAATCTGTAATATAACAAAAGGAGAAGGCCTAAGTGCCTCCTAATTGCTCAAATGAGAAGCCTGGGAACACTTTTGAATGTTGTCCCTGAACAACAAAAAAAGCAGCACTGTTTTGTTTTGTGGGATAATATTGGGAAAACTGGGAGATATTGTAAAAAAAAAAAAACACCTCACACAGGCATAAGATATCGCAACATTTTCTCCTTTGCAGCATCCTACTAACTACACCCTCCCAGGGTTAAAATAAGTACATTTTATGCAGGACTGCAGTGGCTCAAGTGGCTCAGATGCTGACTGAAAGGCAGGAGGACAGGAGTTTGATTCCCGAGTACTGCAGGAGGGAATGAGCGCCAGTCTCTATCCCAGCTCCTGCCACCTAGCAGTTTGAAAAAAAGAAATTACAAATAGATAAATAGGGAAACAAGAGAAACCTTTACCTTTATATCTGGAATAATTATCATAATCACCCATCCACACTCCACCCTGATGCATGGAGGTGAGCCCCCACCCCTAAATTAAGGTAAAGGTCACTCTTGCTCAAAAGCCAGTTGTATCTGACTCTAAGGTTCAGTGCTCATCTGTTTATAGCCAAAGAGCCAATGCGGTCTGCATCTGCCGACATTTCCATGGACATGTTGCAGGCACGCCTCAACACTGGAGTGCATGGAACACTGTTTACCTTCCCTTTGAAGTGGTACCTACTTGTCTACTTGCAATTCCTTGCTTCCAAACTGCTAGGTTGGCAGGAGCTGGGACAGACTGGAGCTCACTCAGTCATGCAGTACCAGGGAATCGAACTCCGACCTTCCAGTCAGTGAGTTCAGCATCTTAACCACTCGAGCCACCACAGTGCCTCCCCTCCCCCCAATACACATGAAAAGCAGAAGGAGACTGATTTGGGGTGGTTCAGTGATGGGATGTAACAGGTTCTCACCAGTTCTCCAGAACTGGTAGTAACTTTTCCCAGTGTCCCAGAGAACCTGTAGCAGCTTTTGGGGGGGAACCACCTTCGGGGCTTACCTTTTCACTGGTTCCCCCACTGTGCATGCATGCCAAGCACTTGGTGTGCATGCATGCCTAGTGCTTGGCAGATATGCATGGCCTCTTTGCTGTCCTCCCAAAATGGGGAGGAGGAAGAGAAGCTGCTAGCCTGAAGCTCCCTATAGCCAGAAGCTCCCTATTTTTATTATTTTGTATTTTTTTTCCTTTGGCCCCGCCCATGACATGACATCATGATGTTAGCTCCGCCCTCACTGTGATGACATCATGGTGGGGTAGTAAAAATTTTGACATCCCACCACTGGGTGGTCATAATTCTAACATCCTAACTCCAAACTTCACCAAACATGAAGAGGGTTGAGAGGAGAGTCAGCAGAAGACTCTCTAATTTTGGTGTAAGTGGCTCAGGAGTTGAGTTATTCCCCCCACTCCAATCATTCATTGAATTTCCCTCAAACCAGCTGGTGATAAGCCTAAGACTTTTACATAGTACTGGAAATGCAATAAATAAACTGTGTGGCCTTGTATAAGGTGGTTTTCTATGTTTGTAAAAGTATACCAGGGCAGTACACATTCAGCAATGTTCCATAATTTTTTATTTTCTAACTATTTTCATAATTGATTCTTATTTTTTCTATTAATAGGGAGAAGCAAATAGCTTTGTCAGGCACGAAAGAGCCCCTCAAACCTAGCAAACCTATTTAACCATCTTCAGAGCTTCTAAAAGATTTAAACACTGACACATCCTCAGAACTGTGACTTTTCTTTACTACAAATTTCCAAATCCCCTACTCAACATAAAGTATGTCTTCTGGTTTGGTTGAATTTTGTATTTTGTGAGGTTATATTTTATAATTTTTATTGTACTGTTGCTGTTTTGACTGTAAGCCGCCCTGAGTCGCCACGGCGAGTGGGCAGCAATATAAATCTGAATAAATAAATAAATAAATAATAAAGTAGAGTGGGAGAATATCCCAGATGAGTGGGATATAAATGTGACAGACAGACAGATAGTCCAAAATGTAATATTTCCAAGCTTTGCAAGATTTGTTGAAATACCTCATGGATAAGCCAAAGAATTACAAACTTGTTTTATAAATGCACCACGGTGGACATTCTAGCTAAATTCTCCTGCACTATAGAGCAACAGTATAAACACAGTCTGGATTGTGATCGCAAAATCAGGCTTTTGGAATGGGGGGTTGGTGGCAAAGCAATTGATAATTTGTCCTAGAGTTGGCAGAGAAGAGTGCTGTACCTAAAGCCTCCTCTCTTCCTTTAGCAAGCATAAATAAAAGAGACCAACCAAGCATCGATTGAAAGCATTTATAGTGGTCGTCCCCCACCTCAACCTCACTTTTTATTATATAAAGCAGTCTCTACATGCAAAGATTCGGTTCAAGGAGCATTCAAATCACAGCTGTCAGCTCAGAAACAAGAGTCTGGTGTGGGATGGGAGGGGGGAAGTAGGGCACTGGCATTGTGTGAAGGTTGCTATGGCAATTTCAACAGAAGGGACTGCTTAATAGGCTTCAGTCCCAGGAAACCCAGGAAGAGAGTGCTCGCTCCACAGGGAGGGGGAATAGAGAATGAGCCCTGAGTGACCGCATCACCACCACATCTTTTCATGAATGGCATCTCTATGGAGAATTTTCCTGGTGAGCTTTTGTTCAGAAAGACCAAAACAGGACAAAGCCAAGGTACTAGAAGAGGAGCATCTAGTGGCCATTTGTTAAAGCTGTGTGGAAGCAGCACTAATATGCAAGGGGCTGCGGTGGCTCAGTGGTTAAGAAGCTCGCCTTGTTAGCTGGAAGGCTGGCAAGTCAGCAGTTCAAGACCAGGTACTGCATGGTGGGTTGAGTGCCTGTCCCTGTCCCAGCTCTTGGGGACATGAAAGGAGCCTCATTTGGGCATTCCTTGAGTGGAGTTTCTTCTGCAAAAATCGTTTCAATTCAGAATAATTTCTGACATGAAATTATTATTATCCAAGATGTGAGACGGCAGTATTTAGGCCGCCCTTCCTCAAAAGCCAGTCGCATATGACTCTAGGGTTCAGTGCTCATCTCTCTTTATAGCCAAAGAGCCAGCACTGTCTCTGTTTGCAGACATTTCTGTGGATATGTGGCATCGAAGTGGTACCTATTTATCTACTTGCAATTTCTTGTTTTCAAACTGCTAGGTTGGTAGGAGCTGGGACAGAGACAGGAGCTCTCTCCATCATGCAGTACCCAGGTTTCAAATTGCTGACCTGCCAACCTTCCAGCTGTCAAGTTCACCGTCTTAACCACTAAGCTACAGCAGTCCCCTGGCAGTATTTATGTAGCAGTTTTTGATAAGTTATAAAAGCAATCACAAGCACACATTGGTTGAAAACCAGTTGGAATTAGCGCAAGATGTAGTAAAATATGTGTCAAAGCAGAAATCATACCCAACAAGCAATTCAACTGATGTGTTGCACTACTAAGTGCACAGTGAATAGCACAACTACTCATGAAATCAAGCATACACCATGGACTGCCTGCCTGCAGCTTCCTGTGAACTTCCACAGGTGTAACTTTATGCTATGCCAAATGCAACAGGATTTCAGCCATTGTATAATTCTACTTCTGAAATGGAGAGCTGCTTTCAATCATTTGCAAATCTTTTTAAAATAATACTAAACATTTTGACAAGATCAGTGTGTTACATAGTTCCTCACCACCACCTCCCCCTTTAGATAACATTGGTCTCTCTTGTTATTGTTCAGTCGCACAGTCAAGTCGAACCCTCTGCAACCCCATGGACCACCCCACACCAAGCTCCTCTAGCATCTGCCATCCTCCATAGCCCATTCAGATCTATGCCCACTGTGTCAACGATGCCATCTATTTTATTTATTTATTTATTTAGATTTATATTGCCGCCCACTCGCCGAGGCGACTCAGGGCCGCTTACAGTCAAAACTAGCCAACTCATCTTGTACCATTCCCTTTTCATTTTGCCTTGAATGTTTCCTAGCAGCAGGGCCTTCTCAAGCGTGTCCTCTCTTCTCATTTGGGGACCAAAGTACTTGAGCTTCAGCTTCAGCATTTGTCCTTCCAATGAGCAGTCAGTGTTGATTTCCTTTAGGATTGGCTTATTTGATCTCCGTGCTGTCCAGGGAACTCTCAAGAGTCTCCTCCAACACCACTGCTCAAAGACATCTATTCTTCTACACTCAGCTTTCCTTATGGTCCAGTTCTCACAGCCATACATTACTACTGGGAAGACCATTACTTTGACTATGCTGACTTTTGTTGGCAGGGTGATGTCTCTACTTTTTATTATGCTGCCTAGGTTTGCCATAGCTTGCCTCCCAAGAAGTAAGTGTCTTTTTATTTCATGGCTGCAGTCACCATCTGCAGTGATCTTAGATCCCAAGAAGGTAAAGTCTGTCACAGCTTCCATTTCTTCCTCTTCTATTTGCCAGGGAGTGATGGGGCCAGATGTCATGATCTTGGGGCGGGGGTGTATGTTAAGTTGAGTTTCAGGCCAGTTTTTGCACTCTCCTCTTTAGATCTTCTACAGATGATGAAATCCAGAGTAATGCACTGCTTCCAAACTTTGGCTGATGAAGGAAACTATGGGATAAGCTGCCATGAAGAACAACTGTAGCCCCAAATACTGTCTGGATAGCTCAGTGAACTGGAGCATTTGGTCAGACATTCAATTCCCTACTGAGCTTTCTATGGGAAAATCCATCCTGTTTGGTGCTGGGCAATCAATACCACCTCCAGGCAGCCACAGGAGAAGGTTCCTTGGGCAGTGGAAAATAGTGAGCCAAAGAGTAACCTTTGCATTTTCCTGGCTAGAGATAATTCTAGAATAATGATTAGGAAAAGGAAATCAACATACCAAAATTTTGCTGCAGTTTTGTAGTTTTGTTGGGCCATGGTGGCTTAGTGGATAAGACACTGAGCTTGACAACCGGAAGGTTGGCAGGTCAGCAGTTTGAGACCAGAGTGCTGTGCGATGGATTGAGCTCCCATTTTCTGTCCCAGTTCCTAGCAATTTGAAAGCAAGAAATTACAAGTTGATAAATAGGTACCACTTGGGTGGGAAAGGTGTTTCAGCATCTAGTCATGCCTGCCATATGACCACAGAAAAGTCTGCAGTCGCAGACTGTAAATGGAGATGAGCATCGCCCCCTAGAGTTGGACACAACTGGCTTTTGAGTAAGGGAGACCTTTACTTTTACCTGGTTTATATTGTTGTACTTGCCATCCAATGCATCCACTGCGCCTACAGACAGAGATCCTACCCTTCCGGAGGGGCGTAAAAACCTGTCTGGCGGGACAAGTGTGGGGACCAAGGAATGTGGGATCCCACACAGGGTGGCTAATTTAAGGGACAGCCTCCCTTTCTGTTCGGTTTTATCCTGTGGGGCTGTTTTATTTCCTATTTTTTATGAACTTTTAAAGTTTTTAATTATTAGTACTCCATTGGTTTAACTTATGGTCGCATTTTATTTTGTAAGCCGCCCAGAGTCGGGTATGCCCGATTGGGGTAGGATAGCAAATGTGAGTAAATAAATAAATAAATTTTCACTAGATGGGTGGGATATAAATCTAAAAATATATTAAATAAATAATGTTCTGTAGTTTTATCTGATTTGCATCCTGATGTATTTGGTCTCTAGTTGGATAAATTGCTCCTTTATCAATTCTACTGTTAAATGAATAAATAAAATATCCATGAGGACACAAGCAGAGGCAGGAATAGCCACCCTGGCACAAAGCAAATTCCAAAATGCATAATAAATGTTTGTTTTAAACCAACCAAAATGATACAGAAATAGTGTGAAAGGACTATGTACAGTACTGTACCTCTTTCCACGTTTGCACACTTTTTGTGTGCTTCCAGGGGTCGGGACTTTTCCTTGCATGTTTCAAGATGTTCTGAACTACAGAAGCAGGCAGCACTGCTTGGGACTGAATTTCTTAGTGCCAGCAACACAGCCTTAGAAAAGAAGCCTCTCAGCCAGAAATTGGAAACTTGACAGGAAAAGGTTAGCGGCTAGTCGATTGTCAGCAAATTCTTATTGAGTCAGATGTTGCAGCTGCCGAAAATTAAACTGTTCACTCTTTGCTACTAATTTTTTCATTTCTGATTTTAGCCTTTTGTTTGAGGGAAGGCATTAAAAAAGCTGGGAAACCATAAAACAAGGGAGTTTGTCCATCTTGGGAACATGAAAGGGATAGATTGGGACTCTAGGAGGATCAGAAGCAGACTCATCCGTTTTATAGTTCCACTTAACCATAGGTTTGATGATCCATGCCTTGTTTCTAGGCTGGGCCAAAGAGTGGCTCGGCAGTCGGCACACTGGAAAATCTGGATCTGGGATTTCAGCACTTTGTGTGGTGTTATTAATATTATGCATGCATTGCTCTGGCTGGCCAAGTATCTCAAGGAGTTGCTCAGAGGTAAAAGTATGGGAGACTAAGCCACTTCTGATTTCTCACAATCTAGAAAATCCTTTTAAAAAGTCGCAACAAGTCACAACTTACTTATCAGCATGCAATGGTTATAATTACAGTATCATAGAATAACTGAATTGGAAGGTGGCCTTCCTGCTCAATGCAGGAATCTGCATTGTTTCTGGTTTTTATTTTTATGATGTCATCCTGCTCAAAGCCTTTGAGATAGGATTGAGGGACACTTTCCCTCCCAACTCTTTCCAGAATTTCAGACAACTTTTTCTGTGCAATTATATGCAGAGGGTGCCATCTGGTGATGTACTTGTGACATTAACCACACTGGGGTTTACCTTCCCTTCCCTTTATCTCTGACATAACCTTTCATTGTCCTCATAGGAAAGTAGCATCTTTAATTTAGATGCTATACAAAGGAGATTTGGCTCATTTAGCGCAACAGAATTTCCCTTGTATCCTGCCACTTTGAACTGTTTGTAGTTTTAAGATTTCAGACATAAAACAGCTCGGCTTGGTAGGATAGGATCATTATCTCTTTAGGACTAGGGAATCAGCGGATATAGGGTAAACCAACTCTTTATAAATTCAATTGATTTAAATTGACCTATTCTATTTACACAGCACATCAATTATTATTCATCATGTAAATGTGATTTCTATATTTTGCAAGGATTATGCTCCCCAAGGGTATAACATTCCGGGGGGGGGGCATTTATTTGTTTGTTTATATTTATACCCCACCCTCTTGATGCAAGCACCACTCAGGGGGGCTTACAATATACAGAACAATATGAAACATATAATGCAATAATCCAAAAATAACCCAAAGAGACAAACCAGATAGCGTCAGATAATCTTACGACTGTAGAAATATTCATAATCAACACTATCAGCAGCAGTATGAGAAAGTAATAACAATCCAAAAAATCCAGGGCCAACACTAGGTAATTCTAATGATCTTATAGGCTTTGAAAGGCTTGCTGGCACAGGTAAAGTTTTAATTATTATTATTTTCAGATTAAACACATTTATGTGACAGTTACTGTTACTAGAATTTCAAGATTCCTCTGTGCTTACTTCTAAATAATTTATTTGTACAGAGCTGGGTGGGTTGAGGAGGATGGTGGAGGACAAAGGTGCCTGGTGAGCAACGGTCTATGGGATTGCAAAGGGTCGGAATCGACTGTGCGACTGAACAACAACAAAATTAGGTTTGTATTCCTGTCACATGACCTAGTATGGGAAAGAATAGCTGGCAACACAAGGTTGCCCTTACCAGGGTATGCCCGATTGTGGTTCAAAAATACCACAGTCTTCAAGGAGGATCTTTCTGCAGAATGAACTCACCAAAAGGTGCCTTCATTTTGGCAGTTTCATGTCTGGTCTAGACACGGAAGAAGAAGGTTGGTGTCTTTGTGTTTATTTTTAACTTTAAATTATGAATGCAGTTCTTTTTTAAAGGGCAGCTTGATGATGGCAATCCAGATGTGGAGAACTATGAGTTTATCTAAAAATCAAAAAGATATGATGCTAAGAAACGTTGGACTTGCCGCTGTTGAACTAAACTATAAAGAGGTCCATTCATTATTATTTTTTTACTTAGCCACTTTTTAATGGCTCCTCCACATATTCACTGCTTCAGTGGCACAACAAGTGGTCCATCAGCCGTCTCACCTGAGTAACTATATTTTAAACTAAAGAGCTTCAGTGATAGCCAAGAGACATTTCTGCATAGAATCAATCTATGGTCAACTGGAACCTGCACAAAACTTTGATTCATAATTCATTATTGATTCAATAAAGTAGATCAAGAGGGCAAATACATCATCTTTACTATTCTTTCATGTGACATTTAATCCCTTCATTTTACCCATCTCTTTCATTATTGGTCACTGAAATTTCTCTTCTCCACAACAATAATTCCATATAATTGAAGTCTGGACAAATTCTAACCCTACATTTAGAGCTCTTAAAACTTAAACAAGCGTGCAACATTATGATTAAGTTGCGGCACAAATTCTTTCTCTTTGTGACATATATGTATATAGTACTATCCTAACTAGTTTTAACCTTGAGAAACTGTGAAGTACAATTATAATATAAACAGGTGGCTTGTATTATTTGGCTGGGGAAGATGAAAGGTTAAAACAAACCTGTCTGCATATAAAAGAGAGGAGACGGGTGCCAGGGAGTCTAAACCACCAGGAAGAAAGCTTACCTTGTTTTATCCCAAGCATTGATTCAGATACAAAAATTCAAATCCACTTCATGTTGGTTATTTCAAATTATGGGTTCTAAAGGAGGTTGGGCAGTTTCCAAAGCTTCTTAACCCTCCAGATATTTCTGGGTTTTACTTTTTCCCTGGCACTTCTTGGAAATGTAATGTGTTTTTCATTTGTACAGTATTTTCTTTGTTTAATGGAGCTTGACCAGAGTTTCTGGGAATTGAAGTCCAAGAACATTTAGGGGCCCAAGGTTGAGAAACCATGATCTAAGGAATTTATGGGACAATCTTGTCATGTTCCACACACACAATACACACAGCTGTTTCAGTTCTGTGGATAAGCTTGCCTCCAGAAATGATTGCATATAAGGGGCACATACACACACCTGCGCACCACACATAGCCCACAGGCCATGTTTTGTCCATTCCTGAGGTAAATTATTTACACCATCTGCCAGTTTGCTGTCACGTTATGCAGTGCTGTTATGAGTACTGTCTATCCAAAGCCTTAGGACTAAGTTACCTCAAGGAACGTCCCTTACATGCCTACCATTCAGGCTTCTGCAGTCTTTGGGGGCGGCTCTGCCACTCACATCACTGCCTATGTTCAACTGCAACACAGCCAAAGTTGGTATTTGAGGTCGCATTCACCAAACGCAGGGTTTCTCAGCCTTGGCACCCCAGATGTTCTTGGACTTCAATTCCCAGAAGCCCTGATCAATAACTGTTCTGGCTTGGGCTTCTGGGAATTGAAGTCCAGGAACACCTGGGGCATCCAAGTTTGATAAACCCTTGTTGTTGTTGTTCAGTCACACAGTCGATTCCGACCCTTTGCGACCCCGTGGACCATTGCCCTCTAGGCACCCCTGTCCTCAACCATCATGTCACGTACCAGCCGGCCCCCTCTGCTCTGGAAACCTCCTTAACCAAAGCCCCCAGACGGCGGGCTGGCCAGCAACAAAGCTTTACAGCCCTTAGCTGTTTCAATCCACTAGGAGGTTTAAACAGGTAGCGTGTTCAGAGGCTAGTGTGTGAATGCAATGCTTCTCTTACCCTTTTAGTCCAATGAGGACACATTGCTCAAGGAAACGATGGTTTATTGATCAGTTATATTGATCAGGTTCATAAAGCATAAAAGTCAGTAGCATAAATCAGTTCAGCAAATAGTCCACAAGTAATCTAGGTAACCATTTTGAAAAGAAAGGAAAAGAAAATCCCACACAATAGCCAGGGTCTTAAGCCATTGATACCCAGAGACAAACTAACTCACTGTTCTCCAAAATGGAGAATTCCTGGTCAGGTGGTTTAACCTTGGCCAATCAGGTAACAGAGAATAACTTTCTCAAAACAATGAATTGTTTACATCCATGTGAAGAGATAACACTAAGCTCTGCTAGCTAGGCTAGCTAGAAAGATAACAGCACAGGAACACTGTAATGTCAACAAGCCAACTCGTGACAGTCTTGTGAGGCATACAGAGAGAAAAATGGATTTTTATGAGGCCTATTTATGAGGCCTAGCTAGAAACTGCGATTTGCAAGCCTTGGGAAACATGAGAAAATGTGTCGTTTCCTCACACATCCTCCTCAACCTGCCCAGCTCTGTGGCCATTGTGTCTACAATACCATCTCACCATCTCATTTTTGGCCACCCCCTTCTTCTTTTGCCTTCCACCCTTCCCAGCATCAAGGCTTTGTCAAGTGAATCCTCTCTTCTCATTTGGTGTCCAAAGTACGTCAGCTTCATCTTTACTATTTGACCTTCTAATGAGCAGTCAGGGTTGATTTCTTCTAAGATTGACCTATTTGGTTCTCCTCGCTGCCCTGCCTTGGCGGAATAATCCCCCCCCCCCCAATGATACACAAGGCCTCCATACTGGCATCTTTTAGTCAGCTGCTGACAAATTTACTTTTGCTTTCATTCCAGCAACAAGTCATTTTGAGCTGTTTTCTTCTCTTGTATGATAGTGTGTTTCTTGAGTTGTTTCCTGGGGATGGTGTAAACTACTTCAGGATTTGTACAAAATATAATATTTATGAATAACAAATAGAGCTTATAGTGCATCTTATTTTATTATATTTTATTTGGAAAGCCGATATGTTGGGTCATCATTCAATGTGTTCACTCTGAAAAGGGGAAACAGTATATCTACTCCACTGATGTCAACTCTAGCTGGGCAGAAAATCTCCAAGATTCAAACAGGTGTCTTTCCTGGCTATAGCCAGCAATGCAATACTGTATAGGGTGGCCATATATCCTCCAGTTGGAGAGCTATCCTACTTTCTGGTGAAGGGGAATTGGTCAACCTACCCACCCACTTCTTCAGTAATTTTCCCTGACTAAGCAAAGAAAGTACAGTCAAACTTCGCATAAAGAGAGCCTTGCTTAAAGAGCAGAATTTTCTCTGAATGTTCGCTTCGCTTAACAAATAAAACCAACAAAAAACTTGCTTAACAAATAAATTGGGGTTCGCAATCCACCCCCACAATTGGTCATTTACAATGGTGTTTCGCTTAAAGAGCAATCCTGTGGAATGCATTATGCTCTTTAAGCGAGGTACAACTGTAGATGCTTGGATTGATGTAGTGGCTAATTATTATTTTTTTAAGCTCCACTCTGAGCTTTTCGTGAAGCCACATTGGTCTTATATGCTCTCTTTGAACTTTTTATTCTTGTTAAATTTGTTTGTAATTGTACCTTTAAAATTCCCTTTTTTAGAAACTCCCATTCATCTTAGACTCCTTTTTTTATAGGCTCTATTATAATGCAACTTTATCTATTATTGCTCAGAATTTATTAGAATTGACTTTCTTAAGTTCAGAGCATATGTGTGGCTACACTCTACTTTTGTTTCCTTTGAAATCAAGAACTCAAGTAGAACATGGTCATTTCCCTCCAGATTACTTCTTGCTGCCACTTCCTCCACCAAGTCACCTCTATTGATTAGAATCAAGTTACGGATAGCTACTATAGCAGGGGTGTCCAAACTTTTTGGGTTGTGGGCTGGTCACGTGGTTCAGGGAGCCGGTCACTATGGCCTGGGGGTTGGATCTGGCCCCCAATGCCAATTCACCTGGCCCATGAAGCTCTCGTCACTCTCGTTGGTCCTGGAAGCAGAAGTAAAATGTGCCCGTATGGGCGTGTTTTACTTCCGCTTCCAGGAGCGATGAGGGCTTTGTGGGCCAGATGAATTGGCATTGGGGGCCGAATCCAGCCCCTGGGCTGTAGTTTGGGCATCCCTTTCCTATAGTTTCTTCTTCTACTTTTTGTAGGAAAAAATGATCAGCCACACAAGGCAGGAATTTATTGGAACCATGTTTGGCAGTATTTGTCTCCCAAAAGGTATCAGAATAATTGAAATCTCCAATTACTACTAAATTGTGTATCTATGACATTATTGCAATTTGCTTTTCAAAGGTTTCATCTCCAAATTCTCCTTGATTGGGCAGTCTCCTATTACCAGATTCCTTTTGTTTTCCAATTCTTTTTGTTTGTTTCCCATACTCCTTGCAATCATATATAGCTGTGATGGTGAACCTATGGCATGCGTGCCAGAGGTGGCATGTGAAGGCCTCTCTGTGGGATGCACGCCATCATGGGCAAGCCCTCCCACCCCACCAGTACCAATGGCTACATGCACATGCCATCATGGGCAAGGCCCCCCCCACACACACACACCACTGGCATCAACGGGTGCATGCATTCACTAAACCCATTTGTGTGGATTCACAGGGACTTGGGATTCTGGGAATTGAAGTTCAAGAAGAGCTGGAGTGCCAAGGTTCACCACCACGGGCATAGATTGTGTGATTTGTGGCCTGCTTTTCTTCCTACATCTTTTGAAGGTTATTACTGTATTATTAGTTTCCATCAGATGTGCTTAATCTGTTTTCCTTTTTGTAGATGAACCTTCTTCTTTACCTCTGAAATTACAACTCCTCCCCCCCCCTTCCAATTCAATTTAAAACACTCTTGAAGTAGTTTTCACACTGTGTCCAAGCACATCCTCCCAGTTCTTGCGAGGTGTAATCCATCCCTTGCTAGCAGCCCATCTTCCAGGAAACATAGCCCATGGTCCCCAAAAACTAAATCCTTCATGTCGACACCATGAAGTAATTCGCCAGTCATTCGCCAAGAGCATTTCCCTTTCCCTTTCTACTCCTCTTCTGAAGAATTTCTATCAAGCTTTTCTATGAAAGTAAATTAGAGTGTAAGCATAATACCACACATCGGAAGTATTACCTGATCATGCTGGCACAGAGATTTTAGAAACTGGAAACGAAAAATAGAACTTTCCCAAACACTGTATTATCATAATACATTATCATAATCAGTATTGAAGCAAGTATGTCCATTTCTAAAAGGAATAAATGGTATACAGAACAGCAACAAAAGTCCTGTTTTCACACACAGAACTCTGGTGTCTCTGACAACTCACATACATGCCAATTAACATGTACAAATCCTTTTTCTAACACATTCTTTTTCTATACATATGTTTTTCACTGGGTCTGTTAACAGCAACTTGACAGAAGCCAGCTTTTCCTTTTTGCTACATGCCTTTTTTCCTCCTGAGTCATCCACTTGACCCAAAATGTTATTTTAAGCTCTGTGCTTCACAGAGATAGCGGAGAAAGGATTTCAGGCTAAATCCAATTTTGGTTCCAACTGGCACAGAACCGTTGAATGAATGAGACATGTTTAAGCCAACACTGATACAGTATATGTCTCTCTGGTTCAGTCATTCTATTCTAACTGAGATAAACACTTGGATTTCCCCCACCATACTTACATTTTAGATTAAGGCTGAAACTGTGCAACTTAGAGTCTTTTAATTGGCTTGTGCAATACTCCATCCTTGCAATGCTAACATGCATTTCTGGAAATAGCAAAAACCAGAATGGAACATAATATGATGCTTCTCTTCTGTAATACATTGATGGACATCCCACAGGTATTTCTGTGTTTTCTCTGCTTTGATCAGCAACACCTAGGGGTGTGAAGTAATGTATACTGAGAAAATACTAAATATGGATATTTTAAAAGAGGAGCTGTTAATCAGTTTCCGATGTATAGCCAAACAGAAATGAAGTCATGTGGCATCTTCAAGGTAGACTTATTCTTGTGTGGGTTTTTCAGACTACAATTTACTTCCTCAGACAAATGGAACACAATATTCCAACCACAGATTTTAATGTATTTTTTTTTGTTAAATATGGATGTGTTTGTTGAAATATTATGGGAAGAGAGGAGTGGACTCATTAGAGAATGCAATTTTCAGCAGCAGTCTTGGGATAAAGTTCAGGACTGCTTTAAACTCGATAGCTGAAGTCGATATTTAGTTAATTTCAAAGTGCTTATTTACATTCCAACAAAACTGGGCATACATTTAAATTTATTTTAAGTAACTTTTTTGCTGGGCTTGTTTGCTTCTCTATCCTTTCTACTGACACACTCATACTTTATTATGCACATTTCTCTATCTCCTTAAAAAGTTATTTAGCTTCCCAGATGGTATATGGATTCTAGAATCACTTAGTTAGGTTTTAGATTCAATACCCGCCTTCTCTATTGACATCTATGCTCTAGACTGGCTGCACTATATTCTAACAACTCCGTACCTGCCATTTAAATTTTCCACTAGTTTGTGTCATTACTACAAAATAACTACACAAATTTAATGCTGAATGAAGAAATTGTAATTGTTAAAGATGTTGTATACATACTTTGCTTCAATCAACAGTTGAAATGGAGACTGCAGACAAGAAATCAGAAGATGACTGAGAATCAAATGTTGTCCACATAGACATTTTCCCACTCTTAGGGGCACCAATGGGACAGATTGGTCCACTCCTTTTTTCCAGCATCTGCATTGTTGCAGCAAACATATTTGCCTCAATCCATGCCTTTCTGAGCCCCTGTCAGAGAGTTCTTCTATTTTGTTATGGGTTAGTAAGCTACAGTCCAGTCCATAATGGAATGAAATTAGAGCTTTGCCTTCTGGTGTCAATTTCTGGTGTCATGAACACTTTCCCTGAACATCTACAGAAACTTGAGCTTTCCCTGCTCTTCTGTAGAGGGGCAGGGAATGTGGTATTATTTGTTATTGTGCCAAGTAAATTGTCACTAATGCACAGAATCAGGTTTCAAGTAATTTTTTCTGTTCCTTCCTGTGTATTGTCAATTGAAAATGTGGCTGCAGGCAACTAGACTTTTGGGAAGGGGTTTTGGGGAGAGAAAAGGGTAATGAGGAACATTCAGTTATTCATATTCTAAATCTTGGTGGTTGGCTTAGGCCTACAAGCAAGAGTATCCTTTGCTCCAGTTCTACTTGCTATATTCCCACAATTAACATACCATTTTAATTGAATGAGATACAAGGTTGTAATTACAAGCCACATATCTATGATTTCCTCCAGATATCTGAATCCGCTAAAAGAAGTGAGCCCGATATTATAGCCCACATACTTAAATCATATAAGTGTTGTGTGTGTGTGTGTGTGAGAGAGAGAGAGAGAGAGAGAGAGCTGCAAATGCCTCTGTTGATCTCTCATGCTTGCTCAGGAAATGATTCCCCTGGAAACAATAAGTTCATTCTCAAGTGGCCAGCTTTGGTAATGCACCTCGGAAATGCATATACAGTAATACCCCGGATAACGTTATGACTTGGTTCCACAAGTCATAATGTTATCCGATTTTTAGCGTTGTCCGATACATGCATCGAACAATGCTAAAAAAAAAAAGCCCTGACTTCAGGGACAAACCGCTTTAAAGGCAGGCAGGGAAAGAAAGAGACCCAATTGGGTCTCTCTTTTCCTCCCTGCCTTTAAAGCCACCCCCCCCACCCACAGCGGTCTCTAGAGACCCAATCACGTCTCTCTCTTTCCCCTTCCTTGTAGTTTAAATACAGCGAGGGAAAGTAACAAGCATCTCTGCGACTGCAGTAGGGTCGGGGGAAAGGCACGCCTTTTCCCAACCCTACTGCAGTCGCAGAGACCGCTGCAGGTGGGGTGTGGATTGGGTAGTTCTACCCAAACCACCCCACACCCGCAGACCATTGCCTCAGATAACGCTAAGAATCATTATCCAGAATCGTTATCCGATGCAAGTTTTTTCCAAAAAACTTGCATCGTTATCCGATTCTAGCGTTATCTGATGCAATCGTTATCCGGGGTATTACTGTATATTTTTGAATCCATGGATAACTGAAACCATAGATACTGAACCATGATATGGGAGTGACCTGTATATAACTTTAATGTTGACAATGAATAAATTGAAATTGTTAAAGATTTCCTATAGTTCTGAGCAAATATCAATCCAAGTAGAAATTCCAGCCAAGAAATCAGAAGACTGATGTAAAAGGGCAGATCTAAAAGTGTAAGGAAGGATCACTGGAGATCAAGGTAGGGGTCATTTATAATACTGTAATATTGCTGATTATTATGTACAAATATTGAAGCTAAACAGTGGAGAAAGGCAACAGGAATAATAGATTCATTTGAAATATGGTACTGGAAAAGAGATTTGCAGATACAGTACTCAGAATTGCCAGAAAAACAATGTGAGACTGAAGTTTCCCTAGAAGCAAAATGATGAAATTGAGGCTGTCATCCTTTGGACACATATTGAGAAGACAAGACTTACTGGAAAAGACAATAATGCCAGAAAAAGTTAAAGGCAGCAGAAAAAGAGGAAGAACAAATATGAAGTAGACTGACTCAATGAAACAGGGTACAGCCTTGAATTTGCAAGGCCTGAGCAGGGCTGTTATTGACAGGACCCTTTGAAGGCCACCAATTCATAGGGTCACCATAGGTTGGAAGCAAGTTGATAGTACAGTACCTAACAATATTTGTACTATGCTGCTGCTAAAGCACTCTGATATCACTTTAACTGCTCTGCCTCTGTACTGAGGAATCCTAGGATTTATAGTTTGGTTACCTAAAATGTTTTGCTAAACAGCTACAGTATCCTTCCCCAAACTATAGCAGGTAAGTCAGCTCTAGGTACCTTACCTTGGATACCTTGGAGTTGTTATTCAGCAAGGAGTCTGTGCATTGGAAGACGTCTCCATGATGACATTCTGCACATGCAAATAGACTTGAGAAATAAAATCCATTTGCATGCTTTTTTTAGCCATTTGGATATTTACTTCACCCGCTGGCTAGCGGAACATGACAGATGCCCTCCACTTTCATCTTACCTAAGGGATCCAACGGAAGACACTTTGGTCAGTTTTAGTCCCAGCCTAAAATCATTGACAAGAGACGAGTAACACTGCCTAATTAGACCATTCAAGCCCCTGCATCCTAACAAGGCTCTCACTTAGCAGGGGACAGTCTAGTTGTTGTTGTTCAGTTACTTCACTGCAAATCCCAAGGTTCTATAGAATAGACCCACAACAGTAAAAGTGGTATCAAACTGCTTTATCTGTGTAGTGTAGACATGATCAAGGTTTCAAATTTTATAGAACCATCTTGTACAGGTCTATTCACATGAAGCATTTCCCAGAAGTGGGAATACAGTTGCAGCCTTGGTTATTTTACAACACAGTAGTTATTCTGCTACACTCATACTAAGAATACGTATTAGAAACATATATGGAAAACACAGGTTTCCATTAGCAAACCTAGGCTTTCACTAACCATAAAAATCATTGTGATAACTAAAGTATTGGACGATTATGTACAAATCTGTACAGAAGGAGACAAGTAATGTTTTGTCTAACGTTTTAGGCTGCTGGATACATTATTCTCTGACTAAACTCTTACTGGTAAAAACCATGCACATAAAGGCAATAACATAACTGATTTTTGCTATTTGCTAATTCTCCACTGTATGTCTGCCTGCACAATTGGTTGAACAATCATTGCACAAGTGAGGCATGAACAGCCATGCAACTGAAGAATTACAAGATAAAATTCAAGATATTACTGCTTGTATGGTTGCCTGGGTCCAATCTGTTTTTGCAACAGGGTTCTGGCTTCTGCATTGTCAAAAATACTGTATCTTCATTATTTGTGTGTGTGTTACATAAGCAACACTGGTTATGGATGCTTACCTGGACATCTGATCAACTTTCACTGATGACTATGTTTTGAATATTTTTCAGACTCTTTGTTTTTGTTGTGGTTCATTTTTCTTTGGTTTTTAATTCCATTTAAGCCTTATAAAATACTGTACAGTACATACAGTATATGCTGGCGTACAAGACTACTTTTTCACCCCGAAAACCATGCCTCCGGGGGGGGGGGGTCGTCTTGTATGCCAGGTGCACGTCATTTGGGTTGCCGATGAACTCACCATGGCTTGGGCAGCAGCTCCGGGAAGTCTGTTGAGTCCTTCCCCGCCACCTTCCCGTCGCGGTTCTGGGGCTGCTTCTTCAGCAGGGGCTACTGCCAACGGCCCTTTATGCTCCCAGCCAGGTGGAACGAATCCAGGGGCAGAGGCGGAGGCATCCTCAGCTGCCCGCACGGCTGGGGCAGCAGAGCAACCGCCCGCACGACCGCATTCAAACTCGCCCGCATTCAAACTCGCACCCATGGCAACCTGATTGGCTCCTCCGTCTCTTCGGGAAGATCCTGCCCCTAGTGCCCCTTCACCCAATCAGGGGAAAAGACAGGTCTTCCCGCGTGAAAATATATTTTCTGAGCAAAGCATATCAGAGAGTAAACAAAACAACATCAAAAAAACCTTGTGGCACCTTAAAGACTACAGTAACTCTTTACTCTTTTGCGTGTGTGGAAGGTGTGCAGAAGAGGGGGTGGTCTTCTACGGCGAGTATATAACAAAAACTATATTTTGAGTGGAAATGTTGGGGGGTGGTCTTATACGCCCAGTCGTCTTGTACCCCGGCATATACGGTATATAAAAATACTGCTTGAGTGTAATATGTTACAGAGAACATATTCAGCAATTTTATGAATAGCCTATTTTACTGGAGGGACTGAAGAGAGGAGTTGTTAGATGCTGAACTGAAAAGAACAAAACTTTGCAAGATATTTGTTGATTCTATTGTCTACACTTCTACAGTGTTCTAAATTTTCTTCTAGGCATGGCTGGCAAACAAAATTATTGCTTCAAAGCAGACCTGTCACTGATAAACAAAACAACAACTGACACTTTCTGTAGGAAGAAGATCTGTGAGCTACATAAATAGAACATTTCCCAGGAGGAGGATTTAGGAAAAGAAAATGGGACACAGCCAACACGAAGTGAGCTCAATTCCCATAATAAAAACAGTCATATCTTCATAATGATAAAATGTATATCAAGGATGGACAAAAATACCTTTATTGAAATAGATTCCACAACAGTAGAATATAAAATGCAAATAGTAAACCAAACCACAAGTTTAGACCCTGTTGCTGCTAATAGAAGAGAAATTCCACCATCCCGGTATAAAATCAGAAATGAATAAACTGAAACATTCACAACCCTTCTCAAATAATACAGGATAAAACCTTTAAAATTAGTCAGCCTCGAATGTCTGTTTTATACATCAAGGAGGGGATCAAGGATATCTAATTACAGTATATCAGAATGTATTGGCAACTGGATATGCCTTATTACTTTAACTATCATTTTAGTTGGATGTTGATGGACCATGTGTATACGGAAAGGGGAAGGATTTTAGCAATAGACCAAAGGGAGACAAATTTTAATTTAAAAAAATCACTTAGGCTTAATCCAGTTATATAAAGATCAATGGAATGGATTTGTTGTTCTCCTACCTGTCCTTCTTATTCTAGTAAAAATTCACTTTGTCTTGTTATTTGACTAAATAATGGTCTCTCCAGGGCTCCTCAACCTTTCTCACACTGGTTTCATGCCAAACAACCTTTCCACTGACTGGAGAGTGGGGGCAGTGGGACCAGATGGCGCAAACACACAACAAAATATGACAAAGTGTATACTGCGCACAGGCAGGGGGAGGAGCCCTGCTGCATCCCACAAACAAGGAGGAGGGGCCCAGTCACCCACCAGCCACACCACCCAACTTGGGAAGCAAGGCATCATGCTGCACACAGGTGGGGTGGTGGTGGTGGAACCCCACCACAGTTAAGCAATGGAGAGGGGCCTGGCCAGCCACTGTGTCTGGGGTGTGGGCTCTGGGCCTGTCTTCTCACCCTGGATGAAGATTGCTCTTCTGATGAGGCATAATAAAATAATAGAAATAAAATGTAAATAAAATGGAAATCAAAACGCTGCTTTGCTGCTTGAGAAACTAAGGCTACGTGGAAGTTTAGAAAAAAACTGCTTATGAAACAAAAAAGGGCAAAAGCAATGCTTACGTGGACCAGCAAAGGTCTTGATGATTAAAATGAGTAATGTTTGTTTATAACAAATGTAGAAATACTCAAAGGAAATTAAAGGTTGACATGATCTTTAGTAATGCTTAAGTATATAATAGCAAAGTCCCTGCGTAGACACTTAGGAAACCTATGTATGTTAGAGGTACACGAAATGTTACACAAATGTTATACACATAACCAACTGATCAGAAAGGGTAGAGATGACCTGAATCGAGGCCATAAGAAATGTTAACATGCCCTGATTATAGAGATAGATATTGTCTAAGGTTCCTTTGAGACCCCTGAAATGGGTAAACAGATGTCATAATGGAAGTTTGAATAATAAATTTGAATAACCTGACACGAACATGTCACGGAAAAAGGTCAAGATGTATTTGGGTAAACAAAATGTAGGAAAAACTGTATAAAATGTTGTGTCTTTCACTGTTCAATATTCTCAGCTTAGAGTGACCACACCTTCTGAGAATCATTATGCATGCATAATAAATCTTCTCTGTTTGACCAAAGGAATGCTGTTTTATCCTATCTTTAAATGCTATAACACTTCCCTGGATGCTTTTCGCCTACAGAAATAAATAAACGTCATAAAGTTTTACTCTTATGTCTGACGAAGTGGACTTGATCCAAGAAAAATCACATTTAAATACAAGAGTTAGTCTTTTGGGTGCCAAAATTTGTTTTTGTTGTTTTGTTGACTCTCTGATATGCTTGCACAGACTAACACAGGTACCACTTCAGAAATAAACTTGTTTTCTTTAGTAATCTTCACTTATTTCCTCCCCCCCCCCTCTCTATACAGTGGAGCCCTGGTGGCGCAGTGGTTAAACTGCTGTACTGCAGCCAGAATGTTGTGAGTTCTATACTGACAAGGATTCAATGTTGACTCAGCCTTCCATCCTTCTAGGCTCAGTCAATGAGTACCAGCATGTTGTGGGCAAAATGCTAATTAATTCGTGAACCACCCAGAGAATGCACTAAGTGCTATGGGGTGGTATATAAGTGTAATTGCTATTGCTCCTCCTTTTCTACCACCACAAACATTTAGCTTGCCCTATGCATGTGTATTTGCACCTTCATTCAGGCTTTTTTAACACCTTCCACATAGCCAACCTTCATTGCCACACTACTTAGTTTGAATTAGATTTTAACAGTGCCCAAAGGATATTATTTATTCCTAAACTTTAAATTCATTCACACCAATTCTTCACTTTGTCACCTCTCTCCACTGTAAACTCCTATTTCTCATATAATCAAAGCCTTCCTCTACCTCAGGAGTTTTCAACTTTTTTAAGCCAGGGGCTGGGTCACACTCCCTCAGACAGCCCATGTTGGGATGCCCATTTTGCCCTTCCTCCACCACATGGCACTTCCGGGCATGGTGGAGGTGGTGGTGGGCCACATGAAATGGTGCCATGGGCTGCATCCGGCCCATGGGCCACAGATTGAGAATCCCTGCTCTACCTGATGTCTTTCCCACTTGACTGCTCCAAATACCTAACCTACTTTCAACTTCCCAAGTTTCTCCCAATCACAACCCTCTTAATAACATTCCCATGCTCCTTGCTTGCACCACAACATATTTACCAAACCAATTCATTTCAAAACAATACATCTACTATTACCATATAAACCAGAGGTAGGCAACCTATGGCCCATGGGTCAAATCTGGCCCATGGACCCAAATCTTCCAGCCCCCCCCACACACACACACTCGCTCCCGCTGCTGCCACCAGAAGCAGCATAAACAGCCGTAAAAAGTGTCTATGACTATTGTAAATGTGTTTACGATAGTTGCATACACATTTTACCGCAGCATTTACAGTTGGGGGGGGGGGAACCAAATGTCTGAGGGAGCATGACCTAGCTCCCAACATAAAAAGGTTGGCAACCCCTGATATAAACAATCCATTTAAATATACCCTGGCATCCCAGTTATCCCAAGTTATAGTTAAGTTCAGCTGTCCACATTGCTATTTTGTAGATGGCCAACTTAAATTCTTTCCGAATAATCAATTTTGAGCAAAAGAAACTGTAGTCATTGCCAACTTCAGCTGCACAATCCTTCAGATGTACTTTCCTTCAGACATATTACATTCTTGACCTATGACTCACTCTGCCCAGAATTAAAAATTAGTAGTTACATGGAATGCACTGGAACAAAAAGACAGACCTAGATATTCTTTTGACTTGTAAAATAGATGAAGTGCACAATGTACTTTGTGTCAACATGCAGACAGTAGCATAGTTAAATCTCTTTATTATTTCTGCAACCACACCCAACTATGCAGAACTGCAGTTTTAACCTTGCATCTACTGCACACAATTCCCCTTCTAAACACAGAGAATATCAAGTCTGACAAAAGTCAGAAAACTACACCTTAAAAAAGATACTGAAGTAAATATCGTTTCATTGAAATGACACACGACACAAAACTCTTATAGGATGTTACAGAGAGATTGCTACAGGCAATGGCAGGAGATAAAACACTCCTGACACAGAGACAGATTCTTGTTCCACAGACCAGTAAAATAGTTGGCAGAAACATTATTACAAGAGACACACCTCTCAGCAGCCAGCAGACATGTGACTAAAAGGAAGAAAGCCAATAAATGGCTTGGCACTGTAGTGCTTGCTATCCTTGAAGATTTTTCTCGAAAAGAAAAGCAGTTTCACATTCGATACTGTGTTCACCAAAAAAAACCCCAATACCTGTACACTATATATAAATCCAACTGATGTATGGTAAAGATTGTCCTTGTTCAAAAGCCAGTTACATTCAACTCTACGTTTCAGTGCTCATCTCTGTTTATAGCCAGAGCCAGTGCTTTCTGCATCAGCAGACATTTCCATGGACATGTGGCAGGCATGACTAGACACCGGAGTGCATGGAACACTGTTTACCTTCCCATTGAAATAGCACCTGTTTATCTACAGTACTTGCAATGTCTTGCTTTCAAACTGCTAGGTTGACAAGAGCCAGGACAGAAACAGGAGCAAACTCTATCATGCAGCACTTGGGTCTTGAACCACAATTCCGAGGATTACTTCTGTTAACTTCTAAAACTATGAGCCAAATTCCTTTACGTCATGTAAACGCTTTGATCTGACACTCTTGAAGAACAAGTGGAGGTTGCAAAATCAACCAAGTTTCTCCAATCTTTTACTGTAGATGCTCGAAGCATCTTTTCCAACGGCACCAGACCATCCCAACTTGTTCTAGAGTGCAATAAATATTTTTATTTCTCTTCTCTCTCATGAATTCCAGCTCTTCCTGAAAAGTGACTTGTCACATAATGGAAAAATAACTACAGGTCTTACTAAGAGACATCTGTAAAAGTTATCATACAAATTATTTATACATAAGTAGTATGTGTTCTGTGTGCTCCGGTGTCTAGTCATTCCTGCCACATGACCACGGAAATGTCTGCAGAAGCAGACAGTGCTGGCTCTTTGACTTTGAACAGAGATGAGTACTGAACCCTATAGTTGGATACAATTGGCTTCCGAGCAAGGGAAACCTTTACCTTTACCTGGTATGTGAAAGAGCAGCTTAATCGCTTTGCTTCTTTGTTACATTTTGCACTTGGAAGATGGAGCTGTAAATAATGAAAACATAATGTATGATAAACTTTAATCAAGACAATTGTTAGGTATGCCTTGACTTCTTGGTAAGTCTTCAGACTAATTTTGAAGAAGGCAGGTTTTCATTAGGGAGCTTTACTAAAAGTATGTCTACTTTGCAAAGTTCTTGCTGGCAAGCCTGTACCAGGGATGCTCAGTATAATTTTAAAAGATAGACATTTCTCCCATTGAAAGGGCTTTAAGGATCAATATTTCAACTCCTGCAGTGCAGATTTTTTTCCCAGATTTAAAAAACAACAACTGGAGCCAACACCCATCTTTCAAGATAAGCAAATTAGTCATTTAAATGTATGTGAATTCTTTTAAATCTGGGGTAGTTTGGGGTCACCTATTTCTGAAGAGAGAATAAAATAGGTTTTCTTTTTAAAATAACTCAAAGCATTTTGTCCAGTTTTGGCACTGCTTCAACTATGTCAGATTTGGTGCTGATCTGAGGCCCAGTTAAAATGTCAAAAAACTGTTTGGGCTACCCCCATTTTTAGAACTAGTTTTCCAGATAAGAGACACTGGATATGCCACCTTTTATTTATTTATTTAGATTTATATCGCTGCCCACTCGCCATGGCGACTCAGGGAGGCTTACAATCAACAAAACAACAGGAAAGGCTTCCCTTTTCCTGCAAGAGGTTCTTCCATGGGGGGGGGGGGCTAATTTAGAGAAAAACAGCAGATAGAAGTTGTACTTCATCCATTCCCCATCTTGTTTTTCATGCTAAATTGGCCCTTGGGAAGATGGAAGATTTTAGTAAGTTTAGAGCAGAATCTCGTGAAGAGTGGCAGATGAAGAAATGATTAATTGCTCCCTTGTGCTTAGTGTTTAAGATACTGGGTCGTCTTGGCGAGGAGGGCAGTATAGAAATGTAAATAAATATAAATAATAAATAATAATAATACTGAGCTTGACTGGAAGGTTGGCAGGTCAGCAGTTCAAGGCTGAGTGCTGCATGACAGCAAGCTCCCATTTCTGTCCCAGTTTCGGTGGGAAATGGTAACAGTGTTCCATGCACTTCAATGTCTAGTCATGCCTGCCACATGTCCATGGAAACATCTGCAGACACAGAGAGCACTGGCTCTTCGGTTGTAAACAGGATTAGCACCACCCCCAAGAACGAAGCAAGAGGGACTTTTACCTTTACTATTCTCCCCCTTCTCTTTCTCATGCCTTCTCATACTGCATGGAGAAAAACATTGAGACTATAATCCTATTAGATTTACCCAGGAGCTAGTTATATTGAGAGCAGTCTTACCTTCTTCTAATTAAGAATAAAATGAAAATGATAAGACAGGAGTCTTGTCTAGCATGCTTGATAATAAAGGATTATGTTGCAGACAATAAACAAGTAATCATGTTCTAAGATCCTCTCAGATATTTGCTAGAGTATGATAAGCTGGTTAAATGTATGCAGTGGGCTGTAATAGTCAACTGTACTCCTCTGTTGGTGATGTTGGGAGTTGTGATTATGTTCTACTCTTTATCATAAAACAAATCATATATATATTTACACTCCTCATATACTTTAACAATACTCCATGTGACACCGAGAAAGATCAACAAAACATGCCCCTAAAATGAATCACCAAGAAAAAGCATCAAAGTGCTTTATTAAAGATATCTGACTGTACACATCAAATAAATGCCATACATAAAATGAGCCAATACACAATTTTTTAAAAAGCTCAGTCTAAATGCTACAGCACAATCTGTATCATTCTGAATGCTGGCACTTAAAGAAAGCTTAAGTGCAGGGACCTGTTTTACTGGTTTGCTTATTATTGCAAAAAAGATAGCTTAATCCAAACTGGTTGAATGGAAAAGATAGTTGTATTGTGGTTGCTAGTAACAATGTTAGATCAACCCTGCTCATAAAGCAATACAGTACAATCATAATCAGAAAAATATGAAAAAGCATGATGCTTAAAGATTCAGCAGAATTACATCCATTTGTTCCTTGTGCCATGTTATAGCACTGCATACAGGAAAGCCTTTAAATTAACAAAATGCAGACTATAAATTGGTCCAGCATTGAATGATTCAACCGCAGAAAACATTTTTAGACTACTGCAATGAAAATGTCTCCTCAGTCTGCTTGCATATTAAATACAAAAAGTACATTCTTAAAAGCACAAAATAAGGATTTCTTACAATCCATATACCAGGCTCCTTTTGGTTTAGCTTACTCAATATACTATTTCTATTCATGCAAAAAACTGATTTACAGTATAATAGTTCACCAAATATCATACATACCACATATTTAACAACTGTACATTTAAATTCATGATCTGGAGATTATGTTTTTTCAAAGGGCAGTAAGGAATTAGGCTTTTACAGTACTGTATGTTGGTACTGCAACCTCTAATAATTATAAATGCATATGTATTTTCTGTTAAATCTAGTTTTAATAGGCGACAAAATAAAAAAAAGCAAATCTTAAGGATGTTTATAAATAGCAGGAGACTGTAGTTACAACTTTATAAACAGTAGCAATCCAATGGCATGTAAAACATGAACATTTAAACAGTTTTACAAACAAAAACATAAAAATTAAATGTAATGGTTTAGACTTTAACTCTCTGCCTCTCGACTCTTCTGCCAGTAGGATCAGTTGAGTAGTTTTTCCTCATGGGACATTAGTAAAATTTCAAGGATGCATACATGTTATTGAAATATTAACAGCACATGCTGGTTTTTGATAATGTCTCTCTGGTCCCTATGGCTCTTTGTTTTAGCAGAAGTTTCCAGCATCAGAACTGTAACAGCAGGATGTTCCCCCCCCCGCCCGCCCCCAGTCTCACCATTCCCTTCTAAAGAAAATGTTGAGAGGTGAAGGAATATCTGTGAAAAATCACCATTCCCATCTTCCCATCACTAGATTCAATCCTAATTAAATTGGAAAGTCTTCAAACAGTGGAGAAACTCCCTCCCCTCCATGTATATTACACTTGCAATCTGATCAGGAAGCTCCTTAAATATTGTAACAACTCTAAAATGACATGAAGCTTTTTTATAAGCCATTTATAACTAAAATAAAGAGGATCTACTGAAAATAAAAATATGTTAATTACCCAATTTACTAAAGGTACAAAAGGCTTGTGCAATGCAAGCAGATAAGAGTAATATTTTTAAATCCAGAGAAAATGGCAAAGGAAAGACCTTCACAACAATATCATCTTTTGTAAAATTGCATCCTGTTTGGTAAAACTGAAACCACCATAATTTTTCTTCATAAAAGATTTAAGCATGTGTGCACAATAAAAAAAAATTAAAAACCCATCAGTCTTTGAATGTGCTTTTTCTGCAATAATCACAAGAGCTTTTTAAAGTATAGACTGAATTATCAATTCCCTTTTCTTCAAAATGGCAGAAGAGACCAAAATCATTGGGTCAGGGCAACATATTGAGACACTGTAGCCAGGGCCAAGAAAGGAACTCAGCACTTTCTTAACTTTAAACATCTGGAGCTCAACTGATAGTAATATGCTAGCAATATGCCCCCTTTAGAAAATATGGTAGCTTTTTAGAAATCTGTATTACAACTGAAGGGGATCAGTGATCCTGCAGATACAGTACATAAGACACTTCACTGGGAAACATCAAGAAGCCAACCAGAAACAGCAATAGCTACAAGATGTTCTAAATTCATGTGTTACATAAAGGCACTTGTTTCCTGGGAACAGTCTACAATCTTTTAGCACAGTACTAAGACCTTATTTATAGATACAAGTGTAAAATCTTGAACTGATACATTTATAAAGCCATTTCAAAGAAATAAACCTGTTCAAGCCAGTAATTTTTATTATGGAAATTGTGTAAGAAGATGCCTGTTAAAACTTTTGCCATTTTGTTTCTACAATAAAAGTTCGCATAGAGTGCCATGCTTAGAGACTAACTTGCTTAAAGAGCAGAATTTTCTATAAATGGTCGCCTCGCTTAACAACTAAAACCAACCAAAAACTTGATCAACAACTAAATCGGGGTTTGCTAGATGTTACAATTGGTCACTTACAATGGTGTTTTGCTTAAAGAGCAAACTCGCTTAAAGAGAAATCCCGTGGAACACATTATGCTCTTTAAGCGATGTACCACTGTACTATAAATTTCTGTGTGCACTGCCATTGCATTCTGAAAACTATAATAGATGCCGGTTTTTAAAAGCAAACGTACTTTATATAGTCTGCCATGCTATGTGCCTAAAAGATTAAACATTAGAGCGGCTAACCACATCTAAAATGTACACATCTTAAACAAATTAAGCACAAAAGAATTTGGGGTCTATGAACACTATGACATTTTCACAATAAGTGGTTCCAAGTCAAACACAGGTGAAACGTTGGCGCCCAATTGTCTATTAAAGATGCAAATATGTGTTCTATTCAGTACAGAAATTTACAAAGTAAATAACAAGCTGCTCAAAGCAAGTGATTTTGAAATTATAAAATTACTAGGGCCCAATCTAGGACTTTTCTACTAGTAAAGAATCAAGAACAATTCTTCAGTAAAAAAAAAAGTTCCCTCCCAAGGCCCAAGGTTGACAAAAACTCCAATACAGTACAGGGTTTCTCTCTGTTATTTTGGTGTTAGCCTGCTTTGTAAAATGATCAATTTGAATCACTGCTGGTTCTGAAGTAATCCTATAGAAATACATAAAGGTAACAGGGTATGTAGCTTCAAAGCAAGTGTATTGGACAATACTCCAAATACAGTGTCCTACAGTGACCAATCCAACCTATTAAAACTATATGTAACCAAAATAAACCAGCCACGGAAAAAGTAGCACAACTAAATCAAAAAGATATATAATTTGCATTTAATCCTTCAAATTGCAGATGTGCTTCTGTCAGACAAATGCAACACTGTTTATGGCCAACAGACACAACCTCAAGCTCTCCTTTCATTGATTTTATACTATTTAAAGAAAACCTCTTTGACAGAATGCATTTACTCCTAGCATAGAAGCACTGAATACCAGATTCTTTAGGCAAATTTTGGGCTTGGGCAGTCTAGTAAATTTTCATCACAAATTATGTGGCCTGAATATTTTGGAAAGACAGCAGCAGTGCCAGGAATTGAAACACAAAAGCCATATGGACTGCCAGCATTCCTGGATTGTGAAAACATGAGGCAGACATTGCACAATCCAGACAAACACTTGCTCAAATTTGAAGAGATGATTAGAAGGAGCAACTTTGGGACTTGTGTTTGTGGAGACTGGTTGGCATAAATGGCAAGAAAGCATCATCTAGCACAAGACCTGTTGCTTTAATACTCCCACTCATCTGTTTTCATATCCAAGTAGTAAAGGATATTCTGTGCAAGCTTCACAGCCTGCTTCCTGGCAACTTTTGAGCGCTCATCTCCTTGGGGGTCTATAGCATCAAGTGCTAAAAGTTGTTTAGTGAGGAGTTCTTCCAGTCTCATGTAGTTCTTATCAGTTCTGTTCCCATCAAAAGACAGTACTTCTTGCAGAATTTGAGACAGATTTCCAAGAATATTCCAAACTGCTCTGTGTGATGGTGGCTCTGCCTCTGTTTGTTCCACAAAGGCTTGTCGTTTGACAAGTGCCTCTTTTAAGTCAACGTATGTTATGAGGGTTTGTACTTCCACCACTGCTCGCCTCCTAGCTTCTCGGATGCATGGATTCCTGCCTGGACTTATTTCATCCAACTGGGTGATTAACCCCTGTAGCTCTGTTTTTGACCTCAAGTATAAATCTGAAGCATTTTCTCCTTTTAGAAGGGAAGCATGGATTTCTTTCAACTTCTTGCGGGTTTCTTCTATTTTTATAATGCACCTATTTTGTGCTAAATCATAAGCATAAGTGCTATCCGCTTCTTCATCAAGATCCAGATATTTCTGCAATCTGTTGATCTCTTCTACGACCTCTTTACGATAGTTTCTTATTTCCGGTCGGCCACACACATCTAAGGCATCCAGATCAGCCATCAGACCTGTGAGCACACAGGATAAATGTCTGCAAGTCTCATTGTTGTTTACCCCCATTAAAACAGCAATAAGAGTGCCTTTTGCTTTATTTACATCAGTCATGACAGAATTAATCTTAGAGACAGAAGGATGTACATCACTGGACAATGGAAGCGAAGGCTGCTGTTTTGTAGAACTGTCAATGATCTCTTGAACAGCACATACTTTGGTTAAAGTGTGATACCTAGCTTTCCGCAGAGAGGTTTTTCCTCCAGTTTTCACCTGAGTGAGTCTAAAGATGATATCCTGAATACCTTCTTCAAATTCCCCAGTTACACAACTGTTTCCTTTGTAAAAGGCTGAGATTTCTTGTTCTACCAATATTTGTGCTTCATTAAATATGGACTCTATCTCTAACCTTTTGGGATGGTTTGCATTCTGTTCTAGTTCCTTAAGCAATTTCTCAGTTTCCTGGGCAGCCCTCTTCCTGGCTTGTTGAACATCACCTCTGCCTTCAGCATCCACAGAATCTATTTCAAAAAGTTGTTTGGTCAAAGCCCTCTCAAATTTTTTATAAGCTCTGTCACTGGACAAACCACTGAATGTTGCTACTTGTGATTCCAACTCTTTAACTTCTTTCTGTATTTCTTGCAGTCTTTTGATGGAAGGATGTTGGTTACCCATATCCATTCTTTTTCTTCATCCAGTTCCAACAGAGCTATAAATAATGCAAAGACAGTAAAATATAAGTGAAGTCTGATTATCAAGCAACATCCTGAAAATTGGTTTTTCAACTCTATTTTATTTATTTAAACACATATGCCTTGTCCTGTGTCAGCTGCTCTCAGGACAGGGAACAAGCAGTGAATGTACCCTAAAATAATCTGATAACTCAAACACATAAAATATCCAACCCGCACAATCCAATAGCTCAGAAACTAAGCCATAATATCAATGTACAGTATTCCTAACTTTGAGTGAAAGCAACATTTTAATCTGGCACTAAATAAGAACAATGGCACTGCCAGTTGGGCATCCAAACACAATACATTCTATAACCACTACTCTTATAGCTGAGAACACCTTTTCCCAAGCCTTCCATGATGTTTTAAAATACTGCTGGGGTTTTTATTTTTTCTGGAAAAGTCTTTTTGTTGTTGTTTAAATAAAAGGCTTGTTATAAAGAGCCAAACTATTTTTCTGCTATCTCTGACACCTCCAATCATTTGGGGACAGCGCTTTTAAAAAGTAGGTTGAAATTTTTGTTTTAAAAAAACACCTGCATGTAGGCATAGTTTTCTATTTCTAACACAAAATTTATTTAACAAGACATAAGTGGCATTATGTTTAATAGATTGTCCCCCAAGTTGCATTCTAAAGCCTTAGATTTAAATAATGTTTTCCTTCTTTGTCTTTGGAAACCAAAGGCAAGACATAATAAATTGGCTGATGCACAGGTGGAGAAAATTTAACATATTACCATCCATCTCCCAAACCACAAGACTTCTGGTGCCAAAAAAGGCAAAAATTGAGCAAATAAAAGTACAGTATCAGCTACTTTATATACCACCTTAGTCAAACTTGCAAGGAAATACAGTACTGTACATGACAATATAACCACTATTGTGAGTATAGCCTCAGGGTAGCACAGTGGTTAAACTGTTGTACTGCATCCAAAACATTGTGAGTTTGATACTGTTGGGACACAAGGTACTCAGGTGTCCATCCTTCTGAGGTCGGCAAAGTAAGTACTCAGCATGCGGGGATGGGGGCAAAATGTAAACCGTACAGAGAGTGTACTAAGCGCTATGAGGCGGTATATATGTGTAATTACTATTGCTACTGCCTCAAGAAATAATCAGGCAGCTTTGCAGACCCATCATTCCATTCTAGGCAACCAGCACTTTCACCACTCAACGCGATATCCCAGCCTTAGAGCCTTTCCTCACCCACACCCCCGTGCCTGTGTATAGCTTAGTACAAGGCAGTGCGCCACTTCAATACCCAGTTCGCACACAAAGGTTTTGGATTCCACAAACACACCCTCCTTACCCCAGCGAGAAGCACCTTGGGGGAAGCGAGTCCCCGTGCACAGAGCTTGATCCCTCGCCCCCTCTAGCAACCCTACATTCCTGCAGGAAGGAAGCCAGGAACCAGCTCCGAGCTCGGGCCGCTTCCCCCAGGTGGAGCGCAAGGAGCCGTCGCCCTTCCCGGCCTCTCTGCTCCGAGTGACTTCACAATGCTGGACGATCTCATTCCGCCTTGACCTGCCTAGCAGCTTCTCTGGACCCAGAAGCGGGGAGGAGTTGGAAAGGGAGAGGAGGAGGAGGGATCGAGGAAAGCAGGACCCGCTTCTCCGCAGCCTAGCAGACTCAGCCCAGGGATTCCCTCCTTTCCTACTCCTTTAACTCCCACCCCCTGCCTTTTCGAACCCTCATCCATCGCAAGGGTGTGCGCGTGTGTATTATTCTGCTGGTCCCCATGAAGCCCTTCCTTTGCTTCAAAGCCTCCTCAAAGAGCCTCGCTTTAGCTCCCGATCCCCGCCCCCAAAAACTGCCACCACCTAATCCAATAAATCCGTGTCCAAATCTGCGGGAACCCCCCCCCCCCAATCTTCATGACTCGGCATCCCCGGGCCGAGCAGACTCACAACATTGGAGCATATCCTTTGCAATCAAAACGAAGCCATAACGATTTCGACGAATCTCCACTCGCAGGAAAGTGTGGACCAAGTGTGGATCTAATGTTCCCTCCCCCACCCATGATCCCAAAACACGCCATCTGACAACAACGATTATACACAACAGCTCCTTCTGCCCATTCAACCCCCATCCCCTGAGGAAACTTATTTAAAGTGGTGCCAAGGCGATGCTCGTGCCCTTCTGCACCCCATAATTCTGCCCAGCCACAGATGAGGTCCTCCCAGTTACTTTCCTGGACCCAGTCGGTCATTTTTGCTCATCCACCCTTTTCCACCAAGACACCCTCACCCATTTCACCTGGGGGCTGGGCTGGGCTGGGCTGTTGGCAAGCTACAGCACCATCATTAAGAGAACGTGCTAAAAACAGGAAGCGGAAAAAACAACGAGGAGCAGGTGAGAGTCCTATTATTAATTATATCAAAAATTAAACAAAACTGAAAACATTGTAGCACCTTGAAGACTAACTCCTGTAGTTTTTAAGGTGCCACAAAGTTTTTTGTCTTTTGTTTTGTTTACTCTCTGGTATGCTTGCACAGACTAACACACTTCAAAAACTGTTAAAATTTTAATGTGTTAAAACATGTTAAAGTGTTAAAATTTAACATGAGCTTTCGTGGATCAAGTCCACTTGATCTACGAAAGCTCACATTCAAATTTAACAGGCTTCAAGGTGCTACACAACGTTTTTGTTTTATTTTTTTGATATGCTTGAAACACAAACTAACAAGGCTACTATTCCAAAAAAAAAAATCAAATATTATTAATAAGAGCATGTTTCATTGCTATCTAGGGGGAGAGAGAGAGCCGCCACTGATGTATTGTACAGTGCTGTACTTAGAAACCCTATCATACATTTTTGTGTAAGATTAACGAAGAATAAGAGTGTTCCTTCAAGTCCATTCCGACTTTAAAGCGACTCTTTCCAAGGTTTTCTCGTCAGAGAAGACGCAGAAGAGGTTTTCCCATTCCCTTCTTTTAGGAACTCCTAAGACTGGTGCAGCTTTGCCCACAACTACACAGGATGGCTCTTCTTCTCCCACAGTGGAGAATCGAACTCCTAACCTCTGACTCCTCAGCCAGGGACCTAAACTCCTGAGCGCTTCAGCCAGCTCCTATACGTTTCATCCGCCGCCCCCCGCCCCCCAGGGCCACCCTACTTCTAACCCTGGCTTTAGGAGCTGCGGTGGCTCAGTAGTTAAGAAGCTCGCCTTGTTAGCTGGGTGCCCAGCAAGTTGGCAGTTCGAGGCCCGGGTATTGCATGACGGACTGAGTGCCCGTCTCTGTCCCCTCTGTGCTCTTCTTGGGGACATGAAAGGAACCTCATTCGAGCGTCTCCTGAGCGGAGTTTCTCCAGCAAAAATCCTTTCAGCCCAGAATAATTTCTGACACGAAATTACTGTATTATTATTATTATTATTATTATTACTATTATTATTACTATTATTATTACTATTATTATTATTATTATTACTACCCTGGCTTTCATCAGACCAGCTAAAAGGACACAGAAACGCCACTCCATACAAACTCTGTCTTTGCGTTTTTGCCTCAACTTTTCCCCTCCCGACCCCAAACGTACGACGTTACGGCCACTGTCGTGAAATGGGAATGAACCGTTAATTTTTGCCTTCCTTCCCCCTAACTCTACCTCAGCAATGGCCGAAAAGTTCGGCTCCTATTCCTTCCTCACCTTTACAGTCCCCGGACCGGTTCCTGTCAGGAGTGAGAAAGAGAGGCCGGGATGTCAAGAAGAGCACTCCCGACGGGCAGCCGGGGAGCGAAGCAACCGGCCGTCCCGACTGACCATCGTCACTCCGCCTTCGAGTCGAGCCTCGGCCGGCACGAGCCGCGCAGGCGCACTTGGCCCTCTTGCCCTCGCCGCCCTAGGCAAAAGAGGCATGAGGGAAGGATGGCTTAAGCTCCGCCCCCTTTCTCCCTTTACGACGGCTCGGCCGTAAAGCCCAAGGCGACGCCCGCCGGTCACTGAGGGCGTTACAATTTGGTTCTGAGGGGTTTCCCCTCAGGAATCCACCGCCCTCTTCTTGCGCATGCGCGAGGGGCGCCGCCGAGGATGGCGGTTGTAACGGTCGTTGGGAGCTTTCTGGGCCGCGCCGGAGGGCGCGCCGGGCTGGGCTGGCTTCGCTCGTCCGGCTCCTTTTCCTCGTCGTCGCAGGCCGAAGAGCGGGACGGCACCGCTGCGCCTCCGCTCTCGGGAAGCCAGGTAACAACAGGGAGAGGAGTGGGACTTAACGTGAGGGGGTCAGAGCCCCAAACCCCTCGCTTTGGGAAGGCCTGGCCTACCTCACGGGGTTGTTGTGAGAGCAGAAAGACGGAGGTTGGCAGTGGACGACACCTCCTTAAGTCCTTCGAAAGAAAGTTTGGGATAACAATGTAACTGAATAAATAAATCAGAAAGGGTAAAGGTCGCCCTTGCTTGAAAGCCAGTCGGTACGGTAGATATTTCAGCGGACATGTGGCAGGCATGACTAGACACGGAACGCTGTTTATCTTCTCACAGAAGTGGTACCTGTTTATCTACTTGTAATTTCTTGCTTTCGAATTGCTAGGTTGGCAGGAGCTGGGACAGAGACAGACGCTCACTCCATCGTGCAGCACTTGGTTCTCAAACTGCTGACCTGCCAGCCTTCCCGTCGCCAAGTTCAGCATCTTAACCACTAAGCTACCGCAATCAGAGAGTAAATAAAACAAATGTTTAAAAAGGCAAAAAAACGTTGTGGCACCTTAAAGACTAAACTCTTGTATTCTAATGTTCCCAAGTGACTTGAAGACAGATAAAAACAATAGTGGGTTTTCAGGTAAATTGCCATTAAAATGATTTGTATTTCGTAAGTATTATAAATAAAATTGCAGATACCTTTTTCTTTTCTTTTTAAAGCCTTCAAGTTTTTGTCCTCCTTCACATTCTTGTCATGATTGGATTGGTCCTCCTGATCAATTTTCAAACCTCCGTGCAGTAATATTTTATATTCCTAAACATGAATCCCCTTTGGAACAAAGACTAAGAGTACTTAGACAAGAAACTCAGATTTGGAATCAACAATTCTGGGCAAATCAGAATATATCATTTAGGAAGGTAAGCCTGTAGATAGTGTATAAAACCACTTGGGGGTGCTGGAAATCTTTTAACATTTCCTGGAAAAACTGAGAAATTGACTTTTGCTATTAGCTTTTGAGACATAGTCTTTATGTCATGTTAGTTATACTTAACATTTTTTTAATAATCTCAGAAGTACACAAAGTTGCTTTCTGGGTTGAAAGGATTTTTGCATGAGGAACTCCGCTCAGGGGACGCCCAAATGAGGCTCTTTTCATGTCCCCAAGATCTTTTCCCACCGAAGTGGTCCCTATTTATCTACTTGCAATTTCTTGCTTTTGAACGGCTAGGTTGGCAGGAGCTGGGACAGAGATGGGCACTTATTCCATCATGCAGTATTCAGGTCTTGAACTACTGACTGACCTTCCAGCTAACAAGGTGAGCTTCTTAACCACTGAGCCACTGCAGTCCCTTTATTGTTATTACTTAATAAAAGTGTCAGAGTATTATTTCATGAATCGTATGGTATACTCAGGGATCAGCAAACTTGAACTTCAATTCCCAGGAGCCCAAGTCAGTACACCTGCTGATCAGGGCTTCTGGGAATTGAAGTCCAAGAACAACTGGAGAGCCAAGTTTGCTGACCCTGATTTAAAAGAAGGCAAAAACTTAATGGCCCATTTAGCAAAGAAAAGTATAATACACTTTTCCTGTTTACTGAGGAAAACATTGCTATGCAAACTTGATTTGTTGGTCATCAATCTGATCCTCTCCCAGACCTGAAGCTGTTTTACATCAGAGCAAGCAGATGACTAGGTTAAGGTGACATTACTAGTGTAAGATTCATCTGTTACAATTACTTATGTATGAGATAGTAGCCAAACTACAGTATATCCTGAAAAGCATTTCATTGCTCAGTTTTTAAACCCTACATCTACTAGCAAGAAAGGGTGGGATGAAATTTCATTAATATATTAAATAACCTTTATGTTATATTTCCCAATTCTGTTTCAGGAAAAAGAGGAATTTGTTTGTTCCAGATTAAAAGCTAAAGGTCTGCAGCCAAGAGATGAAAATGGTTAGATCATCATTCTATAACTTTTTTAAAATGTTCAAATTAACAGTGGTTTTTATATTTTAAAACATGATGTCAAAAATGGCACCACACCATAAGAGTCAGGCAGGAAATTATGTGCCTGAATTTGTATCTTTTAAAAATGTGCTTCGTGATGGGTTTGCTAATACACTAGAACATCGGATAATGTTATCACTTGGTTCCACAAGTCATGACGTTATCCGATTTTTAGCGTTGTCCGATGCATGCATCGAACAACTCTTTTAAAAAAAAAGCCCTGACGTCAGCGTCAGGGAGAAACTGCTTGGTTTGTCTCTGAAGTCAAACTGACCCTAGGCTAGCGATTGCTAGCCTAGGGTCAGCTTGACTTCGGGGACAAACCAAGCAGTTTGTCCCTGAAGTTATTGCTGCGTATTGCTGGGCTGCGCTCGGTTTCTTCCGAACCCCATCCGGGGCTGAGGTAGGCTTCTTCTGAACCCTTAGCTGTTTGTGTTTGAAGCCTAGAGGCTTCAGACACAGCCCGGATGGGGTTCAGAAGAAACCTACTGGACTCTTAGCGAGCGCTAAGAGTCCAGTATTTGTTTATTCAGACATCTGCCTGCATCTCCAGTATAGTTGTTTCCTGGACCTCTCCCTGGCTGAGGGCTGATCACTGTCAGAGCCAGGTTCCTGATCTGACAGGTCAGCTGACGGGGAAAACAGACTTGTGCCAAGCGCAGGCTGAGATCCCTGGCTCAGGGCATCCTCAGGTTCAGCTCATTTTCAGAGGAGGGCTGGATCACAACAGTCATGTCCAACTCTAGGGGGTGGTGCTCATCTCTGTTTTCAGCCCCAAAGCCAGCACTTTCTGGAGATGTTTCCATGTTCATGTGGCAGACATGACTATATGCCAGAATACATGGAATGCTATTACTTTTCCCATTGTACCTATCGGTATTTATCTACTTGCAGTTTCTTGCTAGGACAAATGTTGAGAGCTCACTCCATCGCACAGCATTCAGCTCTCGAAATGCTGACCTGACAACCTTCTGTTCGCCAAGTTCAGTGTCTTAGCCACTGAGCCACCATGGCTCTAAATATTATTTATTATGTAAAACTTTTGTCAAGCACTCATCTTTTTTTTAATGTGGCCACTTCTACTGTAATTCCATAAAGAACCCAACAGTTATTCTCTTCCTACAGATACAAAGAGTGGCTGAAAATTAGGGATATGCTTAAGGCCAAGCTCACAGGTCAAATTCAGGACCACCTCTGAGAGCTTTTCTGTAATCTGGTTTTCAAAGGATTACATACTTTGTTTTTAAAAGTATATACTGTACTGGCATAACAAGTCTTTCTGACTTAATAATAATAATAATAATAATAATAATAATAATAATAATAATAATAATAATAATAATAATAATAATAATAATAATAATAATAATAATAAATTACATCCCTTCAAGTCAGTTCTACTTTATGGTAATCCTTTCCAGGGTTTCCTAGGTTGAGAATACACAGAAATGAGTTTGTATAGTATGCCCTTCTTCTAGGGCCATGATAGCAAACCTTGGCAATCCAGGTGTTCTTGGACTTCAATTACAAGAAGCCCAAGTCAGCAATCTTGCTGATCACTGGCTCTGCAACCAGATACCTAAACCATTGAGCTATCTAGGCAGCCTTTTTGACTTAGCAAGCCGTTATTTGCTTCCTTGCTTGCTTACTTATTTATTTACTTATTATCTCTTATAGGCAAGAAAGCCTCACTAAATGCAGAAGAAATGGCTGAATTTTACAAAGTATTTCTAAGTAACAACTTGAAAAAACATAGACGTTACAACAGGTGAGGGTAGTTTTGAAGTCACCTTTCTCTCCTTAACTCTCAAAGCATTTTAATTTGTTTCTTCCATATTGCTTTTTAAAATTTGCTCTCATAACAAAAACGCTTACAGATCTGACAAATATTAAATCATTTGCTTCTCTACTTCCATCTGATTCCTCGCTGCCCTGTTCCCATAGAATTATTTTGTGTATCCCTAACCCTTCCACACTTGTATGTCACATCTACCTAGTAGGCATTAGAAGCCCTTGAGGGAGAGACCATGCAGAAACATTGCATCTGACTCATTGTTTGCACAATAAAAATGGTAAATTGTACAGCTATGCATCAGATGGTTGACATGGAAATTAAAAAGTGATTTATTTACTCATTCCTTCATTTACCATTCTGATCCTTTTCAGTAGTAACATCCCAAATACTAAAGAGTTTTTTGTTGGGGGAAGTTAATTTATTCTGCAATGTAGCTAGCTGGAAACCTCACTGAATTGGTGTGCTTAGACTCAAGAGCCAGGAGTTGGATTCTCAGTGATTTCACAGTAATTTGGGGGCATTAAAAAGTCATTTGTGTGAGTGAAAACATCCTATTCCATTTTTCAGTTTGTTCACACAAGTACAGTACAGTAAAACCTCATATAACCCTAAAACCTGGTTCCACAAGTCTTGGTGTTATATGATTTTTAGTGTTATCTGATGCATGTTAAAATCCTATGGGATCCATAGAGATACATTGTAACCACACAGGCTTTAGCGGTTGTTATCTGAAGCATCCCATAGGATCTTAATGTTATCTGATGCAATTCTTCCCCCCAGATTCCTTAATGTTATGCGATTTTAGTGTTATTCGATACTAATGTTATATGAGATATTACTGTATTCCAAATTTTACATCTTCCATCCTTTGTTTTTCTTGAGTCTTTTCTTAACTAGCTTTTGTTTTATTTTGGATTGTCTCGTCATATGAATGACAGAGTACAAAAGCATTTAGAAGTGGTTTACCATTGCTTCCTTCTATGCCAGAGGTGCCCAAATTATGGCCTGTGGGCCACATACGGCCCTTGAAACCATTCCATCAGGCCCGCAATGCCCTCGCCAAACCAGGAAGTGAATACGGACGCTTCTGCGCATGTGCTTGTTTGCACATGCACGACCATATTTACTTCCTTGTTCAGCACGGACGTCCTTGCGCCTGCGCAGAAGTATCCATATTTACTTCCTGGTTCAGCACGGATTTTGTGCATGCGCAGAAGTGTCTGTGCCAAACCAGGAAGTAAATATGGCCATGCAGACACAAACACGCCCTGTTCCGGTGGTGTGGTCTGGCCCGCTCAACTGTTCTGGGAGCGTGGTCAGAGCCCCGGCCCAAAAAGTTTGAGCACCCCTGTTCTATGCAATACTAAAAAGAGTTAGCTAGAGTTTCTCTATAAGTAAGATATGGTCTTCCAGCATTACCTTCCACTACTGCTACTGCCCATTAGCTGCTGTTATCGAATTTGTCTGCTGTGATCACCATTGGCATATTGATTCTCCTCTGCTGATGTGACCATTAATTGCTAGTGAATGCATCTTACTTTGGTAACTTGACTGTCACGATTTTGTTGAGTGACCTTGATATAATTCTAGATTCACATATGATTCCAGCTTGCTGACCAATATTGTTCTTTTTACCTGACAACTCCTTTTTTTCTTAGAGGGTATATTCATGATCTTGCTTTTAAAACCTAAGGCTAAAGGTAAAGGTTTCCCTTGCTCGAAAGCCAGTCGTATCCGACTTTAGGGTTCAGTGGTCATCTCTGTTTCAAAGCCGAAGAGCCAGTGCTGTCTGATTCTACAGATGGTTCCATGGTCATGTGGCAGGCATGACCCGGAGCGTATGGAACACTGTTTACCTTCCCACCGAAGTGGGTCCCTATTTATCTACTTGCAATTTCTTGCTTTCGAACTGCAAGGTTGAAAAAGTTAAAACCAAGTTTTATAATCAATAAAATAAAGTACTATTTGGATAGAAGCTGCATTGTTTCTTCTTTTATTTCTCTGTTTGTTCCATAAACTAGAACAAAGGTCACCAGGGTTTATTGGACTGTTTTTCCTGAAGTTTCCACTAAAAGAAATTGCATGACATCTGTTAAAAATATATTTTTCATGTGGTTCACAAAAGAACAAAGGAAAACAATAATAAAACAATAAAATTATGTCATACCAAATGGATTAAAAACTAATTAACACAAATGTTTTTATTTTTCTAATATATTTTGAATATCATGCAGATTAATTAATATATTTTCTAGTTATGTATTATTTCATTGAATAAAGCATAGAAAGTGAGTTTTATATACAGTATTCATATCAGTGAAAGATTGGTTTTTAATTACAGAAGACCCTAAGGAAGAAAGATTTTAAATGTTGTATAGCTCTGCCAGCATAGTGGAATTTTTTGCATTTGATGAAAGTACTTCCATTAGTTCAGAAAACTATTTGAAAGTTGCTCCTCCAGAGTGAGATTGTATTATACATTTTGGTTTGTACTTTAAAAGAAAAATTAAGATATCAGGGGGATCTTAGATTGAAGGTAGGATAAGAATACATTCTTCTTTTTCAGTCCTCCAGATTAGCTAGAGCTCATTGAGCAAGACTCCTATTCTTTGGAGATGTGAACACATTCCAACATTTTATTGCAATCATGTCCTCTAAAGCACTGAACTTTGTAAAAAAGTGTAGCTAACAATAAAATGCTTATAAGAGAATTTTCATAAAATATCAGATAATTTAATCTATATGAACACTGCATCACAGAAAATAAATATTGTCTGCTACTTGGTCTAATCCATGTGTCCTATACTAAACCAAGTGCGTTGAATCCAAATCTGATGTTCGATTCTACCTAGGATGTCAGGATCTTAAGTTAGCAAATCTCAACCTCTTAGGTTATTGCGTTGAACATGCAGGGTATATTTGCCACAAATGTAGCAAAAATTGTCCAGTTTATTAACACAGCTGCACCTACTCATCTTTAGCTCAAAACAGACTCACTATGACCTAGCTGCACTATCCAATAAGATGGTTTTGCACTAGAGACAAGCCCTTGGTCCATTTCACCTTATATACCTATTTATGACACCAGCTCACTGACTTGCCCAACAGCTGCTGGAATATGCATGCCACTAGGACTGCAGTGGTTCAAGTGGCTAAGATGCTGACTGGAAGACGGAAGGTCAGCAGTTCAATACCCGAATACTGCAGGACAGAATGAGCTCCCGTCTTTGTCCCAGCTCCTGCCAACCTAGCAGTTCGAAAGCAAGAAATTGCAAGTAGATAAATAGGGACCACTTCGGTGGGAAGGTAAACAGCGTTCCGTTCGCTCCGGTGTCTAGTCATGCCTGTCACATGACCATGGAAACGTCTGCAGAAGCAGATAGTGTTGGCTCTTCGGTTTTGAAACAGATGAGCATTGAACCCTAGAGTTGGATATGACTGGCTTTTGAGCAAGGGTGACCTTTTCCTTTACCAGTGGACATGATTCAGCTGAGGCAGCAGCAGGCATAGTGGTAGCTGCAACTGTTATAATGTTCCCATGTTAACATACATTACCCAGTTACCGACCATTTGAACAAGTATAGCACGTCTTAAAATCTGTACGCGATAGGCAAATTCTGAGTTTGGATTTGGAATCGGCACACTCGATACCATGTAAATCAAATGTGTTATTTCCAGTAGCAAAATTGTTGTGCAGTGTTAGAAGTAACTATCGAAGAAGTTGATCCTTTGATAGCTTACTCTTCATATACTTAAGAATATTCTTTCCAAGAACTCATAAGGGGTGGCTTATAAACCTTGTCTCCTGTAATTGGAAAGCCTCCTTCTCAAAACAGATGGCTTTTTGATGTAGGCGGCAGATCCTATCCACCCACCCTATGAAGAGTGACTTCTGCCAATTTCTCCTCTTGCGTTCTGTAGTACCACCTCCTTCATTCTTTTAAATGCCAGGAGGGCTTTTGCACAACTTTGTGTTATTCGCCAGTTACGCCCGCTCCTAGATCGGGACTCCTTGCTCATGATCACACACGCTCTGGTCACCTCCAGACTAGATTATTGTAATGCACTGTACATGGGGCTGCCCTTGACGACCATACGGAGGCTTCAACTGGTCCAGAATGCAGCTGCCCGGGTGGTGATGGGGTGTGGGCGGTATGCACATGCCTTGCCGCTGCTTCAGGAGCTGGACTGGTTGCCAGTATGTGTCTGGGTGCAATTCAAGGTGCTGGAAATCACCTTTAAAGCCCTACATGGTAGTGGGCCAGGATACTTAAGAGACTGCCTCATCCCAAGAACATCTGTCCGTCCCACCAGAGCAGACCGGAGAGGCTCCCTAGTTGTTCCATCTGCCAGAGAGGTGCATCTCTCTGGCACTAGAAGGAGAGCCTTCTCTGTCTGCTCCGGCTCTATGGAACCTCCTGCCAACTGAGCTACGTCTCTAGATGGAGTTGCTGTCTTTTAGGAAGATCTTAAAAACATGGCTGGTGGGACAGGTATGGGGTCCTGATGGTACAATGAACCCAGCTCACTGGTTAGCTTGAGCTTTATCTCTCCCTTAGTCTTTTAATTATATAGTGGCCATGCTGCAAGATGACCTTGGCGCTTTGTCCTTCTTGATACTTCTGGATCTCTTGGCAGCTTTTGATATTGTCTACCACCATGTCCTTGTAGAGGGGTTGGCAGGGCAGGGAATTGAGGACCTTGTATTACAGTGTTAATTCCTCAGTAGCTACTCTTAAATGATCTAAATTAGGGAGGTGTTTTTGTCCCCTTGGATCCTTCATTGTGGAGATCCTCAGACATTGATCATCTCCCTAATGTTATTTAACATCAGTGTAAATCCACTGTTTTTTTTTTTAAATCATTTGGAGATTTGGAGTTTGTTGTCATCAGTATGCAGATGACACTCTAGCTCTCCTTCACATCTTCTGTGGTGGATGCAGACAGGTGCCTTGAGGACTACCTGACCTCAATAATAGAATGGACAAGGGCAATCAAGTTGAAACTGAATCTTGACAAGAAAGAGGTCCTGTTGTTGCGGGGGAGGGGGGGAGGATCTGCCCATGTGGGTGCCTGGTCCCTCAATTGGATGGTGGTATCATTCTTCTGAGGAGAGGTTCATAGTTTGGGGATTATTTTGGGTTCGGTGCTCAAATTGGAACAGCAGCTTGCTGCCATGACCAAATCTGCCTCTTTTTCATCCCTGGCAGATTGCCCAGCTATGCCTCAGGATAGATGGTCCCTGACAACACTGCTCCATGCATTGTTAGTCTCAAGAATAGAGTAGTGTTATGCTCTATGTGGGACTGTCTTTGTGCTTCATATGGACATTATAACAGGACCAGAATGCTGTGGCCAGGTTGATATCACTCTGACCTAGCTCCACTGACTTCCCATTGTACTGTATCAGGCACAAGATGTTGACTTTAACCTACAACGCCCCAAACAGTTTTGGACCTGGTTACCTGCCAGAGCACCTCACCTAAAGTTCCACTGCCCACATCACCCAACCCTCCCAAATTTGGCATCTCTAGGTCCCAACACCAAGGATGGCTAGGAAGTTTGTAACGAGGCATAGAGCCTTTTTAGTGGCTCCAGAACTGCATCAGGCCTCCTCTCTGAATGAATTTAAGAAACATCTAAAAATTGAACTGTTGAGAGAGGCATTCAAAGACCTCTTCCTTATGGCCACCTAACTCTGGTTATTGTTAATTTTTGGATCTATCTCCTTTTGGAGGAAACTTCAAAGTTACAGTAGAACCCCGCATAATGAAAAAGCTCCATTCCACAGAGCTCTTCGCTGTGCGGTTTTATCGCTGTGCGGATCAAATAGGCAATACCCCGCATAACAAAAAGCAGGTATACCCTGCTTAATGAAAACACCGTATAACAAAAAAAAAATATCATTATGCGGGGTATCACAATTTCCTAACGAATGCTTTGTTGTACGAAATTTTCATTATACGAAGCATTCGTTATGCTGGGTTCCACTGTACAGTAATACCTCGGATAACGTTTACCTCGGATAACGCTAAAATCGCATAGCGTTAAGTAATCTGGGGAGAATTGGATCGAATAACATTAAGGTCCTATGGGATGGATCGGATAACAACCGCTAAAGCCTGTGCGGTTACAATGTATCTCTATGGAGCTTTAACGTTATCCGATCCATCCCATAGGATTTTAACATGCATCGGATAACACTAAAAATCAGCTAACACCAAGACTTGTGGAACCAAGTTTTAGCGTTAGCCGAGGTATTACTGTATTGTTATTTTTTTCCTTGCTGTCACTGTCAGGGAGAATTATATTACATGTATTTCAATGGCTGTTGGATGAGTATTTTGTATTGTAAATCATTCTAAATGGCAAATTCCTCCCAGATGAGCAGTATAAAATAAATAAATGTCATAACTGCTATAATAAGAGTTATAATTCTCTTGATTTTGAAATGTAGGGATTGGTACAAGCGGAACTTTACCATAACATTCCTCATGGGACAAGTGGCATTGGAGAAGGCCTGGAAGAGACTTGGATTGAAAAAAAGTAAAGTTGATATGTAGCCCATCACAACAATGGCTATATTTAGTACAAGGACTAAAAATTGCACTGGACTCAAAACTGCAACTATGACTGTTTCTTAGGTTCATACATTTGAAATGATGTACATTGCAGTTGTGTTGAAGCTTCTTCTCTGAAATATTCTGCTAATATGATGATACAGAATTCCTGTGCCTCATAGTGATCTCTTTGAAACATTAGTTTCTTTGCTATTGTATTTTAAGTGCAAGCAGCCAGCTGTGGTTTTGTGGCCAACTGAAGACTTCCCTGGGTTTTCCTTCTGTTAACAAATGACACTGAGTTGACTTGGCACATTAATATCTCAAGATACAAAGATGAAGAGAGAGAAAAAAATCATTTTTATAAGACAGATTAAAAACTGACTTATTAAAAATATTGCTTCAATACTTTTGCTTACTTGAACAGAACAAATCCTCTTATTTTTGATACTTGTATTCTGATTCTTACAAGAATTCTGTATAAGTTAACAGAATTTTTCAAATATACAGAATGCCCATGTTTTCTAGAGAACAATCTCCTTTAAATAACAAATCATGTCTCTTATTGGGAAACCATGTGAACAAGGCTGTTGTCTATTAGGATTTTCTGGGAAATGAGACAGACTGGATCTGTACAGTATTTAATTAAATTAGTGAAGATAGACTTTATTGCATTCTTATGACTTCATAGGAAATACCATCATTTCCCCAATTGTCCTGTGTATTAGGACAGTCATGTGCATTGATGCATAAATTAAAGATACAGTATGCTCGTGCATTACTTTTGGGTATAATTATCTGCTTTAATTGCATAAGAGATGAGTTCACAAGCAAATATGCATTCCCAAGTTAATTACTTTAATCTTTGCCTTAGGATGTTTTTTCCCCTTTAACCAAAGATTGAACCAATGTTGGCCTGCCGTGCTAAATAATACACAAATGTTCTTGTATATTTTGATGGCGATAATTATTGGCAAAACAGTCTGTAGGCTTCCTGCCTGCTTTCATGTGCTGCTTTCATGTGCTGGCAATAAAATATTCCTAACAGTTTAGAGTTGGAATACTTAATCAGTTTTGTGGATGCAACTCTCCCATTTTTTGTTGGTGTGTGTTTGTGATGCATTTGACAGCAAGTATGGGTAGCGTTACACTACATTTTCAGTATGGATGCTTATCTCTGGAAGATGAGACAGTTGTACCTCACTTAAAGAGCATAATGTGTTCCACAGGATTGCTCTTTAAGCGAGTTTGCTCTTTAGCGAAACACCATTGTAAGTGACCAGTTGTGACTTCTGGTGGGGGGGGGGGATTGCGAACCCCAATTTATTTGTTAAGCGAGTTTTTGGTTGGTTTTATTTGTTAAGCGAAGCGAAGCAAACATTCAGAGAAAATTCTGCTCTTTAAGTGAGTTACTCTTTAAGTGAGGCGCTCTTTATGCGATGTTTGACTGTATTTAAGAACTAAGGTGAAATAAATCAGTAATGGAGTCTGGTGTTTCCGCTATTATGACACAAACAGATTTCAAATTATCAAATGATTTGTCAGTATAAACTATAAGTGATGATGGAAACAAAGAAGTTATTTTTTCCATGGTATTGTCAGGTGTAAGATTTAAGTACAACAGTGTTGAAAGAAATTAATCCCTGCGGTTTTTAATTTAAAAAAAAATAGAAATCTTGTTTTCTTATGTGTTTTCTTAAATTTTCTTGTATAAATAATGGAATCAGTTGTCATTGGTAAATCCTCATGGCTTTAAAAAAACAAACCCAGCAATTGTGACTTAAAGTGCAAATTTAGCTCAAGGATGCATCAACTCTAGCAAATTTGGAGTAGGTATAAGTCTCCTGGCAGAAAAACCCTTAATGTTGACACATGTGTACTTGTGCTGGCAGAAAGTCATGATCTTAGACCAGGGTACCCTTAGTATGTGGTATAACCAATTTTCCCAATTGCACGTTTTGGCAAGAGAAATAAACTATCTCTGAAGCCCAACCGCAATCATTTCAGAATGATGAAACATCAAAACCATATTGATATAGCTGTACCATTCTCGTTGAGCAACAATAAACATATTTTCTAGGTTTTTTCCTTCAATTGCACAAGATAATCCATGTTAAATTAATGGCTTCTGCATTATAATTGCTTGTTATAAATCATACATCAAAGCATTCAGGAACATTGCCTTCCCTAAGGATTTTTCATAATTTTGCACCTGGCTGCAACTTGTCTAACCCAAATGGGGAGAAACACTGGCATCAATTATCTACAAAGATGTTGATCTGGTTTTCAAGTGGATTTTAAATTTTTCTTCTCAAAACAAACAAACCTATACCCATTTCCTCTATAGTACTTTTTAATATGTCTGCAAATCTTACACAGATTAAGGAAGACAGTTGTTTTGGTAATGCTTAAATTGTAATTCTAGATGGTTTGGCAAGTAATTATTGGATTTCAAGATATATATATTTTTTTGTTATTCATTGGATCTCTCCACTGATATTCATTTCAGTGTAGCAGAATGAAGAGGCTCATTAATGCTTAGGTAAAGAGCCTTAATCTTAGTCTCTTTGTGTCTCCAGCACCCTTATTAGAGAACGTGTGTTCATAAGCCAAAGAGTATTAGATAATGCAGAAAATTAAACAAAGTGCCCTACCAGTAGCATACAATTATCCCAATTCTTTTTTTAATTTTACAACCCGCCCTTTGTACATCTAGTGTGATCCAACACTAAACCTAAGGTAAGGAAAAGCAGTATCTGAAAAGGTGTTACACATAACTGTCTAATCAATATAGGTCTCTCAACTTTTTGTTGTTTTGACTAGTGATGATCATCATAGTCCTTATACAGCTTGGCAGCATTCATTGCTGAGAAGAGAAGCAACATGTCAGAAATGGGAAAATAATCCCTTTTTGTGTCTTGTGTTCTGCTGGAAAATAGCTGAGCCATGAGACCAAACAATTTTTGACAAATGATAATGCAGTGATAATTAAAATAACAATGTCTAAAATTTGAATAGATTCCCAGCTGTGATACATTGCCCAGTGCAGAAGACATGGGGTAGCTTTACTTGTCATCTAAGCTAGATAATGGGCATTAGCATAGCTCTGACTTGGGCTTCTGGTAATTGTCCAAGAACACCTGGAGTGCCAAGGTTGACCATCACCTAGAACAACAAAAATGTGAGATCACCAGCACTTCAGATTTTCTGACATCTGTCTAATTGTGCCATGAACACCCAGTACTGGAGACTGGCAAGCAGGTGTTTAGGTTCACTTCCTATATAATTTAAGAGTTTTTTTAACTTAATACTTTCATGTTGATTTTTACCATATTTTTATCACCCCTGGCCATTAAAATGGATAATGGGCAATCTTGTTTGCACAGGTAATGGTAGCTGCTATCCTAGAAACAACCCTGTTTGCAATTTAGCACTAGCTATTGCTGGTATTAATTCCTGGCTGACTGGTGCTAGGTAAATGGTAGAGAAGGCCAGACAAAATTATATACATTGTCCCATAGTACAGTAGTTGGTACAGAAGTAGTTCATAAAGATATGAGAAGCCCTTGTTGAAAACTTGTCACTTTAAACAGGTCTATTCTGGCCTCAACATGTGACTTGATAAATGCCTGGCCAGATAGCTTGAACTCATATCCAACTGCTTTGAGCCAGACTAAACATAAACTGTTCAACCACTTAAACAACAAGTTAAGAATTCTAAGAAGAAGAAAAATAGAATGTTAAATGATGTGATGTGTTGAATTAGTGGCAGGAAAAGGTAAAAAAGTAAAGAGGAAATCTGTTCCCACCCTAGAATGGACCTGCGGAGAAATGCTGAAGAACATCTGGCCACAGAAAATGTATCACCCAGGATTACTCAAACAAGGTGAGGTTGAACTAACAAATTGCTGATACATCTGAAAAAGGAAAATAAAAGGACAGTTAAAAACCCAAGTAATTACATTGTCTTCCAGATTTAGTGGTCTATCCACTCTAGTTCATTCAGATATGTCTGACTGGCTCAATAAATTAGATATCTCACTCCAGACCAAGAAGCCAGATGTTCCTTTCCCCACTGTGCCTCCAGGAAGAACAGACAACCTAGGTGAGTGGTGGCGAACCTATGGGACATGTGCCAGAGGTGGCACTCTGACCCCTCTCTGTGGGCACCCATGCAGTCATCCAAGTACAGAGTTTGCTCCTCCCCTCTGCCTAGCATCCCAATGGGAGCACTTCTTTCCCTCCCCCCAGCTCAGAGTTCACCCCACCCCTCTGCCCAGCAGCCCAGTGGGAGCGTTTCCTTTCTCCCCTGTTGCTGTGTTGGCACTTTGCAATAAATAAGTGGGTTTTGGGTTGCAGTTTGGGCACCTGGTCTCTAAAAGGTTCACCATCACTGACCTAGGTGGCCTTTGGGCAAGCTGCATAGTCCCAGGGTGCCCTTGGAAGAAGATAATGGTAAACCACTTTGTGCATTTTCTCTCTTAAAAAAATCCTTGAAAGGGTCAGAACTGACTTGACACCTCCTCATCATCATCTTCACAACGCTAGCAGCCAAGCTATGCAATCTAGCCTCCCAGATAGCACTACTTTTAAGAATTATTAGCTATGCTGTGTTGAGTTCATGGACTTTGTAGTCCAAAAACATTTGGAAAGCAGGTTTACACCAGGAACATCAAGCTTAATCCAACAGCATCTGGAGGATGACATAGACCTTATTCTTGGATAAAGAGGAGGCTGAGAGACCAAATTCCTAAACTTCCCAAGCCTAGTTACTGGGGGTGGAGTGGGGGAAGCAAACGGAGCTGAGACTTTGGCGGTAAGAAGAGCAGCCTGGCGATCCAGACACAACCTGACACAGGAGACTGGAGGCATTGTCCTCCTGTTGGGCATCACCATCTCTTTTTTCTTGCTTGCCTCCATCCACCAGGATTGGGATTTTTATTGTTGCCTTGGTCTGGGCATACAAACCCTCCTTGTTATGTACAGTGGACATCCAGATTAGATTTATCAAAACAAGGGAAAGAGACTGAACTGGTTGTGGCAACTGGTGGACTCCGGGACTGAAAAGGACCTGTGGGAAGTGATGGGAACTATCCCAAAGGAAGCTTCTTGTTGTGGTCCCCCCCCCCCCCCCAGTTTACAATGAATCCTGTTGAAGCATCTTCAGTATTGTCAGGGGGGTCAGGGATGGAGAATGGAGCTGCCGCTGAAGCTGCCAGGCCTGAAAGGGCTCACATCTTGTTTTGCTGTAAATGCTTAATGCAGTCCAAGGCTGGAATATACATGAATGCCAAACAAGCTGCAGAGTTCCTGCTAGTCAATGGCTAATGGCTATAAACGGTATGAACTCAATTTGGTAGAAATAATCTTTTGTGACTGCAGAGACAATGCAGTTCTCTTGGGCTTCATGTGCTTTAGGTCCAGTCTGTAGGCAGGATTTATGCAAGGAAATCTCTTCTTTTGTCAGCATGAAACTACATGTTCTATATTTATTTCTATGGCTTAACACTGGCAAAAACAATGTAGAAAATAAGAAATATTTTAGTGGATGCTACACTGTATTTGCATATATATCTACACATGCCTAGTTAGTACAGACTTTTCTGTTTGCTATTACAGTATCTACAGTGAAGGGAAGGCAGTGGTGGGCAACCAAAATATTTACTACCACACTGTGGGTAGAGCCAATGTAGGTGGAGCCAACATTGTGGGTGGAGCCAAAGTAAAAAAAAGCATACAAATAAGTACACGTAAAATACAAATTAAATAGACATAAAAACATAAAAATACACATTAAAATAAATACACATTAAATACACATTAAATAGAAATAAAAACACAAAAATACAAATTAAATACACATAAAACACAAAAATACACATTAAATACACATAAAACACATAAAAATACACATTAAATAAACATTAAAATATATATCCACCCACCCCACACCCAAAGGCGAGTCACTTATCCTGGGGAGCAGGCTGTAGGGAGCTTCAAGCTAGCAGCTGCTCTTCCTCCTCCCCGCTTGGGAGGACAGCAAGGAGGCCACCGAGGGCCTCAGCAGCAGCCACCAATTCCTCCATGACTGTGCGTGGCCACCCGACACTTTGCGCTGTCACACTCAAAGCAGCAAATGGCTGTACGCGCTGTAAGTGCAAATGCATGCCAAGTCCTGTAGACACGCCAAGTGCTGTAGGCGCACATGCGTGCCAAGCGCTGTCCCCCGAGGTGGTTCCCCCCAAAAGCCATTACCGTTTCATGCAGATACTGGGAAAAGCGTCTACCAGTTCTGGCGAACTTGTGCAAACCAGTTCCTGCCCATCACTGAGGGAAGGGTCTATATAGCAACTACCCTTCTAAAAGTTAAAGGTCCTGTCTTCCCAGTTCCTGGTGTAAACTACAAAGCCCATGAACTCAACATAGCATAGCTAATAATTCTTAGAAGTAATGCTCTCTGGGAGACTACAGATTGCATAGCACACAAACTAGCAGTGTCAATATTTAAAAACCAGCAAATGAAATCACACTTCTGACAGTGGCGTCAAAACCTTTAGGAGAATATTACTGATAGTGACAATGTCATTTGCAACATCAGAATCCACAGGGAGTAGGACAGAGTCAGAGCAAAAGACTGACATCTCAGTGTAGTAGATATAGGTTGCCCCTTGTATCCACAGCTGCAGTATGCAGTTTCTGTTATCTGCAAGTCTAAAACAATTCAATTAAAAATTCCTGTATTTATTTCTGTTATGCATTACCAGAGGTAGCCACTAGAAGACACTGTTGAATTGTAAATATATGGTTCACTGTTATTTGTGGTTTTGGGTATCCACAGTAGGCCTTGGCACAGCCCCCCTCCCAGTGGCTTAGTGGTTAAGAAACTGAGCTTGGAGACTGGAAGGTCAGGTTTCAATACCTGAAGGCTGCACTTGGGGACATGAAAAGAGCGTCAGGCATCCCCTGAGTGGAGTTTCTCCAGCAAAAATCCTTTCAATCCAGAGAAATCTCTGATACGAAATTATTATTATAGTAGGCCTTGGAATGTATCCACTGTGGATGGTGAGGCGACTTATAATATATTATTGGCTATATGATTAAGATAATGTGTGAACACTCAGATACCTAACAAAAAGGAGAAACAACAGGCACTGTGTCTCCTGAATAGTAACAGTGAATATGAAATTTTCTTCAACCAAGAATAAGGTCCATGTCATCCTCCAGATAAGGGCTGTAGTGGCTCAGAGGGTAAGAATCTTGCTTTGTCAGCTCAAAAGCCAGTGAGTCGGCAGTTCGAGACCAGGGTACTGCATGATGGGTTAAGTGCTCGTCTCTGTCCAAGCTCCTGCCAACCTAGCAGTTCAAAAGCAAGAAATTGCAAGTAGATAAATAGGGACCACTTCGGTGGGGAAAATTCTTGGGGACATGAAAGGAGCCTCATTCAGGCGTCCCCTGAGTGGAGTTTCTCCAGCAAAAAATCCTTTCAAACCAGAATAATTCCTGATATAGAATTATTATTATTATTATTATCCCCCAGATACTGTTGGGTTAGGCTTAATGGGAACAATTTATTAAATTGTTTATTGTATCAGTTCAGTTTGTCTTGTTTCAAGGCAAACCAAATTTAATGGAATCTTATTCATGCTATCTTTGAAGAAAGACCCCAAAGGTTATAAGTATTACTGTATCTAGTTAACTGCATTTAGGATTGTCTTTTGGTCATCTTCAGACTATACCAACACTTATTCTAGGCAACTCCCTTCTCTTGGATGTCTGTATATGTCCAGGGCAAGCCCTGCTCTTAGATAACATGAGGCCATTTTCCCCAGCAGCAGAAACTGGGAAAAGTATCTTAGTATTTCTTTATGAAGCTACTGGCTAAGAAAAAGCCTCTCTTGGGTGTGTATTGAATTTCTAGTGCTGAAGTAAGACTGAACTGTCAGCCTAGTTACCTTCTGTGAGGGTGGATGGCTCCATGTTCACCTCAGGCACCCAAATGTCATGGTTGGCCCTGTGTGTATCCATCAATGGAGGAATTTGTTTTAAAGAAAAAAATGTGAATTAGGCTATTTGGTCACTTAGACTACCAGATTTGGATTGGATTATGCCCATTGTACTGTGGTCAAATACTATTGTTGTTGTCCAGTCACACAGTCGAGTCCGACCCATTGCAACCCCATGGACAATTGTATTCCAGGCTCCTCTGTCCTCTGCCATCCTCCACAGCTTACACAGATCTACGCCCACTGCATCAATGATGCTGTCTAAACATCTCATCCTTTGCCATGGCTTAGTGGTTAAGACGCTGAGCTTGGAGACTGGAAGGTTGGGGTTTGGTACCCGAGTGGATCTTGGGGACATGAAAGGAGCCTCATTCGAGTATCCCCTGAGTAATTTCATTTGAGCAACCCAGAGTAATTTCTGACACAAAATTTATTTATCCTCTGCCACCCCCTTCTCCTTTTGCCTTCGATCTTTCCCAGCATCAGGGTCTTCTCCAGTGAGTCCTCTCTTCTCATTTGGTGGCTAAAGTATTTGAGCTTCTGCTTTAGTATTTGTCCTTCCCAGGAGCAGTCAGGGTTGATTTCCTCGACTGATTTGATCTCCTTGCATTCTAGGGGACTGCATCTACTCAAAGACTGCATCTACTCAATTGCTCTTCATACAATAAAGTAGCTGTAGACAGATGGTCCTCATGTTTCAGAACCACAGTCATATGAAAACATAAAACATTGACACGACAGATATTGAAGGGAGATTAAAAAAGAAATATAATAAATTAATAAATAAATGAGGACTGGTTTCCAGCAGAATGAGACTATGAGATAATTCACCAGGTATATGCAGGCATATAGAAGAAATATAGGAGCTGGGAGAGGAAAATCAATTATTTTAATAATAGCTAAGTTAATAGCTAGTGGAACAAAATAATCTCCAAAGTAGTGGCATAAGCACCTGCAGTTTTTGCCAGCATCCAGAAGCTTTGCTTACACATAGCTTGTAATAACTCAGCAAGACCTCTATGCAGGATTACTGATGAGCCAGCCTTTGTACTGAGTATAGGACTTCTGCTGGTCAGGGCTTCTGGAAATTGAAGTTCAAGAACAGCTGGAGTGCCAAGATTCACCATCACATGTATAGGAGGAGAAGGATAGAGGATGTAAGTAACAGCAAATGTCAGTTCAAAGATGTATAAGAAGGACACTGAAGTATGCTTGTATAGTCTAATACTCATGCAATCATTTAGCTGTGCTATTTTCTCTCTAAACCCATACATGCTCTTATGCACATCTTAGACCAAAGCCTGCAAAGAGCTTGTCAAAAAATTTGTCTGAAGGTAGGTTTTGCTTCTTTTGGCCATTTGTTAGAATAAACTGTGCCATCTGATCCTAACTAGGTCTACTGTTTCATTCCTAACTGCCTCTTCATTCAGTATTAAAAGGGGAAAGGAAACAGCTTTCTATAACAATAGGACTCACTTTATTATGGGTATGTACTGAGTTTACAGACCATGTCCTCAATTATAGAGGAAGGAGCAATACAGAGGAGCGGTATAATGATGTCTAGTTGTTAAACTATAAAATGGCATAGAAATAAGAATTTTAAAAATAAATTTATACAGCTTACATTTTATTACTGTATTTAACCTGGTTTTATAATTAGATTTTAAAACAGTCTGGATAATTCTGGAATGAGATTCTTCCATGCACTTTGTCTGTTATTGTGAACAGAAAACAGAGAAATGGTGCTGTATATTTTGGACATTTCTGCTTCCTTTGTATATTTCACTGCCCTGTCTTTCGCATTCACTAAAATCACAAGTTTGCCTTCTAAGACAAACATTAAACTTGTTCCTTTTATTTATTTATTTAAATTTGTTTATCACCCTCCTCCCAAAAGGGACCCAGTGCGATTTACAACAACCATAAAACCATTTTAAAAAATTAAAAACTCTAAAAACTTCAAAAAACTCAGTACTAAAAGCTAAAAATTGCAACATAGGCACACTGGGGTCAAACCAACCAATTGGCTGGGGAAATTGAACCATCCACTCCCCAGACCAAACCTGCCAGCCAGGTTTTCACTCCTTTTCTAAAGGGTAGCAACTCCATCTTCATGCGTAGTTCTATTGGGAGGAGGTTCCAGAGGGCCAGAGCGGACACCAAGCAGGCCCTCCTTCTCGTGCCAGCGAGGTGTGCCTCTCTGGCTGATGGCACAACCAGAGAGCCTGTCCGGTCCGCTCTGGTAGGACAAGCAGATGTCCTTGGGAATGTCCTTTTAGAATGATAATAGGTCACAGTGTCAGCTGCTTTGATAGGCAGGTGCTGTTTAGAAGTAGCAAATGACTTACACCAAAGAAATAAAGCACAAAAACATATAATTGCTTGATTTCATTAAAAATCCTAGTCCTATAAATAAAGTGACCTTGCCAGTTGCCTCATAATATAGAACTCCTTGATACATAAATTAAAAGTGCCCAATGGCAAAATTTGGTAGTCAACTTTTGTTGAGTAAAATATTAAATGAATTTTAACTTGCAGATACCCATAATTAGAGTTGCAATGCTTTAATTGTTGAGGAACTTTGGTGCACTAGTTATTAAGATTAGCATGGCCAATTTAAACGCTGTTGATATCAATTGTTAGGTTGGCAGGAGCTGGGACAGAGATGGAAGTTCACTCTGTTGTGCAATACTTGTGTCTTGACCTGCTGACTTTCCAGTCATCAAGTTCAGCGTCTTAACTACTAAGCCACTCTCTGTTCCTGCCAACCTAGCAGTTTGAAAGCAAGAAACTGCAAGTAGATAAATAGGTACCATTTTGTTGGGAAGGTAAGAGTGTTCCATCCACTTTGGTGTCTAATCATGCCTGCCACATGACCACAGAAACTTATGCAGATACAGACAGCGCTGGCTCTTTGGCTGTAAACAGAGATAAGCACCGACCCCTAGAGTCAGATACAACTGGCTTTTGAGCAAGGGTGACCTTTACCTTTACTTTTAATAACAACTGCAGGTAAAGTAATCCTGGGCATGTTTAACTTAATTCTAAAACTAGAATCTTGATGGATGTGTCTCTGGTGACTCAATAAGTCCATCCTGGCATGAAACATGCGACCATACACGTTACACTGAATAGATGGTGGAGGGTGTGGTTGAGTTTGACAAAGCTTCCATGCTTGTTACTTAGCCTCTTCATGCCTCTTCAAACCTTCTAACATTGTGAAAAATACATTCTTACCAGTCAGGCAAGATAAAACTTCCACTGTAGACCAATATTGTTTTTTTCTGGTCTCAGGGTCATGATGCCATTTGAACCAGTAAAGCTCTTGATATAACAAAGAAGGAATTTATAAAATGTAAATAAGAGAGAGATTGTTGGCCTGGGAGATAGAAAAAATACACTCAGCAGGAAATATTCAAACTTAATGTATTCATTTATATCCCTGTTTGTGGAACTCTAATTCCTGGCAAGAAAATACAGGGTATCCCAAAAGTAGCCATACATAGGGGAAATGGGGAATTGCAGCTAAATGTACCCTTATGCAGGGCTGTGGAGTCGGTAGATAAATGTTCCGACTCTGACTCCTCAGTTTTGTGTACTTCTGACTCCGACTCCGACTCCAGGTACCCGAAATTTACTCCTGTAGCACCCTGCTAGACTGAGGATACTGAGGTTACCAAGGTTTTGAAGTCTCTGCAGATAAGTCTTTTGAAGAGTGGGAGGAGGCATTGTTAGTGGAGATTGAAAAGGAAATAGAGGACCCAGCAAACAGCTGTGCAGAGAATGGTACATGAAGGCCATGGGGGTGGCAGGGGGGGAGAGGAAGAAGGACAGGAACAGAAGCCTAGGACCTTGCAAAGGGTTGAGCTTCTTCAGGTCAAACTTTGGATTACCAAAATGAAGTCATCTTCTTGGCTTTATCATTGGCCAAAATTAAGTCTTTGTCGGTACATGGTTCTGGTATTAATTGGCAGGCCAGCAAATGAGCTGGATTCTGTATCTTTCCACATTCATACAGTCTATTGTTGTCCGGCAGCAGCATGTTGGTCTTACATTTAGGGACTCCAACCTTCAGCCTATTCAGGGTCCTCCAAGTGATGTAGGGTAAGTCGAGTTCCTCAGCCCTATCCTCCTTTAATGTTATTTCGTGTCCAGTGAGCTCCTTCCTCCATCTTTTAATTTGGTTTTGCTCATGTACCCTCAAGAATGTTTGTTCTTGTCATAAAACTCTTCCTGGATTTGAACTGGTGGACTTGAGGCTTATATCCATTCAGAGGATGTTGAGGGTTATTCTCTTGCTTAGTTCTCTAGGTGTCTGCTACTACTTCTCTCCTTATCTTTGGTAGGGCAGTACCAACAAGAGGAGATATTTAGGACCCCTAGATTGGAGAATGGGTACACTTGTGTGTTCCACAGCAGGAGACTAGCCTACAGATCCATGAGAAGAAGCCCTAGAAGCTTTCCTAGAGGGAGCACAAAACAGCCCAAGAGGTGGCAGAAGGCATCTACTCAAGCCACATGATGGTCATCTTGGAGTTCTGGGTATACCCAAAGTACCCATAAGTGCCCCACCTTTCACTGGCACTTCTGCTGGTTTTGACAGCCTTCAGGACAAAAGCAGGAAGAGCCTATTTAACTGGATGCTGGCAGTGAAGCAACTAGCTACCTGCTGTGATAATTAATCTAAGATATTTTGGAACAGAGCTTTCTTTTTCCATGAACAAAAATCTGGTTATTCAAAGTCTCAACTGCCTGCTATGAATTGCAACCATGGAGGAGGACAAGTGTGTAACACACAAATTCACTGCTGAGTCTTTATTTATGAAGTCTATTGAGTGGTCTAACTAGGCAGTGTTGCTCATTTCTTGCCAATGATGTTAGGCTGGGACTAAAACTCACCAAAGCATTCTCCATTGGATCCCTTGGGCAAGGTGAAAGTGGAGGGCACATATCATGGTCCACCTAGCCAGCAGGTGATGTGATGTCTAAATATCGCCCCCTCCTCTGGGACCACAACAGCGGCCCGAGGAAGAAGATGTGAAGGCCTAGCAGTGGCTGAGAACATCGCCCCCTCCTCTGGGGCCACAACAACGGCCTGAGGAAGAAGATGCGAAGGCCTAGCAGTGACTGGGAACCTTGCCCACTCCTCTGGGCCCACAACAACGGCCTGATGGGAGTTAGTTTGTGTTCTGGTTTGGTTGTTTTATGTGGTTGCATTTTATAATTTTTATTGTACTGTTGTTGTCTTGACTTTAAGCCGCCCTGAGTCGCCTCGATGAGTGGGCGGCAATATAAATCTAAATAAATAAATAAATAAATAGCTAAAAAACTGCATGCAGATAGACTTGATTTCTCATGTACACTTGCATGTGCGGAATGTCATCGTGAAGACGTCTAACAATGCACAGACTCCTTGCTGAATAATGACTCCAAAGTATCCAAGGTAGTACTATAGTCCACTTCTAAAGGGCTTTAGAAGTACAGTACAGTACCTGTATGAATAATTCTAATAGGCTACTGGTTTTTAAAGTTTGTAGTTTTCCAGCACACTAGAAGACAGATATTGCATCAAAGATACTGCCACTTCCTGACTGGTATCAAACAAAATCCCAAGGTGAATAATAGCTTTATGAAGGTCAAGATGGTGTAAGCTTTTAATTTTCCCCCAGAACACTTCCATGAGATAGTTGTTAATAAAGGGGTGAGGGGAAAACATGGAAGTCCACAGATTGGTCTAAGTGTTTTTAATCCATACAGAGAAGCAATTAAACTATCTTCCATGATGCACAATATATAAGGTCTTGCTGAGTTAAGAGAGTCAAGCAAGTATCACATGACCTCTGGCGAAGTTCTCCAGAAGAAGGTAATGTGGCAAAGACATTTATAACTCATTCCCTAAAGGAACTCAGATCTTTTCTGCTTCTTCGTCTAGGGAAGATTGGCTTCTTCCTTAAACGTCCCTTTCTGTACAAATCTCCAACCTCTAACTGGGATGGGGTGGGTGGGTTAAGAATAAAGAAATAAAAGTAAATTGAGAACAAAGTTAAAAGTCTGCTGAAGATGAAAGACTACACATTCCTTCTACTTGCCCCCATGCCCAGGGAAGGGCAGGAAGGTGCTTTCTTGGGAAAGGAACTGATCTGAAAAACAAAGATCCTAAGCAGAGGCATCCCAAAAATGTCCTGATCCAAGCTTTCTCCTAATAGGAAGTCCCTTTGCCTCCTGGATGCTGCCTCTGGAGTGAGGCATATTTTTATTGGGGCATTAACCCTAGTCTCACAAAAAAAACCTCTGAGAAACTGATGACAATTTCAAAGGAACAGCATTGCTTTCTTAAATATAACTGCTCTTCCTCAGGGCACTATTGTTTCTTGCTGTGCCTAGATTAAATTTCAGTTTACAGGACTTGCCCAACGCTTCACAGGCTTTTCTCCCAGGAGGCACCGTCAAATGGTCCTGATTTAGAAGTTTATGATTCCTCTTCTGAAGATGAAGAATTGCCTCTAGCCTTCCTGTCCACTGTCCACTGAGGATATCTCAAGAACCAATCATAGGCATAGGTAGGATTGTTGACTAGGACACCAGGAAACAGGCTCTACTCCAGTGTTTTCCACTTTTGGTTCTTGGACGTTAATTCCCAGAAGCCTAAGTCAGGGGTTCTTGAACTTTTTAAGCTAGGGGCCGGATCACACACACACCGACTATTTGCAGGGTGGACTGGTGTCGTTCCCCCCGCCACCTTTGGCAGGACCAACCCGAGCCCACCACACACCATAAAAGGCCCCCCTCCCCTGCTTACCGGTCTGGAGGAGCTGTGTGGTGTGGTTAAAAGAAACCTCCTGCAGTTGATAGCAACGCCTCCATAGCCAACCAGAAAGGCCTCCATAGCTGCCAGAAACGTGTCATCTGCAGCCAGAAACACGTCATTGGCAGCCAGAAGTGTGTCATCGGCAGCCAGAAGTGCGTCATTGGCAGCCGGAAGCATGTCATCGGTAGCTGGAAACACATCGTCAGTAACCGGAAATGCATTGGGGCCTGTCAGAAATGCATCAGCGACAGCCAGACCCCCTACAGCCGCTCGGAATGCATCTGTGGCTGCCAGCAATGCATCCATGGAAGCGTTCCTGGCAGCAGTGGAAGCATTCCAAACGGCTGTGGGTTTTTTTCAGCTGCTGTGTGTCAGGAAACAACACATTTCCTCATGTTTCCCAAGGCTTGAAGTTGCAGGTTTTTTAGCTAGGCCTCATAGAAAGCCTCAAAGAAATCTCTTCCCCCTCTGTCTCATGGACTCATGTCACGAGACAGCTTGTTTTTCAGCCGTTTTTCGGCCAGTGTTCCTGTGTTATCTCTCTAGCTAGCATGTTTTGACTTCACTGATTGTACACGTGTGTAAACAATTCAATGTTTTGAGAATGTTTCTCTCTGTTACCTGATTGGCTATGAGTTACCAACCTGACTGCAGATTCTCCATTTTGCAGAGAAGTTAGTTAGTTCGATCTTGGATATTAATGGCTTAGGACCTCGGTTTGGCTTGTGGGATTATTCTTTTCCTTTCTTTTCAAAATGATTACCTAACGACCCTGTGGACTGTGGACTGGACTGATTCTTTGTTATGACCTTTTAATCTGCGTTTTTCCATGGACTTTGCTACATGAACCTGATGAATAAAGCAGCTGTTTCTCTTTGAAGTTTGTTGTTCTTTTGACTGGCACACACACGAAGACACGCTACCAAATTCCTCCCTTGTTTTGCTCCACTGCCGGAGCACAGTATGAGTTCCTTTTAAGCGGCTCAGCTCTCTCAAAGGTGAGGCAAGGGTTAAGTTCCAGTTAAATGGGCAGTAGGCCCAGGAACTAATGGGAGGAACCCTTGCGATGAGACGGCTGATAGCTGACACTGTGTTTCTGGCAGGTGCTGATGTGTTTGGAGCAAGGTTGGGGCCAGATCTGGCCCGCAAGCTGTAGGTTGCGAACCCCTGGCTTAAGTTAATTCCCAAGAGCATTGATCAGCCAATGTACTGACAGGCTTTTGGAAATTGAAGTCCAAGAACTAAAGGTTGGGAAACACTGCTCTAGTCTCTCTTTTCCTTTAGCTATTTAGGGCAGAAGTCAGTGGACTAAGGCAGGAGCTGAGAGCTTGTTTTTTAGGGAGAGCTAGATAATATCTCTGTGCTCATAACCATCTCAATAAGACAGATTGAACTGATGTACATGAATAATTAATTAGCAAAAGGATGCAGAATAACATTTTGTAAATTAATATTGCATGTACCTGTATTCATATTGTAGGATCCAGACCTTCTTATTTGGCAGTGTGCCTCAATGAGTTGGTGTCTGGCAGTGGAGACAGAGGTTGTTTAGTTTGATCCCTCACTGTGCCTCTGGGGAGAAGAGCAGATTGGGTACCCTTAGAAAAATGCACAATCTTCTGATAACACTGATAAAGGGGACCTTTAAGTTGCGGTTCATTTTTGTTGCTGTTCAGTCGCACAGTCGATTCTGACTCTCTGCGACCCCATAGACCACTGTCCGCCAGGCACTCCTGTCCTCCACCATCCCCCTCCACTCGCTCAGCTCTGTGCCATTCTCTCTACAATACCATCTAGCCTTCTCATCTTGGGATGTCCCCTTCTTCTTTTGCCCTCGACCCTTCTAAGCATCAAGGCTTTCTCAAGTGAATCTTCTCATTTGATGACCAAAGTACTTTAGCCTCATCTTTACTATTTGACCTTCTAAGGAGCAGTCAGGGTTGATTTCTTCTAAGATTGACCTATTTGTTCTCCTCGCTGTCCAGGGGACTCTCAAAACTCTCCTCCAACACCACATCTCAAAGGCATCTATTCTTCTGCGCTCAGCTTTCCTAATGGTCCAGCTCTCACAACCATACATTGCCACAGGGAATACCATTGCTTTGACTATATGAATTTTTGTTTGCAATGTGATGTCTCTACTTTTCACTATACTCCCCAGGTTTCTCATCGCTTGCCTCCCAAGGATCAGTCGCCTTTTTATTTCATGGCTGCAATCTCCATCTGCAGTGAGCTTTGGTCCTAGGAAAGTAAAATCTGTCACTGCTTCTACTTCTTCCCCATCTATTTTCCAGGGACTGAGATAGGGCCCAAAAATTAGGTCCATTAAAATGACACCACTGCTTTTCCTGCCACTTAGTTTTGCGCAGGCGCCTTGGCGAATGAAGGCGCTCCGGCTCCCCAATGGCGGTGACGTCATGGGAGCGAGGCCGCGAAGGATTGTGGGCCGGGAGGGGCCGCCATTTTCGCTGAGCGGAGGGGCGGAGCTTAAGGCCCCCCTCAGTCAGGCTTCGGAAGCCGGGAAGGACTTACTTACCTCAGCACTGGAGAGCCGCGGAGGGCGGGCGTCGTAGCAGTGGTGGCGGCGGCGCTGGGCGGATCCGTCCTGCCGTTGACAGCCGGCTCTTCCGGCCTGGACTGAGGGGTTAGAGTTGGGGTGAGTACAAAATGTGGGGCGCCGCCGTCGCTTCCTTAAGCATCCCTTCCCTGCTTCCCCTTGCTTGCTTGGGGCCTTTCCCTTTTCTCTCCCACCCCCTGCCAGGCCGGCGGCTTCTCTTTTCTCCTCAGAAATGCCGGTGTGTGCTTGCTTGTTTTCGCCGTGGCGAAAGAAATATGGGCGGCTGCGGCGTAGTCCGGGAAGGGACTCGTGTGGTACATTGGGGGGGGGGGTTCTAGATCCAAATTCTTTTAAAATGGGGGTGCTGCACAGTGGGATTATAAACGGGTAGAGGAAGAGGGGTTGTTGCTCCGGGTCAGCCCAGAAGATGGAGTGGAGGAATAAGGATGGATGGAAGGGGGGGGGGCAATAATAGGTTGGCAGCTGTGGTACATTTGAGGAGGGAGGACAGAAGCAGGAGGGGGAGGGGAAAAAAAGAGGAGGTGCTAGGTACATTTTTTTAAAAAAATGGGGTGTTTACTCATCATCATCCTTTATTAACTAACTGATTAGTCATCTAACCGTATCAGGTTAAAACAAAATACATTAGATAAAATATGATTAAATGAAGCAGGATAAAAACCAGATTAAAAGTAGGATGATGCAGTCACAACAAAATGAGATATAAAAATTACTCAAAATAAAATAATCGTCACCTTTACATGCAGTCGTCAATAAAATTTGTCACCTTTACATGGAACCCGTATGTCATCAATAAAACATCTCTTTTGAATGGCCTCCCTTATAAACTTGACAGTTCTAATATTTATATATTTATTTGTGCCCTGAAGGAAGTACATTACTCTTTTTTTTTATTTGAGTCCCAGTATTTCCTCTATGCAGTGGGATTATGAGTGGCTGAAGGAAAAGGGGTGTTGCCCCAGGGCAGCCCAGAAGATTGGGAGGAGGAATACAGGTGGATGGAGAGAGCGTGAGAGTTAGGATTTTGTCAAAGCTTAAACGCTTAGGATGGGGTCAGAGTCATCTATGCATGACACACAGCTGACTCTTACTTTCTAACCAGATTCTAGGTTCTTTTGCCAAAACTCCAGGGGTTCCTAAGAAAATTTTATGTCCCAGCCTGCATGCATAAATTATTCATAGGTCTACACCTTTCGTTTGAACAGTAATTCATAGAGACAACAAAGATGGAAGCAAGGTGGAACAGGCTCCATTTTAAACCTTATTTTTGCGGCTGAATATATCAGATCAATCCATCAAAAGTAACACATGACAAGGGGGCAGTAAGAGGTTGGTGACAGCTGGATTTTTTCAGCTTCTGGCGGAGACGGTCTGTCTTGATTTCTCCTTCGGCTCCTTCAAGTCGATGGTTACTCATCCAGAACAAAAGGCTGAGGCAGGCTCCTGTGGGGCCCTGGTGACAACAGTCAGTTCCATTAAAGCTAGTTATATTTGGTCATTGATCAACATGGTTCTTAGGTGCAGGGTAGATAGATGCTTCTGGCTTGTGTGAATTTTGTTTTCAAATAAGGAAGGAAAAGGGATGGGCAATTCTCTTTCTTCCTCTTGCGTTTGTAAAGGCCTGGCCATCAATTGTGAGCCAATGTCTGCCTTTTTATATTGATGCAAGATAGTCAATAGTTAAAAGGATTTAAAACAAACCTTGAAACTTGTTTTTGAGTTTACAAGCAGGAAAATTGGGGAAATTAGTAATTTTATTTATAGAATCTTATATTTTCATAGCAGAAGTTGCATGCCCAATTGTTTTTGATCATGAATATCTACATTTTAAAAGGGGTTCCCAAGTATTTTTGATGGAGGTAAAACAATTTGGGTGAGAAACTTAAAATAATGCTTTCTGTTCTGTATTCTAAATTATTCAAAACATAGTAGTAAAAACAAAAGTATAACAAAAAAGACTAAGGCTGTAATTTAGTACTTATTAGTAAGTATCAATACTAACTTTCCGATACTTGCTTGAGAATATGCACCATTAAACTCTGTAGGTGTTATTTCTGAGCTGATGTGAGTAGGCTTGTCCTCTTGTTGGAATTAAGGATATATAAGGTGCATAATAGGAAATGGAACATTCATGTACTTAATGCAAGCTAAAGTTGTTTTTGAATTTTAAATGTATTATTTGGAGACTAAATCATTTTCTAATGGTTGCCAAATGTTGGCTGCATGATGGTCTGAGCATATTAGTCATAGGACTGTCATTAATCAACAGTATTGTTAAAGCAGATCCATTAGACAAAGCCAAAGAAGAACATAACTGTGTTGAAGCTAGCATATTGCTAAGATGGAAACTGCTGTGAGATGATTTCAGATGCAGAGAAGCATAGGATTATATGGCCATAATGCAGACCAATTTAGAAGTGCTTTGAAGGCAACCATTTTAAATGGTCTGTTTTTTCAAAGTTAGAAATTCAATAACCTTTCTGCATCGCAGTAGTCTGCTTCTGCTGCTTGAAGCATGATTGTACCATTGATCTGTATGTTAATGTGACCTTCTATGTTATGGACTTCTTTAAAAATTAATGTTACAAAATAAGATTAAAATTAAGGAAAATTTAAAGTAGCAGCAAAATAGTAGTTTTTGACAGCATGAGTGCTTGCTGCCTTGTTAAAATACAGTGCAAATCATATACTGTACCTTCTTTTTCTTCAGGTGGTGTATTCGTTCTGGATATTGGCTATCATCATAGCAATAGTATTTACATGTTAAGCTATTGAATTGGCAGTTTCAAAGAGAAAATGTAGGTCATTGGCATAAGTAGCTGCATTAGTAACCTTAAAGCAGTGGTTCCTAACTTGGGGCACATTTCCTCACAGGGGTACTTCAATTCCCAGAAACCTAAGTCAGTACATTGGCTGATCAGTACTTTGGGGGATTGACTTAGGCTTTTGGAATTTGAAGCCCAAAAACCAAAGGTTTGGAAACACTGCCTTAAAGGAAGCCTTAAATGTTTAAAAAGAACAGAAAGCAATAGCCGAACATTTAAAAAAGGAAGAAATAGATTATATTATGAAAATCAAGACCGTGTGATATATTATTTGTAAAGATAAGGAAATACAGTAGTTCCTATAATCTTTATGTTTGAGCAGTTTTCCAGCATGGTTTGGAAAAATTCATCAGCTGTCCTTGTTCCTTTGCGCTTTATATGTTGGTGCCCTTGGGATGTTTCATTATACACTGTAATACAGTCTCTGGTTTTTGTTTTTGCTGCAGACTAAAGTCCCTTTGGAAATGAGAATTAGTACAGCTTCTCTTCAGTTTCCATATTTCTCATATGCCTCTGAGGCATGGTTAGCATATAGATAAAGTATGCTTTTCCTCTGAAAAGTATACAAAGTTTCACTCTTTGTCTGAAGAAGTGGACTTGATCCATGAAAGCTAACAATAAAAATAAAGCAGTTAGTCTTTAAAGTGCTACAGTGTTTTTTATTTTATTTTTATTTTATTTTGTTTTCTGATATGCTCTGATGTCTCAGTCTACAACCTTACTAATACTACAACATGGCTCTTGTATATTTTCAGATTGTTTTTACGATTGAGAATAGCCAGTTGATTTTATCTGGCAATATGAATTAAAGCTACAGTAATACCTCGGATAACGTTTACCTCGGATAACACTAAAATCGCATAACGTTAAGTAATCTAGGGAGGAGAATTGGATCGGATAATGTTAAGGTCCTATGGGATGGATCGGATAACAACCGCTAAAGCCTGTGCGGTTACAATGTATCTCTATGGAGCTTTAACGTTATCCGATCCATCCCATAGGATTTTAACATGCATTGGATAACACTAAAAATCAGATAACACCAAGACTTGTGGAACCAAGTCTTAGCGTTATCCGAGGTATTACTGTATTGAAAGAGCTGTTGAAAAACGGGTCCTGGAATTTTTTGTTGTTGTTAATATGGGACTTGGCCTGCCATTTTTAGAACCTTTGTGTAAAATTGAAACCTTGCGATTTGTCTGGAAAAGCGGGTTATGATCTGCAGAAGTTCACAGTGGATTAAATTTTGGTTTTAAAGTGCCACAATGTTTTGGTTTTTCTTTTATTTTATTATTATTATTTCCTGCAAATGTAGCATATACTTGAGGGAATGTACTGTGTACAGGTTTGCATATAAAGCAATGTATGGAACAAAAAGCCCTATTGAGCTCTGTCCCAATATCAGATTGTATATTTGTTGTCTTGTTGATATGCATGTAAAATCTTTTGTTTAATAATAACATTTTTAATACCGGTAGTTTGATTTTTTTGGATGACTAATGAGATAGGAAATAAATTATTTTGTCATAGAGGGTCTCTCAGAATATAATTATTTCTCTTGAATGCCTCTCAGATTGCATTTTTGTATATGCTTAGAAAGTAATTTCTGTAAACTTTTTCAGATCAATCCTAAAATTTTAGGTAGCTAAAAGTTGAGCTGATTGCAAAGATACTTTGAGAGTTTCCTGATTCAAATTCTGTCACAGCCATGAATTTGTAGGCAGTGTAACCCCTTCATATGTTGAATGGCAATTCTCATCAGGGCTAGTCAGCTGATGGGAGAGATGTTCATGAACTAGTGGAGTAATGTATGAAGGTCTTTGTTTTTGTCTCCCTTTGGTTAAAGCAAGCAAGTATTCTTTCAGCATCTGCTTGCATTGAGTAGCGCTAATATTGGCCTACATCCCAGGACTACTTTAAGAGTGTATAGTGTGTTCAAATATTGTATTTATAATGTACTTTATGTTTTACTTGCATTTTCTAGATAAAGAATTGCTTGCATTTTGGGTTTGTCTGATATGCTCAACCCTGTGTTTTAAACTGTAAAACATCTAGTCCTTTAAGATGCTTTTGGAAATGTACCTCTCCAGGGAAGCATTTGAGATTCTCAGTTAGGTTTCCCCCAGAATGGTTGTATTATGTATGATGATCATTCCTGCTGCATCCTGTTTTTGTTAATGTTAAAGGTCTATTGTTGTTTTATTCCTGTCATTACTACAGTATTTATTTTGATTATTTTAATGTTATGTTTATTTCTTGCTGTGATTATGTTTGTTGTTGATTATTTTATTTCTTTATTATCATTATCACCATTACTATCATGTCATTTTTATTTATATTTTGTTGTAAACAGCCCACAGTAGTTTTATACTAGATGGGCCACTTATTTATTTATTTAGATTTATATCCTGCCCTTTTAGTGCAAACACCACTAAAAATCTTAAAACATTATTCAGATTAAAACATTATCAGCAGCAGTAAAATTTGGTAATATCAATTAAAAAGAGTCCAGAGTCAACACTGCATAATTTTAATAACCTTATGGGCCTTAAAAGGCTTGCTGACACAGGTGGGTCTTAAGTCATTAATTAAATATTAATAAAGTAGGAGCAGTTATAATCTTCACTGGCAATTAATTCCAGAGGGTGAGAGCTATGGCGGAGAAAGCTCTTGATGTGGTTACAGGTCTCCTCCCCCTCTGAGTGTAACCACTCGGAGCTTACATGCCTGGGCTCTTCGGGTATAAATCAAATAGACAAATAAAATATAAGATAGTGCATCAAAATACATGTTGTCTGAAGTTACTAAAGCACTAGCATTAGAGCTAGTACAGTACAGTAATACCTCGGATAACGTTTACCTTGGATAACGCTAAAATCGCATAACGTTAAGTAATCTAGGGAGGAGAATTGGATCGGATAACATTAAGGTCCTATGGGATGGATCGGATAACAACCGCTAAAGCCTGTGAGATTACAATGTATCTCTATGGAGCTTTAACGTTATCTGATCCATCCCATAGGATTTTAACATGCATCGGATAACACTAAAAATCGGATAACACCAAGACTTGTGGAACCAAGTCTTAGCGTTAAAGGTATTACTGTATAGTGTTTGTATCTCTAGAAATTGGCTAACTTTGTCCAATGAAGGACTCTGTATAATGTTTAAAGTTGCATATATTTTGCTATATTGTATCTCTCAGTTAGTTTCCTGTATTATTTTAACATGTAAGAAGCATTCCTATCCCAGCTTCAATAAACTCAGTTGCAGATGGAGCAGCAGAAAACACCTTGATCTTGAAAAGCATCTGAATGCTCTATTAGTTAAGTCTTACATTACAACAGCCACATTAGTCTGCCAGCAAAATTTATAATAAATGTTTCCATTTTTTTATTTTTGAGTGGCATTTGTAAGAGTTTCAGGCCCACCAATCTGGAAAGGATTGTATATTTAGTCACAATGTGTTACATTTTCTCTTGCTTATCACGAGAAAAGTCACTTCTGCAGTGATTTTCTTTTCTTTCTCTTTCCTCATCTTGAAACTTTACAGCAGTAGAAATGAATTCAGTAGTCACCCCTTACCTGAGAACTTATTCCTTCCAAATATGTTCTTGTCAACAGATTATTCTGTTGTGTTGTTTCAGTTGCCCTAGCCTAGCCTTTTTAAAGACCCCAAAAAAGGATTGTTATGTAAATGCCTGGATTGTGGAAAGGAAAAAGTAATTTTAGTTCTCCATTGTTTCTCATATTTTTCTCCTTTCCTGAACCGTTGTTTGCTGTTGGTTTTCTCTTTTATTTGCAGTTTCCATACCAGAAAAGATAAGGAACAGATGTACAGTAATACAATAATACCCCCGATAACGGTTGCATCGGATAATGCTAGAATTGGATAACGATGCAAGTTTTTTGGAAAAAACTTGCATCGGATAACGATTCTGGATAACGATCCTTTAGTGTTATCCGATTCAGTCATCTGGGTGGTGGGGGTGGATTGAGTAGAACATCTAGTACACATTTTGACATCCCACCACTGCCTCCAGACACCTGCATAGGAGTTCAATTGCATCACTTGGGTCCCCACGGGCCGAGATACAGTTGTACCTCACTTAAAGAGATAATGCGTTCCACAGGATTGCTCTTTAAGCGAGTTTGCTCTTTAAGCAATACACCATTGTAAATGGCCAATTGTGTGTGTGTGTGGGGGGGGGGGGATTGCGAACCCCAGTTTATTTGTTAAGTGAGTTTTTGGTTGGTTTTATTTGTTAAGTGAAGTAAACATTCATAGAAAATTCTGCTCTTTAAATGAGTTACTCTTTAAGCGAGGTGCTCTTTACGTGAGATTTGACTGTATATAACTGGGTGTCATCTGCGTATTGGTGATACCCCACCCTGTGGGAACAAATGATCTCACCCAGCGGTTTCATGTAGATATTAAATAGGGGAGGCAAAAGCACCAAGCCCTGAGGCACCCCATATTGGAGGGGCCTAGGAATCCATTCCAGAAGGATTCCATGGTTGATGGTATTGAAAGCCTCTGAGAGGTCAAAGTATCGAAAGCTGATGAGAGGCCAGGATGGATGGCTATCCCCCATTCCGCTGTCACCAAAGATCATCCACCAGTGCAACTAATGCAGTTTCCATACCATATCCGGGCCTGAATCCTGACTGAAAAGGGTCTAGATAATCCACTTCATCCAGGACCACCTGTAGCTGCCACGCCACTGCCTTTTCCAAAACCTTGCCCAAAAAAGGTAGGTTGGATACTGGCTGATAGTTGCTAAGTACTGTGGGGTTGAGGGATGGCTTTTTCAGGAGGGGGCACACCAGGGCATGTTTCAAGGTTGCCAGAAAAAACCCCTCTCGCAGTGAAGAATTTATAATTGCCTCGACCCAATCGCCAGGCACCGCCCTGGATGTTTTAACTAACCAGGTGGGGCATGGATCTAATTCACAGGCAGTGGCATGAACAGATCCAAGAACCCTGTCCATTTCATCAGGGCCAACTGGATCGAACTGATCCCTGATAATATGGCCAGACTGCACTCCGGTCAACCCCAGGTCTATATCTTCCACGCCGGGATTAAACTTCAAGTGAATCTGAGAGATTTTCTCCAATCAGCAAAAGCCTCAGCAGATCCCTGCCAAGCAGGGCCGGCCCTCCCCCCCCCCTCTATAGAGGAGGGACATGGTCACCTGTAAAAGGGTCACTGGGTGATATCCACAGAGGCAATAAGTTCGGTGAAATATTGACGTTTCACTGCCCCCGTTGCCACCAGATAGGCTTTAATAGCAGCTCTAACAAGTGTTGGGTCAGACTTACTCTGGGTCTTCACCCAGTGGTGCTCTTGGCATCTCTTTGCCCGTTTGAACTCCCTCAGCTCTTCTGTGAACCAAGGGGATGATTGATGCCCACGAGCACAGAGAGGCCGTAGTGAAGCGATCACATCCAAAGCTGCCATCTCTCTCTCGTTCCATAGGTTGACAAGCGCCTCAGACGAATCGCATTGTAGGTCAAGAGGAAAACACCCCAGTTCCCTCTGGAATCCCTCTGGATCCATCAGTTGCCAGGGACGGGCCGATTTAACTGGCCCTACCTCCCTGCGGTGAAGCCTCGCCCCCAGAAAGTCTAGAGTCGCCCGATAGTGATCCGATCATGGCACAGGGGTAATGTCTAAATTCTGTAGTTTCAGATCACTCTGCCATTGCTCCAACACAAAAACTAAATTTATTTACGATAATAATAAACTGTTTTATCAAACATGGTAAAAGCGTTGAACAAAACATCAACCTGTTTACTATATCTGTCCCTTTATAAGCTAGGCTTAGCATAGGCAGTGTGGGTTCTTTAAAGCAGGGGTTCCCCACCTAAGGATCACGGGCTGGATCCGGCCCATGGCACCATTTTATGTTGCCCCTGACCCCAAGGGCATTAAAAACAAAATGGCCACCCATTTGAAGCTGTTGAGACAAAATGGCCACCCTCATCATACAGGCACGGCAAAATGGCCATTTGGCCCCCAAAGCTATCTGTTCCCATGGGGTGAGGTATCAATATGCAAATGATACTCAGCTGTATATCTCGGCCCGTGGGGACCCAAGCGATGCAGTGGAAGTCCTTTCCAGGTGCCTGGAGTCTGTGAGGGTCTGGATGGGGGACAACGGGCTACAACTGAATCCTGACAAGACTGAGTGATTGTGGGTCAGGGGTCCTGTGTTAACTCGGGAGCTACCATCTTTGGTTCTGGATGGGGCAGTTTTGTCCCAAACAGACCCAGTGCATAATCTGGGGGTCCTCCTGGACTCACAACTCCTGTTGGAAGAGCAGGTGGCAATCGTGGCCAGGAAGGCTTTTGCGCAACTTCGTGTAATATGCCAGTTACGTCCACTCCTAGACCAGGACTCCTTGCTCATGATCACGCACGCTTTGGTCACCTCCAGACTTGATTATTGTAATGTGCTCTACATGGGGCTGCCCTTGGTGACCATTCCATTTGGAGGCTGCAACTAGTCCATAATGCGGCTGCCCATGGGGTGTGGGTGTTATGCTCACACCTCACCATTGCTGCGGGAGCTGCACTGGTTGCCAGTGTGCTTCTGGGTGCAATTCAAGGTGCTGGTCATTACCTTTAAAGCCCTATATGGTAGGGCATCACCCTAAGGACATCTGTCCGTCCCACCAGAGTGGACCGGAGAGGCTCTCTGGTTGTACCATCGGCTAGAGAGGCACACCTCTCTGGTACTAGAAGGAGGGCCTTCTCTGTGTCTTCTCTGGCCCTATGGAACCTCCTGCCAAGTGAGTTGCATCTCCAGACAGAGTTGCTGCCCTTTAGGAAGGGGGTTAAGACCTGGCTGGGGTATGGGTGTAACAGAATGGGCCCCTTTTTAAAAGGTGCTTTTCTGTTAGCTTTGTACCCACTTAATTGAGTTTTAGTACACTTAAAATGGCATTGGGGCCTACCCGAGAGGCAGGTCCCTTCTGTTACAGTGGGCCAGACGGTTGCCTCAGTCTGTTGGCTCATCTGACCCCTCCCTCTCTCTGTGTGACTTGTTTAATCTCTTTTAATTTTTGTAACTTTTTAATCCTGTTTTTATACCATGTTTTTACTGTGTTTTAAGTGTTTTTAAAGTTTGTTAGCCGCCTTGGGTCTTTGTGAGGAGGGCGGCATGAAAGATTGATTGAATGAATGAATGAATGACTGAATAAGCAAGCAAGCAAGCAAGCAAGCAAGCAAGCTGATTGAGAGAGTGTGACCCGGCCCCCATCTTGAAATGGTTGGTAATCCTTACTTTAAAGGATAGATTCCTATTATGTTTCAGACAAGAAAATGGTTTAATTTTAATTTACTAAGCAGCATATCAGGACTACATGTTCACATGAGATTCAGACAAACTTCTCCTAGTTCTGATGTAAAGGATATTGATGTTTAGACATGTCGTGACCATGGTAAAGCAGTGAGAAGTTTTTAAAAGTTATATTTGTATCTTCTGTCTTATATTTATGCCCAGAAAAGAGTAGGATAGAAGCAATTTTTCGTCTTTAGAGACCACTTGTTTTTACACTAAATATTTGAATATGTAATTTTTTTAAAAAAAATTGCTTTTGTGGATGTGGTTTGGCTGGATGACTGCTTACCACGTTAAACACTCTTAAAGAAGTCAGTAGATTAGACAGAAAAGGAGATACAGTAAAACCTCGGATAACGCTAAAACTTGGTTCCACAAGTCTTGGTGTTATCCGATTTTTAGTGTTATCCGAGCCATGTTAAAATCCTATGGGATGGATTGGATAATGTTAAAGCTCTATAGAGATACATTGTAACCGCACAGGCTTTAGCGGTTGTTATCCGATCCATCCCATAGGACCTTAACGTTATTCGATGCAATTCTCCACCCCAGATTACTTAACGTTATGCGATTTTAGCGTTATCCAAGGTAAACATTATCCGAGGTATTACTGTACACAGACATTTATTGTATTCTAAGAATAGGGAGAACTACAAACTTGCTGATGGCTGTGGGAAGCGGTATTGTTGTGCTTGCTTCTTGTCTGTCATTTTGGTTGAACACACCCTGCTCCCTTTGACCCCTGAATTCGGTGTATAAAAACCATGCCTGTAAGTTTTACTCTTTGTCTGAAGAAGTGGACTTGATCCACGAAAGCTAACAATAAAAATATATCAGTTAGTCTTTAAAGTGCCACAGTGTTTTTATTTTGTTTTGTTTATTTTGTTTTGTTTTCTGATATACAAACTTTGGGTCAGTACATTTCTTTATTGAGTCAAATCAAAGTTTGTGACTAAGCAAATGAGTTATAATAATTTCTTGTCAGAAGTTATTCTGGGCTGAAAGGATTTTTGCTGAACGCCCAAATGAGGCTCCTTTCATGTCCCCAAGATCTTTTCCCACCGAAGTGGTCTCTATTTATTAGCTTGCAATTTATTGCTTTTGAACTGCTAGGTTGGCAGGAGCTAGGACAGAAACAGGCACTCAAACCGTCATGCAGTACCCAGGTCTTGGACTGGTGACTTGCGGGCCTTCCAGCCTACAAGGCAGGCTTCTTAACCACTGAGCTCCTGCAGCAAATGAGTTAAACCTGCATAATTCTGTTTTATGTTACTGATGCTAGATGGAATAAATTAATGAGGAAAATGTGGTATGTACAAACCTGTGCTTTACATCCCTATAAACATTTACTGTTCTTTATTTTACTCTTCTTTGGCTTTGATCTGGATAAATCAGTAGTAAATAAGTGCATATACAGATTTAAAACTATATTTAGCTATCTTTTGTAGACTTGTAAAAAGCTTGTTTTACAACTGTGATGTTTTGTTCAATGGCACTGACCTAAAAATGTCTATTTTCTATTTTGAGCCAGAAAATGTGTCTTGTCTAGATTACTGTTGATACTGATCTATCACGAATATCTCTGCAGGGGTTGCTTAGTGTGGAATAATTCTGCAGAAGTTAAAAAATTAATCTGAACATTCCAATTTATGTACTGTCTATGCATATTCATATCCTACTAACTTCACTGAAATACAGATGTGTAGGATGTATAAATATGGTTTTTTTAAATGTACAGTATTCTTTATTTAATTGAGCACTTCAGACTGTCAAATGTTTACACATTACTCCATCAAAAATAGCTGTATCCAGAAACAGGTTGCATGTCATCAGTTGTATACTTCAGTCTACAATGCAATATATGCTGATATATGGCATATTGAAATGTCCAGGTGCATCTTTGGAAGGGAATGTGCATTCTTATTTGGGACTATAATTAGATTTAGATTTGGGTCACAGTAGTGGTGAGTAGCCACGCATAATGGGTTTTATTAATAATAATTTAGTGTCAGAAATTATTCTGTGTTGAAAGGATTTTTGCGGAATAAATTCTGCTCAGGGAATGCCCAAATGAAGCTCCTTTTATGTCCCCAAGAGCTGGGAAAGAGATGGGCATTCAGTCCATCATGCAGTACCCGGGTCTCGAACTGCCAACTTGCCAGCCTTCCAGCTATCAAGGTGAGCTTCTTAACCACTGAGCCACCACAGCCCCGATGTGTTGTTGTGTTGCTAATTTGTTATAGTTTTTTGTTGTTCAGTCGCACAGTTGACTCCGACCCTCTGCGACCCCATGGACCACTGCCCGCCAGGCACTTCTGTCCTCCACCATCCTCCTCAACTCGCTCAGTTCTGTGCCCATTGTCTCTACAATACCATCTAACCATCTCATTTTTGGCCGCTCCCTTTTTCTTTTGCCCTCCACCTTTCCCAGCATCAAGGCTTTCTCAAGTGAATCCTCTCTTCCCATTTGATGTCCAAAGTACCTCAGCTTCATCTTTACAATTTGACTTTCTAAGGAGCATTCTGGGTTGATTTCTTCTAAGATTGACCTATTTGTTCTCCTCGCTGTCCAGGGGACTCTCAAAACTCTCCTCCAACACCACATCTCAAAGGCATCTATTCTTCTGCGCTCAGCTTTCCTAATGGTCCAGCTCTCACAACCATACATTGCCACAGGGAATACATCCACATTGAGAGACAAATGTACTTTTTCTCAGTGAGATCTTTCAAAGCTCTTGCCAATTCTGTTAACCTAGCAATATTGTTATGCCTATCCACAAAGATCTGATGGAAATGACCTTCTTTGTATGTTTTCTCCACTTAATAGGTTAATTGTTCATATTTGGACGTTTCTGCTGTACTTTATTGGAAGGAGAAAAATAAGCATTAACTTTGGGGTGGCCAACGTTGGTGCTCCAGCTGTTCTTGGACTTCAGTTACCAGAAGCCCAAGTCAGCACACCTGCTGATCACAATTGAAGTCCAAGAACAGTTGGAGCCCCAAGGTTGGCCACCCCTACTTTAATAATAACAATTAAAATTGTTAGTTTTGCGTTAGTTTGCAATTTTTCCAAATTTTGTTTAACACTACAAAATGGGTTTCAGGATGCTTAGCGTATGTTCATCATTTCTCTTAAGCCCAATGCTAAGGATTTGGGCCATGACAGTGTGAGCTCTCTTCTCTTGTTTTTGTTCACAACTGTAATCAGAATAGACCAGTTCTCATTACATTCAAAACAGTACAGTAGAGAGTTCCACTTGATATCCACTTATTTTTTTCAGAGCTGCTGAAGATTACTTGTTATGGAATTATTTAGCAATTTCAATGACATTATTCTTTATTTCTGGAGCACAAAAGTGCTTGGCTAGAGAAGGTATGTGACAGCAGCTGCTCTGGTTCTTGCAGTATATCAGGTCCACAGTCTGGAAGCAGTTGTTTTAGTGTAGGCATGCCCAAACTTTTTGGGCCAGGGTCTGACCATGCCCCAGAACAGCTGAGCGGGTCAGACCATGCCCCCAGAACAGGGCGTGTTTGTGCATGCACATCCATATTTACTTCTCGGTTTGGTGTGGACACTTCTGTGCATGTGTGAAAGCAGCCATATTTATTTCCTGGTTTGGCGAGGGCATTGCAGGCCGGATGGAATGGCTTCGGGGGGGGGGGGAATATCCAGCCCGCAGGCCATGGCTTGGGCACCCCTGCACATACCAAAATGTACAGTCTTATGCTACATAATAAAAACTAATCCTTCTTTCATGATGAAAAACATTTGAACTATACTATAATTTAAACATATATTTTTAAATGGTAGCCATGTTAGTCTTAAATAGAAAACTATCTTTTGTTATAGTTTTTCTTTAAAAGCGTTTTGTTAAAAATATCCAATTTCAATTTAATAATCAGATTTAAATAAAACAATGTGGTTTTTCAATTAAAATAAACCTTCAGACTAGCTGCTCTGAGATGTCTGCCAATCTTGGTTTCTTAGATGAAGGTGATTGACAGGTAGTTATTTGTACATTGTTTAGAAGGGAGCAGTTCTGGCTGCTTTGAAGAAGATAGTTGTGAAACCACTTCTCAAGACAGCCTTAGTTGATTCATGATGACCAAACAGGTAACACTAGAACAGAACTGAAAGCCACCTTGATGCCCACAAACCAGAGGACCTCTTACATTTGGCCATGAAAAAAGTAGTAGCATTTAACAAGTGAGAAGTGAGCCAAATGCATTCTGAATATTTGGTGCTCATCCTTTGAAATGTTTGATAGTCAGATTACATATGTGACAGTCTGTGAAAGTTGTCTGGAAGCTCTCTTCCCTATTCTCCTTCTTGATTTTTGTCTTTTATGTTTGTTTTTGTAACTGTCTATTTAGTGAAATAATATATTCTAGAGTTAATCTTAGCTGCCGTTTTATATGGAAGGATTGGTATGTTCAGAAGGTCTTAGGGAGAGTGCCTCAACACCAGAGTGTACAGAATGGTGTTTACCTTCCCACTGAAGTGGTCCCTATTTATCTACTTGCATTTTCTTGTTTTCAAATTGCTAGGTTGGAAGGAGCTGGGACAGAGATGGGAGCTCGCTCCATCATGCATTACCCGGGAATCGAACTCCGACCTTCCAGTCAGTGAGTTCAGTGTCTTACCCAATTGAGCCACTGCAATCCCCAAGCAGGTTTACTGCAGGCATAATCTGCCTTTGTCCTGAGTAAACAATCTATAGTGCATTCCTACACAGCCTGCCAAGGTATAAATCCTACTGAGCTCAGTGAGAACTGAATCTGTATATAGGATTTAACCTTGGATCTATTGGAAGAATTAGAATTTGAGCCTTGAAATCACAGACTTAAATAAACTTGCTAGTCTTAAGTGCTAACACATTTTGATTTTGAACCCTAGAGTCAAATACGACTGACTTTCAGGGGCAATCTTTACCTTTACTTGTTAATATACAGTATAATGATTGACATGAGTCAGTGACCATTTTATTAACATTTATATATAAAGAACATGTCAAGGAATGTTAGCTGTCTAATCCAGTACTATCTACTCTGACTGGCAGAATCTTTCAAGAGGCTTTCCTAACCCTGCCACTTCAGGTCCTTTAAACTATCTGGAATAGAGCCTGGAACCTTCTCCAGATAAAGACAATCCTTTGGGTCTGAACCATGGCGCCATCCCATATTGGGAAAGGCGAGTCACTTCATTCGGGTAATCTTTCAGCATCTTCTCAAAGCATTTCTATTTTATTAGTTGGCTAGTGCTGCTGTAATGAAATTTAGTACAGTCTTTTTTTCCTTTTTCTTTGAGTTATAAATTTGTAAGTCTTGTATACTGTGGTTAGAAGGAAAGTCTTGTATACTGTGGTTAGAATGCAAGGACAGCTAAATAAATTACATTTGTAGACATGGAATAATGTGACATTTTTCTAACATTACCCTAGTGATTTCTTTTTCATTAGGTGAAGAAAGACTTATTGGAATTTACTGGAACTTTAACAATAATTTGATATTAAAATTGGACAACCAGTGTATTATTTGAAATTAATTGTATTTCTGTTGCTAGACTGTTTTTTCTCTGCTGTTAATGCTATTTTTATATTGCTTTTTACTAGAACAGTATGGTATATTTTGTGAGTTGCCCAGAGAACATATTATTTTGGGCAATTTTGCAAATATAACTGAAATAAATAGACACATTAATCACTAAAATTATAAGTACTACTTAAAAGATGAACTTCATTACAACTCTTTCCTCCCCCAGAATGTATGACAACATGTCCACAATGGTGTACCTAAAGGAAGACAAGTTGGAGAAACTTACTCAAGATGAGATTATTTCTAAGACCAAGCAGGTGATCCAAGGACTAGAAGCACTGAAGAATGAGCACAATTCAATCTTACAAAGTTTACTAGAAACACTGAAGTGTTTGAAGAAAGATGACGAGACCAATCTGGTCGAAGAAAAATCCAATATGATTCGCAAGTCTTTGGAAATGCTGGAATTGGGACTTAGTGAAGCACAGGTAAAACTTGTTCTTGAAGGCAATCTTTGTTTCCTTTGTGATAATGATTGTGCAGCAGTAAAGCAGTGATCTAAATACTGTATACTGTATTAAGTATCTTGAAAGTAACAATCTTTGTTGTTTTCAGGTAATGATGGCCTTGTCAAATCACTTAAATGCGGTGGAATCAGAGAAGCAGAAATTGCGAGCTCAAGTTCGCAGGCTATGTCAGGAAAATCAGTGGCTAAGAGATGAACTAGCTAATACCCAGCAGAAATTACAGAAAAGTGAACAGTCTGTGGCTCAACTTGAGGAAGAAAAGAAGCACTTAGAATTTATGAATCAGTTAAAAAAGTATGATGATGATATGTCTCCTTCGGTAAGTAGTGTACATCAAAATTCTTTTTATTCTTTTAAATTTCTCTTTATTTAATACTGTTACACAGTAAATACTTATAGTGCTTCAGAATGACTTAATTTTTTGATACTAATAAGTGTCTTTGAAGACTGCAGTTTCATAATTCATGTGGATAATGGAGCCTTGTTTATTTATTTTTATTTATTCATTTAAACATTTATAATACTCATCATCGTGTGCTATCAGGCCAATTCTGGCTAATGGCAACCTTGTTCAGGGTTTTCTGTGTAAAGAGTTCTCAAAAGTATTTGCTGTTCTTTTCTTCTGGGAGCATCTTGGGACTGAGCAGCTTTTCCAAGGACACACAGACTGGCTATTCCCCCAGGCACACAATAGGAACTCCCAACATCTGACTCCTCAGCCAGGTACCTGAACCACTTAGTTATTAGGCTAATTAAACATTTATAACCTGCTCTATATCATAGGACAGTGGTGGCAAACCTATGGTACACGTGCCAGAGAGGGCACTCACAGTCCTCTCTGTTGGCATGCATGCTGTCACATCCTCCCTCCCCCCAGCACAGAGTTTGCCCCACCCCTCTGCCCAGCAGCCCAATGGGAGTGCTTCCTCCCCACCAGCACAGAGTTTGCTCTGCCCCTCTGTTTGGGCACTCAGTCTCTAAAAGGTTTGCCATCACTGTCATAGGATCTCAGAGCAGGCTACAAAAGTGCTAAAATGTAAGCTATTTAAAACAATTTAAAATCAAACAATACAAAACTTAGACACTCAAATGTTTAAAAAGTGCTAGAACATGTGCAGGCCATGATCCTCAACCCTCAAAGGCTTTAATAAGTATATCTTGACTTGGCATTGAAATGATGCCAGTGCCATTGCCAATTGAGCCTTCAAGGGAAAGGAGTTCTACAGTTGGAGTGCTGGGGTAGAAAAGGCCATTCCCTGTATCTACACATAACAAATGCTGTCACTAAAGTCTGCTGGGGAGACATAACTTTTGATACTATCTTCAAGGTTTTTTTTGTAGTTCAGTTGCACAGTCGATTCCGACCCTTTGCAACCCTATGGACCACTGTCCGCCAGGCACTTCTGTCCTCCACCATCCTCCTCAACTCACTCAGTTCTGTGCCCATTGTCTCTACAATACCCTCTAGCCATCCATTTTTTTTACCAATTTTGGGGTCTCTGACCCCCCTTCCGGGTCCAGAGAGGTGGGGAGACCCAATCCAAGCTGTTTCTGGGCTTCCCCGATGTCCTCAGCCAGTGCAGCAAACCAAAACGTCAGGGTTCAAATCCCGACATTCTGGCTTGCTGCAGCCTCCAGGGAAACAGGGCTTTTTTTAACGTTGTGTGATCAATGCATCGCACAACGTTAAAAACCGGATAACGATGAGACTTGTGGAACCAAGTCTCAACGTTATCTGGGGTTCTAGTGTATCAGCCAAAACCCATGTCCGATACCAATTAAAACCAAATACAGTACTATAAAGCTATCTAAAAACATCCATAAAACCGCCCCAAACTCCTTAAAAAAGAGGGACATCCGGGCAGGAGTAAATAAGAACTCCTGACAGGGCTAAATAAACCAGCAGGGCTGGGTTGTGGTCCCAGTTGTACCCCACACCTGCTGGCATAACCACGTTTTTAAGGCCTTCCTAAAGGGAAGCAACTCTGCCTGGAGGCACAATTCAAGTGGCAGGAGGTTCCATAGGGCCGGAGCAGATACCAAGAAGGCTCTCTTCCTGGTCCCAGTGAGATGTGCCTCCCTGGCTGATGGGACCACTAGGGAGCCCCTCCGGTCTGCTCTAAGAGGACAGGTCAAAAGCCTTGGGGTGACGCGGTCTCTTAAGTATCTTGGCCCACTACCATGAAGGGCTTTAAAGGTCAAAATCAGCACCTTGAATTGCACCCGGAGGCATACTGGCAACCAGTGCAGCTCCCGTAGCAGTAGCAAGGCATGGGCATAACGCCTGCACCTCGTCACCACCTGGGCAGCCACATTCTGAACCAGCTGTAGCTTCTGGATGGTCATCAAGGGCAGCCCCATGTAGAGCGCAGTACAATAATCCAGTCTGGAGGTGACCAGTGCATGGGTGACTGAAAGTAAGGAGTCCCGGTCCAGGAGTGGGTGTAATTGGCAGATGACATGAAGTTGCACAAAAGCCCTCCTGGCCACGACTACCACCTGCTCTTTGAGCAGTAGTTGTGAGTCCAGGAGGACCCCCGAATTATGCACCAGGTCTGTCTGGGGTGAAGAAGCCCCATCCAGCACCAAAGATGGTAGCTCCTGGGATAACGCAGGGCCCTGAGCCCACAACCACTCAGTCTTGCCAGGATTCAGCTGAAGCCCATTGTTCCCCATCCAAACCCTTACAGCCTCCAGGCACCTGGATAGGACTTCAACTGCATCACTTGGGTTCCCACGGGGCTGAGATATACAGTTGGGTATCATTAGCGTATTGATGTTACTTCACCCCATGGGAATGGATGATCTCATCCAACGGCTTCATGCATATGTTAAATAAAAGAGGTGAGAGTACCGAACCCTGTGGCACTATTTTCAGTAGTATTCTGATGTAGTCTAGAACCACAACTCCTCTTCTGGGTTTTTATATTTATGGCTTATTTAATAGCTCTTTAAACAGTTCTCTCTATATACACCTTATCTATTTTCTGGTTTCATGTTTAAATACATTACTGATGATGGTTTCAGTCCTGAAGGAGACAAGAAGCTAAATGAAGATGAATCCAATAATTTGACCATCCAAGAAAAGATGAAATGTTGCTGTCTACAGATATCTTACTTATATAAAATATCTGGGTCCAGATGATAGTATCCCTTGCCCGGTGGATTTCAGAAGAGCTGTTTCCAAATTTCCATTACAGATTTCCATTCCAAATTTCTTCCCCTGTTGAATCAATCTGATTGTAACCTGAATGTAATGAAGCAAATTATTCTGTCACAATAGAACTAGCCAGGTTAGCAAGTAATCCAATACACAGATCATAGCATTGTAAAAATTAGCAGATTTATTTCAGTAGCTGAAATCCTATTGCTTTATTACACAGTCAGAAAGCAAAAGATGTAATATTCACTTGCTTCTAATTGACAATTAATGATCCCCTGCTGGGATTCTTGAGTGCAAGCCAAGTCAGCATGCACCCTTGAGAATCACAATGGTTGCTCGTTAATTTCTAGAAGTGTGAATATTACACCTTTTGCCTTCTGCCTATGTAACAAAGCAACAGGATATCAGCCAGTGTGAGCTTTCTTGGATCATAATTTTTGTGTATATGAAGAAGTGTGTTTTGATCCATAAGAGTTCATACTTAAACAATGTTTTAGTCTTTTAAGTGCCACAGTATTTTGTGTGGGTCCCCCCACCCTTCCCCACCCTTTAATTTTATTTAGAATTTTTTAGTTAAACAGTTTTGCTTCATAACCCTGTGGAAAAACCAAGTGTTATGTATTTTTTTGTTAATTTTCTTTAATTATGTATTACATTTTACTCTTAAATTTGGATTGTGCATAGGTTTTGTTTCATGATTTGTACATGCTGTCTAGAGTAGTGAATCTTCTCACTAGATGGATGGGATATAAGTTTAAATATACATTAATAAAAATTAGAACTTGACCTAATGAAGATCATATTAATTGGTTGATTCAATCAATATCCTACCTTTTTAGCAGAACTGAGACCCAAAATGATTTGTTAAAATTACCTTTGGAATTTTTGGATGCATGTGATGGAAGTATTTGTATAAACTTAGTAAGCGTAACAGTGTGATTTTTGGGCACTTCTTCAGGAGGATAAAGACACGGATTCTATCAAAGAACCACTAGATGACTTATTCCCCAATGATGAAGATGACCAAGGGCAAGGAAGTAAGTGAAATTCAAGTAACTCCCCCCCTTTTTTTTTACCATGGGTACCAGCTGATTTTTAATTCTTCAGGGCAGTTTATGCATAATGCACAGTATCAAAACCGTATAGATGATCTGTTCCAATCAACCAAACTGTGGCCAAAAGACTGGCTTGACAAGCATGAAAAGACTCTATTTTAGCATGGCATTTTTGTATTTAGAAGTATAGTAGGGTCGCTGCTCACTGTCTTATACACCTGGATTTTTCAGTTAGATTGGACAATGATGATATATGTCCCCCTGCTTCATATTTCCCTGGTCTTAGCTGCAATCCTTGGAGTGGCAATGGGGCAGGATGGATTTCATGTACTGCATATTTATTTATGATCATGGTTTTCTTCTTTTCAGTTCAACAGCCACATAGCAGTGCAGCAGCTGCAGCCCAACAGGGTGGCTATGAGATTCCAGCAAGATTAAGGACCCTTCATAATCTTGTCATTCAGTATGCCTCCCAAGGTAGATATGAGGTTGCTGTACCCCTCTGTAAGCAAGCACTTGAGGATCTGGAAAAGACTTCAGGTCATGATCACCCTGATGTTGCCACCATGTTGAATATACTGGCATTAGTTTACAGGTTAGTAGCTCTAAGGTTCTTCTGAGGAGTTGACTTTGATGTTAACAACTTAAAACAGGGATATATCAGAGAATAAACAGAAACACTGTAGCACTTTAAAGACTAACTGTTATATTCCAACATGAGATTTCATGGATCAAGTCCACATCATCAGATTGATGACGTGGACTTGATCCATGAAAGCTCACATTGAAATATAACAGTTAGTCTTCAAAGTGCTACAGCATTTTTGTTTTGTTTATTCTCTGATATGCTTGAAACAGGCAAAATTGAAAGAGGTCTTCATGGGCTTGAGCATTGAGTTGAAAGCAACAGAATGAAATTTTAAAGGGAGAAATGCAAAGTTCTACAGCTAGGAAAAAGAAACCAAATGCACATTTACAAGTTGCAAGACACTTGGCAAAACTACATGTGAGAAGGTTCTTGAAATTGTTGTAGATCACAAACTGAATATGAGCCAATAGTGCAATTAAGCTGCAAGAAAGGGAAATGCTATTTCAGGCTGTATTAGCAGAAGTATAGTCTCCAATTCCCCATGAAGTACAGTGGTACCTCCAGTGGTGGGTTGTCAATTTTTTCGCTACCCCACCGTGATGTCATTACGTCGTGGGCGTAGCCGACATTATGACGTCATGGGCGGAGCTAAAAAATAAAATAAAATGGCTGCCCAGAACTGTGCATGTGTCAGACCTCCATTTGACGCATGCGCAGTTCTATTTTTTAGTACGCATGTGTCAAACCTCTATTTGACGCATGCACACTACAAAATAGAACTGCGCATGCATCAAATGGAGGTTTGACGCATGCAAAATGGCTGCCCGGAAATACATTTCTGGAGGGGGGCTGGAGAGACGACCGAACTGGTCGCCTGGGGGTTTACCACCACCCCGATGACCCCCTCCTGGTGGGTGCTACCGGTTCAGGTGAACCGGTCCGAACCGGTAACAACCCATCACTGGGTACCTCGCTTAAAGAGAATAATACATTCCATGGATTGTAAATGATCAATTGTGGCTTCGGGGGGGGGGGATTGCGAACCCCGATTTAATTGTTAAATGAGTTTTTGGTTTGTTTTACTTGTTAAGCGAGACAACCATTCAGAGAAAATTCTGCTCTTTAAGTGAGTTAGTCTCTAAGTGAGGCACTCTTTATGCGAGGTTTTACTGTACTAGTTTCCATCTATTCATCTCTAGCCATGCCTCATCTTGAGTACTGTGTCAAGTTCTGGACCATGTACTTTAAGAAGGATGCAGACAAACTGATAGTGGCAAGCATGAACAGGGGACTGGGGAAAAAGCCTTCTGAGGAAAGTCTGAAATATCTGGACATGTTTATCTTTAAGAGATGACAACTGAGGAGAGATGGGAAAACTCTTCAAATACTTGAATAGTTGACACATAGAGGGAGGGTTCTCAGTCATTCCAGAGTGCAGGACACACAATAATGAACTCAAGCTACAGGAAACCAGGGGGAAAAACCTCCTAAATGTTAGAGCAGTTTAACAGTGGAATCAATTACCTCAGAGGGTGGTGAGTTGTCTGAATACTGGAGGTTTTCCAAAGAAAGCTGGACAGCCACCTGTCATATACTTTAACTAAGATTCCTGTATTGAGCAAGAGACTCCATGATTCTATTATTAAAGCAAGGATAGGTGAAACATAGTTTTATTAAACCACTACAGAATCACAAACATAAGCTGGCTTTCAGTGTTATATTAATTGTTATCAGACCAGCTGCTACAGAACTTTGGGTGATAAAGAAGAAAGATGAACAGTAAAAAAAAAACAACCAACTCACGGCCTGGTAGAAGTGCCAGGCTTTTATGTTAGAAGTAAGGTTGAAAACGGGACTGCAAATTTAGGTCAGAGATACAGTTTTTAGATTTCATATTTGATGAATGTCATTCCCAGCCTTACTTGGCAAAAGGTTGCCAATCTGTCAGCATCCCTCCATCCATCCATGGTCGTACATTGAAACATGTGACCTTCTTTGACTAGAAATAGAAAGACATGGAAATGTGGAAAATGCTGTATCAGTGAAGTTGTGCAACCAAATTAAAAACGGATGGGGGAAAGTGTCCTCAGTAGTAATCTTGCCTCAGCAATGTTGCAAGTTCGTGTTTGGCCGTAAATGGTAGTCTTTTCAGCTATTCAGTGTATCTTCCATAGTCCAACAAAAAAGGGGAAAAGCTGTGTGGTCTTGTACATAAGCCAAAGTTATTTCCTTGTTTTCTATAACTTCATCTTCTGTGTCTTTTGCTCTTTTTCTGAAAGCCCTCTTATTTTAAGCTTTTGAAGGAGGTACTACTTCAGAGAATAATATTGTGAAATGGGTAACAGGAAGCCGTACTTCTCCATTTGCTAGCAACTAGTGGCCTTCAAAGTAAAGTGAGCTTTTGATTGGGCTTTGCCTTGTGGCTTCTGGTTGATTTTGAAGTGAAAAACAAAGAGAACTGGATGCAATTGTAAGTGCTGCTCTGTCATAGCTGTAATGAGCCCTGGTGGTAATTTTATGTCAAATTGTTCTGGGTTGAAAAGATTTTTGTGGAAGAAACTCTGCTCAGGGAATGCCCACATGAGGGTCCTTTCATGTCCCCAAGAGGTGGGACAGAGAAGGACACTCGGTCCATCATGCAGTACTCGGGTCTTGAACTGCTGACTTGCCAGCCTTCCAGCTAACAAGGCTAGCTTCTTAATCACTGAGCCACGGAGGCCCCTGGTAGCTCTGGTGGTTAAACTGCTGTACTGCAACCAAAAGGTTGTGAGTTCGATCCTGACTGACTCAGCCTTCCATCTTTTTTAGGTCAGTAAAATGAGTACCCAGCATGTTGGGGCAAAATGCAGATTAACCTATGAACTGCCCAGACAGTGCACTAAGTGTTATGGGGTGGCATATAAATTTGATTGCTTTTGCCTTTTAATGTTTCATGGGAATATGAAAACTGCTTCATCCCATCACAGGCCTGTTTCCTAGATTTTGGCATTTTATGTTATTCACGACCATTTCCTGATTTAGGGACCAGAATAAATACAAAGATGCAGCAAACCTACTGAATGATGCCTTGGCTATTCGTGAGAAGACCTTGGGCAAAGATCATCCAGCGGTTTGTATTTAATAAAGGGCTTTTGGGTATCTTCCCCCCCTTCCTTGCTTCTTTTCTGTAAACATCAAGCATTTTTTAAAAATGAAACTCACTTTAACATTAAACTCAACAGGAAGGTTCTTAAATCCTGAGTTGTCGTTAACATCATTCAGGAATGGGGCCCTAAAAATGTTCTGCACTTGTAATAATTCACCACAAATTTATTTCAAAGTTGGCCCTCTTAAATTGTATTCCTAATGTTATTAATATGGCATTTTGAATCAATGTGTATGATTTGAATCTGTATCTAACTCTGAAGAAATATTCTGGATATGTTATTGCAGGGGTCCGCAACCTTTTTAAGATGGCGGCTGGGTCATGTTCCTTCAGATTGTTGAGGGGCTGGATTGGTAGTCCACCCACCACTGCCGCTGTCTTTGGTGGCGGCGGCAACCACCCCAAGCCTGCCACACCCAAAAAAGTCCACCCACACCCCTCCCCAGCTTACCGGCCTGGAGGAGCTGCATTGCGTGGGTGAAAGAAATGCGCCCATGGAAGCCAGAAAGACCTCCACAGCTGCTACCACTTCTGTCACCGCTGCCTCAATCCTTGTCTCCTCCGCTTGGGGTGTCCCTAACCACTCCATAGCAGGGGGGATGTTGTAAGGCTTACAGTATCCTTCTACAGAGCGCCATGAGGGACACGTCAAGCCAAGCGTAGGTGACAAGGATTGAAGTGGTGGTGGAAGTGGCATCTGGAGTAAAATTGCAGCCTGGATAATTTGATGCCATGGGCCGTAGGTTGAGGATCCCTGTGTTAATGAATTCCTGTTGAAGCTATGCTTACTGATGAGATACCGGGGAGGGGGGGGTGTTAATCCATTTAAGTGGGTCACTTAAATCACCTTTAATTTGGTGAAAAGTAGCTTCAGATTACAGAAAAGAATTCTGAGGTGATCTCATCTGATTCATTATTTATTTCTGTTCTGCAAATAGCAGTTTGCTTCAACTAATGCAAATATGTGCATTTCCTAATATTTCAGTACAGGTACAGTATTTATCTTAGTCCTTTACATCCCTTATCTTGCATATAATTGTTTGTCCAGAAGATTGTCTGAATTAAGACTTTCAGCTTCAGAGTAGGAAGACCTAATCCTAGTCCTTTAGAAAAATTATCCCATGCTTGCTGGAATTTAACAGGCAGCTGGAGAGGAAATCAGTTCTGGATATACGTATTTGAATCTCTGAGTCTTCATTGATTTAAATTGTTTATTTGTTTCGGGAATGTCCGCATAGAATTGCTTCAACACTCTTTATTCTTGTTTGTAATTTTAATTAATAATAATGGAATACACTATAAATATATTGGTTTCTTAATTGTAAGTATAATTGCTATATTAGTGTATGTTAACTGTGTTTTCTTTTTTCCCACACCATTTCTGCAAAATGTTTAGACACACTACTTTTTCCCATTTGCAGGTTGCAGCAACTTTAAATAACCTTGCAGTACTTTATGGGAAAAGAGGAAAATACAAGGAAGCTGAGCCCTTGTGCAAGAGAGCTTTGGAAATCAGAGAGAAAGTAATTACATTGATTTTGGCTATGTGTGCCGAGTAGAGATTAGGTGCTGTAGAGATTGTGTGAAGCATTCAGGATTTTATTTTAAAAAAATAATTTATCTTGAACTTACAGAGATCCTTTAGGTGGTTTTGAAAGTTTGTCATAACATACAGTCTAAGAACAGGAAGGAAATCTTGAACAAGACAGACAGGTCAGGTAGCAAGTTGCATTTTGGGAGTTTTTTATATGTTGTAACTACCTGTCTTCAAATTAATTGTCACAATAATTGCTTGAAACATTTCTGTCTAATGAAGAATCAGGTGTGTTTGTTATTCTAACAAAACTTCAAATAAATACAGTATGTTAAAAAACTAACATAGGTAACCGGATTGGTACTGTTTTCAGGCCCCAGCTGTAGGAACAAGGTTCATGATAGTAGGGGAAGGAAGAAACAAACAAACAGGATAATTAGTAGCTACAGCCATAAAGCTGTGAGGCCTCTTGGTCAGCAAGGAAGTAGAAGAGATCTTTTGCTAGTTGTCCCCAAGCTATTTCTTTCATTCTAGATTAAGTCTTCCTCATAATTGAAAATGAAGAAATGAGAGTCTAAAAATAAAATGAAAGGAGGAAGAAGGCTAAGGAAATTGTAATTTTCTAATGTATGTATGAAAGGTAGACACATAATTTATATTTTTCACTTGAAGCTATCCCAGAATTTCCAAGATGATTTAGTGTTGGTTCAGCCACATGGCTTTGCATTTTAAATACAGGATACATGCTTTTTATAAACAACTACAGTGGAACCTCGGTTAACTCAAAATTACTTTAACTGAATTTCCCATAGGAATCCATTGAAAACCAAAATACATTAACCGAAATATGGTTTCCCATAGGAATCCATTGAAAACCAATTAATCCATTCTGAAAAAAATTCCATAAACCAAGCCAATATTTCCTATGGATTTCCTTTTGTTATGCGATTTTTATGTTAACCGAGTCGTTTGTTAACCAAGGTTCCACTGTATGTAGCTGCATTTGAGTAATACAGTGGCTGAAATCTTGTTACTTAGCATAGTAAGTTGTACTAGCGTAGGCCCATTGAACTTTATCATAGTAAGTCACAATTAAAGTTTGAATCAGTTATGAAGGAATTGACCTACCAGATCCCCACTGAGCCTACTCTAGTGCAGTTTAGCTACACTAAGCAACAAAGTCATTATATTTGGAGTTTAGCAGATACTGTATCTGAATAGTAAAGGTAAAGGTTTCCCTTGCTCGAAAGACAGTCGTATCCGACTCTAGGGCTCAGTGCTCATCTCTGTTTCAAAGCCGAAGAGCCAGTGCAGTCTACTTCTGCAGACATTTTTGTGGTCATGTGGCAGGCATGACTAGACACTGGAGCGCATGGAATGCTGTTACCTTCCCACCAAAGTGGTCCCTATTTATCTACTTGCAATTTCTTGCTTTCGAACTGCTTTTAAAATATGTATATCAGTTAAAGAGTGATGTTAATGTGATACATCTTTACTTCTAGGTACTGGGGAAAGACCATCCTGATGTTGCCAAACAGTTAAATAATCTGGCCTTACTGTGCCAGAACCAGGGTAAATATGAAGAAGTAGAATATTACTATCAACGAGCACTTGAGATCTACCAAACTAAACTTGGGCCTGATGATCCAAATGTAGCAAAGACAAAGAATAATTTGGTACGTTTGAACAGAGTAAATAATGAGAAATATACAGCTATATTTTTATCTACTGAAAAATACAAAATTAGACTCCAAATACTATGGTTCAAACAAGCATTGTTACCTACCTAGTACTATCCTACTGACAAGTACTAAGAGGGAGAACTACACACTGATATTACTGCAGTTTCTTACAGAAGCAAAATTATATTTCAAGATTATGTTCCGCTTCTTTGTACTATATGATGTGTAACACAGGGCTTCTGCAGACTAGGCAGGATGAAGGCTAAACGTTTAGAATGTCTATCATCTGTAAATCCAAGGGTCAAATTGGATCTGGTAAGATACATTGTGAAGGCTATAGACCACATGCTGCCACGTACTGTTACACCTTTGCACTTGCATTGTTGGTGTGTATCTGTAGTGAATTGGATGGACTAATGTCTTAACATGTTCTGGGGAGCTTCCTGTAAGTGAAAGATGCATTTAGATTCAAGGACATTTGGATCCAATCAATTGTTTTGTGTTGAAGAAATTGCTTTGAGATAGACTTAGTTTATCTCAAATTTGAAAAGTTCATTTAAAACATGCTATGCTCACTTCATCTCTTTCAGGCATCCTGCTACCTGAAACAAGGCAAATTTAAGCAAGCAGAAACTTTATACAAAGAGATCCTTACTCGTGCCCATGAAAGAGAATTTGGCTCTGTGGATGGTAAATGTTTGTATTATGAAGGCAATTTACTTAGAACCAAGTGTTATGTATTTTTTGTTAATTTTCTTCAATTATGTATTACATTTTACTCTTAAATTTGGATTGTGCATAGGTTTTGTTTCATGATTTGTACATGCTGTCTAGAGTAGTGAATCTTCTCACTAGATGGATGGGATATAAGTTTAAATATACATTAATAAAAATTAGAACTTGACCTAATGAAGATCATATTTATTGGTTGATTCAATCAATATCCTACCTTTTTAGCAGAACTGAGACCCAAAATGGTTTCCCCTAAGGTGGATCTTCGTGATAGAAGGAATGGCATATCACATATTTTAATACCATTTTGTATGTTTTGTATGGAACAGTCTTAGTCTTAATAACTTACTCAGTTACTCAACTTATTTAGCCATACTGTACTCTAAAGAGCCACAAATGATACTTGCGTACCCTTGTAAACCTTGCGTTTCTCAGTTCTGGGCCACATTGCATACCATTATTTAGATCTGAGGGAAATCATTTGAAGGAGGTTTTATAGTATATTAAGGGGAGAGTGAGAGAGTTAAAAAAAAGCTAAATCCCATTGGACATGCCTGTTATAGCAATTTGGTTCTAGACCTAGTTTCACCAATCATTGCAGAATGCTGCATTGTGGTTCATATGACAGCAATAAAAATAAAAGTCAAACAAGATGAATAATCTTCTGTTATGCAACCTAGTCATTTGTTGGACTGCAGTATATTTTTACCTAGTAGAATGTAATTTGCCAGCAGGAGTTGTAGTGCAGTACTTTGTTCAAAAGACAAGTTTGTAAGCTGTGTACATGAGATGTCAACTATATTGTGATAAAAGCAAAGTAATGCATATCATCTAGTATGCAGCTATGTTTCTGTCAGCCTTTGCTATTAGCTGTGTGGTTGACATCAAAGTGTAGCTAAAAGAACCTTTTAATAATTTTGTAACAGATTTATAGATATCTTTTTCTGTTATACAACATGTGTTAATCAAGTGGTGTCTTTGTTGCAAGTCTTCTGCTATACTGCAGTAAAATTACCTACTGCAGGGATGGCCAAACTTTTCGGGCCTCAGGCCAGTCATGTGGTTCAGTGGGCAAATCATGTGGTTCCTTTTGCTGGAAGCGGAAATAAAATGCACCCGTGCATGCACAAAACACTGCTGTAAATGTACTCGCAGCTGTTGTAAATGTGGATGCATTTATGGCAGTGTTTTACGCATGCGCGGACACATTTTACTTCCACTTCCAGGAGTGGCAATGGCATCGTGGGCTGGGTCCGCACTGCAGGCTGTAGTTTGGCTACCTCTGAGCTACTGTATTCAGTTTATTTCAGAAAATTAAGGCTTCTCTACTCTAGTTAGGGAATAAGCTATTGAACAACTGTTGGTAAGTGGACAGTTTTCCTTAGAACTGTGATTTTTGTGGGTGGGTAAAAATATATATTTCTGTGGCTCATCTACTTAAGCTGAAAAGCTGGTCTGCCTAAGTATGTTTTTCCCCCCACTCTGTATTCAATATCTTGTTTTTACATAGATGAAAATAAGCCCATCTGGATGCATGCTGAAGAGAGAGAAGAATGCAAAGTAAGAATAGCGTTGAAGAATACATTTCTTTCTGGTTTTAATAGTGTTTTTTTTAAAATAATATTAACATAAATGTTCTCAATTTAGGGAAAGCAAAAGGATGGCACATCTTTTGGGGAGTATGGAGGCTGGTATAAAGCTTGCAAAGTTGATAGGTAGGTTATAGTTGTTCATATTTAAAATCTGTAATGTTAAAAAACTAGTAGTGCATGGAATTCTGAAATTTTTTATTGTTTGAAGTGGTAGCCATGTTAGTCTGTGCAAGCATATCTGAGGATAAACAAAACAGAACAGCAAAAAAAAGACAAAAAATGTTGTAGCAACCTTAAAGACTAACTCCTGTATTTTAATATGAGCTTTTGTGGACTGAGTCTACTTCATCAGATATAAGAATGAGGTCTCATGGCATCAATTTATACAGACATCAGGTATACAATAATTGGCCAGCCTAACAGAATAGTAACATTGTAGCTTTTTTTCAACTGTCAAAATCCCCTGCTACAAAGCCTGACCCTATTGCAAATTTTGAAATTTTGGAGAAATTCTTATAATAAAGAACAGAGCAGTGTCATGATATCATGGTTTCTTGTGGAAACTGTTGCAGTTTTTGTATTTATAAAATAGGAGCATTTTTACTAACTGGCAACACACCTCCACTCTAAATGTATGTTCTATCTCTAATCTTAGTTGCAGATGTTAGGATGTTGTTGCTGTACCTGAAGGCAAGAATAAGGCTTCATTAAATCTCTTGAAATAATACAGTAATACCTTGGATAACGCTAAAACTTGGTTCCACAAGTCTTAGTGTTATCTGATTTTAGTGTTATTCGATCCATGTTAAAATCCTATGGGATGGATCGGATAACGTTAACGCTCCATAGAGACACATTGTAACTACATAGGCTTTTGCAGTTGTTATCCGATCCATCCCATAGGACCTTAACGTTATTCGATCCAATTCCCCCCCCCCAGATTACTTAACGTTATGCGATTTTAGCGTTATGCGAGTTAAGCGTTATCCGAGGTATTACTGTAGTTAGAAACAGAATTTTATATGGCATTAGGTACTGCTGAAGTCTGTCCTCAAAGCCTACTAGTGGGAGGTCTAATGTTTCTTAAATATAGGAATAGATAATTGTGAATATTTTAGTAGGTACTTCTCTAGGAATAGCTGAAAAGCCACCCTTAGACTACTTAACAAATTCTTTTTCTGGAAATTACAATTAATATTGCTTTAAACTAGTTATGTTGCAGACATTTTATCACTATGTCAGTGTTTAACTAATAGCAGTAGTGCTATCTCACCCCAGAAACTAGGTGTGAAGACAGTGATGGGATGTCAAAAATTCTACTACCACGCCATGACGTCATGGGCGTCATGGGCGTGGCCAATGTCATGACGTCATGACGTCATGGGCGGAGCCAACGCCATGACGTCATGACGTTGTGGGCAAGGCCAAAAATAAAATAAAAATAAAAAAATAAACACGCACACAGACCCGTAAATAACTTAAAGAAATAAAATAAAGAAATAAATAAAATAAAAATTAAATAAAAGTACAACCACCCACCCAAAACACAAATAAATCACCCACCCACCCTAAATATAAAAGCCTCACTTACCTTCCTTGGCGCCGACGAACCTCCATGTGGCCCGGGGCCACCCGGCAAGACACGCTGCCCCTGACTGCGGCCGTTTCCTCCTACGAAGGCCGCGGCCGGCCCTGCAGCCGCCAGCCACGGCCGCCACAGCCCCTGGCCGGCCACTGAGCTCCCACGAGCACGTTGGTGCCTGCCCGGGCCGGCCGGCCGCCCGCGCCGCGTCCTCCTAGGGACTTGGGCCCGACAAACCCCCATGCCCTGGGTAAGCCCGGTGGGGCTCGCCACCGCCGCATCCTCCTCCGCCGGGCGCCTGCAGCTTCCTTGGGCCGGTGCCTTTTCGGCCCGGCTCTGGCTGAGGCCACGGGCGGCCAGGGCCTGGGGGGGCAGCAGTGGGTATGGTGGCGGCTCCAGCCGCGGCCAGGGGCTGGAGCCACCGCTGCCCCCAGGCCCTGGCCGCCTGTGGCCTCAGCCAGAGCCGGGCCGAAAAGGCACCGCCCCGAGGAAGCTGCAGGCGCCCGGCGGAGGAGGATGCGGCGGTCGCGAGCCCCGCCTGGCTTACCCAGGGCATGGGGGTTTGTTGGGCCCAAGTCCCTAGGAGGGCGCGGCGCGGGCGGACGGACGGCCCGGGCAGGCACCAACGTGCCCGTGGGAGCTCGGTGGCCGGCTAGCGGAGGTGCCCTTCTCTTAGGGCTGCCGCTGCTGCTGCCGGAGCCACTCTAAAAAGGGGCGGCTGCAGCTTCGGAAGAATTTTTTTTAAAAAAATGGAGCCATTTGGCTCCAATTTAGTGCGCATGACCAGAAACTCAATTTGCCGCATGCGCAATGCGTCAGATTGAGTTTCTGCGCATGCGCAGTCAATTGGAGCCATTTTAGCTCCGATTTAAAAAAAAAAATTCTTTCGGCGAGGCGTCCGGAACCGGACGCCTCAAAAGTGGACTCCCCTCCCGGAGAACCCTCCGGGATTGGTCCTACCGGTTCCAGGGAACCGTCTGGAACCGGGGACATCCCATCACTGTGTGAAGATCTAAGATATTCAGCACCATGGCTCTATACAGTATCTTTCTAAGGAATAAAATAGGAATTTGCAAAGCTATTAAGAATTATTAGTGTTTTCATGTAAGCAATAAATAGCTGTTGTGTAGATTTATCATAAGCTTAAGCTTTTCTATTTTACTGAAGAAATAATAAAAAAAGATCGTTTAATGTTTAGGTTGCCAAAGTCTAGAGCCAGAAATTAATTGTAACTTTCCATTTTGTAGCCCAACAGTCACAACTACCTTAAAAAATCTCGGAGCACTTTACAGACGTCAAGGCAAATTTGAAGCTGCTGAAACATTAGAAGAGGCAGCAATGAGGTCCCGCAAACAGGCAAGTGATGATTCTCTGACATTTTGCTCATCAGTTTAGTGATTTCAGCAGAGAATGAGTTATTTGGTAAATAATCCTGGTTTGCAGGAGAATCAGCACTATACTAGAAATGTGGAGTACAAAGGTAAGAACAATGTACCATATAAAAGTTGGAGTTCCGTCAAAAAGCATCTTCAAAAATACAAAAACTGGAAAGTCCCAACCTTTAGAACAATAAATTAATAGAATGTGGAAGGAAGATTAAGTTAAACATTTTTGCCATAATATCAGCAACTGGAGACATTCTAAAATCTTTGATTACCATTTTAAACAGTAGCCAATATCGACTAATTTTTTTTCTTGAAATGCAAAAATTAGTAACTTTGCAAACATATTAACTGTCCCATAAATTGTTATGGTTTTTTCCCTCTCCTAATTTTTAGAGCAGTGCTGGGAAACTGGAAGTACAATTTAAGAAAGTGAATTTAATAAGGAACCATATCTTGTTCTTTTGATCCATGGTAGAATTTGAAACTGTTGAAGAAATACAAACACCAAGAGTACATATTGTTGATACTAAGACAGTGAAAGTGAAATCTTAGCAGTTTATGGTTAGTGAAAGGAAATCTTCTTAAGATATGTCACACAGCTTAAACCAGAAATATTAAGATCCTTTATAGGTAGCACCCTACACTAATGATGAAATGCAACTGTTAGTTTCAACTAGAGTCCAATTGAATTAATTGGACTTATTAAGTTAATGCTTATATAAGTGCTATCAATTAAGTGGGTCTGCTCTAATTCTAGCTGATAACTGGATTTATTTCTTAAGTGTCAACATGAGTATTCTGCTTTAGATTGGTACAGGAAACATCGTGTATTGGCTGCAAGCCCTACTTGGGATAAGTAGTTGCAGATTTTTGTTCATTTATTTGTAGTCCATCTTTATCCCAAAACTAGAAATCAAGGCAGGGAAGAGTTTGGATGATCATATCCTAGGTCAGTGGTGGCAAACCTACGGCACATGTGCCAGAGATGGCACTCGGAGGCCTCTCTGTGGGCACACGTGCAGTCACGCCAGCACAGAGTTTGCCCTGCCCCTCTGCCCAATGGGAATGCTTCCTCCCCCAGCACAGAGTTTACCCCACTCCTTTGTCCAGCCCAATGGGAGCACTTCCTTCCTCCCCTGTTGCTGTGTTGGCACTTTATGATAAATAAGTGGGTTTTTGGTTGCAGTTTGGGCACTCGGTCTCTAAAAGGTTTGCTATCACTGTCCTAGGTTAAATAACCTAAAAAATGGGCTTTTTGCACATGCCGTTTGTTATTCTTGCTCACAGCACTGAACATTGCATTCTTTTTACTTTTACTTACAGGGCCTTGACAATGTACACAAACAGAGAGTTGCAGAAGTGCTTAATGATCCAGAAAGTATAGAGAGAAGGCGAAGCCGTGAGAGTCTCAATGTTGATGTGGTAAAGTATGAGAGCGGCCCTGATGGAGGAGAAGAAGTGAGTATGAGCGTAGAGTGGAATGGGGTAAGTACAGTACACAGTGTGAACAAATAGTCTAGAATGGTTTCTCAACCTTGGGTCCCCCATTGTTCTTGGACTTCAATTCCCAGAGGCCCTGATCAGCAGATGCACTAACATGGGCTTTGGGTAATTGAAGTCCAAGAACACCTGGAAGCCCAAGGTTAAGAAACACTCTAGATTAGTGTGTCAGAGAAATTGACTTGTCATCCTGTTGTACGTTTGAGGATATCCTTAAGTCATTTACAGATTTCAAAATAAATACAATTTAGCTTTCTTGAATAAGTTCTAAGTAATTGGATAAAATTTCACATCAAATGAGGATGAGCACCAAAACTTATGTGAATTAAAATTTGCATGAGTGCTTGAATGCTGATTGAATGTCCTGGTTTATGTCTACAACCTAATCTTAACTGGTGGTTTGTTTCTTAGCAGAAGCAATAAGATGGTGAAAGATTGTTTTTATATCACCTTTATCTCAAAAGGTTTCTTTTTCTCTGTTATGGTAATGAGCACTTCTTTGCAAATAAATGGAATCAGTATGGAAGTAGAAGCGAAAGGCTCTGAGTTAAACACTTTTGTATTTAATAGCATCATAAATGATGCAGAAACAAAATCCACCTACCTGCAGATGATAAATTACTGTTCCCTTACCAGTTGAATCCTACCATATCTATAATTAGAACAAGACTTTCTATTTTGTAAGTGTTTTGTTCTTTTGTTTTTTGTAGTGTGAGCACATTGAACATTTTCATTACTGTAGACACATAACTTAACCTGCTTTTTGTTTACTGCCTTAAGTCAGACTCTTGACTTTGGTTACAGTGGACATTTAGGCACAAGCATAGCTGCATTTTTCCTTTTCCTTGTGATAGTTTAGCGCTGTACAAACAGCACGATTGCATTTGCCACTGGTTTTTTTCAGTTTCTCTTCATTTTGGAGGTCTACATGCCTTCCATACTGAGGTACATATCAGACTTCTGTTGTTGCAGCTGTGTTCTATTTATTTGTAAGAACGTTGAACCTGGAGGGCTACTGAAGCTGTACATATGTTCTCCTTCTTTGATGTGGGAAATGTTTCTCTTTCTTGTATTATTGGATTGGCTTTGGTGTTAGTCGTGCTATGACAGTCAATCAGCATATATTGCAAATCCTGCCACTTCATTACTGCCTTAATTTGCCCCTTTGGCATTTGAACTGTGTACTGTACTCTTCCCTAATTTTTTTTCTTCTTCACTTGGCATATTAATGTTTCAGGCAGGACTGTGGGAAATTCTTTTTCTGTTTCTCTTTTATTTGAGAAGCATGCTGGTTTGGGTTTGACAGGGCCATTCAAGAAAATAACTAAACAGTATTTCTAGGTCAGTGACAACCATTGATGCAACATTCAGATTTTAAATTTCCTCAGAATACAATTGCCTATTGTATATGACATTAATCTCCCCACCCATCCAGCTTACTTGGGCATTAATACTAGTCACATTCTTTTTTATAAAATAGCTTTGGAATATTCTTTTTGTGCAAATTTTGTTAGCGTTATTTGGTTTTCCATTTTATGTTGGCATTCTTGATTTTTTATATCTATAGAAACATAATACTTGAGCACATTTATTTGCCTTATTTATGGTACTTGCATATCACATGTCCAGTTGAGTTTCAGCTAAGAGGGACACTATCAGTGTACTAATATGCAGTCATGTTGCTTGTGCATGCAGAGGGTGAGGCCTTTTTTTTTTATGGAGTTGACTGCTGACAAGTGGCATGATCCCATGTTATTACACTGCTATAATTTTCTTCTCATTGGCTGCTTAGCAGGATACTGGCCAATACATTTAACTGTTTTACATACAGTTTGTGCTGTAAAGCCACATCTAAAATCCAATAATAATAATAATAATAATAATAATAATAATAATAATAATAATAATAATAATAATAATAATAATAATAATCCTTAAACACATACTAAACAGGCTACCGCTTGGTCAGTAAAACAGTAACAAAGAAGAGGATTGTAGTTAGTTAAGAGCTAAGGAAAGGCCAAAATGGAAGATTTTGGTGTGCTTGTCAGTTTTAATAGACTGGTATCATTGCTATGGAAACCCAGTTTCTTAGCATAAGAAGTTGCAACTAGACTAGACACATTAAATCAGTGGGGATTTGATAAGTCAATTCCTCTGTAAGTTCCCTTGATTCACTGGGGCCTACTGTATTATAATGTATAGTCAAACCTCGCATAACAAATTTAATTTGTTCTGCAAGGCTGCTCGCTATGCGAGTTTTTTGCTGTGTGAAACAAACTCCCATAGCGAAAATTCCTATGGGGAAACTCGCATAACGAGTATTTCAAGGGGGAAGACTATCATAGCGAAAATATTTGTTATGCGAGTCGGACCGCTTAGTGAAAAACCCGCTCATTATGCGAGTTTTTCCCTAAGTGAAACGCTCATTAAGCAAGGTTTGACTGTACTGTGCAAAGCAACAAGATTTCAGCCTGGATATCTTGCTTTATCTCCAAGAATCTTCAGTTTTATCTTGGCATTCACCTTATGAGGCAGGCTAGACTGGTTCAAGATCACCATACCTCTCTGGTCCAAGACTGTTACTCTTTCCATCGCTATACTGAAGAATTCTCATCCAGAATTTTTAAAAAACTTTTTACGGTGTTAGCTGTTGATCCTAACTAAGAATATGAACATTCAATGAACTTTACTTTTAAGTTGGTGTGATTGAAAATCAGGATTTATTCCTGATACATTAAAATGAATGGGAGTCCAGTTTAAATCAGTTTGGTTTCACTAACTGCACCTTGCTGTGGAAACCATTCAGTGTTAGTGAAACTTATAATTGGAGATACAGTAATACCTCGGATAATGATTACATCAGATAACGCAAAAAACGGATAACGATGCAAAATTTTGTAAAAAAAATTTGCATCAGATAATGATCTGTTAGCATTATTTGAGGTAATCGTTCATACTGGTGGGGTGGCTGGGAAGCTGAATGGGGGTTCCCTGTTCGGCTTCCCACCCACCCTGCACCTGCACCCACTGCTGCGGGCGCAGGGGTTCCCTTCGCAAGCAAAGGGCTATCCCAGTGTCGGATAGCCCTTTGCTTGCGAATGGAATGTGGTTTCCAACATCTGCAGACCTACCTGGGCAGTGTTGTAAGGCAAAATGCCGAGGTTTGAATCCCAACGTTTTGCCTTATAGCACTGCCCGGATAGGTCTGGGGATGTTGGAAACAGCACTGATTGGGTCCCCCGTCCCTCCCAGAGGTGGCCAGAGCAGTGGAGAGCCCAAAATTAGCAAAAAAAAAAAAAAAAAAAAAAAGGAGGTCCCCCCCCCCCCATTAGGGCTCTCTGCCACCCTTGCTGCCTCTGGGGAGGTTGAGGGACCCGATCCACACTGCTTCTGAAGTCCCCAGACCTACCTGGGCGCTGCGATTGTAGTGTGTGATTGGCGCTTGGGTTGGGTGGTTGAACGGGCGTGTGGTTTCACTAACTGCACCTTGCTGTGGAAACCATTCAGTGTTAGTGTGCCCGTTCAACCCCAAACCCAAGCGCTGATTCCATGCTGCAGTCTGTCTGCCTCTCTGGAGCCTTTCCTCTTCCAAAAGGGAACAGGGCTTTTTTTAAACATTGTGCGATCAATACATTGCGCAGCGTTAAAAACTGGATAACGATGGGACTTGTGGAACCAAGTCTCATTGTTATCTGAGGTACTAGTGTAATGGACATAGGCCAGAACTGTTAATAACTCATCCTTTGTTTGTTCTTTAAATCAGCTTTTCAACTGAGCCCATTACATTTACTGACCTTTCTGTTTTGCTATAACAAGGTCAGTTATATGGTCCCAAGGCATATTCTGAAAGAAAAGTACAGTACCCTTGCTGAAGCTAAACATTTGTGGATCCAGTCAGAAGGACTGCTTGGGAATCCTTGTATATGGTGGAAAGAACTCTGTCTGTGGAAGAACAGGATGACTCAAATAAAAAATTGCAGATGGAGTAGGAACTGTTAGACTTTCCTACCCCCTTCACTTGAAAACAGTTACATATGCTAAATGGGTAGTTATTTATACATTGGATACCTTGGAGTTGTTATTCAGTGTGGTGTCTACACATTGGTAGATGTCTCTGCGACAACTTTCTGCACATGGACTGGAGAAACTGAGTCCATTTGCATGCATTTTTTAACCATTTGGATATGATGTGTGCCATTTGGATATCACGGACCATGACGGGTCCTCCGCTTTCTCCTGGCCCAAGGGAGGACATTTTGGTGAGTTTTAGTCCCAGCCTAACATCATTGACAAGAGATGGGCAACACTGCTTAGTTAGACCACACAAGCCACAGCACACCAACAAGACTCTCACCTAGTGGGGGCCTAGCTCTTTATAATCCTGGTTAATTCAAGTAAAAATTCCAAGGAAAATGTTTAATCTTAAGAATATTTGCACATCCTTTGATGCAGTCAGCTTCTTTGTTTTCTTGGGAAGATATCATATGATTCTCACCTTAAAATAAAATACATATTGAAATCAATTCCAACAGTGGGTAGATTGCTTATATGGAAACAGATTTGCTATTTTAAAACTGTTTTGTCAAGTAGAGATGTGCATGGTGTGGTGTGTGGACCACAGCAGGCCACAAAGAACCATCTCTGCTCTGTACGCTTATGGGCTTTTCATAATCGAACATTGCTAACATTCAAAACACACTTTGTTAATTCCTGTCAATTTGGAAATAAGCTGATAAAAAGCACTGTGTTCTCAAAATGATATCCTAGCTATTTAAAGTTAATAGGTACACTTATTCAAAAAGCACATGCTTGTGTGGCTTAAATGGAACAGGTTATATCCAAACAAATATTTGTTTATGAATGTTTATACTAGTGGAATTTTTATCCTTTCTTTCCTACATCTAAGACCCTTCATGGGATTCATGAGCAAGAACATCTTAAGAAATACAGTAATACCCCAGATAATGATTGCATTGGATAACGCTAGAATCGGATAATGATGCAAGTTTTTTGGAAAAGACTTGCATCGGATAACGATTCTTTTAGCGTTGTCCGATGCAATGGTCTGCGGGTGTAGGTGGTTTGGGTAGAACTACCCAATCCACCCCCCACCCACAGCGGTCTCTGCCACTGCAGTAGGGTCGGGGAAAAGCACCCAGCTTTCCCCAACCCTACTGCAGTCGCAAAGCCACCTTGTCTCTTTCCCTCCCTGTATTTAAACTACTCTAGAGAACCCATCACATCTCTCTCTCTTTCCCCCTCCCTGTAGTTTAAATACAGGGAGGGAAAGGGAGGGAGAGAAAGACGGAAGCAGTTATTTTTTCCTCCCTGTATTTAAACTACAGGAAGAGAGAGGGTTGTGTTTTTTTCTTCCCCTCCCTGTATTTAAAACACAAGCCTCTCTCTCCCTGTAGTTTAAATACAGGGAGGAAAAAAGACGCGATTGCGCGATCGGGTCTTTTTTCCTCCCTGTATTTAAACTACAGGAAGAGAGAGGCTTGTGTTTTAAATACAGGGAGGGGAAGAAAAAAAACAACCCTCTCTCTTCTTGTAGTTTAAATTTAACTGCTGCGGGTGGGGGTGGCTTTAAAGGCAGGGAGGAAAAGTTCTTTCCCTGTCTGCCTTTAAAGTGGTTTGTCCCTGAAGTCAGGGCTTTTTTTTTTAGCGTTGTTCGTGCTGTACAAGGAGTTCTGGTGGAGTGAAGATAGTGGAAATTTCCCTTGAACAAGCATTTTTTTGTAACAGTGTATATCACTTGGTGACCTACAATTGGATTCCAAGAAAAAAGATATAAATTGCTTCAGTTGATTTAGTTTGTTTAAAAACCCCTGTAAAACCCATAAGAAAGCTAATACAGTAAAACTCCGATTTATGTACACATCAGCTTATGTAAAAATCGACTTGCGTAAAGAATTTTTGTGGAAACTGTGGCCCAATTTATGCAAATAAATCGATTTACATAAGGGGTTTCCTTGTGTCTTATAATTCTAAAATGGTGCCACTCCCATTTTAAACTCTAAAATCATGGCCCAGTGTCATTTTAGAATTAAAAATTCCACCCTGCGCCACCTGCCCCCACTGCTGGAAGTCACAAGAATAATTTATCGTAGCGGCGGCTATTGCGGAAGTTTTGCCATGTTTTCTGGACTCCTCACTGCTTTTACCTGGACTGGGAGAGTGTCCCCTGCATATCTGTTCCATTCTGCTCTTTGTCCGAGGTTTCTCCGGGGGCACTTTAACTGGGAATACACGTCGGATGAAAACCGCTCCATTCAGCTCTTCATCTGAGGTCCCCCTGTGGCATGCTTTAGCTGGAAACGTGTGTTGGACAAAGAGCGGAATGGAGTGGTTTTCGTCCGACGCGTGTTTTCAGCTAAAGCGTGCCCCAGAAAAGCCTCGGACAAAGAGTGCAACTGAGCGGATATGCAGGGGACAATCTCCCTGTTGTCGTAGAAGCAGCGGGGACTCTGGAAAACATGACAGCGGTGGCGGCGGCAGCAGTTCCTGCTCCCCTAATGGCCAGACAGACAGCTCAAGAGGAAGCAGCAGTAGCAGGGAAAAGGTTGGGAGATCGTTCTATTTACATTCCCTTTGTGGTGGTGGTGGTGGTGGTGGTGGTGGTGGTGGTGGTGGTGGTGGTGATTATTATTATTATTATTATTATTATTATTATTATTATTATTATTATTATTATTATTATTATTATTATTATTATTATTATTATTATTATTATTATTATTATTATTATTGGTCCAGTCGGGACCTTTTTCTTTTCTTTTAAGTGCATCCCTATTAGGACGCATCGATTTACAGTACTTAAAAATGGATTTACATAAAAAGCTACAGAAATGACTTTTTACATAAATTGGGGTTTTCCTGTAGTTCTTTTCTTCCTCTCAGGACATTTTGATTAATATCCATTTAGCATGTAGCATTCATGCTTTGACAGTCACTGTTTAGAGTCCTCTGTGTGTAGGCAGAAGTGATTCAGCTAGATCAGGGTTCCTCAAACTTGGCTCTTCAGGTGTTCTTGGACTTCAATTACCAGAAGCCCAAGTCAGCATGCCTGCTGATCAGGACTTCTGGGAATTGAAGTCCAAGAATATCTGGAGATCCAAGTTTGAGCAACCCTGAGCTAGATGCAAAGTATTCTTGGGAACCTTGCTATGAGTGATAGTTTTCTATTCATTTGTAGTAAGTCATTTTTTTATGATTTTAGATTATTTGAGTAGTTTATTTACTGATATGATTGGATTTTGCCCTTGAAGTATTTTTCACATGTTCTCCATTAAGAAACACCAGATGTGACAAAACTGTAGCATGTTCCAGTCCATACAGTCACGTGACAAAAGGTATTGGTCATGCTTATAACGGCACGTCATGGTGGAATACGTCTGGTAGTCCTGTATCTACAAAGTGAAGAGTTGGCCATGGTGAGGAAGCTATCCCTTCAAGGAGGTTTATTCTCAGTTACTAATTATCTGATGAAGGAATTCTCATAAGCTTCAAAGGAGAACCTCACAGTTTGAAATAGCTCCCCTACCCTAGTAGGTAAACATAACTTTGCCTAAGGGGATCTCTCATTTAAAGATATTTTTCACAAAAATTATAGCTGATTTCACTATCATCTTTTTTTAACCTTAATTTGTATGCTTTTTAAAACATTGGAAACTCACTTGACTTAATACACATTTCCCCCTTCAATCAAAATGGGTCTTTATTGCAGATAAGACCTTTTTTAAAAAAACCATTGTTATTAAAAGAAACATACAGATTCTTTAAGCACCTGAAAGCACAAAGTATAGTGCAATATAGAATGTAAAAAATGTAGGCAAAGAAAATGGAGCACTGCCCTGAAAGCGGGCAATCTAAAACACTCTGCTTGGATTTATTTTATATTGAAAATTTCAGCTGTTGAAAGCCTTTTTTAAAAAATGAAGATTTGTTAGCAAAAAGTGCTAACTTGGAGGATTTGTGTATAGCAGTTCGCAGAATTAGAGACACAGCTTATATGTGACCTAGAAATACTGTTAAAAGACTAACAAGATCAAAATTGAAAACTGTTGGAACTTCTCCCCACAACAGTTCATCCAGTTTTTTCTCTCTCCATTTCTGTCTGACAGGCCTAGATGCCTTTTCTGATTCTTACACTGTCTCCTGCATGGCGGGCGCGCACCATCTTCAAGCTCTAACTTCTCTCTACTACTGACTGCTGTGTACTTAGCAATTCTTTAACATCCTCATCAGAGCTACACTTCTTGTAAAAATGGCCACTTCCTCCGTACTGGTGTCTTTTATTTTGAGATGGGGGCTTCTCTTTTTCTTGTACATGTGTAGCTTTGCCAGCTATGTATCTTGTCTTCAAAATGTGGTGTTAATATCCATTTGCTGTGTAACAGATCCGAGTTAACAGAACTAAGAATGAGTTAATAAGTAGATGTTTCACTATGACGAAAGGTAGCTAAAAGTATCTTGCAAGGTATTATTAAAATGGCATGATGGTGACTTTTACAGAATAAACTGTTTAAAAATATAAAAAAGTAAGGCATGTGCTCACAGTGCTTTAAGGTGTATTTAGAGACCTATAACATGGTTTAACATCAATATGGAACTCTGGATGTCTTCACTTAAGCTGACACTAAAGTAGCAGTGCTGTTTAGTCTTTATATGAAACTTCAGCAGATGTGCTTTTCTCTACTAATCTTGGTGTTGGGTGACTTTGTGTATTTGTCTTTCTAACTTCTAATAAACTCACTCCAACTGATGTCTATCTCTGTCTTCTGTGTGTCTCCTCCCCTTTTGTATCACTACTTTATTGCTCCTGTAGTAGAGCAGGCACTTGCATTTTAACACATACTGTATATATTTTTTAAATTGTTAAATTTAAATTACATTAAATTAAATTGCATTGTTGATGCAATGGGCTCAGAATTGGGTGGGTTGAGGAGGATGGTGGAGGACAGGGGTGCCTGGCGTGCAATGGTCCATGGGGTTGCAAAGGGTCGGAATCGACTATGCGACTGAACAACAACAAAAATTTAAAATAATAAAGGGATGTAATCATGACTTCTGGGGAAAGTAAGAACTAAATAAAAATCTCAAGGTAATTCTGTCTGTGGAGTACTATTAAGTGGAAACTGCAAGAGCATCAGTATAGTGTGCTAGTATATACTTCTGCTCTTGAAAAATTTACACATTTTTGCTATATTTATTTATTTAATTAATTATATGCATTATATAAATTATCCAGGTTATACTAAGTTTACAAGAATTATTGCTGACTCAGATTTTTATTTTGCTGCTGCATTGTGGTGGGCTGATACTGTATTTCTACAGCTGCATTTTGGGTAGCATGGATGATGCCTGTGTTTGTCATGCCTACAGAATGCATGGTTTTAGAAAAGACTATTCCTATCTATAAGGTTTTGATTTTCACATGTTAAGTGCATAGTTAAATGCGTGATGAATCTCATGAGTAGGTGTTCTGATTCTGTAATCTGTGTGTTCTTTTAAAACAGTTTCCTCAATTCACCCAGACCTTCTCTTTCACAAACTTTGTTTATGTGTATGGGCAACTGTACAATGTCTTATGGAAACAGCCACAGTAGAAAGTCATGTTGCACTGTGGCCATTTGAATATTGTGATTAGTACTGTTAAATAATACATTGAGGTTTTTTGTATCTCAGACTTGTTAAAGAGGTTAACAGTAAATTAAGCATGCTCCATTATATTTAAAACGGAGATTATTTGGCTTTGATTGTAGAATATGTTTAATTGATAAGTAGCTATAATGGTTGCTCAACTGTGACAGAACAGCAAAACCTTTTGCAGTTTTAAATGTGCTCATTTTTTTCAGGATGGCACTGGATCTCTAAAACGCAGTGGTTCCTTTAGCAAACTTCGTGCTTCAATTAGACGCAGCAGTGAGAAGCTGGTTAGAAAGCTGAAGGGAGGAAGTTCACGAGAGAGTGAACCAAAGAATCCTGGGTAATTATTCACTTCTAGATTTGCTGGAACACCGGGAGTAGAGCTGTGCCTGTCGTACTGTGTAATACCCTTTTCTTTTGTAACTGTCAGGTGTGTGAATGCACAAGAATCACAATTCTCACGAATGTAGTTTAGGGGGTGTTACTGGCACTTGTTGAAAACCAGCCCTAACAACTGAGAAAAAGTGATCTCTGTACTTAAGAATGTTGTGGCTTTATGAAAGCAAACTTTGACAGTCTGTAAAAGTTAGAAGGTATTGTCCCCAAATTACCTGTTATTTTTTTTTTCAACAGGGAGATTACTAGTGGCTGAGTTTCAGTAGTCGTAGTTTTAGTTCTTCCACCTCATGCTGCAAAGTGTGTGTTTCCGCCACTACAGCCTATCAGGCAACCAGGCTCCTTGTTGTTTCTCAGCAATAAAGTTTTACAGGGCTGGGGAAGCAACAAAAATTACAGTATAGGTACATCTGATTCAGGAAAAATCACATACAGTAAAACACCGGATAACGATTGGATTGGATAATGCTAAAATCGCATAATGTTAAGTAATCTGGGGAGGAGAATTGGATCGAATTATGTTAAGGTCCTATGGGATGGATCAGATAACAACCGCTAAAGCCTGTGCGGTTACAGTGTATCTCTATGGAGCTTTAACGTTATCCGATCCATTCCATAAGATTTTAACATGCTTCGGATAACACCAAGACTTGTGGAACCAAGTTTTAGCGTTATCCGGTGTTTTACTGTACATGTATAAAATCACATGTATGTATAAAATGTTATTACAGTAACTTGTTAACATTTGCCAGGTTTATTTAATTTGATACACACCTGCACTTTATTCATTAAACATATTGTTACATAACTAACAACAGCCATTCTGCTTATTTTCTGCCTGCAAATACATTGTAGAACAACATCCATTAGCCATTCTTTGCAATACAGAGTAAGTGTGATTGCAGTACTAATCAGATCTCATTTTAAAATATTGAGAATTCTCATTCATATCTTGTGTGACTCGATATATTGCACAAAAGTAGCTTGTTGGTATTTTATTGCTTGAAAATGGGTAACAAATGCTCTCCATAGTTAGGTTTAAAGTGGGAACTCACAGTATTAACATGAAACATTTTTAGAAGGTTTGAAGATATTGTAATGTTTAATTTCTGTGCCATTGGTGTACAAGTGGGTTTTGGTGTATTGACAGGATTAGCTGAGTAATATTTAAGGATAAACTGATTCTCCCAATGCAGTGCATAAGTTTCAGAGTTACATGGAACCCTTCAGGTTTGGGCATTCGAGACACATCTTATATAAAGAAGAAAATACTTTGACTTGTCTTGTGGCATTAAATCGTGGTTTGTTATTTTCTTGTCCTGATCGTGATTGGGGGAGATTCTTGCAGGCTTTCTAGGTTAACTGCTGTCAAGCATTAAATCAGTTCAGAGGCATGCTGGGACAAACAAGGATTCTCCCCTTTTGAAAATCGAGGAATGAGTAGAATAAGTTCTGGGACTGACTGGAGTATGAAAATCTTTTGTAAGGAAGATGAGACCAAAGAAGAGCATGACCTTTACTTTGGAAAAGTTGAAAACCAGTTGTACGCCACACAAGAACCAATTAGAGGCACTTTTCAGTAGCTGGCCACATTAGAAGCTATAACCCTTGAAAATTAAGAGAGGTATCAGTGAACGTCTGCCAGTACTGTGGAATATCCCTTTCCTTTCCTCTACCATCACAGCTCCTGAGAATTGCTGTAGGGAGTCCTCTGACTTCTTTTGCTGATGAATGCCATTCCACTGATTGGATACAATTGTAAGTTGTTGTTTCTTTAGTCAAGTTTGGGATGGCACCATTTTAAAAAATAAAACAGTATTTCTCCAGTTCAGTAATAGTGAAGAAGAGGCTTATAACTCAACAACCAGTAAGGTAACAGGGAGAAATCCAATAAGTATATCAGAGAATAAACAAAACAGAAATGTTGTGGCACTTTGAAAACTGTTATATTTTAATGTTATTCTCTGATATGCTTGAAACACAGACTGACACAGCTATTATTCCACAAAAATCCAATAAGTAGAGAGTCATCATTGAGTAGTTCAGTGGAATGTAGTTCAACAGAGTAGACAATGACACAGCAGTCAGTAATTCAGTAAAAATCAACAACAATCCAGTAATGAGCATCTAAGTTGTCAGTAGCTCAGCAAGCAATAGTCTAGCGATTCAGAACATTGCATTCCAACAGAAAGCAATTGTGCAGTCCGTATGGACCTAGTTAGTTAGAGTTTTACAAGCAAATCATTATAATTAAAAACTTTTAAACATTTCTTGTCAGCGTAACATAACCAAAAATACTGTAGTTTAAAGATGCAAAATTACATAAGCACATAAAATTAAATAAAGATTCCAAGCATTAGAAAGCCTCTCTTCCTCCTCCTCCTTAAATGTACTTCCTCATATGATGCATGTAAGAATTACTAATTGATCTCCAGCCTTTTTGTGCCTATCTGAAATTCATAAAAGCTTTTGCCTAGCAGCGCTTTCTGGAGTCCAAGTTCTTGGCTGGAACAAGGGCTCTGTTCTCACAGGCAGCAGAGAGGTGTAATCTAGCTAGAAAGCCTCATTTTGCTTGGATCTCTCCTGTTGTCTATCTAGATAAAAAGAGTCTTAATGTCTTATTCGGGGGTGGGGGTGGGTACAGATTTGTATTATTTGATATATAACTTGAATCTCATGTTCTGCATTGTGAACCCTGGCTTGTCTTAATAAGTGTGGCATTGGACAGGTTAATTATAATGTATACAGTTCTTCTATTTGAACTCTTTCTGTCTTTGTTGTGCTCTGAATAATTGTTTTTAACAATTTTAGAGCTACCCCTAGAGTAGTTGCCTATGTGTGAAATCTGGGCAGTCTGGAGTTTCACTGTTGCCTATATAAGCTAGGATCCAAAGAGCTACTTTAAATATGCCTAAGGGTTTAGGGCTTGCCTTGTGGTCTTATTGGCTTAAAACAACAGAGCCACAAGTCATGTCACAGATTGCTTTTGAAGCCCTTGTCTGTTCCTTGACTTTCAATTTGAGGAACAGCTGTTTTGGAATAGGAAATCTTTAGGTTTATGGAATTAGTTCATAGATCCTTTTGATGAAGCCCATCCACTATTGAAGGGGGAAGTAGACCCAGTTTGAGGAGTAACCAGCCAAGCACACTTTCCCTCTACTCTCCGCTACTTAATTAACTGTAACTACTATATGTTGTAATAATGGGTATTATTTTCAGATTAACCACTAATCCTTAAACTTGAAAAATGGAATTTATTTCCCAGTAAGTAACTGAACTTGCTTGAAAAAATCAAGCTGACTCCATCTAGTGGGCTTAGTGCTATGATCAGACAAATTTCCTAGAGAAACCATTTGCTACCTCACTGATAACTCCTTTAAATAAATTTTACATGTATTGCTAGGGAAGTAACAGTATGACCTGTTTCTAGATTAAAAATTCAAAAGGGGAAATATTGAAAATCACAAAAGTAAACTGGTTCTTTACAGTCTTGCCTCAGACTTGAAAAATGTACAAGTACCTCTGACAAAACATAGCTGTTATTTTTTGTTACAAGCTTAATCATTTTTATAGGTCACAAACATGAGCATGATGAAATATAGTGTTTTTGTTAATTATTTAACATTGTGTCTGTGGATTTTTAAGTTATTTCTATCTAGAATTTGAGTTTTATGTTTGTGGTGTGTTAACATAATTTTAGATTGACATGTATATGCTTTACTGTGTTTTTTGTATAAATAAATAACACATATGTCCCAACACTGCATGACATACTGCTTCTTTGTGTTGCTAACACCTTTGTTGCTATTTAATATATGTGTGTTATAGTTTTAAAATGTATTGCATAACGGAAGCATGAGCACTGAAACGTGGAGATTATGCCCGATTATAACAATGCCTAGCTTAGTATATACTCTCCAGTTCAATTTCCAAAATCCAGACTTGTTATAGTAAAATGTCTAAAAATCATTTGGGGTTATGAGAACTTGCTGACTTCAGGGTTGGTTGCAATTTTCTGTCAAAAGAAATGCTTTTAGTCATGTCCAAGAACATGCCTGGTAAGCAGACCCACCAATAGATTTGTGAATATCTCAATGTAAAGAATAATTTAAAAAATAATTTACCATGAGCTGCTATTTTGAAGCAGTGTGATATATGTGAGCAGAATGTCACTCTCAAGGCTGGCCATTGGATTTTGGATAGCCTAGGCCAGTGTTTCCCAACCTTTGGTTTTTGGACTTTAATCCCAGAAGCTTATGTCAATTCCCCAAAACACTGATCAGCCAGTGTACTGATTTAGGCTTCTGAGGATTATAGTCCCCCTGTGGGGCATGGCCCCCATGTTGGGAACCACTGGCCGAGGCCAAAAGGATATGATACACCCATCATCTTTAAGTATACATGTTCCCTTATGTCTGTAAGTTCAGGTAATTTGGATCACCATAAAATAGGTACAGTAAAACCCCGGATAACACGCCTTTCCCCTGACCCTACTGCAGTCGCTGTGAATGAAGAAGGGTTGAGGGAATCCCCAGCACGTGGGCTCGGGATTCCCTCACCCCTTTTTCATTCACAGCGCTTGTAGCTTGGAATGCAGGAAGGTAGGGGGAAGAGGCGTGATCTCCCCCACCTTCCTGCACTCCAAGCTAGCGCTGCGGTGGGGGTGGGAAATTATCCCCCCCCCCCGCAAGGGCAGTCACTGCCCTTGCAGAGGGTATTAATCCCCCACGCCCCCCCCAACCCCAGTGCTAATTTTAAAAGCAAGAAAATCCAGAGGAAAGAGACGATGGGCAGCAGGGAGGTATTTCCCACCCACCCCCAGCGCTAGTGCAACGCTAGCTTGGAGTGCAGGAAGGTGGGGGAGATTGCGCCTCTTCCCCCCCTTCCTGCATTCCAAGCTACAAGCACTGTGAATGAAGAAGGGGTGAGGGAATCCTGAGCGCACGTGCTGGGGATTCCCTCAACCCTTCTACATTCACAGCGACTGCAGTAGGGTCGGGGGAAAGGTGCGCGCCTTTCCCCTCGACTCTACTGCAGTTGCAGAGATAACTGCAGGTGGGGGTAGTTTGGGTAGAAGTTCTACCCAACCCCCGACCATTGCCTCGGATAACGCTAATGAATTGTTATCCGATGCAAGTTTTTTCCAAAAAACATGCATCGTTATCCGATTCTAGTGTTATCCGATGCAATCGTTATCCGGGGTATTACTCTATTTCATTTATTAGGAAAAGAGCATTAGAGTCCATATTTTCAATGGGATACTCTGTCTACAATATACAGAATAGTCAGTACAAAGACCATGTGGTGGACACCAATTTCCAGTCCTCATATCTGGTTAATATGTTGCTTGTTTCTATTGCTATAGACCTTCTGTATACTACAAGGCAGTACACTTAAGGTTTCTAATAGGCTTACTTGGAATTCATGTAGTATGGTTGTTTTCTAGTTTAGTAGCTGAGTTTCATGATACAGATAATGAAGCAAATGATGGAGTGGATGCAGAACTTTTGACTCTACAGAGGTTTGGGATACACTTTTCACAGTCCTTTACCATACCCAAAGAGCCTGATTGGTAGTCCAAACCATTTGTAGGATCAGAATCCCACCCCAGCATATGGTCCTCCATAGTAATAGGTGATGGTTATATGGTAATTTTAATGTTAAATATCACCTACGAGGTTTTTTAAGGTCTTGCTTTATGAATGTTGAGAAATTTTTAAAAATCATGAAAAATCACCATTAAAATATTATGCTTTTTAATGATAATATTTATCATAAATCAATACAGAGATATCAGCAGCCAGTAATGTTTTTTGACTACTGAGAAATTCAGTTGACTAATGTTAGAATATTAGATAGAGTTTTCACTGCTTTGTATATGTTGTACCCTGCAATCCAAGCATGAAAGAAACAGTGTGATTCGGGCCCATGCTTCCTTAAGCGCCCTTAAGATTTAAGTAATCATTATGTGCCATCAAGTTGCTATAACTTAGGACCATGATGGCAAACCTTGACACTCCAGCTGTTCTTGGACTTCAGTTCCCAGAAACCCAAGTCTCTGTGAATCCACATGAATGGGCTTACTGTGTGTACAGCAGTAAACCTATTTGTATGAGTTCACAGAGGCTTGGGCCTCTGGGAAGTGAAGTCCAAGAACAGCTGGAGTGCCAAGATTCGCCATCACTGACTTAGGGTGACCCTAATATAATTTTTGAGTTACGGTATATGAGATGTTCAAGGAGTGGGTTACTAGTGCAGCCCCACCTTTGAATTTCCAAGGCTGAGTGGGGATTTAGACCTAGCTCTTCTGAGTCGTAGTCTAACACACTATATGTAATGCCACATTGGCTTTGTAAGTTATTTTCTTAAATATCAAAGCTTCAAGCCTGCAGAAGAACCTTACTTAAATGCTGCTTTCTATACATCTCAGTCATTGGATGCATTTGACTTTTTCCCCTAAGAGGCTAAGGTAAAGGTAAAGGTTTCCCTTGCTCGAAACCCAGTCATATCTGACTCTAGGGTTCAGTGCTCATCTCTGTTTCAAAGCCGAAGAGACAGCGCTCTCTGCTTCTGCAGACGTTTCCGTGGTCATGTGGCAGGCATGACTAGACACCGGACCTCATGGAACCTCAAAAAATAAGATCAAACATAGTAATTTATGACTAATATTCATACAGAATTCCATTGTTTATTTGGAGTGACATTCAAATTTTCCTGCACAAGTACAGTTCAACGCCAAGTCATCTTGGTTGTTTATTTCGAGATATTTTTAGGAAAATGCATGTTAAGTAATTTTTTGTTATCTAAAAAGCATTCAGTCAAATAATATGTTAGGAATTGTATTGCAGTAAAATTCTTGTTATATACCTGTGTTCAAAGCCCTCCATTTCATCCCTTCTGATTGGTTTATCCTTGCATGTTCACTGTCCAGCATGAAGCGTGCCAGTTCACTGAATGTTCTTAACATGGGTGGCAAGGCAACTGAAGATCACATTCAAGTAAGAAGCCCTGTAATATTTTTCGCATGTAGATAGTACTAGGAGGGCTTGAAGAGCTGCATGTGCTAATAAAGTAGTGATTGTTTGGGGTTATTCTTGGGATCCTGTTTTAAATATCCAGTTGGTTATACAGAGGTAATTCTGTAGGAGAGGCTATTTGCCACAAAATAGTACAAAGTGCTTTAAGGTCTTTACTGTTTTATTTCTGAAGCGACCACCAGTGGCTGCTTGCATCTTTAAATTTGTCCTCTTGCCTATGGATATTTACAGATAATTCAAAATTGTTCCTAGTTACAGAGCAATAAGCACTAAAAATAAGTATCAGATACTTAGGACTCATTCACACAGACAACAGATGAGGTATAAAGCTGTTCCATAACTGCACACTTCAGACTGTGGTTGGAAACTGTATGGTTGAAAAATAATGCTTGTCATTTGTTTTGCCAATTACTGCACACGTTCTAGAGCAGGGTTGGCCAGCCGACAGGCCAGCCCTGGCCTGCAGCAACATTTCATGTGGCTCGCCAATACCAGAAGCAGAAATGGATGCATTTATGACAGCCCACGTGTGCCATAAGTGCTGCTGTAAATGCACCTGCGGCTGTCATAAACAGATTTACAGCAGCCATGGGCGTGTTTTACAGCAGCGTTTTTGGCAGGGGGATCAAATGACTGGCCCACTCAACTGTCTGGGAGGCGTGGTCCAGTCCACAGCATGAAAAGTTTGGGAACTCCTGTTCTAGAGAATATGATTGCACACAACCTCTTTTTGTGGTGGGGAAACAGGTTATACATTTTAGGATGAAATGAACAATGGAAATCAATTTGAAAACACTGCAGTGGAGGCAAAAAGCTACATATGATCAATCTTCTGTTTTGGTTTGCGTAGATCTGCCCTCAGTAAAGGATGAGAGGCTGTATGGATCTGAAACATAGCAACCTGCCTCCTTGCAAGTAGAACTACTGTAAGTGAGATGAACTACCAGAATTACAGTTCAGTAAACTTAGCAGTGATGTCTAAAGCTCTTTGAAGCCTAATGCTCACTTGACTTGACAGACCATAGTTCCACATGTTACACTGTGGGTTTTCAGAAATATGAAAATGATCAGGCCACCATCTATCTCCTCAGTTTTTCAAAAGCAAGGACAGGTTGTTTTCACTGCTTATAATATGGCACACATGCTGTCTCTAAAAAGCTGAGGGTGAACACCTCGAAAATTGCAGAAGTATCTTAGATTTTAGCACTCATGGAAGTTTAGCTATATTCTTTTCACATTGTTAAAATAGTACCTTTGAGAATCATTCTAGGACATTTATGTAATTTTGCTAGCACCAAAAAAAGAGAGATTTTGAGCTTTCAGGGTCAGAATGTAGCCTTTAGAGTTGAACTAAAATGAGTTCTAAGTGACTGATTTGAACTCTGTAGGGAGCATTTCAGTTGCAGCTCTCCTTCTGCAGTCTGTTAGCTCTACATGGAAGCTTGGGGGAAAGGGGGGTCCTCCAAGATTGCATATAATCCATGATCCATGACATACAAAGGAATGTCAATACATTATTGAGAAAATAAGGGAAAATATATATTGCATAGGCCTCTTCGGAAACTGCAGTAATCTTAAATAAAGATTGACTGTAAAAAGCATATCTGTTGAAGAGGACTTGCTGAGGGACGGAAATATTGGAATAGTGCTGGGATACCTTACAGAACTACAGTTGAGGCCTCAAAACAATAGTCTGTGCATAGTGTTTGTATAAAAATATTCTTTTCATGTTTCATAATCTTAGTCTGTAATTCATGTAACAGCTTTATCTACATCATCAGAGTCCTGTGCCTGTTAACTAACATGTAACCGAAACTAACTTGAAGAGAAGTAGCAAATGCTTCAATACTAATTTGTTGTGTGCATTAAATGATTCTCACAAGAAAAACCAACATAGTAGTCCAGTTGTCTGAATATTCCTGCATATCCTTGCAATTGAGATGAGGTTTTAAAGAATCTTTTTTAAAAATCTGCTATGATTCTAAAATGTCTAGTTTATATATTCTATTAAGTGGGTAGTTTTTCAGGCTTAACAGACAAATAACTAGAGACTTACATAAAGCAGGGATGGGCAGCCAGACATCAGGTGTGTGAAATCTGTTTAGGATTTTACGATCCTAAAATTCAGCTAGGTGCTAAAGACAGAGATGCTTAGATTAAGAGAACAGGGTACTTTTGAGCACATTCTGAATGAAAGAATTAGTTTTTGGAAACAGAATTGAGTTGAACTCGTACTACTTTTATATCAAAAGCCATTCCTGGCTACCTCAGCCGCCTTCTTTGTTGTAGCTGCCTAATTTGGTGGGAGCTGCTGCTGGTGCTGCTGTTAAACAGCTGGGAGTTAGAAGCCTTTCTTTATCTACTGCAGTGCACTCATGTGATTTCACTCCTCTGTCTTTTCATTCCTGGTGTAAGGGGAAGAGTTAGTACCATGATGGTGAACCTTGGCACTCCAGGTGTTCTTGGACTTCAGTTCCCAGAAGCCCAAGTCTCTGTAAATCCACACGGATGGGTTTACTGCACACAGTACGGGCACGTTTTATTTCCGCTTCTGGGAATGACAAGGGCAGCACGGGCCAGATGAATCACAGTAAACCCATTCATGTGGATTCACAGGGTGCTTGGGCTTCTGGGAATTGAAGTCCAAGAACATCTGGAGTGCCAAGGTTCGCCATCACAGACCTAGGTCTTAAAAAATATTCTACAATAACATCTATTGCAAATAATGTTAGGCAACAGCTTTTAGCATTTCCAGAATAAAAAAATATTTGCTTTAATTTAGCCAGAACATTGTTTATTTTAAAGCATTCATTTTCTTTGACAAGAGAATCCATAAAGCAAGGCTGTAAAAAAGCGCTGATGTGTGCTGAGATTTTTCTCCTCCCCCATCTTTTATCCCTTAAAAAATTATTTCTAGTTATTTTCTTCATGCACACATGGTGCCTTGGGCTTGTGCACTCCCTCTTCCCCTCTCCAGCACAGCTACTGAGAGATTAGAAATGTTTCCTTTTCCAATACTTCTATGAGGGAAAACAATGGTTATTTTTCTTGGTTGAGGTGCAGAAACTTTAACTCTCCAACCTCTTTGAACTTCACCCCATCTAATCCCTTTTAGTTGATCATGTTAAGTGGAGATGATGGGAAATAAATTTATCACTATTGACTCTCAACAAGTGAATTATGGTTCTGATCAAAGGCAAAGGTTGCCCTTGCTTGAAAGCCAGTCATATCCAATTCTAGGGTTCAGTGCTCATTTTTGTTTACAGCCCAAGAGCCAGCTCTGTCTATGTCTGCAGGCTTTTCCCTGGTCATGTGGCAGACATGACTAGACACCGGAGTGCACAGAATGCTGATTATCTTCCCACCAAAGCGGTACCTATTTATCTACTTGCTTTTGAACTGCTAAGTTGGCAGGAGATGGGCAGAGATGGGACCTCATTCTGTCATGCAGTACTTAGGTCTCAAAATGCTAACTTGCTGACCTTTAAGTTGTCAAGTTCAGCGTCTTAACCGCTTGAGCCACCACAGTCCCTTATGGTTCTGATTAGTCAGACAAAAAAAAACTTGTTCAGTTAGTTGACAGCAGAAGCAATGGGGCCATGAGGTCATGGATGTAACAATAAGCAGACTAAGTAGCTGGGAAGATCTATCTGCTCATGTAACTCTTTGGATAGTTTAGCTTGATTAGGAACATAACACAGACAGTCGAAGGAAGAAGAAATACTGCCATTGTAAACTACAGCAGTAAATAGGAAACATTTTAAAAGCAAGTTTATAAATACTACATAAACATACATAAATATACAGTACATAAAGCAAGCTTATACACATAGACAGTGTTGGCTCTTTGGCTATAAACAGATTATAAATGAGCACTGAACCTTAGAGTTGGATATGATTGGCTTTCGAACAAGGGCAACTTTTACCTATACTGTACATACTAAAACTAATTGTAGTTGAAGTATACCAGTTCTGTTATACCTTTATTCATGTTCATTCTTTGCCCTTTTTTGTTGTTCTTCATAGTTTCTATATTTAAGTGTGGAACTGAACATAAACTCTTTCCATTCTCTTTCCCCATGCAGGGACGAACTAATTGTCTGACAGATTCAAGAGCTCTGAGTGCCAGTCACACTCATTTGGCCCACTGAGGTTATGGGACTGATGCTAGCTTTAAAAAAAGCCCTTGTGAATTATGAAGCACTGAGGTTTTTCTGGGTTCCCATTACTGTCTTTCTAGAACTATCTAGCTTAGAGACGTCATTGAATGGACATTTTTTTAAAATCTTAAAATAAGCGGCATTTTCAAGAATCTTTGGAGATAAGGACTAGCTTTGTTATGACAATACACATTGTTGCATCATTGCAAGTTATGGAGTTATGTTACAGATCCCCTTATTGAGACGTCCCAAAATCAGGGAAGAGGGAAACTCACAACATAGAAAATGTACTGATGTGTAAGACTACAAATGCATATTGGGATGTGCTGTCCTAAAAACTGTTAGAAGGAGTGTGTGTTAGTAGCTGTTTGTCAAATCAGTGGAATGAGATAAATCTATGCTAAGTGTATCACTGTATAAAATGAGGATTATGTAAAATGAAGGGCATGTTTTGTCATGGACCTTCTCTGGCAGATCTCTAGTATTGGGTTTCACAGCCTTGGGCTAACAAAACAAGGCAACTAATACCTTAGAATGGCACTTTGATTACTACTGGCCTTAGTGCCTAAAAATCAATGGAAACAGTGCAATCCACTTTAAGCTATAGGAGAAAAGAACTCAAGAAATTGTCTAAAAGACAACCAGCTCTCAGCCACTTATAGTTTGCCTTTGTTCACAATTAGAATATGAATAAACCATATTTGACTCTCACATTGGTGGTAGCTGCTGTGCAAAGAAGCCTTATGAGGAAACTCAGAATAAAAATGGTCACAGTGAAGCCCTGCTACTGGAAGGCATTTGCATAACATGCAGTTAGTTGACATGTTGTCTATTCTTAGGGGACCAGATAGGATACAGTAGACGTTTCTACATTTAGTTTTACAGTCTGATAAAATGTATGCAATGTTCAAGTCTGCTTCCATTTTACAAAGCTGCTAGTTGCAAGCAGATTAGATTAGAGATATAAATTAATTTACTGGCCAGTAGGAAGGATATAATAATATTAATCTCATTTATGAGCTAAAATTGCTTTGTTAAATTGGACTGCTGGATTTAATAACACTAAGTGTGTGCCAGATTTGCAAATCTTGTTTTTATAAAGCAAGTAATATATTACCAGAATGTATCTGACCAGTTTTATACATTCAGATTGCCACTCTAAACAATAAGCAGGCTATTTGCAGGTATGAGATTATTGTATTTGCATATTTGTAATCTTGAAAACCTGTGGAGAACTAAATTTTGGAAGAAAATATACTATTGTCATCTAGATATAGGACAGTGATATAGACTCCCCAATAGGATTTCAGGTTTCCAGATGCTCCCTTTTTGACAAGTATACATTTCTAAACATCTTGTACATTGTGTAAGACTGTAGATCCTCTACCACAGGGGTGCCCAAACTTTTCGGGCTGCCTGTATGGGCACGTTTTACTTCTGCTTCCAGGAGCAACGAGGGCTTCGTGGGCCGGATGAATTGGCCTCAGGGGCCAGATGCGAGCCCTGGGCCATAGTGACCACCTCCCTGAACCATGTGACTGGCCCGTGGCCTGAAATGTTTGGGCACTCTACTAGGACATCAGAACTTTTTTAGGCTAATAATGTTTCCCCCCCATAAATTATAATTAAAGAAATGTGGGTGAATTGAAACTACGTGTACTCAAAACAGAAAGTGTTGAGGAAAAGCTGCATAGTGCTTTTTGTTTACATACCTAGTGCTATCCAACCTACAGCAGAGGAAGCAATGTCATAATTAGATGGAGTTGCAAAACCTTCATGGAGAATATGTCCATCCCACTAGATCAGGGGTCAGCAAACTTGGCTCTCCAGATGTTCTTGGACTTCAGTTCCCAGAAGCCCTGATCACCACATGTTACTGACTTGGGCTTCTGGGAATTGAAGTCCAAAAAACACCTGGAGAGCCATGTTTGCTGACCCCTGTACTAGATCAAAACATTTCTGCTTTTTTTCAAGTATTGTTATTATTATTATTTGTTAGGTAAGAGCCATGCTGAATTTGCTGCTTTGCAACAGTATTGCCTATTGTAATGCATCTGTTACACCTATCACAGGACCAGATAGACTTGCAAAAGCAGCTTTCTAGTCCTTATGTTGTGGCACATCGCTGATCAGGAAGTAGGAGAGCACTTCTGTTCTCTTATGTATGTTCAGTTTACTTACCCAGGCCACTAAGTGACTGATGATTTATAAAGCCTATCGTGGCCCCATGCTACTTTGATATCAGCCTGCTACAGGCCAGCTTTAGTAAACCTTCTCGCTGTCTGATATAATGATTTTGAATGCCCTGTGTATAAATGTGCACCCATTCTGATGCATAGTACTGTTGAAACTGCAGGAGTATGTTTTTAGCATTCTTGATTACTCCATTTGGTGACTTGTTTTCTTGAAGAAAGAGATAATAGATCAGGGGTGCCCAGACTCTGACCTGGGGGCCAGATGCAGCCCCTGATGCCAATTCATCTGGCCCACGAGCCCTCATTGCTCCTGGAAGCTGAAGTAAAACGTGCCCATACGGGCGCGTTTTACTTCTGCTTACAGGAGTGACGAGGGCTTCGTGAGCTGGATGAATTGGCATCGGGAGTCGCATCCGGCCCCCAGGCCATAGTGACCAGCTCCCTGAACCATGTGACCAGCCCGTGGCCCAAAATGTTGGAGCACCCATGTCATAGATGAAAACTAAAGTAATCTCAGTTTGCTATTATGCAAGAGTGGTGCATATTTCCTCATCTGCAAAAACCTTCCATAATAGGTAATATAAGTTTGTTGTTTGGAATCATAACCTCCACATCAACTCCAGACATGGCTGCTTTTCATTTTTAAAACCTTTATGTATCATAACTGATTGAATGTCTCCTGCATCAGCGTTGAATTATTTCCAGTTAGATAGCTCCGGATTCCTCCCATTAGTCTGTCTGCCAGTGGCAGAGAATCTCCACCACTCTAGAGTACCTCCTCTACTTCCCACAATCCAGAAGCTTGCTGAATTTTTGGAATAGATTTTGGTGGTGCAGAATGGAAGAAGGGAAAGTCACAGTGTGATATCTAAAGTTTACTTGAATTATATTAGATTCTTGTTGCTACAAAGCTTAATCTATTTCTCCTAAGCAACTCTGTGAAGGATTTCAATCAAAAGGCATGAGTTTTAGCCCTATTAGTAATGCTAATCTGAAAACATATTGGGAATTGTAAAAAAAACCCCACCATTAATTGGCCGGGGGGGGGGGGGAGTGATATTCCTGATAATCCAGGTTTGACAGTTTTAAGACTAGAACAATACAGGTGACATTTGTCTCAAACCAGGGGTTCTCAATCTTTTCACAGCCGGGGGTCAAGTCACACTCTTTCAGTCATCTTTGAGGGCCAGACGGCTATTTTGCCCTGCCTGCACGATGGGGGTGGCCATTTTGTCCCAACAATTTCAAAGGGCAGCCATTTTGTTTCTTGTATGCCCTTGGAGGGGGGCACATGAAATGGCACCATGGGCCAGAGCCAACCCACGGTCCTTAGGTTGGGAGCTCCTGTCCTAAACTGTTTAGCATGCCAATGTATAAGATTTTATATGTGCCATCAAGTCAATTCTGACTTAACAGTGTTCCTTTTCAGGGTTTTCCAGGTTTAGAGTATGCAGAAGAGGTTTATTTTCCCCTTCTTCTGCATTACTCATGTGTAAAATCCTTCGAAAAAGGAATTGTGAATGGGATGTTATTGGTAGAATGCTTGCTTACACTGTGCTTTTGATAATAACTGAATTGTACACTTAGCATGTATCAAATGGGTAAGTAATATAGATTTGTGGCAGATAGTTCCTTTAGCAGAAGCCAACAAGAATTTACCCATTTTTATTGCTGGATTTTTTCCTAAAACAAAGCAGCAGCCCACATTAATATTCTAATAAAGGTTTCCTGCAAGCACACCACTTGGAAAGATTAAACTGAAGGCAGAAATACAATTTAAAACAAGAGAAAGCCTTAATGCAAGCATTTAGTTTTTGTACAGATGCTGAAGCCAGTACTGCTGGAACATGTCTAGGTAGGTTGCACTGAATTTCTGCCAGCTTTTGCAAAACATGGTTTGATAAGGGGCTAATTAGAACACACCAGTAGCTAACATAAAAGTGTTGAAAGCAAACAACCAAGTTAGGAAACTTGAGAGTTATTGTGACTAGACTGTGTGATTCCACTGACTCTGGAATATGAAGTGTGGTTTATATTGTATATGTGAACTAAAAACAGAATGTGCTGTACTTTTCTGAAACTGTTTACAATGTTTAATTGAAATATACTCATTTAACTAAGTCACTTGTGATTCTCCCCCCCCCCTTTGAAAGCTGCTATTTTGCATTCAGATAACATGAAAAGTGTATTTGATGTAAAGTATCCCATTCTATTATAACTTGAATACTTTAGTGACGCCCATAAATTTTTCCTGTACAAAAATGGAACTTTCATCCCTTTACTAAACTTTTAATTCTAGATTTCATTTAAACTGTATAGAGTTTACTTTCATTAGTAAAGATGCATTACTGTATCAAGAAATGCCAGCTATGGCCAAAACTAGCAGATTACAGAATTAATAGCCGAAAGCCTTTATTATTATCTTTAACTCATTTACCTTTAAACATAGCTTGAAATCCACTTTAAAGCACTGAAGCTGCCCTAATTAGTGAATGGTGACAAGGGAGCAGGGTATTTTTTTAAAGGGAAGTATTTGATTGGATGCCTTACCTTTCAGCTTTAAATTTAGAATCTCCTAAAAAGGGAAATTTAATAATTTTTTAAAATTTCTCAAGAATACTAAAAAATTTATAAGTTAATTTTGATCAGTTAACTTTCAGTTAACTGCTTAAAAAAATTAATTTCCTTCAATGAAATAAAAGAAATCCATTTTTATAGAGAGGGACTAATTAACCATTGGCTAGGGAATTTTTTTTCAAGTTCTAGATTTGTATTATTGTGCTTCCTACCTGCCACGTCTGTTCCCCAGACACACTCTTATTCATAAAACTGCATTAAGACGCTGAACAAACAGAAACCTTGTTCTAGAAGTGCATAGCATGTTTACATTGAAGGGTTCTCGGTTTTATTAGGAAAGGGGAGATCTGTTACAGACTTGTTCTGTTAAGAAATTGTTTAACATGTAGAGCTTCTTTGACATTTTTGAATTGTAAAAATAAATACTGAAAGCAGCATACAACTTTACAGTGTTGTTTCTTTATGTGTGTTAGTGACTGTATATATGTTTGGGGAATGAGCGAGCACACAGTTAATCCTTAGTTGGAGAATTCTGCAAACAAATGTTAGAAAATCTAAATCAGTGTAAAAGAAAATGCTTTTGTGACTATTATGTAAAACAATTGTTTGAACATGCAAATGATGTATGCAAAAGTCTAGTTAATGCAGAACCCTCCTCTGAAGCTAATGAGACTTATTGTTGAATTGAAATACCGTAATTGCTTCTTGTCTGGTAAACTTTAAATTCAGGACTAACAGGGAACCTGGAAGAAAAACTATTTACAGTGCTCAATTTCTCCAGCTAAACAGCTCTTCATAAAACTTAAGCTAAATCTCATAGTTATAAAACTTCTACTGCATTTCTTTGGGAAATATTTAGGCATGTACTTCATTCCTCTCTTTTGTATAAAGTCGTGGGACTAAAAAGTGCTTAGATTTGACTGGATTAAAGATTTTAAAAAGTCTTGTGGCAAGAATAACAAGGTTTATGTGACATTTTGTGGATTGTTAGTAATGTATATGCTAACATGGCTGCATACTTGAAAACTGGATGGACGGTAAATCCTATTTTAAGCTGTTGACTTACATTCTTCAGGTACGTATGAAGCAAAAGACAGAAAATAAACAGTTGCTCAATGAGGATGGGGAAATGACACATGACAAAGAAAAAAAGGCAGAAGTGCTCAATTCTTACTCTAGCTCATTTTCTCCTCAAAAGGTAGTATATAACTCTCCAGGCAAGTGTGAAGTATAAGAGAAAGGGGCAGGATTCCAGTTTGAGATTGACAAACAGTCAAGGAATAACTTATTAGCTTGAATGAGTTCAAATTTCCAGGACCAGATGAATTGCATCCAAGGATATTGAAGGAACTGGGTGAAGAGATCTCAGAACCATTATCATTTGCTTGAAATCATGGAGGATGAGTGAAGTGCCCAATGACTGGAGAAGGTCTAATGTCCTTATCTTCAAAAAAGAAGAAGTGGGGAATGACAAATCAGTCAGCCTAACATCAATCTCAGAAAAAAATTCTGGAGCAGATTATAAAGCTGTCACTTTGCAAGCACTTTGAAAACAATGCAGTAATAACTAGAAGCCAACATGAATTTGTCAAAAACAAAATTTGCCAGAACTAATCTGATTTAATTTTTTGATTGGGTAACTTCCATGGTGGACAATAGGAATGCTGTTGATGTAATATATCTTAACTTCAATAAAACTTTTGACAAAGTGCCCTATGATATTGGTTACCAAGCTAACTTGATGTTGCCCACATAGCATAAGTGTCAGGTGGATATATAGTTTGTTACAGAATTGTATTCAGAGAATTCTTATTAATGTCTTCCCAAACTGGAAGGGGGGTAACAAGTGGAGTGCCACAAGACTCATTCTTGGGCCCTGTGCTCATTAACATTTTCATAAATGACTTAGGTGAGGGAATGCAGGGAATAATTATATTTGCAGATGATACAAAACTGGATGGGACAGCTAATATTTTGGAGGATAGAAGTGGAATTCAAAAAGATCTTGATAGGCTTGAACATTGGAATGAAATGAACAGAATGAAATTTAATAGGGATGTGTATGTTTTACGGGGGGGGGGGCAGATGCACAGTTACAAGATGGGGATAATACTACGAGAGAAGGATCTTTGAATTGTAGCTCACAGGCGAAGTATGAGTCAACAGTGCAATATGGCCATAAAAGTTTTAGGCTGCTTTAACAGAAATTGGTCCTCCTTTATTCAGTACTAAAGTGCTTTGTCCAATTCTGGGCATGACACTTTAATAAAGATGCAAACAAACTCAAGCAGGGACAGAGAAGGGCAGCAAGAAGATCAGAGAACTGGAAAACGAGCCATATAAGGAAAGACTGAAGGAACTGGCATGTTTAGCCTTGAATAAAGAAGACTAAGAGGGGATATGATAGCACTCTTTAAATATCTGAAAGGTTATCATAAAGAGGAAGGGAAGTACCAGTAAAACCTCATATAACACTAAAACCTGGTTCCACAAGTCTTGGTGTTATATGATTTTTAGTGTTATCTGATGCATGTTAAAATCCTATGGGATCCATAGAGATACATTGTAACCACACAGGCTTTAGCCGTTGTTATCTGAAGCATCCCATAGGATCTTAATGTTATCTGATGCAATTCTTCCCCCCAGATTCCTTAATGTTATGCGATTTTAGTGTTATTTGATACTAATGTTATATGAGGTATTACTTGTATCTGTTTTCAATCATTCCAGAGTGCAGGACACGTAATAACAGGTTCAAATTAAAGGAAGCTAGATATTGACTATCAGGCAAAACCTCTTAATGGTTAGAGCAGTACAACAGTGGAACCAACTGCTTTGAGAGGTAGTGAGTGCTCCAACACTAGGAATGTTCAAGACAGAATTGTACCACCACCTGTCAGATCTGCTTTGATTTGGATTCCTGCAATGCCCTGGGGTTTGGACTCTATGGCCTAAAAGGCCCCTTTCAACTCAGTGGTTCTGATTCTATGAGACATTTTTGGATAGTCATGTAAGGCTTAATTAGCTGTTATAGGAAGGATTATAAATTGAGTACTTTGCTAAAGGATCTTCTAACGCTCACCAAAGCAAAACAAATTCTGTGTAGTCTGTTTACATTGTTCTGAATCAAGCAATATGGATTACGCAATCTGCCAGTTATATTGACAGAAGATACTTTACCTTCCATGTGGTTACTACCAGGCTCGTTCATCTGCTACCTTACTTGCTTTTCAAGGTTTTTTTCAAACTTGTGAAACTGTTGCCCACTATATTAAATTATGCATATGCGAGTATAAATGAAAGCTCACTCTTAATATGTAATGCTCCACTGCTGTCACTTTACATTGGTGATGCACTCACAGAATGTGAAGGCAGGCCACGGTGGGTGCACAATCAGTCTAATCATTCAAACCATTTACATCGGGTGCCCAGACTTTTTGGGCTGTGGGCCAGTCACATGATTCAGAGTGCCCAAACTATGTCTGGGGGGCTGCATCTGGGCCCCAATGCCAATTCATCCAGCCTGCGAAGCCCTTGTCGCTCCTGGAAGCGGAAGTAAAATGTGTGTGCATGGGCGCGTTTTACTTCCACAAGTGATGAGGGCTTCGTGGGCCGGGTGAACTGGCATTGGGGGCCACATGTGGTCCCAGGCCATAATTTGGGCACCCCTGATTTACATTTTATATCCCCCCCCCTCCCGGTAAGCTGAAAAATGACAGACTTCTGTTTTCATGTTTTCCTTTTATAACCCTTTCATGTGGGTCAAGCTGAGGATGTGTGACTGGCTATTAAAGTGACCTGTTAAATGGCTGAGTGGGGATTTTGAACCTAGGTTTCCTACATGGCAATCCAGAGCTCACACCATTAATGCCACAATGGCTCTCACTGTGTTTAGAAACACACATGGGTTTCTGGGAATGCTTCAGTTTTATTGGAGTCGCCTCGGCGAGGGGGCAGCGGTAGACATGTGATTTAAATAAATATCCCTATGGAAAAACAGCAAGAGAATACTTCTGCATAAAGACTAAGGTATTTCTAATGAATGCAAAACTTTCTACTGGACGCACATAAATAAGGTTCTAATATTTTTCATTTAAATATTTTGTTTGTTTATTCTATGTCTGAAGTCTAACTCTTGTGGTATATTAAAGGTAAAGGTTGCCCTTGCTTGAAAACCAGTCGTATCCGACTCTAGGATTCAGTGCTCATCTGTTTATAGCCAAAGAGCCAGTGCTGTCTGTGTCTGCAGACGTTTCTGTGGACATGTGGCAGGCATGTCTCAACACCGGAGTGCACAGAATGCTGTTTACTTTTCCACCAAAGTGGTCCCTATTTATCTACTTGCAATTTCTTGCTTTCAAACTGCTAGGTTGGCAGGAGCTGGGACAGAGGCTGAAGCTCACTCCGTCGTGCAGTACCTGGGAATCGAATTTCAGCCTTTGAGCCAGCGAGTTCAGCATCTTAACCGCTTGAGCCACCGCAGTCACTGTAGTATATTAGCAGTGTACAAAGAAGCTTTTATTTGTATTATCGTGGCAGCAGAGTTTAAGACAGGGATTCTCAACCTGCAACCGGTGGGCCAGATGCGGGTCTCGGCACCATTTCATGTGGGTGGTCCCCACTGCCTCCACCACACCTGGAAGTGCCATGTGGTGTAGGAAGGGCAAAACGTCCATCTGGCCCCCAAAGCGGTCTGAGGGAGTGTGACACGGCCCTTGGCTTTAAAAGGTTGAGAACTCGTGGTTTGAGGGATGATGAATAAATAGAATTTATAATCCAGATTTAAGAATTGGTAGGCAGCTTCTCCAGTTCATTTAAAAAAGGAGGAACAGTAGCACTTCTAGCTGATATTTTAGCAATAGTCTGTGGCTAGTGGTGAGGTTTATGAAAACCAGCTTTTCACTCCCTTTGGTGGTGTCAGAGGGTATAAATGAGCAGCCTCAAGCACAGAAGCAGATAACTAGCAGCAACAATGAAACTATTAAAATCTTGAGTGAATAAGATGGCATGGTACCTAAAAGGTAAAAGAGTGTTAATATTAGGCAAATCTTGGTAGCAACAACTCTCTTCAAAAAGGGTTCCTGATTAGGAAAACCTCCCTATTACTTTTTCATAGAACAAAACAAAAGCCTACAGTCTTGTAACAAGATCAAACAGAATTCTGTCTTGGTATCACTTGGAAAGAACATAAAATTGGATGTTGGCATATTGTCAGACACCGCAGTGTCAACATTTACAGTACAGAGTTGAAAACATTAAAACCATTAACCGAGCAAATCTGTGAGCCAACTTTTTTCAACAGAGCTGTCATGTCTGACTTCAAAGTGGTGTCAGGTTTTTTCTTCGTTCTCCCAGAATGTTTGCTTGCTGCTGTAAATGTGTATTAAAATTCTTTATTTTACTACACAGTAGGAGGAAGGTATGCAAGAGGCAGAGGAGATCCAAGCTGCTGTTCTGTACAGATTACAGTTGACAGACTGGTGTAACACTCTACTAGGTAAAGGTATCCCTTGCTTGAAAAACAGTCGTTTCTAACTCTAGGGTGTGGTGCTCGTCTCCATTTACAGCCAAAGAACCAGCACTGTCTGTACCTGTAGACGTTTCCATGGTTATGTGGCAGGCATGATGACATCAGAGCATCTGGAATACTTACCTTTCCTGCTGAAGCGGTACCTATTTATCTACTTGCAGTTTCTTTTGAACTGCTAGGTTGGCAGGAGCTGGAACAGATGAGGGGAGCTCACTCCATCGTGAAGTGCTTGGGTCTCAAACTGCTGACCTACCAACCTTCCAGTCATCAAGCTCAGCATTTTAACCAGAAAGCCATCGCAGCCCTGTACAACTATTTGTTGCTTTCATTTTCCAACTTTCATCCCAATTACAATTGAGACTGAGTGAACTGAAAGCGATTTTACTGCAGCAGTGTCTGTGTAAATCAAATTAGATGGTCTGGGGGTATAAATAATTCCAGGTATTCTTTTTAAAAATTGGATGGTTTTATTTTTAGAAGAACTAGAAGCTTTACAGCTTTTGCCATCGTCAGACCTGTATGTCTTCCTGTATTCCTTTCACACCTTCGGAGCATACCATGTAGTAGCAAAAGGTTTTGGGCAGGTGAGGGGCAAAAACAACCGTCAGCGTCCGCAATACATTTCTACCATGGCTTGGAATTTGTCTGGCAGCCTCTGTTACATGTACTGTCCGGCTTACCATCAATCTCATCAAAAGTTGATTGGACCAAGTTATTCCAAGGGCTGGAACAACTCTCTTAGCCGTGCACCTGAAACACAATACCTTCTTTTACAATGCATTCCACAAGGCAGTAAATTATCCATTTAATAAACTAGACCAGGGATGGCCACCTTTGGCACTCCAGCTGTTCTTGAATTTCAATTCCTAGACACCCTGATCGGCAAGTATTACACCTGGAGTGCCAAGGGTGGCCATCACTGAACTATACTTTCCATTAAATAAAAGATGAGAGAACTCTTGTTTGCCCTTTTTGGTGGGAGGGGGTGTCTTAGGAGAAGAATCAAGCCACAAAGATGGCCTTTCTAGTTGATAGATCAGTTTGCAGTTTAACATGGTAAAAAACAACTAGTAGGGGGAGATACAATGCTACCCAGATGTCTAAATGCTCTTCAGTGTAACCAGTGCTGTAGGTAAATTCTGCAATGGGAGCCCTGCAGAGATTTCACCTACTCGGAGCATGATGTCATTTAAGACTGAGAATAGGCTTCCCCTGTCCTGATAGGCGTATAGACCTTGTGTTGAGCATATATGTCTTGGGGCAGGTCCAGAACTAGGCAGCAGGGTTACTGGAGGAAGGGTGTCTGCCCCCCTCCCCAACCATGGATTAAAACAATATTTCTTTTACTCACATAGAACTACTAGGAAGAGCATTCCCTTTCTCATCCATTGTGTCTGTTACCTAGATTGCAGGAGAAAGATCAAGCAAGTTGACACAGTATGCTTTGTGAAAGGGAAGTAATGAAGAAAATTCGTTACTGCTAATCATAGCTCTGAGATAGGTTGTGCTCATTTCCCCCCAGCTACAGATGAAATTGCAGGTCTTTGGCTTCAATCCTGTTGGCTGGTTCCACCCAATGTAAGTTTGACGGCATAAATCGCAGCAGCCAATTGCCACCAGTGAACTAGCTGGTATCCCTTGTATCCCTTCTCATGCACCAAGGTGTAACTTGTTAACTAGCATATCAGACAGTAAACAAAACAAAACTGTTGCCGCACTTTAAAGACTAACTGCTGTATTTTAATGTTAGCTTTCACAGATCAAGTCCACTTCGTCAGACTTGTTAACTTTTTAAAGCTTCTTTTAAAACTTTTAATTCTTGAACTGGTTTTAAATTGTTGTCAATATGCTGAAGTGTTGTGAATTGCCCTGGGTCCCTTCGGGGAGGAGGGCGATAAACAAATTTAGATAAATAAATAAATAACTACCAGTTTGCTGCTGTGATATATAGTATTTATACCATTGCACTTATACCAGCAGAAGTAATCAATAGAATTCTGGCCTTTGTTTTTAATGCCATTTGGGGAGGAAGAGAAGCCAAGAATATGATGTTCATTTTGGTAATGAAGATAATTCATTTTACTACAAAATAATACTTTGGCAGTTATCTGATCTATTGATCACAATAAAATTATCTCTCTCTTTGGCAGGGGAGAGACATATAGAAATTGTTGCCCAGCAACCCTGCCTAGACTCTTGAGATTCCTTAGCCCTGCCTAAGCGCTATGGGGTGGTATATGTAAGTGTAATTGCTGTTGTAATTGTAGTTACCTGATTAATGCACACCACTGGGATCTGGAACTTGCTGCTTAATCTGTGAAGTGTTGATCCAAATGATTGCAAATATTTGGCTTTCATGACAGAGTCTTTGGCACCAAATTCACATCGGAACAAGGCAGCAATGGAATCAACAATGACCAACCGAACCATGCCTCTCGAGAGTAGGACATTAATCTTCTTAGTAATGCAGTCCCGGAAAGTGTCCTGCAATAGGAAGAAACCTTGGAAAGTAGATCAAGGAGGAAGGGATTAAGGACAGCATAGTTTGAAGTGCTTGTTCTGTAACATGTCTGGCAACAGCTGTGGTTTACCTTGACCTTAAGTTTCCTTTGCCTCTGATGTCAACGTAACAGTTCCCTGTACGGTGACTGAGTAGTGACTTATTGGCTCAGCAAACCGGGCAGGGATTAATTATACTGCCATAAATCTCTGCTCATTAATTTGGAACTAAGTGCCACTGAACCTCATTGAATGAATAATAGGATTGCACTGCTCAGCACACAATTGTCACTGAGGCCGCCTACTTTGGATCAAGCCTAATCCAGCCTAGAAATGCATTAGATACTGGGAGAAAAGGACATACGAAGCTACCCCTTGATTGTAAGTGCAACCAGCATCCATCTCTGCTATATTTTAGGCAGGAGTCCTTCCCTGCCCTGTTGCCTTTTAAATTGGAAATGCTAGAGACAGAACATAGCATCTATTCTATACAAAGCATCTGCTTCTTTACTGAGATATGTCTGAACCACAGACTAACATAGTTACTATTCCAAAAAATTCAACTACTGAGATACAGAGATTTAAATTGGAGGATCCCATCCCACCTACGCATGAATTACTAAGAGCTTGAGTTCTTCTTCCGTGTCTAGGCCAGACATGAAACTGCCAAAATGAAGGCACCTTTTGGTGAGTTCATTCTGCAGTTCCTTTCACCTGACCCAGTGTGAGAAAGATTAGCCGGCAACACAAGGTTGCTGTTACCAGGGTACGCCAGATTGTGGTTCAAAATACAGTAATACCTCGGATAACGATGCAAAATTTCTAAAGACATTTTGCATCGGATAACGATCTGTTAGCATTATCCGATGCAGTCGTTTGTAGCAGCAGGGTGGCTGGAAAGCTGAACGGGGTTCTCCGTTCAGCTTCCCAGACATCCTGCAGCTGCGGAGGCAGGGGTGGGGGGGCTGGAAAGCTGATGGGGGGGGCTCCCCCGTCAGTTTCCCCAGCCACCCAACCGCTGCGGAGGCAAGGGCGGATGGCTAGGGAAGCCGACGGGGAGTTCCCATCGGCTTCCCCAGCCACCACATAGCTATGGATTGGGTCCCCCGACACCCCCCCAGCCAGCAGGGGGGGTCAGAGAGCCTGAAATGGATGAAAAAAAGTCCGTTTTTTTCACCCAGTTTGGGCTCTCTGACCACCCTGCCGGCTCTGGGGAGGTCGGGGGACTGCTGTGGCTTCGTGGTTAAGATGCTGAATTTGATGGCTGGAAGGTCAGCTGTTTGAGACCCAAATGCTGCATGACAGTTAGCTCCCATCTCTGTCCCAGCTCCTGCCAACCTAGCAGTTTGAAAGCAAGAAATTGCAAGTAAATGAATAGGTACTGCTTCAGCAGAAAAGGCAACAGTGTTTCATGCACTCTGGCATCTAGTAATGCCTGCCACATGACCAGGGAAATGTCTGCAGACAGACAGCACTGACTTGAGCTGTAAACCAAGATGAGCACCGCCCCCTAGAGTTAGACATGACTAGCTTTTACTAAAGTTGCAATTAAAGCAGGCCTAGTTTGATCAATGGAACTTATGGAAGGGTTGACTTACCAAATTTCCACACTAGTGTGACTTACTACAGTAAGTGACAGGATTTCAGCCAGTATTTCCTTAAGTTTATTGAAATCAATTTTCTTGAAGTCCAAAGTCTAAATCAGTGCTGGCGAACCTTTTAGAGACTGAGTGCCCAAACTGCAACCCAAAACCCACTTATTTATCCCAAAATGACAACACAGCAACAGGGGAGGAAGGAAACGCTCCCACTGGGCTGTTGGGCAGAGTGAGCTCTGTGCTGAGGTAACTGCATGGGTGCCCATAGAGAGGGCTCCAAGGGTGACCTCTGGCACCTGTTCCATAGGTTTGCCACCACTGGTCTAAATAGTACTAGCCTAGCGTCACTTTTCCCTTTTCTCAGCATATGAAAGCTCAGGTATTGAATCTAAGAATGCCACCCTGCATTTTGCATTTTTCCAAACTGGTGAAGGACTGCCAATGTCTGAAGCACCCTGCATGGCCAACTACCATTATAAGCCTATCTGAGAGTAAATAAACAGAACAGCAAAATAAATAAAATATGTCGTGGCACCTTAAAGACTAACTACTGTATTTAACTGTATTTTGTTAAATACAGTAGTCTTTAAGGTGCCACAACATTTTTGTCTTTTTTCCCCCCTTTGCTGTTCTGTTTTATTTACTCTCAGCTATGCTTGCATAGACAAACACAGTTACCACTTTAAACATTATAAGCCTTTGTGGCTATGTGAAAGACATGTTTCCTCTTTGGCATAGAATTTAGCCCACAATCAATGCTTTGTTTGTACTGTTGGCCTTTTGACATTATAATTTTAATAAAATTTGGGAGAAAGGCTAATTTGATATCTTTTCAACAATCTTCTGTCCATTTCCCATTGACATTTGTTATGACCCTGTAACTATGGGAACCGATCAGCCAGTATTAGAAAACAGGAGATTAAATATAAATAATTGCTCTTTTAATTTGTTTACAGCCATTTCTCCCTCTAAAAGGTAAAGGTCACCCTTGTTCAGGAACTTGTCATATGTGACTCTAGACTTCAGTGCTCATTCCGTTTATAGCCAAAGAGCCAGCGCTGTCTGCGTCTGCAGACATTTCCATTGTCATGTTGCAGGCTGTTTACCTTCTCCCCAAAGTGGTACCTATTTATCTACTTGCAATTTCTTGCTTTCAAACTGCTAGGTTGGCAGGAGCTGGAACAGAGATGGAAGCTCACTCCATCGTCCAGCAGTACTTGGATCTTGAACTGCTGACCCGTTGACCTTCCAGTCGTCAACTTCAGTGTCTTATCCACTAAGCCACCGCAGCCCCTCCATCTCTGCTGTCTATTTAGATCTACTTAAACTGATTTTTTGTTTCCAAGTAACTTCAATATACACTCTTGTTCTGCCACGCACCAAGTCTGCTGCATGCTCAATGAAAATGCCATTTCCAAATTTTATCTTCTGCACTATGTCAGATGGAACATCCTTCCGCAGCTTGGTTTGCTGCTCAATCAATTGCTGTAGGCGTTTATTTGGGAAAACATCTTCTGTGCAAATGTAAACAGCACCTGGAATAAAGGAGAACACTCCTTGGATGGCAGGCTTCTCAACATCACAGCCAATATGAATAAATGCAAGTCACCCAACCCTCAGGTTCAGTATCCACGGTTTCAGTTATCCACAAGTCTAAAAATATTCATTAGAAATGATATCGCACATTACTTGAGCTAGCCACAAGAGGCCACTGTCTGCATGGTAAATATTCTTCTGTCTTATCCAAATCCGAATACAGTAATACCTCGGATAAAACGATTGCATCGTATAACGATTGCATTGGATAATGATGCAAATTTTTTGGAAAAAACTTGCATCGGATAATGATTCTGGATAACGATTCTTTAGCTTTATCAGAAGCAATCATCGGGGGCGGGGTGGATTGGGTACAACATCTACCCAATCTACCCCCCCTGCAGCGATCCATCGCTATGGTTGGGGGGGTGGACTGGGTAGCCCAATCCAACCCTCAACCGCAGCGATGACTTCAGCGACAAACCATGCGGTTTGTCCCTGAAGTCAAACTGACCCTAGGCAGCAGACTTGGTGCGTAAGAGAACAAAAGTACGGTATATATTGAAATTACTGTACAGTCAAACCTCGCACAAAGAGCGCCTTGCTTAAAGAGTTAACTTGCTTAAAGAGCAGACTTTTCTCTGAATGTTCGCTTCGCTTAACAAATAAAACCAACCAAAAACTCGCTTAACAAATAAATCGGGGTTCGCAATCCCCCCCCCCCCCATTGGTCACTTAAAGTGGTGTTTCGCTTAAAGAGCAAACTCGCTTAAAGAGCAATCCTGTGGAACGCATTATGCTCTTTTCTTTAAGCGAGGTACAACCGTACTTGGATACAAAATTTCAGTTTATGCAGATCTAAATAGATAGCAGAGGCGGAGGGGCTGTGTTGGCCTCAGCAGTTTGAGACCCAAGTGCTGCATGACAGAGTGAGCTTCCGTCTCTGTCTCAGCTCCAGCCAACCTAGCAGTTAGAAAGCAAGAAATTGCAAGTAGATAAATAAGTACCACTTCAGCGGGAAGGTAAACAGCATTCCATACACTTGGGTGTCGATGCATGCTTACCACATGTTCACAGAAACATCTGCAGACTCAGACAGCACTGGCTCTTTGGCTATAAACAGAGATGAGCACCTTCCCCTAGATCTCAACACGACTGGCTTTTCAGCAAGGGCGACTTTTACCTTTAGTATCTTGGCAATGCCCACTGAAACTTCAATACCCTACCAAGGCAGGAAAGGTTTCCAAGGCCTGGAGTTATGGTTTAGACCACTTTGTACGTTTCCCTTCCCAACAGTACATAAAATCAGAGCAAAATTATGCAAGAACAGTAACAGAACAGGAAAAATTCCCAGATCTACTCATACAATATAATCTCACCAGATTCTAGTCCGCCGTATTTGTATGGATACTGCACAGTAAGGCACAGCTGCAAAGCAATCTGGGTCTTCCCAGCCGAGCTTTCTCCAGAAATTTCAGTAATTCCTGTGAGCGGGAAGCCACCTCGGAGCAAGCCATCCAGAACCAGGCATCCTAGGCTTAATCTCAGGCTTTGGGAATTATGGTGGCTTTTCTCTTGGAACAGCTGAAGTGCTACAATAAAACAAAAGCAATCACACTTATATCCCACCCCATAACGCTTGGTGCACTCTGGGCAGTTCACAAGTTAATTAGCATGTCTCCCCCAACATGCTGGGTACTCACTTTACTGACCACAGAAGGATGGAAGGCTGAGACAAACTTGACCCCTGGTCAGGTTCAGGTTCACAACCTTTTATTTGCAGTACAGCAGTTTAGCCACTGTGCCACCATAGGAGCCTATTATTAACAGCCTTGTGTTATAACTAAAAGCTGAGGCTTCCCTTAGTGAGTTGAAATGTCTCATGTTCCATCTTATCTTGCTGCAACTTTTTTCAGCCTTATCATCTTTTCCAGTAAGCCAGTGGTGCCCAAATTAAGGCCAGGGGGCCGGGTGTGGCCCTCAACGCCAATTCATCCAGCCTGCGAAGCCCTCATTCCAGGAGTGACGAGGGCTTCGTAGGCCGGATGAATTAGCGTTGGGGGCAGCTCCCGGGCCCCGGGCCTTAGTGACCGGCTCCTTGAACCACATGATCAGCCCACAGCCCAAAAACTTTGGGCACCCCTGCACTAAGCCTTGGTTTTCCCCCACTAAGCGTCCAAAGTAGGATAGCCTCAATTTAGTTGACCAACCTATTAAAGCAGAGATACTGTGGCTTATCATTTAAAAGTAGCATCTGGGCAAATACTTCCAGGTCAGTTCCTGCAGCAAAATCAGATACCTTACAATCAATGGTTTCTTTATTATGTTGTCCAAAGCTGATAAAAGCTAGTGTTCAGATTTATACTGGAAGGAGGGGGAAAAGTTACCTCCTGTTTATTCAATCATATGTCCTCAACTGCAGTTATAGGTCAAGAGCCTGCTTCTTTACTAACAGCTAATCCAGGGGATCCCAACCTAAGGCCCATGGGCCTGATCCAGCCCATGGCACCATTTCATGTGGCCTCTACTCCTCCAAGGGCATTTGAGAAACAAAATGGCTGCTCCTTTGAAGCTGTTGGAACAAAATGGCCACTCTCATCATGCAGGCAGGGCAATATGGCTGTCCGGCCCTCAAAGCTGACTGAGAGACCATGACCCAACAACCAGCTTGAAAAGGTTGGGAACCCCTGAACTAATCAATGATTAAAGTAACTTAAGTTGTTTTCATTCCATAGTACCGTTACAGACAGCCTTGTTTAAAAGAAAAATCTAGAAACTCTAATTTGAACTCTCCCAGATTACAATGTGACAGACAGTACCTTTTCTCTCCAAACCGTGATAAAACAACAACTACTTATAAAACCATTTACCGGTAAGGACTGGACCTTTCCTTACTGCACTGGAAATTGTTTTTAACAGGCACTGTACATCCACACTGGAGAGTTTTGTCAGTCTCCGTAGATCTGCTGGTGAAAGATTGAAAATCTCTTTGACTGATTTTATGTTTGCTGAAATGGGAAGAGTAAATGAATATAATTAGTCTAATAGAACATCCCTGATTGGGGTTCAGATTTAAAGCAAAGCAATCACACTTATATACTGCCCATAATGCTAATGCACTCTCTGGGCAGTTCACAAAATAATTTAATTAGCATTTTGTCTCCAACATGCTGGGTACTCATTTTACTGACCTTGGCAATCATCTCCAACCAGAAGTAGTACCAGCATATTATTATATGCAGCTATTGAACTAAAATAATGTTCATGCGTTAGAATGGGAGTGTATCCAAGATGGGCGGGGTATAAGTCAAATTAACAACAACAACACCACATAAATAAGTACAGTTGTACCTCGCTTAAAGAACATAATGCGTTCCACAGGATTGCTCTTTAAGCGAGTTTGCTCTTTAAGTGAAACACCATTGAAAGTGACCAATTGTGTGTGTGTGGGGGGGTACTGCAAACCCCTGATTTATTTGTTAAGCGAGTTTTTGGTTGGTTTTATTTGTTAAGCGAAGCGAACATTCAGAGAAAATTCTGCTCTTTAAGCGAAATGCTCTTTACGCGAGGTTTGACTGTATAGGAATACACAGAGCGCCACTTTACCTTTCTTAACAGCAGCAATTACTCTCGGGTTCATGTCAAACTGATCCCACTCCATTTCTTGACAAATGATGAGCCACAGAAAATATTCTGTAACACAAAAAAGGTGATAAGCATTGTCACTAGTCTCAGAAAGATGTTACCAAAAAGAGTGGCAGAGAGTAACTTTCTTCACTAGTTTTATTCCCAGTCTCTACCACTCAGTTCCACACAATTGTTTCCCTGGGCTTTACAAATAAGGATGCTACGGTAATGGAGTAGACTCCACAGCCAGTGACTCAATGCAGAGTGTTGCGCAGTGGTAAATAACCTGACTCCCTAAAGGGGCCAATGGCTATGGGTGGATCAACCCCTTTACGTGGGGTGATGGTCCCCTCAGTGCAGTAAATGCCACTGGAAACCATCATATTGGGTCCAACGGCAAAATGAGTGGAAGAGGAACCACTTCACTATTCTGATTCCCAATGGTCATGGAGGCAGAAGAGGCCATCCTAGATGGACAGGCTATAAATATCCTCAAGGCTCTAGCAGTCCATTGCAATCCCAGTGTCAAATCCTGCATGTCTCATTTCATACATGACACAGGAGATGTTTCCATGATCATAGTGTGTGGGTCATTTCATGGCAAGTTGGGATCTACCTTAAAACAAATTCACATCAAATGCATTTTTCCTGGTGAAAAAATGTATACTCGGACACGACATAGCAGGCTACACTGGGAACTTCTACAGAATACGGTTTTCCTCTCCTAGAAAAGTCTCCAGGAATTGTATTTTTATGGCTTAGCCTAGTTGTTATTGTGGGTTACAGCTGGTGCATCTTTCCTGAAATTTTATAAGGCAAGTAATTAAGTGTTCAACAGGATTTTACCTATTTATTCAAAATATTAATACTGTACCCCACTTTTCACTTCAATAGGATCCAAGACAGCAAACATTGCCTTCCTAAAAAGGTATGTCTAGAGACTGTAGCAATGGCACAGAGTAAATAACAGGCTATGCTATCTGTAAACCTGCCTTTAACCTCACCTCAGTTATGTTTTCACTATCTTGTTAAAAACATTAAAATTATGGCAGGCATTTGACACGCTATACTGAGATTCTTTTGTAGTTAGCCTCTTTATTTCATATATAGGACATATCTGAATTTAATCTCTGTTTTTGTTGTTCATTATATGAATTTCTAATAGAAGGTAAAATATGCCTCTTGATAACTGATAAATAAATAAATAAATAAATAAATAAATACAGTAAGTAGTTATATCTCTCTAATAACATGTCATTTTTAAGAAGACTGCACAGCTAATTTGAACAGTAAGTAACACCAAATAAGGATGCATCTGAAAGTAAATAGAATTGCTTTAAATTGCTTTAGATTGCATGACATGTACATTTGGGTGAAAACCACAACATTGTATGCATCAACACTTCAGAAGGACAACAATTACATAAACCTGTGAGGGTCTTACTTGGATTTGTTCTCTTTGAAGAAACAGCTGGTCTGCATGGAGTTATGTAGATTTACAATCTCTGCCGACACAAAAACACCCAATTAGAAAAGTTAAAGTAAAACTCTGAAGTAAACCTATAAGAATGTGGTGGACAGAAGGATCAAATTCCTGCACAGCCACTGACATTCACTGCAGGTGAATCTTCAAGAGGATGCAAAAGCAGCAAACCTTACCTCCCTGGAAAGGTTGTCTTCTATAGACTATATATAGCAATGACATAGCAAATAAAAATAGAGATGTTACTTAATGGGACATAGTCCCAGCTCCTGCCAACCTAGCAGTTTGAAAGCAAGAAATTGCAAGTAGATAAATAGGAACCACTTCGGTGGGAAGGTAAGTGTTCTAGTGTCTAGTCATGCCTGCCACGTGACCACGGAAACGTCTGCAGAAGCAAACAGCACTGGCTCTTCGGCTTTGAAACAGAGATGAGCACTGAACCCTAGAATCAGATACGACTGGCTTTCGAGCAAGGGAAACCTTTATCTTTAATTATCAAAACCTGGTCTGAGATCAGGAAACATCCAGGTTTGTTTCTTTACCGTGGAGCTGGACACTAAACGTGCAAACTAATAAAACTGTGCTGTTAGAAACTGAGAGATATTTAATTAGAGGACAGGATCGTGTGTCTGTTGATTAAGAGCTTCAGCTGGAAAGTTTTCTGTCCAACTGCATGCAAAGACGAGGGGAGACAAGGAAGCCCCACGCCCCGCGAACAGAAATGGCAAATGTTTAACAAGACTAGCAGTTCGAAAGCAAGAAATTGCAAGTAGATAAATAGGGACCACTTCGGTGGGAAGGTAACAGCGTTCCATGCGCTCCGGTGTCTAGTCATGCCTGCCACATGACCATGGAAATGTCTGCAGAAGCAGACAACGCTGGCTCTCCGGCTTAGAAACAGAGATGAGCACTGACCCCTAGAGTCGGATACGACTGGCTTTCGAGCAAGGGAAACCTTTACCTTTACTAATATTAATACTTTATAAGATTTTTGTCTAGCAATTATTAATCAACCAATCCGGAAATAAATCGACCCCCTCCACCTATATATAACCTACCGAATATGCAACTTGTGAGACACGTGACCAGCCTTGCAGAGATGATGCAAATCAGGCGGGCACCCCAAGAGTAGAAGACCCAGCATCGCGCCCCACCCACCTCGAGCTCAGCTCCCTGGGCGAGGAGGATTCTGAGCCCGCCTAAGCCATGAAGCCAATCACTGGGGCGCTCGAGGGAGCCCGCAGCCAATCGGAGCTCGTCTGGTACTTTGCCCAAGAGCCAATCCAAGGAAGCTTCTCCTTGCCTTTCCGCTCCATCAACTACTGGAACGTTTCTTCTCTTCCCAGCCTCGACTGGCAACGCGAAATACGCATGCGCAATTTCCTCCTGCTCCTCCCCCCTGTCGGCCGTCGACTTAGCCCGACAGCGATTGGCCGAGAAGTCTGGCGTCGACGAGGAAGTCCGCCTCTCTCTAAGCCCCATTGTCGGGCGGAAAAACAAAAAAATGAAACGTTCCCCACTTGTCATTGGCCGCGTGAGACGCCTGTCTGCCGTCTGAGCACTGCCGATTGGCTGAGCTCTTGTGGGGGGCGTGGGCTAGCGTGCCCTTGTCGCGTGGCCGTGAGGCGGCGGTGGCGGCGCTGCTGCTGCTGCTTTTTTCCTGAGGGGGAAAATGTCGGTTCCCCAGGAGGAGGCCCTGCTGGAGGGCAAGAAGTTGGTCCGCTCGCCCAGCGGGCTGAGGATGGTGCCCGAGAGCCGGGCCGCGCGGAGCCCCTTCGGACTGGAGGAGCCGCCGTGGGTGCCCGATAAGGAGGTAAAGGTGGCGAGGCAGCAGGTCGGGCGGAGAAGAATCCCCCTTTTCTTCCTCCTCCTCTCGAGGAGCCCCTGCCTTCGAGGCTTGGCCCTGAAGAAACCCCTCAGCCTCTCGAAGCCTCCGCCTCAGTTCGGGGTTTTTTCCACGGGAGGGTCTCTTTCGACAGTAGCAATAATTAGCAATAGCAGTTATTACACTTACATACCTTTAGGGGTTAAGACGCTGAACGTCGTCACGACCAGATGGTTGGCAGGTCAGCAGTTCGAGACCCGAGTGCTGCGCGATGGAGCGAGATCCCCTTGTTTGTCTCAGCTCCTGCCAACCTAGCAGTGCGAAAGCAAGAAGTTGCAATTACTTTAGATAAGTAGGTACCGCTTCGGCAGGAAAGGTAACAGAGTTCAGTGCATCTAGTCATGCCTGCCACATGACCATGGAAATGACTGCAGGCACAGACTGTTGTAAATCCTGGAGCCGTGATGGCAAACCTTGGCAATCCAGCAGTTCTTGAACTTCAATTCCCAGAAGCCCTGACCAGCAGGAGTGCTGACTTGAGCTTCTGGCTAATTGAAGTCCAAGAACACCTGGAGTGCCAAGGTTTGCCATCACTGGAAATCCTGCAGCCTTGAGGGGAGCCTGGGCTTCTGGGAATTGAAGTCTGAGTACACCTGGAGGCCCAAGGTTGAGAAACACTGGCCTGGAGGAAACGGGCAGGTCCTCCAGGCTTTCCTGGACCTTCAAGTCCCAGACGCCCAGGCTCCTTTAAAGGCCGCAATTTCCCCACTCCTAGTGGTTAGTGCTCTCACTGGCCTTCACAAGTTAATTAGCATTTTTGTCCCCAACATGCTGGGTACTAATTTTACCGACCTTGGAAGAATGGAAGGCTAAGTGTCAACCTGGATTAAACTCACAATATTTTAGCTGTGGTACAGCAGGTTAACCACTGTGTCACCAGTAATGCTGGAAAAGGGGGAGGCAGTAGGAAAAGAGGACGAAACATAAGATGGGTTGACTCTCTGAAGGAAGCCATAGGGTTGTGCCTGCAGGAACTGAGCAGGATTGTTGAGGACAGGACATATTGGAGAGCTCTCATTCATAGGGTCGGCATAATTCGGAGATGACTTGACGACACGTTAACAACAACAACAGATGAAACCAAGGGCAGCCTGCAGATGTGTAGCACACCAAAGAGATTCTTTTTTGTGGGGTGGGGTAGATTGACCTGCATGCCCAGGATTACATTTTGAATATTCTCTTCAGCTTTTGTACAGACAGGTGTAAACAGGCTGATCTGTATCGGCCACAGCAGAAACAACAGCAATGTTGCCTCATCTATAACTTACTTGGGCTTAAACCCTCCCATCCTATGTAGCATATTGGACAGCAAGGGATCTCCAGTGGTTTTGGTCTGGGACGAGTGCTTTGGCATCCTCCCATGTCATTTTCAGGGTCTTTAAATCTGCCTTGAAAGTTCTTAGCCATGTATTTTGAGGTGTCCTCATTGTCATTTGACATTAGGAGGGATTGAACTTATTCCCATGTTAGGGATCCTGGCTTTCTCCATTTGAAAAACATGGAGTCTTCTTCATGCAACAACGTTCTGTAATTTACACAAGCCATTCTTTCGAAGCACCTCCTCATTGATAATATGGTCACAATAGTGAATCTTTAAAATTTGGCAGAAGCACCTCTATTGGAAGATGTCTCTTGTTGATACTTACTGATGCCTTCCAAGTCTTACCTCACTACCAATACTTACCTCACTTATAAGACTTAGTGAATTTATTTCCTGGGAACTCCCATAGTTTTGTAATGGGGTTGTTTCTAAAGGAGTGGATTGTAATCTGTGAAAACATTTCTGTCTTAAACGTGCCACAATGCTTGGTTCTGTTTGTGTCACTTCTTTGTTGTATGATGGGCCCAGTGGTGGGCAAGAGCTGGTTTGCACTGGTCCACGCAGACCGGTGGTAACATTTCTGGGGGGCCACCCAAGGTGGCACTGACTTTTTGGGGTGGCCACCTGGGGTATTTACCAATTTTTTTGGTGTCCGGTTCCTCCATCTCTCCGCTGCCGCCGCCGAACCCCCCCCCCCCGATGCTGCTGCACTCCAAGCACAAAATGGCTGCTTGGCTCGGCGCACATGTGTTTTAAGATATCAGTTGACACATGTGCACCTCCAGTACTTAGCATTCATACATCAATTGATATCTTAAAATGCATGCACACTGAGCCAAGCATCCATTTTGTGTTTGGTGTGCTGCTGCGTTGGGCAGGCAACCAGTGGAACCAGTGGCAGCTGTTAAGGCCCGCAGCGGCCTCCTGGGGGGCAGTGGCGGCATCGGTGGCCTCATGGCTGAGGGCCCTCGGAGGTGGGGTGGCTGAGGCTCTCAAGGCAGAGGGCAGCGCAGTTTGAGCAGTGCAAATCTCATGTTGCCCGAACATCAGGGCAACATTTACCTTTAAGGTTTTGGCCATGGTTAGTTGTAAGTGGTTAGTAAAGTTAAAAGTCACCCTTGCTCAAAAGCCAGTCATATCCAACTCTAGGACTGCAGTGCTCATCTCCATTTACAGCCAAAGAGCCAGTGCTGCCTGTGTTTGCAGATGTATACATGACCATATGGCAGGCATGACTAGATCGCCCACAACATAGGTTCCACCCATGACGTAGGCTCCACCCACAGTGTGGTATCAAAGTTTTTGTCTGCCCACCACTGCATGGGCCTGTGTCTTTGAAAATGCCTTCCTGCAGAAGATGTTTTCAAATTAGCAGAAAAAGGTGGGTTGTTTGGATGTCAAATCCTTAGTCTTGTGTTTGCAGGGTGGAAGTTATTGGTGTTAAAACATTTGAAAGGGGCAAATCTCACTTGGTAATCTGTGGTGGAGTGGTATAGGCTGGGACAGGGGTTGCCAAACTTTTAAAGTTGGGGACCAGATCATGCTCCCTTAGACAGTTGAGGGGGCCGGACTGGTGGTTGCCCTGCTGTAAACACATCTGCAGCTGCCCTAAACATGTCCGCTTCTGGCAGTGGCAGTTGGAACGAGGGCTGGACCTGTGTGATTTGGTGCTGTGGACCGGATTCAGCCCACGGGCCGTAGGTTTCCAACCCCTGGGCTAGAATAGACTCTTCTGTCTGACCATAGATTGTCCTTCTGTACTGTGGATAAAACCACTTTGAAGTGCTTAGAGGAAAAAATAACTTGTGTAATCTATATTGTGTAATCCCACTTTGGTGGGAAGGTAATAGTGTTCCGTGCACTCCAGTGTCTAGTCATGCTTGCCACATGACCATGGAAACGTCTGCAGAAGCAGATAGCACTGGCTCTTCGACTTTGAAACAGAGATGAGCACTGAAGCCTAGAGTCGGATACGACTGGCTTTTGAGCAAGGGAAACCTTTACTAATCTGTATGGAGAAATGGAGTGGCTTCACTGGCTCAGATGGATAACTCACTGAGCTAGAGCCCGGGGGTCCAGAGTTCTATTCCCCACTGTAATGTGTAGGACAGGGATTCTTAACCTGCAGCCCATGGGCAGGATCCAGCCCACTGCACCATTTCATGTGGCCCCCACCTCCTCCACAACACCAGGAACTACCATGTGGTGGAAGAATGGCAAAATGGCCATCCAGCCCCTAAAGCTATCTGAGGGAGGGTGATGCAGCCCCAGGCTTTAAAAGGTTGAGAACTCCTGGTGTAGAAGAGCTAACCTGTGTGGCCTTGAAGGAGTTACATGATCTTCGGATGCCCTAGCAAGAGAGGAATGGCATATAACTTCTGAATATTCTATATCTAGAAAACCCCAGGAAAGGGCACCATAAGAAAGAATCAACTTGACTGGTTATATTTGTTATAATTAATAGTGGGTTCCTTGAATCACTAAAACAGTAAGAAGGTGAGCTTTCAAGTCCTGGAGAACGAAGAGGCCTGAATGTTTTATGCAAAATCTGCAGAGGTTTTAATCAGCCTTTTTTTCTGCATAGAGTAGAGACTGCAAGCTGACCTTTTTCGGAAGCTGAATCTACAAATTTCATCTTCCCTTACCAGCAGTCTGAATTCAAGAACAGTGGGCATCACATTTGCCTAGATTTGGGGGTTCCCAGCCTTCACTAGCACTAAATTTTACACTACTGTATTTTGTCTAATGAAGAATGTTGCAGAATTTGAAATCTCAACTTTTTTTGTCTAATGAAGACCTTATTCAACTTAATTTGCAATCTGATGTACTCTCTGTACATGTTCTTTGTTCCCAGCGGAGCTATTATTGCATTCAAGGGCTGCATATTTACAGTCTTGCTTTACAGATTGGTTCTTCGCTATCTTTTAAAAAATGAAATTATAACACAACACCATCAATATTCATGATGCTTTTTAGAATAACAGTTGAAAAATAGTTGCTGCTTCAAGCAACTTATAGTTCATACGTGATATTGGAGGGTAGAGGCAACAGAGAGGTGGCAGAAAGATGTAGTGTGTCCCAGTTTTATGGAAACAAGCTTTATTTTGGTAGGAAGTGAAATCTATGTGGTTAAGATAAAGGCTGCACAGAATAGATATATTTTGTGGGATTTGAACCTGGATAGACAATATAAACTAAATGTTCTGGAAGTGGGATTCAGAATTAATGGATACAAGGGGGAATGTATTAAAGTGGAGGGCTTCTGATTGCTAGAACAGCTATATCTGGAGATACCTAAAAGATAAACATGTCATATGGTTATGGAAAGTATGAAGAAGATGTTTGTCAAGAAGGGTGTTACATGATCTTAACAATAGCAGAAATAAGTTGTTTTGGCAGCAGAGTAAAAAGGTCAAATAGGAGTGAGAAGAGAGAGCTAGAGAAAACAGTTGTGTTACACCAGATAGGACTTTACTTGAGCTTAAGCCAATTTTCTCCAAAGATAAATGGCTGTGTTTTATTGACTTGTGAGCAAGTCAAGGCTTGAAAAAAAAGAGTTAAATTGGAAATAGAAGATACAGAATCTCAGGCAAAAGAGCACAAACATTTGAGCCCTGAGGTGCCTATCTAAAGTTTGCTTTGGGGAGCCTAGGGTTGTTTTTGTACAGATGTCCACAGTTACCAATTTGAACACATTTCCATGAAGTATAAAATTTTGTACATCCCTACTCAACATATACATGCTTGCATAGCTTTCAGATATAGTTATATATTTTATTTACAGTATTTCAGTCACATTTCTGCCACCGCCCCCTTGCTGAGGCGACTCTGGACGGCTTACACATATAAACATAACAGATAAATTCAACACAAACATTAAGCTAAAAAAAATTAAATTGTTTAAAGTAAAAAAAAAATTTTTAAATAAAAATCCCTCCTCAATGCCGCATAAACTAAAAGCTGAAAGCCCGGGCGACATTTATACAAGCCAGCCCAGAGTGGCTATCTCCCCCCCACACACACACACACACCCATTGTGCCAAACAGGTTTCAAGGTTTTTACAAAAAGATAAAAGCTCTTCCTGGAGATGAAGCTGGAGATGGAACTATCAGGGAGCCCCTCCAGTCTGCTCTAGTAGGACGGGCAGATGTCTTTGGGGTGACGCGGTCTCTTAAGTACCCTGGTCCACTACCATGTAGGGCTTTAAAGGTAATCACCAGCACCTTGAATTGCACCTGGAGGCACACCAGTAGCCAATGCAGCTCCCACAGCAGGGGTGAGGCATGGGCATAATGCCCACACCACATCAACACACAGGGGGAGCCGCATTTTGAAACAGTTGAAGCCTCTGAATGGTCATCAAGGGCAGCCCCATGTAGAGTGCATAGCAATGCTTGTTTCTTCACATGTCTGCCATTACTTAAGCCATGGGTAGGCAACCCATGGGCCAGGTGACCCATGGCACCAAATAACCCGGCTCTCGCTCCAGCCACTGCTGGAATTGGCTGCAGATGTGTTTACGGCAGCTGTAAATGGCTGGGAGACCACCAGTCCAGCCCCCTCAACTGTCTGCAGGAGCGTGACCCAGCCTCTGATTTAAAAAGGTTGGCGACCTCTGACTTAAGCTATAGGTTACAATAAAGGAGTAACACCAGATTTTAAAATCACAAATCTCAAATTTTGCCACCTTTTCCTTGCAAGACCAGTTTAAATATGCTTCTTTGAACTGTAACTGTAATTTACATCTTAAATGCCTTTATATTCTTGTTATCTTGGATCAGAGATAAGAAAGTGGTATCCCTGGTTAGTGCTGAATAATGTTTCCCCTCACTTGACCTCTGTTTTAGTTGCGATCTCAGTGCTGAACTTTTTTCCTTGAAAATACAAAAGCGAGAATTTGGGTACTGTACTTTGTGTACTGAACTCTGCTGCAGAGTGGAAAGTTACCCCTGCCTGTACTGAGTGAATTCAACTGCTATTAATGGAAAGCATGTCCTCCATCCAACCCTCTGTGTATAACTTCAAGAAAATAATGTTGTACATTATACATCAACCAAGGTATATTATTTATCTCATGTACGTTCCTGGTTTCGTTGAAATGTTTGATTGTATGTGTACATGAGTGAGACAAACAGATATCATTTCTTATGTCAGGGCCTTATGTTGTTTATCTTTTCAGTGTTCTGTATTGTCTTGTGTTAAAACCAGACAAGTATGAAGATTCTATTCATTTATTTTCTGTGAAAGTTTTGTGTGAAGTTTTCATGTCTGCTTGGTTACTACTGACATATTTGCCAAATAGGATCAGGGAAGAAAGAAAAACTGAAGCAAGACCCAACTCTATCTTTGGAGTGGTTCCGTTAGTTAAATTTTAGTTAAGTTAAAGAATCCATTTGTGCAATGATAAATAGGGACCCCTTTGGTGGGAAAAGATCATGAAGAGATGACTGAGCAGAGTTCCTCCACACACAAAAATCTTTTCAACCTAGAAAGCACTTTTGTGTGCCTTTGACACAATAAAAAAGTTTATCATTGAGAAGGTAGGTTAATATCAGTGAATTTAAAAGTACATCTGAAGCAGCCTTTGCATATCCAGCAGTTTCAGCTGCTTATTTTGCTAGGTTCAATTTTGTAACAAACTGGTCTCAGTACAGTATGTAATCTGAATGTAACTTTGTGATGAAGTCATAGTGTGATACAGGAGTTCTCAACTTGTTTAAGCCATGGGCCGGGTCACACACCTCAGACAGCTTCAGGGGCCAGATGGCCATTTTGCCCTTCCTCCATCACATGACACTTCCTGGTGTGGCGGAGGTGGTGGGGAGCCACATGAAATGGTGCCAAGGGACACAAGTTGAGAATCCATGGTATAATATATGGATATTTGGAAATGCAGTAACAAATATGTGACAGTTTCTCTTTTTCTGTACAAGTATGTGCTATAATTGATACTAGTTGTCTTCTATAGATCTTGGTGAAATAAAGTAAGAAGCAGAAATATGTTTTTCTCTAACTTTAGGTTTTTTTAATTTAACACACGCTCATTATGCTTGAAATAGAATTTTGAACTACTGTATCTCCCAAGCCATTTTTCATCTTGTCACTTTCTTGGCAAAAGTTTTACTGTAACTGATTTTTTTTTCAGACTACAGCTTCTCTGTTTAAAGAAGAAACTGTAACTTGGGACAAGAAAGTATTAATATGCTAATGAAGTATCTTGAGAGATTTTCATTCTTTAATACACAATGTATTTTTAAGTCTTTGACATATAGACAGATCTTCTCAACTTGTTGTCATCATTACTTTCTAGTGTCCCAGATGTATGCAATGCAATACAAAATTTGACTTCATTACCAGAAAGGTAAGAGATTTAACGCAACACATATACTGACACATTAATATTTATTCTGACACAACAAAAGAGGTGTTTGCAACCTGGTGTGGTAGCAGGTTTTTAATAAGAACACACAAGAGGTAGTGAGACAAGCTTCTCTTTTTAAAGATATAACTGAGTCAGGTAGTGTAATATTGTGGCACTTTTATGACTAACACATGGTGTTCAGTAATTAAGCCACAAGTGCCAAGTACTTGGGGAGGGGAGGAAACCAAGTAAAATGAGATCAAGATATAGTGAGATTTTGAAGTTATAGTAGTAATACTAACACAGATGATTAATTTTCAAAGCATTGGTTAATTAAATACTCCTGTATTCTGGCATAACAAAACAATTGTATACTGTCAAGTTGATTCCAGTTTGTGGCAACCCTTTCCAGGTTTTTCTAGGTAGCGAATACTCAGAGTGGTTTATCGTTCTCTTTTTCTGGGAACACCTTGGGACAATGCAGCTTGCCCATGATTATACAGGTTAGCTCTTCTCCCCAGAGGCAACAGTAGGGAATCAAACTCCCAACTTCTGGCTCTGCAGCCAAATACCCAAACTTTTCAGCTGTCTAGACAGCTTATTATGGCAATAAAAAGTAATGCATTAATGTAAAGTGTATGTTGGCTGCTACACAGTGGTCAAGCTGTTCTCTTGCCTAGTGTCATTATGGAAAGCTGAAGGTAGCTGATGTATTTGGTAGATAGGCTTTCTAATGTTCATATGCTAGAAATGAAATAAAGTCATGTATATATTGTAGTTTGAACTACGTATTCTATTTCGGTAGTTTAGTGTGTTGGAGCATGTGGCTATAGCTGGGAGTTAGGAGTTCAAATCCCTACTGTGCTGCCCAAAGAAGAGTCAGAGTGTGCAACTGTGGGGAAGCTTCTCATTCCCAGAGCACTAGCAGAATGAGAAACTGGTAAACCACTTCTGATTACTTAATACGTAGGTAGTCCTGGGAATGAGCCCTCTTAAGTTGGAATCAACTTGATGGCATTTAATTATAAGTGAGTCTAGAAAGCTCACTTCAGGAGAATGTCACTCTGCTGTATCACATGGGAAAGGCAGAGTTTCCTAAGCATATACTGTATAACCTAGATCAATGATGGCAAACTTTGGCACTTCAGATGTTCTTGAACTTCAGTTCCTGGAAGCCCTGATCTGCAGGAGTGCTGACTTGGGCTTCTGGTAATGGAAGTCCGAGAACACCTGAAGTGCCAAGATTCTTCATCATGGGCCTAGATCAAAATTCTTTTTCTTCTGGGTTTCGTTTAGAAAGCCGTGTTCTCATTTTTATAAGGCATTTCAAAGTTTTCTGCCCCACACTAGGACTATATTTAGCTCTCATCTGTGCTTCAGCTCTGTTCCATAGCTCTACTTGTGTGCCAGAATTTCTAACACAAAATAATTTCTGACTTTGCAAAACTGTTTTTCTCTTTTTTTTAACCCTTCCCCTCCCAACCCAGCATCATTGCAGGAGATGTGGAAAGTGTTTTTGTGACAAATGCTGCAGCAAGCGAGTGCCTCTCCCTCGTATGTGCTTTGTGGATCCTGTCCGCCAGTGTGCTGAATGCGCTCTTATTTCTCAGAAAGAAGCTGAATTTTATGACAAGCAGCTCAGAGTGCTCATGAATGGTAAGTCCTGAGCATGGGATGCCTTTGGGTCAGGTTTTCATTGTTGCTGCTGGTGACCATGTAGAAGGATAATCTGCCTGTGTGTTAAACTTGCCCTGAGAAATGGCATTACAGTTTGCTGTTTAACTCTGAAATTCTTGTAGAACTGACTGAGAACCAGTTTATAAAACCTTGATTTGAATATTAATTCTTTCCTAACGATTGCATAGAAGGCTGTTAAGAAAAATGATTCTAGATGTTTGGGTGCCTACACTTTGGAATCCCCCCAAAGTGCTCCTTTTTGAAAGTTAAATGGCAAAACCCAGTCCCTTTGTAATTGAAAGCTTACACATGTTCTTTGATGCTGTATTTATTCCTGCCCCCATGTGTTCAGATTAGTTTGACATTCAGGAATTCATACAAAGAATGTACATCTTTGGGACTTTATTCTATGACAGAAGAGTTGAAGGATGAGTTTTGTAATGCTATTCCTTTCCATGGTATTAATATTCTTGTGCCCCACAGGTATAATAGCATCTAAGGAAACTATTTGATTTTTGCAAACTTCTTGTTTGCACAAGATCTTAATTTAGAATATCTGGACTAATAACTTTAAACTTTCATCATAAACTGAACAAGCAGTTTCTTGTCTTGAACAAAAATAGTTCTAGGAGATATTTTTCTTAGTAAAAAAGTTGAATGTTTTCTCAACTTCAAAACAATCAATCAATCAAATTTTTATCCCAAACAGAGGAATTGACTCACCAGAATTTCCACTGATTTAATGGCCTGCTCTAGTATAACTTACTATGTTCAGCAACAGGATTTCAGCCATTAAGTAAGCTTGCACCATTCCTGTGTTATAGTGGGAAATCAGTCAAAGGATCTAAGAAACTTTGATAATGTGCCCAGAGATGAGGTCAGAGGGCTAGCACCATACAGCTGCAGTCCTATTGTCTCTTAATGGAACAATTACCGGTAGTTATGATTACAAAGTTTAGGCATTTTAATGTACGCTTTTCTTATTCCCCCCTCCCCCCCCTCCCCGGATATTTAGGAGCTACATTCTATGTAATGCCAGGCACATCAGAAAAAGAAGAGATGATGGTTTGTCGACTTTCAAACAACCAGAGGTAAGATGTCTGCAGTATTGGTGGATATCACAGACATAACATCCAACTGTTAACGTGTTTTAATTGATTTATATATGACAGGAGTGCCCAAACTATGGTCTGTGGGCCAGATCTGGCCCATGGCACCAAATCATCTGGCCCATGCCATCCTTGCCACTCCCAGAAAAAGAAGTAAAACGTGCCCTCGCATGCACAAAATGCTGCTGTAAATGTGTTTTGCACATGTGGTTGCATTTTACTTCTGCTTCCAGTGGGAGGAACCACGTGACTGGCCTGCTGAACCATATGACCGGCCCGCAGCCTGAAAAGTTTGTGCACCCCTGATATATGACATCTAGGTAGGTATTTTATTTTTGGTATTATGAGATGTGTTAACTTGTATTTTTTTTATCTATTATAGTAATTTGTTTACTTACATTCATTATTTTTTGTTATGAGCACCCAGAGTGGTGCTTGGGCAGGATGGAAAGAGAGAGAGAGATTCAAAAATAACTAACAAACAGCATTTCACAGGTCTTGAACTCTTCTATTAAAGGTGGATAACAGCAAAACCAATACCTTATGGTAATAGTTAGATCAGCACATCCTATTCATGGTAAAAAGGTAAAGGTTGACCTTGCTTGAAAACCAGTCATATCCAGCTCTAGAGTTTGATGCTCATCTCCGCTTACAGCCAAAGACCCATGTGGCAGGCATGACTAGACACGGAACACTGTTTACCTTCCCACCAAAGTGGTGCCTATTTATCTAATTGCAATTTCTTGCTTTCAAACTGCTGGCAGGAGCTGGGATAGAGATGGGAGCTCACTCCATTGTGCAGCACTCTGGTCTCAAACTGCTGACCTGGCCTACCTTCCAGTCGTCAAGTTCAGCATCTTAACCACTAAGCCACCGCAGCCCCTATTCATGATTTCAGAAATATTTAGAATGATTATTGGCATGACTACATTAATGTATGCTACATTATATTGCTGCCAGTCGAGAGGATGTTGTATCTATGATATCTGACCATATTGTTATTTTGTATTGTTGGACGGGATTTTTCTGATATTATATTGTTATATTATATGCTATATTATATTGTTGGCTATTTCTCTCCATTGTAAGACTTGCAAATTGTCATATGTGAAACATGCAGTGTTTTCTTCCTTTGTGTAGATACCTGTTTCTGGATGGAGAAAGCCATTATGAAATTGAAATTGCACAGATATCAACAGTCCAGATACTTACTGAAGGATTTACTCCTGGAGGTATTTCTATCAGTTAATTGTTCATTCAGTGAAGATTGGATTGTTAATCTTTGTTCAGAGAACCTGCCTTAATGTTTTTGTGGAAATGAATGTTGGTGGCAAACCAAATTCCATAAGTGATTTCCAACTGAGAACAATTTTAGGTTAGTTGAAATGTAAAATAAAAGTCTACAACACAGTGTTCCATCTGTTCTCTCATTTACAGTGGAACCCTATACAACGAATAAACTCTGTTCCACAGGGTTCTTCATTGTGTGGTTTTGTTGTTGTTGTTCAGGTCTCTCCAGTGTCCGTGCATGTGTGTGATCACTTACTGATCCAGCCTAGTGGCTTTCAGAGGGGGTGGGAAAAGCCTTCGCCTGCTCTGAAAGCCAACCGGCTGGGTGGCTAAGCCCCTTAGCAATCCATGCTTGCCTCCCTCCTTCCAAAGCAAGTCGGGGCTCAGATGGTCCAAACCCAGGCTTCCTTTGGAAGGAGGGAGGTGACCCGCTCACCTCCATTCTTCCAAAGCAAGCTGGGGCTCAAAGCTACAACCCCCGGTTTGCTTTGGAAGGAGGGGGGCAACCCGCTCGCCCTACTCCTTCCGAAGCAAGCAGGGCTCAAGGCTACAAACCCCAGCTTCCTTTTGAAGGAGGCAGCTGGGCAGCTGGGTCAGCTCAACTACCTCCTCCGAAAGCAACACATACAACAACGAAAATCGTACAATGACGAGGATTTTGGAACAAATGTGCGCATTGTACAGCAAAAAATTTTGTTGTACAATGCACACATTTGTCCAAAATCCTCGTCATTGTATGATTTTTTTCGTTGTATGATGCATTCATTATACAGGATTCAATAGTATCTCCTTCCTTCCTTGTTAATAACACCTCATAGTCCTGTGATGGTGAACCTTGGCACTCCAGGTGTTCTTGAACTTCAATTCCCAGAAGCCCAAGTCTCTGTGAATCCATACGTACATGCAGTAAACCAATTCATGTGGATTCACAGAGACTTGGGCTTCTAGGAATTGAAAGACAAGAACACCTGGCGTGCCAAGGTTCACCATCACTGTCATAGTTTACTGCTTCTTCTTTGATCCTCTTTAACTTCATGTTTCTGCCTCCTATTCAATTTTCAAAAAGTTATCTACTTTGTCACACTTCCTATCACTGCCCTTTCTCTCAACCAGCTTTTCAACGATAGCTCTTTTTCTTCAGCTCAAAGTAGCATCCAACCTTCCCTGAAACTCTGCAGGGTTTCTGCACTGCTTTTCCTTGCTTTCATTTCACATACCCTCTACTCTTCTTCAAGTCCGTTTCTGTCTACGTCTAATTGATCATCTGTTAGTCCATTCCCTAGTTTTCCCTCTTTCTTTGACTCTCTTGCATATGAGGTCCTCTGCCTCAGCATCTGTGTCTTCATTGATGCTAAAGCTTGCCTCAATGAAGCTTGAAACCCATCTCGCTTTTTCCTTCAAAATAAGATGGTTGTCCAATTGCTTCTTAATTCTCTGAACATCCAGACATTTCAGTCCATCACACCAGACAGACTCAAGCAATACGATGTACATTGCTTGGGGTATGGAGATAAAAACTGATTCACTCTTTGTAGAAGGTGCTTATGTTTAATCTTGTGAGGAGACTGAGAAGAGATATCGCTCCTTTGAATAGAGAAGTACATGATGTTATTGACTGGTACAGTTTTATACAGTGGTGGGTGGATGAATGGCAAAATAAATTCACTGTTTTGAATTATTTGTTTTCCCACCTATATTTGACCATTAACTTTTGTTCCCTCTTATAATGAACATTTTGTTTGAATATTTTTTTTATCAGCCATGTTGTGTGTGTGTTTTTAAGTTTACAAAACTTATGGGCTTTTGCTTTATTTTAGTTTTTATAGGAATGTTTGATCTGTTTCAATTTTTTTATATAATATCCTGTATTATTTATAATGAAATTTGGCTGGATAGCTCAATGCAGTGGTGGGATGTCAAAATTTTTACTACCCCACCGTAACGTAATCACAGTGTGGGTGGAGCTAACATCATGACATCATGACGTCATGGGCAGAGCCAAAGAAAAAAATAATTAAAAATAATATAAAAATAAGCACACACACCCCTCAACCCACCCACCCACCCACAACACAAATAAATAAATAAATAAATATACATTAATACCTCGGATAACGCTAAGACTTGGTTCCACAAGTCTTGGTGTTATCCGATTTTTAGTGTTATCCGATCCATGTTAAAATCCTATGGGATGGATCGGACAATGTTAAAGCTCCATAGAGATACATTGTAACCGCATAGGCTTTAGTGGTTTTATCTGATCCATCCCATAGGACCTTAACGTTATTCGATCCAATTCTCCTCCTCAGATTACTTAACGTTATGCGATTTTAGTGTTATCTGAGGTAAACGTTATCCAAGGTATTACAGTACGTTAAAAACACCCACCCATCTAAACACCCACCCACCCCAAACACAAATCAACCAGAGCTTTTAAACCAGAGTTTAAAGCTTATTCTGGCTAATCTTTCTCAAACTAGATCAGATGGAAGGAACTACAGAATGAACTCACCACAAGATGGCTTCATTTTGGCACTTTTCAACAGTTAAAGAAGTTAGGTAGTAAGTCTTTGCCTAACCAGTTCTCTAGGATAATATGCCTTAATGTAAAACAGCTGTACCTCCTTAAGGGTTCTCCAATTGGAACAGCAATTGGAACAGCACAGGTGTAGCTTATTGTTGAGGTAACTCCAGGACTTTGCTTAAAAACCCCAAGCCAGGCTGCCAGGCCTGCCAGGCCTTTTTAGGAACTGTGGTAGTACGTCAATATAGGTAAAGGTATTAAATACACATTAAAATACACACAGACACACCACATCCAAAGGTGAGTCACTTACCCTGGGGAGCAGGCTATAGGGAGCTTCAGGCTAGCAGCTTCTCTTCCTCCTCCTCGCTTGGGAGCACATCAAGGATGCTGTGCATACGTGCCAAGCACTGTAGGTGTGCATGCACACCAAGTGCTTGGCGCGCATGCGCAGTGGGGGAACCAGTGAAAAGGTAAGCCCCGAAGGTAGTTCCCCCCAAAAGCTGCTACTGGTTCTCCGGGACACTGGGAAAAGTTACTACTGGTTCTGGCGACCTGGTGAGGACCTGTTACATCCCATCACTGGCTCAATGGTTTAGGTATCCGGCTGGAGGACAGGAGTTCAGTTCCCCAATAAGTTTCCTATGGCGTTGGGCAAGACACACAGACCCAGGATGTCCCCAGAAGGAGGGAATAAATAGTAAACCACTTCTGAGTACTCTCTCTCTACCTAGACGCCCATGGAAAGGGTTGCCTTAAGTCAGAATTGACTTGATTGTTCACAATTATAATTGTGTGTAATTGTCTCATTGAAAGGACTCAAAATAATTCTTGGTGGAAAGGGAAGAGAAAATCATTCAGACTTATTTCTTTCCTAATTTCCTGTACAGTATTAACTTAAATCTCATAAAGAAATTATTTTTAAAATGCATTATTTTGTTTTATTTTATTTTCTACTGTTTCCATTTCATAAAATGTTAATCACCAAAACAAAACACAGGGTTTTTGTTTTTATTTTTTTATTGTTTGCTTGACCTGGCATGAAGCAACAATAAAACACCAAGGCTTTGGAAGTGAACATTGTATCTCTGGATAGGCCGCTTCCCATCTCTGCCTCCCGCAGGAAGCAAGAGTCTCCCCGTCTTTGCTGTCTTTCTCTTGGCAGGGAAAATTCTCTTCAGACAGGATTCCCCTCCCCCTTCTTCCTACAACAGGTTTTCTATGAGGGACTTTTAAAACGGGGCTGTAAATTTGTTTTATTTTTATTGTGCTTTCAAAGCAGTTTTTATGTAGTAGTCTAAATTTCAGTATTCTGACCATTTATTTTCTGGCCTTTAATAGCATCTGCTTTAATATTTTAAGTCTCCTTGCATTCTCTTGGAGAGAATAAAAGTGAAATGAAAATTTCCATTTATTGGGGGAGGGGGGGAGTATTTCACTCAGAAGTGCTATAGGGTAATTTGATTCCTACCTGAACTTTGATACTTTGGATATGCATAAAAATGGGGATGGAGGGAAAAGTATTTTCACATAAAAATAGGGATGGAGGGGAAAGAAAGAAAATTGTACTATATTCTGGCACCAGAAATCTGTCTTATGTGATTTTAGGTGCATGCATGTGCATTTCTAGCCTACAGCTTGCTGCATATATTTTCCAAGTGACATAATCTTCTCTGTGACTCAGTCTTAAAATACCTGGATGGCTGTATACTGAATTCTTCACTTTTAAAATGGAGCATTTTCTTATCATTTTTCTTTTGACTGCTCTTTTCTCCTTAATGCTTGCCGGTCTCCTTGATGTAGAAAAAGACATTCATACTTACACCAGCCTTTTGGAAAGTGAACACATTACAGAAGGTTAGCAATGCAGTTCCATTCTCCTAAGCATGGGGAGGGGGGAGTTGCTTTTCTTTTAAAGTTTTCTATTTTGTCGGCTTCTAGCTAAATGCATGTTGCCTTTTGCAGGCTGTAGTACACACTGTTGATTTTTTGGCAGCTGAATTTATAAGCTCTGTATCTTTTCTATGATGGGAAGGATATGTATTCTTTTGTGTCCAGTTTTGCCAGCTAAAATGCTGCTTTTAGCCAGCCTTTCCGTTTGCTTCTGTTTCTTTGATGCTCTGTTTGCGAGGTAGTGGTTGGAAGGGAAATGTCATGTCTTACTTATGATGGATATATCATGAGAAATCGAAGACTCACTGGAAAAGGTAATACAGTAATGCCTAAGGAAAGTGCAAGGCAGTAAGAAAACACCTAACACAAGATGGATTGGCCCAGTAGAAGAAACCACAGTATTTATTTTGCAAGACCCATGTAGGGTTATTAAATAATGGGACCTTTGAAAGTTATCAGTTCATAGTTGCTGTAAATTGGAAGTGACTTGACCATAGGTTAAGAAAAGCAACAAGCTCGATAAGAGTGTGGCATATGTGGATGCCCTTGTGGGGCCCTTTAAAATGAGCTGCAGAGGCATTATGTGCATATTGAAGGAACTCTGGACACTACGTGCACACATATGTACACGCACAGAAGATATTTGGATCTATGTGCATCTGTTGAAAATAGTGGCTGAAATCCACTTGTACAGTTATGCAAATGTCAAACTTATTTGACATTATCCATTGACATGATGATATAGTGCATGCAAGGTTTGAGACCTTGTTTCTTTGCAGAGCAACTCTCCTATCGGAATGTTATCTGCATTACGAGGTCCTGTCAAGCTTCCTTACTGAGGGTGGCTACCTTGAGTGATGCAAAGAAGAATGAAACCAGAAAAAGAGCTTTCATAAGGGTAACCCCTTTCTGGAACAGTTTACCAGCTGTGATTCACCAAACATCCTCCCTCTTTTCAGATAGACCTTTACAGACATCTGTTCCAGTTCAAAGGTGGTTGCTTAGATTTGGTTTTCATTGTTATTCTTCTATCCCTCATTCCTTTGTTATATTTGTTCTTTGTTTGTTGGGCTGCAGTGATTGTTAGGTTTGTTAAGTTACTATTTTTATGAATTTAGGTATTTTATGTACATTTCTGTGTCTGGGAACTGCCTTGAGTAGTGTTTACACTACATTGGATGATATAAGTATTAAGGGCAAACCAAAAAGCTTGGTATACAGAAATATAGTGCTTATGAAGATTTCAGTGCTGAATTTACACCCTTTACGTACATAACTGTGCAATAGCATGTCAGCCATTATTTTTCTACCGAGGATCCGTAACTCTGTAGGTTATATTTTCATTTCTTCTGATTTGATGAGAAATTCTTCAATTGAGTATTTTCAAGTGGAATGGAGTATTGTGGAGAAAATACTGGTGTGAATGCTGAAGCTTTTTCCACACAGAAGGTCAGGCCTTTTCACTGTTAACTTCCCCAGGAGCTAAGAAGAGCAAGCTGCCTTAATTTGGGGAATTTCTATTAGTGAGAGAGGCAAAAGAGATGAACTGGGCTGCTTGGTGAAGTTAATGACCTTTTAAGCTTCCTCCACGTGGATAGTTCACTTTAAAAAATAATAATTAGTATTATATGCCCCCAGGAAGGGGGGGGCAACAGGGTTTTAGAGATGCTTAGGTTGGGCATGACCAAAACAAAAGGTTGGGAACCACTGCACTAGATTGACAAGAAAGAATAGTAAATGGAATATATCAGGGTACTGGAGCCATTTTTAGATAATTTTTGTTTTGTCCTTTTCCCAATGTGTATCAGTAGAAAGAATTATTTCTTTGCACAAGAGATAAAAGAGCTGGGTAGATTTCTACAGTCCACAAGAGAGTTGAGTACAGTCAAACCTCGCATAGCGAGTGACTCGCTTAGTGAAAAACTTGCATAATGAGCGGGTTTTTCAAAAAATGATCTGACTCGCATAACAAAAATTTTCGCTATGCAAGTTGGACTTCCCCTATGGGAAAACTCACATAACAAGCATTTATATGAGGAAAACTCACATAAGGAAAATTTTTCGCTGTGCAAGTGTTTCCATAGAAATTTTTGTTATGCAAGTTTTCCCATAGGAATTTTCACTATGAGAGGTATGACTGTAAGCTTAAAAACATTTTTTATTATCTGAAAAGAGTAGAGCTTTTCGGCTTGCGTTGAGGCACAATAATCCGTAAAGTGTTATCTTTTGCTTACTCATTTGTTTTCTGAAATGTAGCACTGTGTGAACTGAACAGGCTGAAAACTGCTTTTTTGTTTTAATTTCTTTAAGAACCCTTCAGACTTTTAGTAGGTTGTGCGTAGCACAAGCAAGTATTTTTTTGGAGTGCATTAATGTATATATAGTTTTTGCCTGTTTAGTGTTTCTGGTTGTCTGTCAGTAATGTAACTGCTGGAAAATTTCCAGTTGGAAAAAAGTCTGGATTTTTTCCTGGGTAGCTGAAACTAGAAATCTGATTTTAGCATACGGTATTGTTTTTATCTGGTCAGTAACTAGAACTAAAAATTATAGCATGTGAATTTTGTATGCTGTGTGAATATCTCAAAAATATTTTAATACAGTAGAAAATCTGCTAAATATTATTTGATTAGGAAAGTAATCAATAAAACATACTAATTTGATGCAAATTCATAATTTTACATATTTTCTTAAGGAAGAAACCTCAGAGTCATTGAAAAGTACTCACATACAGTACAGTACTAATAATTTGCTTAATTAGAGAGTTAAATTATGTGGTGGCATTTCTTATGGATGTGCTCTAACAGGTTTTTAACTTTCCTAATTGTCTTACCTTGTATTTATTTATTATCTTAGCAGTCAGTTTGGTGATGGTGTTCTCCGTTCTGTACATGATTTTCCCATTTCTGGGAAAACATTTTCCAAAACTTCCTCTACTACATTACTGTTCACTGCTGAGATGATCAGGCAGTGATGCCACCGTTTTCTCATCTCCCTTTCATTTGTCTTTTTAGTGCAGTTTTATTTACATAACTAGTTGTTAACTCTGCTCACTTGCTCTTTTGGGGTCAAACAATCAGCGTTTTGTAACACTCCGAAGCAAATCAAGGCTTCTTTTGGCATATGTAGGTTGGTTTCCAGAAACTGGTTAATTTCACTAGGAAAGATGCCTGTTGATTCTATTTATAGTCAGATGAGACATCTGAAAACCTTTTAATGTTACACAGCTTTAGGATAAAATCTTTCATTCATAGTGTTTAGTACAAAATATGCCATTGTAGCTTCAGCAGCTTCAGTTAAATCTTATAAACCTAAACGATTAGCAATAGCTTCACCTAAATTCTTTATTCCACAATGTGGAATAAATAATACTGTGGAATATTCGTTATGCGAGTCGGATCACTTTTTGAAAAACACGCTCATTATGCAAGTTTTTCGCAAAGCGAAACACTCGCTAAGCGAGGTTTGACTGTATATCCCTTCTGATTGTACCTCTTAATGTCTCATCTGTTTACCCTTACCTGGTGATCATCTGTGACAAAGAATAGATTAGGTACAAATTATAGCATATATCTCACAAAGGTTAGTAGCACAACACAGTTTAATGCAAAATTCTGGACACCTAGAGTGCATAAGTCAAAAGATAATATTTTGTATAGTATGGGCAGGAAAGTCAGGATATTCAGTTGCATAGGAATTTTTTATTAAAGCCCAAAGTTGAACAGAGTATGTGACCCAGAGAAGTAAGCTATACATCTGTGATGGCAAACCTTGGCACTCCAGATGTTCTTGGACATCAGTTTCCAGAAGACCAAGCCCCCATGAATCCGCATGAATGGTCAATGAAATATGATTATGTAGCAAAGCATGACCGCGTTTTACTTCCGCTTCCAGGAGCGACAAGGGTGGTGCGGGCCGGATGAATCGCAGTAAACCCATTCATGCAGATTCATGGGGGCTTGGGCTTCTGGGAATTGAAGTCCAAGAACATCTGGAGTGCCAAGGTTCGCCATCACGACTATAAATACTTATCTGTAGGCTTTCTGCATAAGGCTTTGCTGATGTGAGCTGCTTCTAGGCCTAAGTGCCTTTCCTGGGTTGAGACATGAACATGCTTTGCTACATAATCATATTTCATTGACCAGAGCTATGGAGAGATGTGGGATTAAATAAATGAATTATGAGCAAACGTTCATGCCAATGTAAAACTATGGTGGTATAGATGTGCTAAGGATTAATTAGACCTGGCAACAAGAAATTATACTGTTCAGTTGCACAGTTGGTCATGTACACCCATTGTGACCAGTTGTGCAGTGTGCCAGCAGAAGTGTTTCAAGGATAGCACTTCCACCTTGGGACTGTTGTAATTAATGTGTTTGCAGTCTTGTGTCACACATATAAAACAGCTGGAGTGCCAAGGCTCACCATCACGACTCTAGAGCAATAGCTAAACTTTATTCTTCCTCACCTGTTACTTTTCTTCCCTAGGAGGCAATACTCGTGCTACAGGTATGCTCCTTCAGTACAAGGTTCCAGGTTCAGAAGAATTCAAACAGATTAAATTTACTGCTGGTGAAGACTTCAGTTCCAACAAAAAGCTGTCAGCTGCCTGGCTAGCAGCCATGCATAAGGTAACAAGATGAATGTTCAAGGTAATAACTTCATGTCCCTTGTATTTTTGTAAGAAGATTTCTCCTGAATCAGACCCAAGGCCCATTGGGTGCAGGATCTTTCTTTCCATACCAGTCATCCAAGGGCCATTGAGAAACTCAGAAACAGGACATGAGGCAGAAGCCGCTCTCTCCAGTTCTTCAGCCAGTGATGAGGAGAGGTCGGCTACTCAGAGCCTGCAGAGAGCGTACAGGTATTAGAACTTAGCAGGTACTGATAATCATTTTTGTAGCATTTTGGCAATCTCTTCCGAGGCATTGTCCCTCTTTGTCAGGGGTGGCCAAATGTTTTCCTGCCACAGGCCAGACTCACCTCTGACACACAGCTGCATGGGCCGGAGGCGTGGTTTCTCCCTCTGCTCTCAGTTTCCGTGGTGGCAGTGGGCGCAACTGCAGCATTTTGTGGCTGCTTTTGCAGTCTCCGTTGCTTTCCATGGCAGCAGGAGGGTATGTGGAGCATTTTCATTCAATTTTTGTAATTTTTTTGCTGTTTTCTCACTTCTGGGTTCTGGAAATTCCCTGGCGGGCCGCCAGAAGTGGTGTCTGCAGAAGTGGATTTTGAAATCTCACACTTCTTCTGTTTCTAGGCCAGACATGAAACTGCCAATATGAAGCCACCTTTTGGTGAATTCATTCTGTAGTTCCTTTTGCCTGACCTAGTGTGAGAAAGAAGTAGCCAGCCAGCACAAGGTTACTGTTACCAGGATAATGTGATTCAAAAATACTACATCTTCGAGGAGGCACTTTCTGTATACTCACACTGAAATTAATTTACTAAATGCAATTTTTTTTTCTACTTTAATTTTGCAAGCTCACTTTTCCTCATTTTTGTATTTTCACATTGCCATCAAGTTGATTCCAACGTATGGTAACCCTTTTCAGGGCTTTATAGTTAGAGAATACAGAGAAGTGGTTTCTGCAGTTGTCCTGCATCTGTGCGGCTTGCCTATGACTGTACAGGCCACCTCTTCTCCCAGCAGGCAGAGTGGGGAATTGAACTCCTAGCCTCTGGCTCCACAGCCAGATATCTAAACTACTGAGCATCCTGGTAGCTTCTCTTAGTTACAAAGAGTAAAATCCTATATCCAATAAATTCTGATTCATTGCCTTGTTTCAGTATCATGGTAAGGGGCTGTGGTGGCTCAGTGGATAAGAAGCTCGCCTTGTTAGCTGGAAGGCTGGCAAGTTCGAGACCCGGGTACTGCATGATGGATTGAGTGCTCATCTCTGTCCCAGCTCTTGAGGACATGAGAACAGCCTCATTTGGGCACTCCCTGAGCAGTTTCTGCCGCAAAAATCCTTTCAACCCAGAATACTTTCTGACATGAAATAATAATAATAACAACAATAACAATAAGTAGCAGAAGTAGTATGGTATTAAATAGTACCCTGGTGCAAGCTCAAAGTATTAGTCCCCAAGAGGTTCTAAAATTTTTGGTTTCCAGAATTTAGTTAACATTAAGCATTGTTTCTTGGTTATTGTTAAATTTATTCTTCTTTCATTGCAGGCAGCAAAACTCCTTTATGAATCTCGGGACCAATAACAATTTCTCTTGTGAGAAGAAAAGAGGATCTGTAAGAATAAGCTTCTTACTATGGGCTAGTTAACACGTGATAATAAGTTACTTGGTAATAGGGATTCCTTCCTGCTCCCCTAGTCCTCCCTGTCCTAAACGTGGTTCAGCCAATTACAATGTGAGTATTTGACCGAGAAGTATTCACTTATTTAGTGTGCAATATGTATACAATTAATTAATGCTTTAAATAGAGCCTTGCATCTATGACTTTATTTTGTTAAATCTTGTCTGCACTTAATGTAAAATGAAGTGTGACCTGCACTACTGCTAATTGTATAGCACAACTTTTGTAGGACAGATTGTGTATACTGTGTAACTCATTTTTAAGAGAAAAGAAAACTCTGCTTGATGCTCCAGAGCAGGAGTGCCCAAACTTTTTGGGCCATGGGTGGGTCACGTGGTTCAGTGGGCCAGTCACGTGGTTTCTCCCACCAAAAGCGGTAAAATGCACCTTGCAATCTGTTTTGTAACAGAATGAGATAGATTTTAAGCTGCCATTTTCTCTGCTTAACCCAGGGGTGCCCAAACTACAACCTGTGGGCCAGATCTGGCCCCCAATGCCAATTCATCCAGCCCGCACCACCCTCGTCGCTCCTGGGAGCAGAAGTAAAACGTTCCCGTATGGGAGCAATGAGCGTGGCACAGGCCAGATGAATTGGCATCAGGGGCCAGATCTGGCCCATGGGCTATAGTTTGGGTACCCCTGCTCCAGAGAATAGATTTTCAGGTGTGTAGATCTCAGGTTTTTCTTTTCCTCATATCTAAATGATCTATGGAATTTGCCTTAGGTATCATTTTTATAGAAGCCACTGTTTCTCTTGTGGTAAGGGGGTTTGTATCATGAGATTATACACTTTTATTTTGTAAAATAAGATTTACCAAATAGCACAAATTGTTCTGTGTAACTTGATCTTTTTGAACGATGCTTCCAGCAAGACATGATTTTTGAGGTTTTATATTCATACTTTGTGGTAATTCTAGCTTTGCTAATAAAACCTTATTGAATACAACACAAGCCTACCTCTGTGGTAGTACTGATGAACAAGAGTAATGAACAAACTGGTGCTTCACCCAGGTTTTACCATAGGGTGAAACTGACAACACTGAGGACACCAGTGAAGGAAAGCCAAAAAGGCTTTTCTTCGTGTGAGATAGCACAGCTAGCTAAAACTGGTAAGTAGTTTTCAAACCTGTACTTTCACAAACTTATTTCCCCATTCACATTAGAAAGGCCTGCAGGCCCTCACAATTACCTCACATAAAACAAGGGGATAATTCAGAACTTCCCCATCTGCATTGAAAATCAAGCAAGCTCTTAGTATGAGGATTCGGTCCACTTTTCCGATTAAGAAATCTTCCCTTTCTAAGGAGCAGACATGAATCCTACATTATTGCACTAGAGATGAACACAGAGGACTCTGGAAACACAGAAAAACTCTATTTTAAAGTGTGATGTCTTAAATCCACTGATGACACTTAGTACCAATGCTGTAAGGTAAAGGGTGCCCTTGCTCAAAAGCCAGTTGTATCAAACTCTAGGTTTCGGTGCTCATCTATGTTTTTAGCTAGAGACAGTGCTGTGTGCGTTTGCAGATGTTTCCATGGACATGTGGCAGGCATGCCTAGACACCAGAGTGCACAAAACACTGTTTACCTTCCCACCAAAGTGTAACCTATTAATCTACTTACAATTTCTTGCTTTCAAACTGCTAGGTTGGCAGGTGCTCATTCCGTCACGCAATACTCAGGTCTGAAACTGTTGACCTTCCAGTCGTCAAGTTCAGCATCTTAACCACTTTAGCCATGCAGTCCCTTATCAGTGCTGTAGATGCCCATAAAAACTGCTGAGGCAAACCAGGAACACAGCCTGGGTAAACAGCACGAGCACACCTTACTTCGATGAAGTATACAACACATGTAACAATTCAAGCATCAATGATTCCAGATACTACTTCAAAACACTTTACAAAAAGAAGCACTCGCATATGCAGCTCTACCTTAGCAGTAGTTTATTGTGCACACTGGATAAGCAGTGCATCATAGGCTTTTCACTCACATTCATTTAGCAAATATTCTTTTACAATATCCTTTCACTTCTCATCACCACAATATATACAAGTAATGCTAAACAGTGGGGAAAGCAAGTTACAGCACTGCATCAATGGTTATAAATTATGCACAATGTATACATGAATAATGGCAATTGGCCTACAATTTCTAGGGAGGAAATTATAAAACCTGTATGGCTACAACGTAAAGGGAAGTTCAAAATAGATTTCTGTATATAAAATCATGTACAAATAATATTCCAGTGAAGTGCTTTTTTTATTTTGTTTGAAACTAGATAGTGGATTAAGTTATTGCATAACTCACCCTGGCACAAGATGCCAAGAACTATGGACAATATCCTAGCGCAAAACGCAGGTCCACTTTGCCATAAATCTCTCCTCTCGCCCCTTCATGTCATACAACTAGCTTGGCTTTTTTATTCATTCCTTCAGTCACCTTCCTACTTTCACAGGAAAAAAATTAAAAAGTCCTTAAACTGAACCTCATAAACTTTTCATAACATAACTCTTACCCTTCTCAACTATTGCACTTTCTTCCATACAGACATACATATTCCTTTCATATTTGTCCAGAAGATGGAATTCAGGATGTGTATTTGAGATGGTGGTAATGGAAGGGGGCGGGAGATGCTAACTGGTACTATAAGAATACCAAGGAAAAACATCAAGTGAAGGAACAAGTGCAGTTTTGAGAAGTGTGCAAAATCCATTCACGATTGATGCTTCTCTTGTCATTTGGATAACCCTTATTCTAGAAGAATGTTGGTAACTCCCTGATACCAATGTTTGCCAAGAGCTCTACGGCTATATACAGTGAACTCAACACTCAATTGACTATTTTAAATAGTAAAGGTCTTGACATTTCAGGACGGTTACTGTGGACTAGAACTGATCAGATAGCATATCTGCATTTTGCAATTTTTTTTAAACATCCAGCACAAGTTTTTTTTAGTTCGGTTGGCAGAAAATACTGTTGGCTGTGGTTTGAGTACTACACCCAGTGATCGGGTAAGTTAAATGGAGACCTCACTCACAAACTGCAGGTGGAAAATCTTAAATGCTGTCCATTATTTTAAACAAAAGCACCATTTAAAACAGTTATAGCTTCAGGTGAAATGTAATTGAAAATGTCTCCAGTGTATACTTTCATCTTCCAGTTCCCAGCAAGATACTGTATTTCCAAACGGTGGGCTTCAGGCAAGAGTTCGTTGCCTAGGTTTTATTCTTGGGTATAACTGAAATAAAATGAAAATAGGATTAAAAATAGTCCTTATACATGTTGCAGAACTATTCTTATATTTTAGCAATTGCCCCCATTCAAAAAGCAATGTTTTTGGTGAATAGTTTCATAAAATTATGTTCTATATTTGTAAGATGTCTGACCCAGTATTGCTAGCTGATACTAGTAGTAACTGTCCTTTGTTACAGGCAGAAGTACAGTATTACTAGTCCATACTGGAAATTTAATCTGGGGACTCTGTTTGTTCTAGTACAGTGATAGCGATCCTTGGCACTTCAGGTGTTCTTGGACTTCAATTCCCAGTAGCCCAAGTCTCTGTGAATAGGGTTTACTATGTACACACAGTAAACCCTATTCACAGAAACCTATTCAGAGAGTTGGGCATCTGGGAATTAAAGTCCAAGAACACCTGGAGTGCCAAGGTTCACCATCACGGTTCTAGCCACAACCCTGCCCCTAAGTGTCTGCTATTTAAGTACAGTAGAACCCCATATAACAAAAAAAAATTGGTTCCATGATGTCTTTCATTATACTAATGTTTTCGTTATATGAAGCATGCCTCGTATAACAAAAATCCCTACAGGATGCATCGTACAACGAAAATCTCTATGGGAAAAATTGTACAACAAAGGATTTTCATTGTACAATTTTTCCTATAGAGATGCATTGCTTCGGATAACAAAAAATCATTATACAGGGTACAGTAATACCTTGGATAACGCTAAAATTGCATAACGTTAAATAATTTGGGGAGGAGAATTGGATCGAATAACGTTAAGATCCTATGGGATGGATCGGATAACAACCGCTAAAGCCTGTGCGGTTACAATGTATCTCTATGGAGCTTTAACGTTATCTGAGCCATCCCATAGGATTTTAACATGCATCGGATAACATTAAAAATCGGATAACACCAAGACTTGTGGAACCAAGTCTTAGCGTTATCCGAGGTATTACTGTATATCGGTTGGCGCAAATCCTCTTCATTATATGAATTTTTCATTATACAAAGGGATCATTATACGGGATTCCATTGTACAGTGGTACCTCACTTAAAGAGCATAATGTGTTCCACGGGATTGCTCTTTAAGCGAGTTTGGTCTTTAAACGAAACACCATCGTAAATGACCAATTGTGACTTCTGGTCGGGATTGCAAACCCCAATTTATTTGTTAAATGATGTTTTGGTTGGTTTTATTTGTTAAGCGAACATTCAGAGAAAATTCTGCTCTTTAAGTGAGTTACTCTCTACTTGTTTTGTACACCGCCCTGAGTTGGTTGCACTAAGTAGGGTGGTATAGAAATCCAAATAAATAAATAAATAAATAAATAAAAATAAGTGAGGTGCTCTTTATGTGAAGTTTCACTGTATCTTTAAATCTTTCCAGATGCAGGAATCTCAGGCCCAATACATGCTTGATTCTAAAGCTACTGTGACATTATAGATAATTTTATCTTCATTAACAGCAGTACCCAAGCCCCCGCAGGAACTAAGAATCTCAACTATGCAAAACCATGTGTTAGACTTTTTTTTCTTACAGAAAACTATTCCACAAGAATGGACTAGCAATACACAGTGGTATGAACAACTTTCCTGATCAGCTGCACTGTTGCTCTGAGATCACTGTAGCAGAGAGGGAAGCAATGAACAAAACTTGGTAGATGCATGAAATGTCTTGACAAGTTTGAAAAAAGTTACTACAATGCAGCGACAGTAATTCCAAATTTTATTAAAGCAGCACTTTAAAAAAAATGCAGTTCTACTGATTTCTTTTCATGCATTTAGAACAGAAGTTCTGGTAGAGAAAAAAACAAACTCCTCCCATTATGTTCAAAAAGACACTATGATTAAGTCTAACTTGGCCCAGAGCAGAAAAATGACAGCATCTATACTTCTGAAATCAAAAGCTACCTTAAGAAGTCTTGCATATTACCAGCAAGCAGTGGAGAAATCAATACAACTGTATGTTGGCCTGTGCCTAGTCCACAACAAAATGAGAAGTGCATCCAACTTACCCCCAAGAGATTTTTAGGCACATAGCCTTCCTTGTCATTAAGACGAGCCCACCACCAATCTGTTTCATTGTCATCTTTGCGCCGCAGAATGGTAATCGCATCTCCTTCGTGGAATGACAACTCATCGTTGTTCTGGGCTTCATAATCCCACAATGCATATACTACGCCCTTGTTCATAACTCCCAGTTTCTCCTGTACACCTGAACACCAACAAATACATAAGATGGGGGAAAAAACCCATAGCCTCCATTTGGAAAATGAATCCCATTCTCAACTGGTACTCTGCTAATAAGTACCTTACTATAACTTCTCTGCTGAGCCCTGTTCTTTACCACTAAAACAAAATTCACTGAGGGAAAAGGTGAGAATTTTTTTCTCTTCCACCTCAAGACTATACTGTATACAGAAATATGTCAGTCTTTTTTTTTAACTGGAGCAATAAACAAAGGATGACAATTCAATTAATTGGTGCCAGAATTCTTCCAGCTAGCAAAGGTGGATAATGCCTTAGTTCCTTCTCTCCAGAGTTACCTCATTTAACAAAGCCATTGTTAATGCCAATCTGTATGTTTGTCACTTCTTCTGTGTCTAGGCCAGATGTGAAACTCAAAATGAAGGCACCTTCTGGTGAGTTCATTCTGCAGTTCCCTTCGCCTGACCAAGTGTGAGAAAAATTACCATAAGCACTAGCACACTTAAGTGCTGGATCCAATTCTGAATACTGGCTATCGTCATGGCAATCAGCCATGAAGATCACATCACACCTTGACACCCGACCATCTCTCCCAACCAATCAGAGCCATCCTTACCCAATGCCATGCTCCTCTCACCCCTACCATCACATACTTAACAAAACAATGCATTTCAAACAATACACTTATCATCCCAGTGCATTTAAAAATAACCAAGCATTACAGGAAGCCATTCAAGCAAATATCAGAAAATTCACAACAATGCACTCTTGTTACCTACCATATAGAAACTGGGAACACTGAATATAACCCTCTTCCATCTCCTCGCACTTATCTGCTGCAGTTTCTATGTCACTTATAGTTGAAGCGAAAATCGCTGCTCCAGATTCAACAAGAAGTTTACAGAGATGAACACTATTGCAGGAGGCAGCACAGTGCAAAGGAGTCCTAAAAGAAAGAAGGTCACAACAAAGGTGGTCAGGGGACTAGAAACCAAGCCTTATGAAGAAAAAACTGAAATAACCAGGCACGTTTAGCCTTGAAAAGAGAAGGCTGGTGGGAAATAGGATTCTTCCCATATTTGAAATATTGCCATATGGAGGAAGGGCAGGATCTGTTCTCACTCCAACTACAGTGCAGGACACCTAATAATGGGCCCAAGTCACAGAAAGCTAGATTTCGACTGAATATCAGAAAAAAAACATCCTGTTAGAACAGCACAACAATGGACCCAATTACTTTAGGAAGTGATGAGCAAGCCAGTGCTGGAATTATTCAAGAGAAAATTAGACAACCACCAGTCAAATTTACTCTGATTTAGATTCCTGCACTGAACAAGGGGTTGAACTCGATGGCCTTACAGGCCCCTTTCAACTCCCATTATTCTATAGTAATGTAAAAGCAGACAAAATTGACTCAGCACAAGGTGACACAATGTGTATGTTTGTTGTTCAGTCGCACAGTCAAGTTTGGACTTTTGCAACCTCATGGACTACAGCACATTAGGCTCCTCTTGTCATCTGCCATCCTCTGTAGCCCTCCCAGATCCATGCCCACTGCGTCAACGATGCTGTCTAACCAAATGTGTATGATCTTTTACCAGAAAAGTCACATTATTATGGTGGTTATTACCTTATTCTTGCACCCACACATATGTAAAATTGTACTTCATTCTCTCTCTTACCATCCATCACTGTCTGCTGCATTCACGTTGACTCCAAAATCTAGCAGGAACTTCACTATGTGATGGTGACCAGCACACACTGCATTATGAAGAGGAGTGATGCCTTCATCGTTAGGTTTGCTGGGATCGTCCACCTAAAGCAGGAATCAACAGGGATTGATTGTATGAGCAAATATTTTCTCTGGTTAAAACAGCACTGGAAAGTCTACACCAGGGATACCCAACCTAAGGCCTGTGGGCTGGATCTGGCCTGTAGCACCATTTCATGTGGCCCCCACCCCTCCAAAGGTGTTTGAGAAACAAAATGACCACCCTCTTTGAAGCTGGGCAAATGGGCCGTCCAGCCCTCAAAGCTGACTGAAAGAGTGTGACCTCCCACCCACCCCACCCCGCCGCTTTGAAAAGGCTACGAACCCCCTGGGGTCGAGACACTCACAACATTACCTCATAGATGATTCTTTGCACGAGGTCAAACTCTCCCTCCAGGGAGGCATCCAGCAGCAGAGCCAAGGGGTTGAATTTAACCCTCAAATTATGACCAGTTCTCTCAGAGTTCGGTTTCTTCAGATTGGTTCTTTTGGCCTGAGGAACAAAGTGACATTTATTTTCAAAACAGGATCACAAGATTTTAATCAATATTCTATCAAAGTAAAATCTGTCAAGGACTTAACTAAGATTTATTATTTATTTATTCATATTTATCCCCGAGGTGCCTCGGGGCGGTTTACAAAACACAAACACTGCCTAAAACCTCAAATTTAAAACTTAAAAAATTAAAATCTAAAAAGTTTAAAAGATCACCAAATTGCTACATCCTACTAATTAAGAAGCTGAAGGAGAGAGGGGGCTTAAATCATCCAGCGAGCTGGGGTAATTGTACATCCCATAATCTTGCTATAAGGAGACCTGACTCAGGCTACTCTTAGAACCTTACAAATAGTAGTCACCAGTCTTTTTGGCCCCAGGATTTTACCATACTATTCATCCTACTTAAAATGTGCAACTGGAATAACCCAATGAAATTTGAAATGTAGCCTGTCTGTGGAACCTTACTCATCAACTAGAAGCTGTAAAGGCCTTAGATTAAGTCAAATGCAACTCATGAGGAAATTATTAACCACCTGTTTTGTCTATTTGCATGGAAACACCAAAGCAAGAAGGCTGTCAATAGCCCAGTAGCTCACAGATTTGGCTGATAGTACAGTATTTTCAGTCTGGTGAGTCACAAGTTGTGTGCAGCCCTGAATAAAGATTTTGCCCAAACCAAATATAAGCTCAAATATAGCCGCTACCCCTGGATATGTATTGGGGGGGGGGGGAGATATGTTTCAATATCTTCTGCAGACACCTGAAACCATAGAAAGCAGCTTACCCTGAATTTTATCCCACATGTTTGAGGCACACAAGGGGGGGGGGGGGGCAGCTCAGGAAAAGATTACCCTGGAAAGCTGTTCCGTCTCAACATTACATTATAGTGACCTCTAGTGGTAAAATTGGTAATGCACCTTGGAAATATGTATTCCAGGGATTTTTCACTTAATAAGAAATAGGAACACTGAACTGAAAACAAGCTGTCTCGTGACACGCAGTCTTATGAGATAAAGAAGAGAAATGATTTTTGAGGCCTAGTGAAACTAGGTCCCCTCCAAGCTTTGGGAACGTTAGGAAAAAGATGTCATTTTATGACGATTAAGTGGATAACAGAAGCCCCAGGGGAGAGGTGTCTAACTTGTATATTGAAATGCTATATCTGCACCAGTACTACATTTTATAACATTTTTACCCTAAATCCAAAAAACAACACAGATTTGTTGGCCGTTTTTGCTTAGTTAAAAATCAGTTTATGTGAAGAAGTGAAATTTATTGTTGCAGTTACTGTAGAAAGGTCTAGGACACATGGCCTAAAGTGGAAATGCACACCTGACACCATCTTTTTCTTACCCTGCCTGCCTCGCCCAAATTATCCTTGTTTTGCCCTTACCACAGGAAGTGGAGGAGGAGGAAGTGCTGGTAGCAATGGTACATCATCATCTTCTATTGGGGAATTGCCCTCTGGTGTTGGGCTCGGGGGCCGCTCAATAAAAGGGGCTACAGGGGTGTTGTTGTTGTTATCATCTTCATTTGTTTCTGATGTCTGATCTGTGGTTTCTACACTGATCACTTCCTCAGTTGCAGGAGAGGGCAGTTCGTTATCGTTGGCATCTGACGAAGGCTCCTCAGGAAGAGGAGCGGTTGGGACTGCAGAAATGGTTTCCTCAATGTTGCCATTGGTGTTGGTGTTTCCATTGTCAACATCTGCTAAAATGCCTATAAAGTCCTGTGTGTTTCCTGGCTGATAGAAAGGGGGCCCTTCTATCCCTCCTGCTAGAGTGTTAAAGCGCTGGTATAAGAGCTTCTGAATGTTTGGTCCACTGGGGCCTTCAGGTTCAGTGATGGAACTGCGTTTCTTCAAGGGCCTGGGAGCATTGGCCAGCTTCCGGCGAAGAGCCTCCAGATCAGCATCACTTTGGTAGCGAAGGGGCGAATGGACAATAGGTGTCAGCTTGGTAGGGCTGAGAGGACGAGGGATGTTTTCTACATTGCTGTTGTCACTAGAAGGTGGTGCATTTTCCAGCTCTTGATCTTTTTCACTATAGTCACTTGGAGGCTGAGATGTATTAGTGGACAGAGAGCCATGAAGGAAGGGCAGTGGTGAAGGAGAAGTCGAGCCAGACTGGACCACAGGCTTCCCATAAACTGAAGGGGGAGAAAGGTACAGAAATGGATTATTTTGACATAGTATGAAGTAACTTGTTATTAGCACTGCCTCTTATTTAAAATCAAGATAGTTTTGTAGTGTCTCCTAATACACTCTCTTTTATTACAACCCCAAAAGTAAATAAAATTATTAATGAATCCTTTGAGATTCATTCATAATCTGATAGTTATATATTAGTTGTGACCACTTCATAAGGTACAATTCCGAAGAGAGACCAATCATAGGAATTTACATCAAGTTACTAGAAATACAGAGACCTTCCAAAAGAATGAAACTGCACAAAAAAGTGTGGCAGGTAGAGTCTAAGAACACTACTGTCAGGGATTTAGTTCGTGAATTCAATTGTGTACTTTTGACAAGTTGCCACAACGAAACTACAGCACTGACGAAAATAAGGATTATGCCATATGAAAGATCGTCTCAGTGATTTTCAGGAATGCTAGGACTCAATGGCCAGGAATGCAAATTGATGATGTCATTACACTTGGAAGTTGCCCTGTAAAAATGACATTTTCGCTAGGGGCATCCAGTTGTCAGTGAGCCGAAGAGTGTTAGATAGATGATAAAATAACTTACGTTCGGCACTATTAGAATTTTGTTTGGGCTTTCCAAAATGTTTTTATGACAACATTTATCCAAAAGTCCTCAACCAGAATCCTGAAAAAACTCAGATAAAAGGAACAAATCTGTCTGAAATCGACCAAAACTACGTTGGATGGTTTTGCTCAGTTTCCAACAGATTTGTCCCTTTTATTTGAGTGCTTTTGTTATCCCGTTTGAGGGTTGTTGTTTTTTGTAAACATTATAAAAACTGTTTCTGATGTCCGACCAAAATTCTAATAGTGTCATAACAAAGGTTATTTTATCCTCTATCTAATGCACTTTGGATCACCTCGATTGGTTGCATGGTTTGGTCGCTGGCTCACTGACAACAGGACACCCCCAGCGAAAATGTCATTTTTCCAAGGCACCTTTCGAATTTAATGATGGTCATCATTTTGCATTCCCGGACTTTGGGTCCTAGCATTCCTGAAAGTCGCCAAGACAATCTTTCATACGGCATAATCCTTATTTTCATCAGAGCTGTAGTTTCGTTGTGACAACTCATCAAAAGTACACAATTTTCATTACATGCCAAACGCAGTCAGGCCACCCTACCGAAATGTAAGATGTTCATCAAATTCACGTCAAAAGGCCTTAGCTCCCACTGTGTGGGATCTCTACATATTAAACGCCTGCAAAATATCCCACAATATAGGTAAGACGTGTTATACACAGAGAATGGAAAAGAATGAGAGGTGTCATGCAAAGATGCTCACCAAGCATATACATCCCCTGATAATGTCTTTTTAAATATATATAAAAAAATTTGTAAGGGGGAAAAACATTAGGAATTATAAAACGGAATTTAAAAATTAAATGGTACATCATTATCATGTTGTATCATTTTTAGTCTCCAGCATGAATGACAGTCCTTGGGTCTTTTAAAAATCACAGTCATGTTCAACAAGGATACACAACTTTAATTTCCTCACCGGACCTCTCTAATTGAATTGGCAAGTGCATTTATATTCTTTTTCTCTTGGAGGCCAAATAAGTTGGCTGAATTTTAACCCTGTCTCTTTATTCTACTACTTCCTCCTTGTCCTTGCTCTGCTTTGAAGCCAATTAAAATAAAAGTCTCATATGTTATTTCATATTATTAATACCTCTTTTAGAAATACATTAATACTGTACATTCCACATCAACTGCTTCCTTGGTCACAAACATGCACTTTAAAAGGGCCTAAAATTAATCCCTGCAGTGGTGCAGACAATCTCCTGCTTTTTTTTTCCAGGTCCCAACATAATTCAGTTTACTCCCAGACTTTTGGGAGTTGCAAATAGGACACTCATTTTTTCATTGATAATGAAGGATAACTGCTCATATTACCCCTCTTAATTTGACACAGTTCTAAAAACATGTACTTAAATCATTTGCTGAGGATTTCTAGAGTAACAGAATGTATACGTTCTTCTTGAACATTTAAATTAAGCACCATATTACAGCAAAACCTAAGTTACATCAAACTCCATTTAACTCATCAAGCATTTAAAGATATTTGAAAAAGAAAAACCACATCAAATAATTGTACCTGCTTTAACGGACTTATTCAGAGTATTGTATACAGCTTGCTGGTAGTTCTTTGGTGGTGTTGCTTGCTGAAGGTACATTGAGTAGATAGAACTGGAGTTCACTGTTTGGGGGCCCTTCCTAGGAGACTGGGGTCTTGAGCCTTTATCAGCTAAGAAGGGCCGGATGGCCACAGTTAAAGGGAGATCAGGCCTGCCATCTCCACCAGGAAACAGTGGAGCACCAGAAGGCTGATATGTAGGACTTGGAGGCACGGATATTCTCTGTTGTATTTGTTGTGAGGAGCCGGGTTGGTGAACGCTGCTTGGTGGTGGTGGTGGTGGTAATGGCACAGGCCTTTGCCGGTTTGGGGCTGTGGAGCCAGGCCTTGGTAAGCTGCCATCCTTCCGTCTTTCCAAGGAATTGGTAGAACCTGTTCCTAAAGGAACAGAGCTTGGGTAGGTTCCATAGTTCTGAGGCAACTGTTTATTGGTTGGTACTACTTTCCCCATATCAACACCCTGGAAAAAAGATCAACAGAACAAGAATTTACAAAACTAGGCAGACAGTTGGGAGAGAAAACAGAATGTTCTAGAACTGTGATGGCAAACCATGGCACTCCAGATGTTCTTGGACTTCAATTCCCAGAAGCCCAAGCCCCCGTGAATCCACATGAATGAGTTTACTGCGCTTCATCCGGCCCGCACGTCACCCTTGTCGCTCTTGGAAACGGAAGTAACATGCACCAGATGAATCATAGCAAACCCATTTATGTGGATTCACAGGGGCTTGGGCTTCTGTGAACTGAAGTCCAAGAACATCTGGAGTGCCAAGGTTCGCATTCACGGTTCTAGAAAATAATCCTAATGAAATACAAAGATTTTGGCAAGAGAGAGAGAGATTTATGTTGAATCAGATTATTGGTCTGTGCCCATCAATACTGTCAAATCTGACTGGCAGCAGCTCTCCCAGGTTTCAAGCATGATTCTTTCCCAGGCCTACCTGGTGATATCCCTGGTGGTTCTGCATTCAGTACTAACTCTACTTTGGCTTCCAAAAGCAAAGCAATCACATTTCTATACCACCCCATAGTACTTAGTGCACTTTCTGGGTGACAAAATGCAGCCTTTTCTTACTCCTTTTCCTATTCCAAACCACTCTGTCATTCCATATTCTGCCCTAACTGTTGCTTCTTGACTCTTGTACAGATTTCTCATGAGGCATATAAGATGTTCTGGTATTTCCATCTCTTTAATTACTTGCCACATTTTGTTGTGGTCCACACAGTCAAAGGCCTTGGTGTAATCAATAAAATGGAAGTAGACTTGTTTCTGATATTCCTTTTGTTTTCTCCATGATCCAACGAATGTTGGCAATGTGGTCTCTAGTCGCCCTGCCTCTACGGAACCCAGCCTGCACTTCTGGTAATTCTCTCTCCATGTGCTGCTGAAGTCTATCCTGTATTATCTTGAGCATCACCTTGCTAGCGTGTGGGATGAGTGCAATTGTTCGATAATTTGAACATTCTTTGGCATTGCCCTTTTTTGGGATTGAAACGTATACTGATCTTTTTCAATCCTGTGGCCACTGTTGTGTTTTCCAAATCTGCTGGCATATAGAATTTATTTATTTATTAGTTCAAATTTATATTGCCGCCCAATTGCCATGGCAACTCAGCACGGCTTACAAAAAATACATTACATTACAATACAATATGTTGGTTTGGGCTCAGGGGGAGGGGTGGCAAAGTCCTCAACCTGCCCTGGCTTCTTCCTTCCCTGGCAGTTGGTGTAGGCACAGGGGGAGGGGCGGCAAGGACCTCAACCTGCCCTGCAATAATTTGATTCCATCATCTTTTAGGGCTTTGAAAAATTCAGCTCCATCATCTCCACCGGCTTTGTTGTTTGCAGTGCTTTTTAGGGCCTTTCTGACTTCACTCTCTAGGATGTTTGGCTCAAGTTCAATGTTCTCATCATTGTGATTACCATGGGTGTCGAGGTCCTTTTTGTAGTGTTCCTCTGTGTACTCTTGCCATCTTTTCTTAATCTCTTTTGCATCAGCTAAATCCTTGCCATTTTTGTCCCCTATCATGGTCATTTTTGCTTCAAATGTTCCCTTGATTTCCCCAATTTTTTTAAAAAGATCTCTAGTCCTACCTCTTATGTTGTTTTCCTCTATTTCTTTGCACTGTTATTTAGGTAGGTTTCCTTATCTCTCCTTGCTGCTCTTTGAAATTCTGTATTCAATTAGTTGAATTTTGTCTTTTCTCCTTTGCCTTTTGCATTCCTTCTTTCCTCTGCTATTTCAAGAGCCTCATCAAACAACCACTTTGCTTCCTTACACTTCTTTTTTTTTGGGTGTGTGTGTATGATTTTCCTTGCTGCCTCCTGTATGATGTCCCGCGTCTCTGTCCATAATTCCTCTGGCACTCTGTCTATCAAGTCTAAGCCATTAAATCTGTTCCACACCTCCACTGTGTATTCTTTAGGGATGTTGTCTAGGTCATAGCTGTCTAGCCTAACTGTTTTCCCTATTTTTTTAAGTCTAAGCCTGAATTTTGCAATCAGTAGATTATGATCTGAGCCACAGTGTGCTCCAGGTCTCGTTTTTGCTGATTGTATGGAGGTTCTCCATTTTGGCTGCAGAGTATGTAATCAATCTGGTTTCGGTATTGGCAATCTGGTGATGTCCATGTGTAAAGTCTTCTTTTGTGTTGCTGGAAGAGGGTGTTTGCTATGACCAGTGCTTTAAACTCTATTAGCCTTTGCCCTGCTTCATTCTGTGTTCCAAGACCAAACTTGCCTGTTATTCCATTTACTTTTTGATTTCCTACTTTGGCATTCCAATCTCCAATGATAATGTGGACATCATTTCTTGGTGTCTGTTCTATGAGGTGTTGTAGGTCCTCATAGAACTGATCAACTATGGCTTCATCTGCACCAGTGGTTGGTGCATATATTTGGATTACAGTGATATTGAAAGGTTTGCCTTGGATTCTGACTGAGATCATTCTGTCATTTTTAAGATTATATCCCATTACTGCTTTTCTCACTCTTTTATTGACAATTATGGCTACTCAGTTTCTTCTGAGGTTTTCTTGTCCACAGTTGTAGATATGGTGGTTTACAGAGCTGAATTCGCCCATCCCTGTCCATTTTAACTCACTGATTCCCAAGATGTCAATGCTTATTCTTTCCATTTCCTTTTTTACCACTTCCAGCTTTCCTTGATTCATAGATCTCACATTCCATGTCCCTATGCAGTATTGTTCCTTACAACACCGTATTTCTCCTCCCACTGCCCTATCCCCCCCCCCTTCTGATCTGGTGGCCTAAACATCCTGTTTCATCTATTTTATTCTTCCAAAATTAAGCTTTCGTGTTAAGGGTGGCATGCAGGCAATGAAAAAGAAGTACTGTACACAAATCATGAAAACAAAGACATTTTTATGGTTGGGAACAAAAGCATATGGAAGGGAGACAGAAACTCACCAGCTTATCTGTGCTTCCAAATACTGATGAGGACAATGGCTGACTCGATATAGTTCCTTGCTTTAAAGCATCCATGTTTGATTCCTTCCAGTCTGCATTGAGAATCTGTGGTGGCTTGACCACAGGAGAAGAGCTTTGCTTAAGTGCTGGCCATGTCCCATCGTTAGCTTGAAACAAAGGAAAACATTTTATTAAAGCAGTATTGATGCCTGTAAGTGCAAGAGAAAATGACATTTTAAACAGATCATCTAGCAGAATTAGCCCAATTAGTGTAATCAGTGTAGGATTGGAGAGTGTTCAAAATCAGTCAGATGTGTTCTTAATTTAAAATTTCTTATTTATTTATTCATATTTCTATCCTGTCTTTTGGCACTAGGGTCCCACGGAAGACAAATGCCTACAGATAATGAATAAAAGGAAGACTTTTTGTGTGCCTATAGCAACAGAAAACTACCTTGCTATCTGCAAGATGTGCTGAACAAGAGGACAGTCCTGCTCCTTTAATCATTGTGGCAGGGGAAGGAATTTTAGGAGTTTATAAAGCTGCACTCCAAAATCTTATTTTACATAGCTATTAAAAATGAAGAAGCCCTGCCTTTTTAGTCTTAGGCCATTCTGCATTTTGTTACTGTTCTTAATACTGATATAAGTAAGAACTCGTACTATTATGGATGCACTCAACAACTCCTATGACTTATAAACAATATTTCTCAAACCACAATAGAAGTAACTACATTATTCATCAGATTGCAAACTTTCATTGTCAACTGAGGGTTGACAGATACATTTTCTGTCAACAGATACATTTTCTGCTTGAATCAGGAAAGCCTGATTTTGCTCAGAGTCTCCGAACAATAAAAACCTCAATTTGAAGGTATGTACACAAACATATCTCATTCAGCTAACTACTAATTTACTGTAAAAATGTACCAAGAAATATCAGTTTTTGGTATATCTTATGAAAAATCATGTAAGACCCTTAAGGAAATCAAGGTCAACACACATCCTTAGACTAAAGAACCATGAATAAAAATGGCACTTGTTTCTGGGTAACTGTTCCAACTATGGGCTTCTGGATATATAAAAATGTCTTAAGTATTTTGATAATAAAAATAAGTATATTTGAAAACAAATGTAGATGTAATATACTGGTCTGACAAGATTGCCTCTTGATTTTAAAATATTCTTTCAAAATGCCAGAGGAATTATAAAAAGACTGGCAGATTATTTATTATTTATTTCCTTCATATGTATACCTCCCTTTTGGTACACTTTCAGGGCAGTGAACAAGCACATTAAAACAATCGTGCAAATAAATCCATTAAAATAATTAAAGCAATTTGTTGTTGTTGTTCAGTCGCACAGTCGATTCCGACCCTCTGCGACCCCATGGACCACCGTCCGCCAGGCACTCCTGTCCTCCACCATCCCCCTCAACTCGCTCAGCTCTGCACCCACCGTCTCCACAACACCATCTAGCCATCTCATCCTGGGCCTTCCCCTTCCTCTTTTGCCCTCGACCCTTCCAAGCATCAAAGCTTTCTCAAGTGAATCCTCTCTTCTCATTTGATGTCCAAAGTACTTTAGCTTCATCTTTATTATTTGACCTTCTAATGAACAGTCAGGGATGATTTCTTCTAAGATTGACCTATTTGTTCTCCTCGCTGTCCATGGGACTCTCAAAACTCTCCTCCAACACCACATCTCAAAGGCGTCTATTCTTCTGCATTCAGCTTTCCTAATGGTCCAGCTCTCACAATCCTACATTGCCACAGGGAATACCATTGCTTTGACTATGCGAATTTTTGTTTTCAATGTGATGTCTCTACTTTTCACTATGCTCCCCAGGTTTCTCATCGCTTGCCTCCCAAGAATCAGTCGCCTTTTTATTTCATGGCTGCAATCACCATCTGCAGTGAGCTTTGATCCTAAGAAAGTAAAGTCTGTCACTGCTTCTACTTCTTCCCCATCTATTTTCCAGGGACTGATAGGGCCTGTTGCCATTATCTTGGTTTTTTTGATATTGAGTCTCAAGCCAGCTTTTTCACTTTCTTCTTTCAACCTAATCAGGAGCCTCTTTAGGTCCTCCTCACTTTCTGCCATTAGGGTGGTATCATCTGCATATCTCAAATTGTTGATATTTCTTCCAGCAATTTTGATCCCAAATTGTGATTCCTCCATCCCTGCATTGCGTATTATGTGTTCTGTGTATAAATTGAATAAACATGGTGACAAAATGCAGCCTTGTCTTACTCCTTTTCCTATTCCAAACCACTCCGTCATTCCACTTTCTGTCCTAACTGTTGCCTCTTGATTCATGTACAGATTTCTCATGAGGCCTATAAGGTGTTCCGGTATTCCCATCTCTTTAATTACTTGCCACATCTTGTTGTGGTCGACACAATCAAAAGCCTTCGTGTAATCAATGAAACAGAAGTAGACTTGTTTCTGATATTCCTTTGTTTTTTCCATGATCCATCTTATGTTGGCGATGTGATCTCTAGTCCCCCTGCCTCTTCTGAAACCCGCCTGCACTTCTGGTAATTCTCTCTCCACATACTGTTGCAGTCTATCCTGTATTATCTTGAGCATCACCTTGCTAGCGTGAGGGATGAGTGCAATTGTTCGATAATTTGAACATTCTTTGGCATTACCCTTTTTGGGGAGTGGAACGTATACAGATCTTTTCCTATCCTGTGGCCATTGTTTTGTTTTCCAAATCTGCTGGCATACAGAGTGCAATAATTTGATTCCATCATCTTGTAGGGCTTTGAAAAGTTCAACTTGGATACCATCAACTCCACTGGCTTTGTTGTTTGCAGTGTTTTTTAGGGCCTTTCTGACTTCACTCTCTAGAATGTCTGGCTCATGTTCAATGTTCTCATCATTGTGATTATCAGGGGTGTTGAGGTCCTTTTTGTAGAGTGCCTCTGTGTACTCTTTCCATCTTTTCTTAATCTCTTCTGCATCAGCTAACTCCCTGCCATCTTTGTCTTTTATCATGGTCATTTTTGCTTTAAATGTTCCCTTGAGTTCCCCAAATTTTTTGAAAAGATCTCTAGTCCTACCCCTGATATTGTTTTCCTCTATTTCTTTGCACTGTTTGTTCAGGTAGATTTCCTTATCTCTCCTTGCTTTCCTTTGAAATTCTGTATTCAAGTGATTGTATTTTTCCTTTTCTCCTTGGCATTTTGCATTCCTTCTGTCCTCTGCTATTTTAAGAGCCTCATCGGTCAACCACTTAGCTTTCTTACGCTTCTTTTATTTTGGTATGGTTTTCCTTGCTGCCTCCTGCATGATGTCCCGCATCTCTGTCCATAATTCTTCTGGCACTCTGTCTATCTGGTCCAAGCCATTAAATCTATTCCACACCTCCACTGAGCATTCCCAAGGAATGTTTTCTAGGTCATATCTTTCTGGCCTAATTGTTTTTCCTATTTTCTTTAGTCTAAGCCTGAATTTTGCAATCAGTAGGTTGTGATCTGAGCCACAATCTGCTCCTGGTCTTGTTTTTGCTGATTGTATGGAAGTTCTCCATCTTTGACTGTAGAGTATGTAATCAATCTGGTTTCGATGTTGGCCATCTGGTGATGTCCATGTGTAAAGTCTCCTCTTGTGTTGCTGGAAGAGAGTGTTTGCTATGACCAGTGCGTTATCTTGGCAGAACTCTATCAGTCTTTGGCCTGCTTCATTCTGTGTTCCAAGACCAAACTTGCCTGTTATTCCATTTACTTTTTGATTTCCTACTTTGGCATTCCAGTCTCCTATGATAATATGTTAAAAACAACCAAATAAAAATGCATCAGGCCACAAAAAACCATCACTGGCATTGAGCTGGGGGAGGTAAAATATCACAGAAGGTCTCTCTCAAAAGTTCAGCCTTTAGAAGCTTCCAAAATTCCTGGAGGGAGAAGGTCAGGTTAATATAAGCAGGAAGGGTGTTCCAGGTCATTAGAGTAACCATGAAGAAGGCCTTCCACAATTCCCTCAGGTTGGGAACCCTGAGCCCTAATGCCTGGGTAAAATTTAGTCAGAGGAGACTTTCTATCTTGTCAGACTTTCTATCTTGTCAAACTCCATGTCATCTATTTAAAATGTTTATATAAAAATGCAACCCTATTCAGTCCTCACAAAGGCCCAATTGATGCATTCTGTCTGCTTTGCAGGTGCCCTTGATCATCAGCCAAACTGAGGTAGCTTTCACAGGCACCTGACTTCAGAACATTTTCCTCCTTTTAATCTATTAAACCTTTTTATCCCCTAAGGGACTTTCTGCTTTAGTGGCTCAAATAACTTGACCATCCTTAAGCAAAGTATGCTTTGACTGGATAACCCCATGAGTTGGAAGACCAGTTCCATTTTAGGCAGCAAAATGACTTTGGCCTGCACAGATTTTGGAGGTATTATACATCTGTCACAGGTGGCTTACTCTACATGTCCTTAAGTCTTGTTCATTGTGTCACCTCACCCTATCCCTTCCCTGCTTCAATCCAATACTGCCTGAATTAATAAAACATTTTTCCTGTAACATTTGAACTGTGAAACAACAGCTACCAGAAGCAGAGTAGAGCAGGATCTTAACTTCAAACTGTGGTTTAACATCTTTGCTTCTGCTGAGTCTAGTGACTTCCCTGTTCTGACACTGCAGAAATGTACGTCTTGTATGTGAGTGAGTGAAAGATAATCAGTAGAAAGGGAGAAAGTAATTGAGGGATGATTCTTTATGTTAATTATGGTATTTTTTTCTTAGAAGGACACACAGGATGGAGTTATGATTAAATCAAAATACATTGATTAACATTAAAATCAATTTTGAATTAACTGTAATCTGTAGATTTATCATGCAGAAAGATAATTGTTTTAGAATAAAATCAATTTTTACTGCTGATTGGAGTATAACAATAATTTAGGTTGCAGTCTATGCAACAACATACAGTTCAAAAAATGCTGCTTTTTGTTTCCTGAATTCAACAAGGAGCTGTATTGAGGTCCGACATCAAGATCTGACACTGTCCATGACCTTCTCTTACCATTATCTAGGTAGGGTAATATAAAGAATCAGAAAGTCAAGTGAAACTTTCCTCCAACCTCCCCTGCACCACCACCTTGATTTCATGCCCACCTGTTAAGAAAGGGAACTTGTTAAAAGTAAATTTTATGGAGATTCTATCAGATATACTCCAATCCATTGTCTGGTCTATAACAGTTTTCTAAACATGTATCTCCAAACTATACTGAAATCTTTTGGATGAAGGTGCAATCTATTATATCCATAATAAATATAAAGAAATATAAATAACAAATGGTCTTGATTATTCTTTCAGCACTCATCTAAAAGTTTTACTTTCAACTTCTAGATCACAAATCAGAACATCGAAAGTTCCATATCCCAATTTAATACTGGAAAACACATTTAGTTTAAAAGGAGAACAGACAAGATTTTTGGCTTGTGTGATCTTTTATCGCAGTAACCAACTTGCTCCTTTTCCCAGCGAGGCAGAATCTCTGATAAAAGAAGACATTTATGCATAGATGGCTAGCATTAAGATGAGCATTCTCATAAATTTCTCACCTCTCTCTCACTCATGCCTCATTGTTAACTAGGCACCTGTAAGACACATGGTGAGATCTTCCCCAAGTTTGTGGAGTAGTCAATTTGAGTATCTTTCTCTAAGAACTGCCCTTCACCTAAAATAATAACTTTGCTTTTTAAAAAAATGCATCCAAGTGATAAGCCACTTTACATTCCACTTAAATTTTACTTGTCTTATCCTATGCCTCATTTTGTTTTAAAGAAAACTGACTACTGCAGAATTTATGTTTGCTCTGTTCTTGAATAAATATATTCCATCAGAAACAGGGCTGGTTTAGTTGTTTTGCTTAATCTACAGGCTGGCCTTTAACTCACTGGCAAACAGGTCCAAAAAAAGTTTAAAAGAAGGACCAAAAATTTAGACTTTCCTTCTCCAAATATATAAAAATCATACACCTAAGTTCTCGAGTGCAGGTTAAATCAAATAATCATCATGCACCAAGAAAAGATATTTCATCTCCTGGAGTCACATTTTGTTACAGAGTTCACACAGAACCAAACCTACATGATAGGCATTCTATAACATTAAATTGGGGGGGGGGGGGGCAAAAAATCTACTGCTTTTTGTCACTGGGCTTCTTATTAGCTCCTAGACAATGTATTGGACAAAAACATAAGTAAAATGAAGTCCTATGTTGATATTCACAAAACATGTTGCAGGGAAGCAGTAAACCAGGCACATTAAGGAACAATACTAGAATTTGCAATGATTTCAGGAAGTAAAAGATTATGTAAGTTAACACAAACTTTAAGACTACCTCTCTAAAAAAATTGAGAGATCGAAACAACAAGAGGGAGGTGCTACATAAGGTGAAGCATTATATTATCTATTCCATAGATAAGTGTGCATGGTCTCAATGAATCAGATCCTCAGGAGTTTTAATAGAGAAACTTAATTTCACTAAAGCTATTAAATCATAACTATTTGCAGGTTGTGAAATACCTGAAAATATGTGACACATTTTAATTCCCTTTGGGAGGAAAACAGATAAGAGGTTATCAGGGAAGTCATTATCATTTTTATTCAGCAGTATGTTTCACCATGTTCCCCTGATTTACTTTCTAATATAAATCTATACCTAAGAGAACATTCTATTTTTGTTTACTAAGCTATAAGTCTCACTGAGTGCAACAGTATTACCTACCAAAAATAGGCTATGGAAATGCAACTTAATGATGCAAATACAGTAATACCTCACATAATGAGCATCTCGTTAAGCAAGTAACTCGCTTAATGAGCAGAACTTTCCCCAAAAGGTCTGCCTCGTTGAACGAGCAAAAACTCGCTTAATGAGAAGCTTTGCATCGGTAGGGCATTTGGCAACGAGGCCGGGGGATCCCCAGGCCTCATTGCCAAACGCCCTGCTGACGTGTGCTGTGCATCGGTAGGGCATTTTGGAACGAGGACGGAGAGTCCCTGGCCTCGTTGCCAAACACGTCGGGGCATTTTGGAACGAGACAGGGAGATCCCTCGCCTCGTTGCCAAATGCCTCATCGTGGTGGGACATTTGGCAACAAGGCAGGGGAGCCCCCATCCTCATTCCAAAACGCCCTGCCGCTGCGAAGCGAACAAGCAACTCGCTGAACGAGCAACTGCGTGGAAGAAAATTGGAACACTTAAAACATTCCTAAAGATTGCCTACAACCAACATTTAGTCTATGCTACAATGTACACTGTGGCCAAACTCCTGCTGTTCAGGGAAATAAACCACAACTTGAGTATATATTCCTTATATTCAGAAGTTGGTAGTTAATTCACACATTCTAGATTAAACATACCAGCACCTCTACTATTAGTTACCGGTAACTATCAAGCTTTTTCCCAATATATGAAGGAGGATTATAAGATTTTTTTAGTTGCTCAGATCTCCCAAACAGTCTCTCTCTCAAACACACCCCTCTATAATACAAAGCAAGACACATTACAATTACTAAAAATTCCTTTTTAATATGCATCTGTATACCAGGACTCAGATAATCATATTAAAAATGGGATTTCTTATGATCTTCTATGGACTCACAGTGCAGGACCTCAGAAAGAGTAGATGCTGAATGGATGATATTTTGAACAGCAGACTGAAGAGACAGAGGTAACATAATAGGATCCACTATAATGTCTAAATCAGAAATCTTCCAGGGACCTGGAGATTTTTTCACACACCCAGAGTCTGTATCTACAAGAGATGACCAGATCAGTCACACAGACAAAAAGGGGGGGGGGGGGGAGCAAAGATGTGTGGAAAAATTACAACACAGATGTTAAGAGAGTTTAAAGTATAAAGTAATAGGAAAATAGAAGGCCAAAATTATGATACCTGATGTAGTAAAAAAGAACCCTTCCATTCTGTTTATACAGAACCAGAGTAGAAACTGTTTTCATATCAACTTCCTGGAGAAGAAGCATCAGCTTTCAAATATAGTACCTATGTAATTATGCTAAACAATGACTAAAATTCAAGGTGCATGTAATGTACTTGCTTATTCAAATTTAACAAATATGAGAGACTGATCTACCACATGTTACTCAATAACTGTCTAATTTATTTGGAAAGAATTTGTGTTGCAGACAATGCAAGCAAGACTAGTCAAGCAATAGTGGCTGATACTACTAGGGCTTGTGGATTGGATGCTGAAGTCACCAGAAACGGACTTAAGAAATAAACACCAGTGGTAGAGCCAGATAGGTTTAATGTGTTACCCTCCTTCTTTACCCGAAGATTTAAGAACATTTTATATATAAACTAAATAAATCCCTTGCTGTGTGAGAGGGATTAAGAGAAGGGTGTCCATCTGCTCAAAAGAGGAAGTATGGTGCTCGATGTTTTTGTCAAACAAATAAATTGTTCAATGTGAAAAGAAACAGTGATAAAACCAAACATTGTCGTTTGATGGAATGCACAGAAGGCCATCTCCAAAGACTATGTCATTGTTTCATGGGACTATAATGACTGTTATGGCGCTTACCAGATTTGGATCTTCCGTGGGTTGCACTGGTAGTAATGCTGAGAGACTGTGGCTTCACTGGGTCAACTGGCATGGTGTAACTGTTGGAACTAGGAACCTGAATATATGGCCCCACTGCTGCAACTCTTCCTGAAGGATTCACTGATGATTGAGGTGAGGATGTTCCATTTATCCGATTTAACTAAACAATGACAAATCAATATTGCGTTAACATCTGCCTAATCATCACACAACACTTCCTTCCCACTATATACGATTACAAGATTGCAACTTTTCACTATAATTCAAAAAAGATTAGCTCTCTCCTGCACATTTCTTCCTATATTCCCTCTGGGTCCATTTTATTTCATATGTATCCAGAAGTATTCTCTTAAATATTTCCCCTCCTTCCTACTGGCTTCACACAGGAGAAATGCAGCCCACATGTTAATTTCCCATATAATTAAGACAGATTCTACTCCCAATATGACTCAGCAATATGGTTCAGCTAAAACAAGAAAAATTAATCACTGCTTTATTACTCTTAATCTACTGATAACAGAATTGCTGCTCAAGAACTAATGTTTTAGCATTAAATTTCAACTTACATGATAGATATATTTAATAGGCATACATATTTGTCATTATCATTTTGGGACAGGAAGGAGCAGAAGCTTTATGCGCTCTGCAGAAATCACTGAAATGTGGCCCTTTTAATAGTTTATCTTACAGGGATGTTTTCTTTTTGACGTGCCTCAACTTTTTTCTTGTACAGACGTTCGCGAAGCTCATTGATGCGCTTGTCCATCATGGCTACCTCCATGTTACGTTTGTTCAGGAGTTCTTTCTGTTGCTGAAGTTTGGTGTTCTGTTCCTGATTAAGCCTGTTACGAATCTGCCAAACAGAGCAATTACAATTCAAAGTGTACTGTGAATGATATGCAGTATTTCATTTATATCTCACCTTTCTCCCAGTGCACAGACATAATGCATTACTGACACTACTACGATTGCAATTTTTTAAACTGGAAAATTAGACTGCAGACAAAATCCAAAATGAGTTTTAAGTGCTCTGGAGAGCAATTCCTACATTGTCCACTTGAACTGTAGATTCTTATTTTGTATCTCAAACCATTTTTTAAAAAACTTATTGTTATGGGAGCTGCTCCTTGAAAAGCATTCCCTTGGACCTACAGAAAGACTGTGCTGTTTTCTCCCCAACTAAACTCATGTGGCCTAAAAACACACCTAAAAATGAAGGAGATCTACAGTTTGATATTTTATAAAAAGAGAATCAAACTTGACTACTTTTGTCCTCATTCTTCACAAGTACATCATCAGTTGATGAACCCTATTTGAAAGTCTACAGAACTTTCATCTTCACTGCATATAGAAACATGAGTAAACTCCTTCCCAAATTGTTTTTGACCTACTTTTTATGACATCTTCAAGAGAGCTAGTAGCCTAAAAAGCTGTAATTTGGGCCCAATAAAAAGTATTACTTCAATTTGGATTTTGGCTTGTGGTTACATTCCCTACCCCTGCCCATCTTAGGAACCTAGTTCAAATATCTGAAACCTGTTAGCATGCCCTCTAATATTAGTAAAGATTCACATCATATGTTAATTATCATCATATGTCTCATGCAAACCTGTGTTTCAGTCCCGCAAGAGTCCTGTTGTTAATTGTCTGCCTTGGACAGCAATAACAAAATAATCTGATGTATAGCAGAGCACAGTAAAAAAAAACCTAGCAAATAGTGTTCAGTTAGCTAAATATTTTGTTCAGGAAAAACTACTGAAACTTCAAAAAAAATTAAGTACGAATTCAACCAAGTAGCTAAAAGCCTCACTTTTATCAAAAAAAAGTGCTAACGAAACATCAGGCTTTTATAATTTACCTGTAGTTCTTGATATAATTTTTTTAATTCTACAGCTGCAGGCCCTGTCATCTGTCCATTATAAGACTGGAAACCATTCAACTTCCCTTTTCTCAGGTCTTCTAGCTGCTGAGTAAGTTGATCCACTTTTAAAACAGCAGCTTGTAACTCTTGCTGTTTCTCCTGAAACATGGCACTTATATGTTCTATTTCTGTAGCTGCAATTAAAACATAACACACACACACACAACAACAACGGAGAAATTGTTAACGTGAAAATCCAGTGGTGGGGAAAATTTTGCAACTGAAAAGGTCAAACTGATTCTGTGTTTTGATTCTGTGTCATGGATGGGATTACAAGCATCAACCTTTAAAATCCTAAGAAGTATAGTGCATGGTGACAGACGCAGAAGAATCTCCTCACTCTAGTTGGAGAGAAGAATTTTACCCTGCTTAGGAGTGAAAGATAAGCTTGTTATTCAGAGAAAACTCTGCAAGCACTATTTTAGAGCTTTCCCATTCCTGTCATATATGGGCCAAAGGTTTTAGTAAGTTTTAAAAAGTATATATACTGTATGGTCAAAATATTTTTTAAATAATTACATTAATTGTATTATAAAAGAGAGATTGAGAAAGTTGAGGGGATCATGCAATGGCAGCTGATATATTATAAACTGGGCATTACTTTCCTGTTCCTTGTCTACTACAAATTGTTCACTGTTGGACAACCTCCAATAACAAAACAAAACTAAGTACAGAAGGTACTGAAAGACTGAGCTAGCAGACAGTGTTTTCTGGTTTACCACATAAGAAAGAAAGGCCCTGTGGCCCTGTACCTCTTTTAGAGCAGAATTGATCTCTTGGAGGCTCCGAAGAGTGGTGATTACTTATTTTGTTCTGAAAAGTATTTTTTATATCTCCCCGCCCCCAAAAGACCAGAACAGTTAGCCTAAGTTCTGCAAAACACATGGGGGCAAGTGACATGCTATCATCAGGAAACATTGCTTTAATACAGGGGTGGCCAAAGCTTTCCAGGCTGTGGGCTGGTCACATGGTGGTTCCCACTGGAAGTGGAAGTTAAATGCACCTGTTTGTGCACAAAATGCTGCCGTAAATGCACCTGCAGCTGTTGTAAACATGTTTATGACAGTCACGGGTGCATTTACAGCAGTGTTTTGTGCATGCGTAGGTATGTTTAACTTCTGCTTCTGGGAGTGGAGCAGACATCGTGGGCTGGATTATTAGGCACTGTAGCCAAATCCGGCCCACAGGCTGTAGTTTGGACACCTCTACTTTAATAAGGGCAAATAATACTTTCCAGGTTTGAAAGCCATTCTGAAACTGGAGAAAAAATTCAGAATATTAACACTGCTCCTGTTCCAGTAATTCTCACCAATTCTATCATAATAAGGACTGCAACAGTCTTGTCATGCCTAAGTGTGAACTAAACTACAGACAGATACAAATGCAGCTGTTTACTTTCAATATAACAGCTGCCAAAAATAGAGTCAAAACAGCAGAAATGAATTCCAGCAGATTGTACATAATGTCTCATAGTGTTTTATCATATAATTAGACACCAGTTCAAATATATAGGTATAACAATAAATTACCTTGCCCTGAACCAATGGATAAACAAGCTCAAATATGGATCCCCCCTCCCCAAGAGAAACTACTGAGACTTTCAAAAAGTAAGTACAAATGAAAATAACTACAACTATTAGATCAAGTTTACGTTACATAAATTAATGAAATGGGAAGAAACCATCCATACACAAATTGCCGTTCATAATCTTGCTATAATCCACCTGCCCTCTCATGGCACGGATTTTTTTTAGTTTCATCTCCTGGGTCTCCACTCGGTCTTTGAGTTTCTGAAGTTTTTCACTCTCAGACACAGACTGTTGCTGACGGCGTTCTTGCTGCTTGAGATAACGTAAACGTTGTTCCTATGAAAACAAGCAGAACATGTAATCATGCTGTTCTGTTTTTAGAAAATTCCCAGTAAGATAGTCAACCTTCAAATTATGAAATAGTCTTCTTGCCTTAATTTAAGTCTGCAAATAAATATAATTAACAATATCATGAAATTACATTTAAAAGGACCAGTTAGATAAAGTTCAAATGTCTAGATTACATCCTCCAAAAAGAAAAAGAGCACTTCACTTCTGAAGCTAAAGTCAAACCTCTCAAACCAGTCCAGCTAAAACATTAATTCCAACACGTCTGTGAAACTTCCTGGAACTTGTACTTCCTATTCCTCAAACATGCTTCCCTTCTAACAGCAAACAGGCCCCAGCCCTCCATTACATAATTTCCCAAAGGAAACAATGGTGAACAGAGGAATACTAACAGCTAAAGATAAGGAGATTAGGAACAAGATACATGCCACTTCTTTGGAATGAACAAATACAGGAAATGCTTTCTTTTTTCTACAGTCCTTCCCCCCCCCACACACACACACACACAAAACAATAAACATAACTTAAAAGCTATTCTGTTCACTTCTGCACCAAGTGAATTTTGTACCATTTATTTAACAGAAAGAACATGCATCTTTCCTCAATACACAATTAAGTTATCAAATTCACAACAATTTGAAAAGTAGTATTTGCACAACATTGTGAATAGTGACTTTTGCAGATGCACAAAACTTTAAAAAGGGATCGGACAAACTCATGGAAGATGGAGTTATCAGCTACTAATCATGACAGACATGCATTTCCTCCAGAACCAAATGGAGTAAGACCCTTTCTATCCTCCAGGAAAACACAAGAGCAAGGTGTCCTGCTTATAGGCTTCCCATAAGTAACTGCTAACTGCAGCATAAACAGAATGCTGGACTTGATAAGGAATCTGGACTAATCCAGTACAGTTCTGTTCATTTTTATTCTCTAATGCACCACAAAAATGTCATTTATACCACATCTTGGGTAGAAAATGTGAGGATGAGAAGAGAGCCTTTGTAACTGACAATATAAGAAAAGCCTACATAGGATTAATAAAAGTGTTTAAGTATTAGTACAGTATTATATTTTATATATTGCTAGGATTCAAAATCTTCTATGAAGATAGCACATGTTCATTTCTCTCCCCCCCCCCCTTGTTAACAGAAATAGTTTACCTTGGCAACCAACATTTGCTGCTGATTTTCAATTTGCTGCTGTTGCCTAGCAGCCATATCCTGCAATTCTGAAAGTGTGAGTTCAACTCGTGCATTCCCAACCTGCATTTTAAAAAATAACATTATATTGCCATTACACATTACGAACACATGTCCCAGCCCCATCTTATTTTAGATACCATTAATTAATAGGTGACTGTTAATATTTCAAGAGCACTATAGTTTTTCTCCCCCTTTTAATTCTCTCTCTGTCTCTCTTACACATATTTATGCAGATGACACAACAATCACTGCTCAGGGACCAACGTTTGAGGAAGTAGACTAAGCTGGCATCTGCTCTTAAAAACTAGCTGCCTATTATGACAACAATAACCTAATTGGGGGGGGGGGGAGAGAGAGAGAGAGAGAGAGAAATTTGTGCATTCCATTTATAAAATAGGGAGCCAAGAAAGAAGCTGAACATAACCTGGAGAGGCCACAAATTAAACCACTGTGACAATCCAAAATATCTGCTTTAACTTATTAACATAATTGTCAAGATATTAAGTAGAAGGTATGTGCCAGGAACAATCTCATCCGCAAACTTACAAATACTACATCAGGAGCACAGACTAATGTTCTCCGTACATCTGCCCTTGACCTGTGTTTCTCTGCGGTAGAGTATGCTGTTGCAGTCTGGAAAAACCCTACCCATGCTAGTCAAGTTAACATGGCCCTTCGTGAAACAGGCCATAGAGCTACAGGCTGTTTATGATTGACACCTTTTACTAGAATCTTCTCATTCATGAATATAGCATATCCAGGTGTTAGAAGACAAGTAGCAGCAGAAGTTGTGAAGAAAAAGCAAGAAACAGACCCCAGGCATCCAATTTTTGGATTTCAACTTCATCCATCAGGGTTGAAGTAAAACAAGAGCTTCCTAAAAACAATAGCACTAATTCCATCCACAGCTGAGGCTCGTTGAGCTGACCTATGGAAAAGGATATAACCCCCTGGGTTAGGGGTGACGCCCTGGGTTAGGGGTGACGAAGGAGAGACCACAAACAGGTTACCATCTCCAATATAAGACATAAAAGACGCTGGATAGGCTGAGGACTTGGGTGACATGATGCAAAACAACCTTTAAAAGGTTGGGCCACATTGATGATGTTTAACAATGTGAATGTGGCGAGAGACAAGACTTTGGACATCTGCTAATCTCCAGCAACTTGCCTGAACAGTGTGATATCAAGGATTTGTAAGAAATAAAAGGCAACTCTTAAAACTGCTGAATACTAGAAAGTTGGAGTTTAAATATGTAAAGACGTAGTTTATGTATGCATACCTTTTTTAGATGATTAGTGTTCTTTTTAATTATATTGGCTATAAATTTTAGTGCTTTGGACTCAGATGGTCGATGATATCAAAGGCCACTGATAGGTCCAAAAGAATAAACAAGATGGCATTGCCCTTATCAGACTTTGTCAAAAGGATATCAAGCAACAAGACATGGCACAGCCTAAAGTCCAAATGGAAAGAACTGAGGGGATCTGCATCATCCAAGAATGATTGCAGTTGGCCCACCATGACCCTCTCAACACCTTGCCCTTGAATGGAATGTTAGCAACTGGCTTGTAGTTATTTAACTCATTGGTCACCAATCCTGGTTTGAAATGTATAGGCTACACCCTATATATCAATCTCAGCATGAACAATAAAGTGCCTCAGATAGGGTTCAGGCCTAAAATTTTAGTAAATTAACAGGAAATACAAATAATTTTTTTATTATCAAAAATAGCTAGTGTCTCTCATCTAACCCTGCAGTTTTGTGTGTGTCTATTCTGAAGTAATCCCCACCTAATTTAACAGGACTTATATATTTAGTCTAAGTATTATGTTTTCTATGCAATGCTGAACAGGCTGTTTATCTGACAGGTAAACAACTGGGTGGATAGCTCAGTGGTTTAGATAGCTGTAGAGCCATAAAACTCACGTAATAAACTAAGTTTTGACTAAAATACTGCATCTTAACCACTGTGCCACAGAGGTTCTTGTTTTATGAGGTTGGAAAAAATTTCTACACAGATCTGTATGTCTCACACATAATTTCTATTGTTGTACATTTAAGTAGGCATATATTTATGTGCTTAGGTAAAGGTAAAGGTCACCCTTGCTCAAAAGCCAGTCATATCAGAATCTAGGGTTCAGTGCTCATCTCTGTTTCATAGTCAAAGAACCAGCACTGTCTGCTTCTGCAGATGTTTCTGTGGTCATATGGCAGGCATGACTAGACACCTGAGTGCACGGAATGATGTTTACCATAAATGCTGTTTTATGTGCTTACACACAGACTAATGAGATACTTATACAAGGCATTCTGGAAGGGAGTAGTTAGGATTAATGGAATATTTTTTTTATATCTTCTAGTTTTCAAACTGAAGAACAATATTGAAGCAGAAAGGCTTCAAATTAACTGCAATGAGTCAAAAGCATTCTGCTTTGGTCTTAAGGCACATGAAAGAGATATCAAAACACTATTGCTCAAATAAATACCAACCTGCAGATCACCAAATACTTTGTTATCAATATTCCTAAAAATCTATCAAAACTAAGGAAAATATTACAAAAGCTTTTAGTGACAAATCAAAAAGATCTGCTTAATGGAATTAAACTGTAATTATCGTAACTAAGGACAATAGCAACTAAAAAAAGGACAACTCCTTCTAAATGAATTTTTATTGCAAACATATTCACTTATTTAAGAAATCTTTACCAAGCTGGTCACATTTTCAATAACTATTTATTCCTAAATAAACAACCAAGGATAGTGACATCTTTAATATACCAAGACTACTAAAAAAGAAGCCTGAGGAAATTTGATCTTGTAAAATGCCACCATGGATTTCATTTACACCAATTTATTCCACTGATAGCTAATGATACCAAGAAACAATGGTTTCAAATTGAATCAATGAACAGAGTGAATAAGCATATTTTCATTGCTACAAAGGAGCACCAGTAAGCTAAATTACACAATATTTCTCTATTTGCAATTATATAGGTCTTGTTAAGATAGGTTAAAACTCTGGATTCTCCATGTTCACTGCTGAATCCCAAATCTTTGCTTTAGCATTCAAACAAATAAACTCAACCCGTAGGATGGAAAGAAGCAGAGTGGTTAGCTGTAAGACATCTTTCCACAAGAAATGCCTTTGGCTAAATGACTAGTTTACAGAAATGGTGCCAGACTCCCTCAGCTGATGGCTACATATCCATCAAATAATTCACTTCATTAATATGAAACTAGTTAAAGAACAGACATATACCTCTCACCAAATATGAACAACCAGTCAATGAATACAATCCTCAGATGAGAGATTCAACCTCCTAAATCTAAACAAACTTGTTAATTTTGGAAAAATTCTCCATTAAAAACCTTAAAATATATATGAGCACATAATCTGGGATGGTTGATTTCACATAAACAGTGAGCAACAGCTTGACATCATAAAATGTTTCAAAGTCAGCAACTGTAAGAGAACTATCAAGCTTTTCCTCAGCTGATATCCCATGTCTATAAAACTAGCAGACAAAATAGAGTACCTCAGATTATGTGTTGGAGATTGTAAAGTAGGGTTTTTTCTTCATTTTGTTGGGACTATTTAACAATTGACATATCTTGTCCATTTGTAGTTGTTACACACATTGCATTAGAATTTTATCTCTTTTTTTTTTTTTGTGGTTCACTGCATCACATGTCCATCAATAATGTTTTGCTAAGAGCGGAGAAGGAAGAACTGGCCTACATAGCCACCTTAATTCAAATAAACAATTGTCAGATAACGTAATAAGGTGTAGTGGTTAGAATGAGTAAAATCATTGGATGATCTTGAGCCAGTCATACTCACTTAATCTGACATACTGTACTGCATAAGGCTTTTATGATGATAAAGTGGGAAGAAGAGCCATGCAAGCTGCCTTCATTTCAGTAATGTAAATATCAGCTATATACAGTATTTGCTGGCGTATAAGACTACTTTTTTCTCCTGAAAAACATGCCTCCAAGTGGGGGGGGGGGTCGTCTTATACGCCGGGTGCACTTCAGTTGAGATAGACATAGCTGCCCATAGTGGCCTCCTGATGCTCACCCACCTCATTCTACATACCATCCAGATGAAGAAAGATGCTCTACATTACAATTGTGTCTCCCTTTCAAACTGGTGGGGAAAAAGAAAAGGTTTCACTTACTGGTACCTTCTGCTCTGCCCAAGATGGAGGAAAAAGCCATGCTTCTTCCTTGCAAGGGAAGCAAGAGGCTAGGCTAGAGCAACACTTCCTGCCTCAGTGCAATTGACCTGCCCACCCACTTTACCTGCAGCGCCACCACTGGTGGGTGGTACAACTACAGTTCTAAAAAATCAATAAAATAATATTACTGTATTTTAATTACTGAAGCTCACTAGCAGTTGCTACATTTCCCACTCCTGGCTTATACTTGGGTCAATCTATTTCCTGGGTTTCAAGGTCAAAATTAGGTACCTCGGGTTATATTCAGGTCAGCTTATATTCATGTATATACAGTAGATAAATAAGTACCTCTTTGCACTTGCATTGTTTTATGTTTACTGTACATGTTTCATAACATACAGCCTTGTGACAGTTTTTCTGCATGTCATAAGCATTTGAATATAAATTAACATGTTGAAATCAAATCTGATGTTCTTTTATGTTTTATTTGGTATGTGGAAGGTGTGCAGAAGAGGGGGTAGTCTTATACGGCGAGTATATAACAAACTCTATATTTTGAGTGGAAAAGTTGGGGGGTCATCTTATACGCCAGTCGTCTTATACGCTGGCAAATACGGGTAATTATAACGATTAGACAACAAAACCACTGATGTTTTTATTACGGTAGTACAGTCAAACCTCGCATAAAGAGCGACTCACTTAAAGAGTAAATCACTTAAAGAGCAGAATTTTCTCTGAATGTTCACTTTGCTTAACAAATAAAACCAACCAAAAACTCGCTTAAGAAATAAATCGGGGTTTGCAATCCCCCCCCCCCACACACAATTGGTCATTTACAATGGTGTTTTGCTTAAAGAGCAAACTCGCTTAAAGAGCAATCCTGTCGAACGCATTATGCTCTTTAAGTGAGGTACCACTGTACAGTGGAATCCCGTATAATGAACATCACAGAACTTTCATTATGACTCCCAAATAATGGTTTAAGATTCAATACTATTTTCCTAGCAACTTCAATGTGCTGGCACCTTAATTAATTTTATGCCACAAAATGCTTTATAATACAAAGTTGCTGTAAAAAAACAACAACAACACCAAATGACTGCCAAAGGAACCCTCTTTCCAAAACAGGTCAAAACTGCACATTGACAAAAAACCCACTAGCTATACAATCCTTGCCATAAAATTATTTAATCTGCATATGAATCTTTACAATCAACTTTTGCATAACACTATCTGGCATTGGGGAAAGGAATAGCTAACCTGTATCTTTACTTGGGGCTGCTTCCTTTTCATCCACATTGCAAAGATTTGGTTGAGAGAGAACACAGCAAGACTCTTCTTTAGCCTCAGAAATGTGATTTTCAAAGATCAGAACCAAGGAAGTTAGGCCTCCAAAGTAGGGCAGCCCAGCCTTCAAACATCAGAGAATTGATAATAAAAGCACCCTCCAGCAGGCAGTTCTTTCTTGACAAGTCTAGTTAATCACCAAATTCAGGCTTTTAATCTCATTCACTATTATGCATAAAAGGTTCAGGAGGAAAACAACTTGAAATTCAGGAAAGTTTGTTAATCCAAGTAAAACTCTGTTAGAAGATTATACTGAATAAGATTAAATGTCTTTAGAGGTATCTCAGGGCTCTGATAAACAACTTGACACTACCCAGACTAGTTATTAGTAGCTTCCCTAATGACATCACTCCTTTTCACCATAAACCTAAGCCTATCGGGTGAAAGGAAGAGAAGATCTTTCTTGTTGCCAAGGTCTGGAAAAAAAGGACCTCCTCTTTTCTGTTAAAATGTGTATTCCCATAGATTACACAAATTCACTTTGGGGTTAAAATTCTTATGACTTAAACATCTATTTATATGAATTCAATTGAGTTTTGTTTCACAGCAGAACTTGCAAAAACAGCAGTAGCTTTCATTGGTTTTGATAGCTCTCTTTCTAAAAAAACACACACACACACAACACTAGCTACTTTTTTTTAGATCTGGCAATTTTTGTGAGCAAAACATATCACAACTGCACAGAATGTAGGCATTGACACCTTCCGTTTAAAAGGTGTTATCATCTGCACAAATAAAAATGGAAGAGAACTGCATACATGAACAAAACTGCCATGGAAAAACTTAAAATTAAATTGCTGTTACCCAGGCAAATTATATTTGCACTGAGTCTCTAGCACAGAGGGGATAGACATTAAACTAGGTGTCAATGGAAGGATGGCACTGAATTTTCTGCATGTTTTGTTTCCCTTGTTTTCTTAACACCATTAAAATGTTTATCATTAAAATGTTGCTATTTTCTAGATCTCAGAATCACATTGCAATGGATTGGATCTACCAAATATATGACGTTTATTAAATCTGAGAACTTGAAACAGATTTTAAAATCTCAGTTGATTGTTTTACCTCAAGAGATTAGAGAAGACCATCGATTTTAGCTATTCTATAGAGATCTCCAGTCCATCCAATATTGTTGACCTATACTCAAGCTGCCACCTGAAAGATGGTTCCTCCTCTGTGGAGATGCTTTACACTAAAACTCTACCTCTTAGATATCTGTAGCACACAGTTAACACAGTGTACTAAGCACTATGGAACGGTATATAAGTGTAATTGCTATAGTTAACTAGCATAAAATCAAAGAATCAGAGTTCTGCCACTTTTTCTTACTCTTCAAACTAAAAACACTTTTGTGGTCTGTAGTTTCCTTCTTCAGATGCATCTGAAGAAATGAGCCACAGTCCACAAAAACTAGAAGGGCAAAACTATAAAAAAAATAAAAGGCAAAATCCTCTTGCAAAGACCAAATTAGATGTCATCTCCAATTTTCCAGCCACCATTTCCTACTGTAAACAGACTTTCCTCCTATATGACATCATGTGAATTTAAATCTAACAGAAGGTATAACTAGTTCTGCAGAAATTAGAGCATTATCTGGTCTCAGAGAACATGACATTACTGCCAGTTTAACGGTCTTATCCACAGCTCTATCTTGTATTTTAAAAATTAGGTCAGAAAATGCCAGTGGCAGAATCCATTTGAAAAACCAATCATAACACCATACCAACAGTTCTTCTCTTAGCTTTATGGTAAGGAATAGTCTGATCAAATCCAAATGAATGAAGCACAGTTTTCATAATTAAAATCAAAATAACAGCACAACTCATAATCTAGTGATTTTCTTGTCACATGTTAACACTTTACATCTAGACTAGCTGCTTTATGTAGATATTTGTAATTTTTCAAAAAACTTAACCTGTGCTAGTTAACAGGGTATTACTAGTATGTGATGGGAAATCACCTACTTGTATCAGATTTTATCTGTGGACAATGAACATTTTTCCAGTGTGAATTCAAGCAGATACTGTATACATAAAAGTAGCAATCTTATTAGCATGCCTATCACATGCCCAACACAATTAGATATCTTCTGTACAATAAAAGATAAGAGGAATTAAGAGTAAGTTGAAGCTTTCAGATCCTACTGACCAGATATCTTGCCCAGACAACACTTTCTTAAGTTCCGGTTCTAGTCCTTGCATTTTATTTTAATTGCATGGGAAACTATAACAGCTAGGGTGCCTAGAAATATATTTTACTTTTCAAAAAAACACAGAAAATGGTTTCAGCAGCAGGGAGGGTCAAAGTTATAATGCATTTGCTTATTCACAATACCCATGCCATTGATAATCAGTTGTAATAAATGAAAAAAATAAATAAACCAGGTCTAAACAACTAAAGAAGATTGCCATCTATTATACACCAGCTTTGTGTACAACTGATAATTACAAAGGTAATTATACAGATATGGAAAGTCAAAACTAAAATATATGAAAGTTCTGACTTGTTTACCACAGTTCTTTTTAAGAAATAGTTGTGCTAGAAATCGTTCATTAAGCATTATAAATAGATACACATCATTTAATGTTTAAAATTCAGTGAAAAGGAACATCCCAAACAACTCTATTTTCCTGTGTTCAAGCCTAGGATGATTAATACTCATTACAAGATACTGTACTTAAATAATACAGTTGTTACTCAACCATGTGGCTAACAAAATACCTACACAGACATTAAGCAAAAAACAAAAAATAAAACACTTTGTTGATGTTATGAAACTCCTTACAACTTTTAAGTGCCATGTACATTTCTAGGAAGCTTACTTTTTTAGCAATTTTCTGAAATTATTACCAAAGTTTAGGTTTACAGAGCTAAGCATGATCACTAACACAAGTTTGTAAATTCACTATGAAACAACATTAACTGTAAAATAACATGTCCCTCAAGATAAAAAAAAATTCTTAAAGCATGTATTACCTGGTGCCAACTTTTCCAAGTAACTGCAAAAGAATATAGTTTTATTCTGCTCCACTGCCCATCAGCAGTGAATTCTTGCATCGCTTCAAAGTGCTTCAACTCCATCCCCTCCCCCATTCTCTACTACAATAATGTTAATTGCTGCCTAAAACCAACACTGGTAACCCCACTCCCCATTTTAGAAGAGGTCACCCTGTCCCAAATTTTGACGATCTAATATCTCAGGTAAATTGTGTTCCTTTCCCCACTATCCATAAAACCCACCCACCCCCATTCTTTATCGATATGGAAGGCTGTCTCTCTGTATTCATCAGCAATCAGTGAATGGAAAAGGCTAGTGGATTTTGCCAGCAGTGAAAGACCTAATCATGACAAGATCAAGCCAGCTGTCAGCTCTAATCAACTTGATGCACTGCACTTTTCAAATTCAGTGCAGACTAGGGAGGAAGTGTTCCTTTCACAGCTCATTATAGATAGAAGTTCAAAATACATTCATTCTATATTCAATCAAGAATATCTCTCTCTTTGCAATATTAAATAGTTGTTAAACTACATGTTAAACTACATGTCAAAACAAAATGGGAGCCCATTACTGCTTCCCATTTAACTCCATAAAAATATCACAGGTCTGAGTAACAGGGTGCCACATTGAATGACATGCATTGAAACCTGCTATCTTACCAAGAGAAGCAGACTGCACAAAAGAAGATAAAAACACCATAGAGGTGGAATGATGATAATGATCAGAAGCTCTCTTCTACACTTGCAGCAGTGGTGGGTTGTTACCAGTTCGGCAGAACCGGTAACAACATTATGAGGGGGTTGCTGAGGGGGTGGAAAAACCCCAGGTGACCCGGTTTGGTCACCTCTCTGGGCCCCCTCCGGAAGTGACTTCCAGGCAGCCAAATTGCACAGTAAAAAATAGAACTGCGTATGCGTCAAATAGAGGTTTGACGCATGCGCAGTTCCAGGCAGCCAAAATGGAAAGGAATCGTGGTGCGTCCAAAAGCAGTGGTGGCCTTTCTGCGCCGTGCCGCACTGCGGCACTACTGCTTTTCCTGTCTGCCTGCTTCTGGTAAGTTTTTCTGGGTTTTTTTAAATTTGGGGTGGGTTGGTGGGTTGAGGGGTGTGTGTGTGTGTGTGTGTGTGTGTGTTTATTTTTTATTTTATTAATTACTTTTTATTATTTTTCTTTGGCTCCGCCCACAACATCATGCTGTCATGATGTTGGCTCTGCCCATGACACTGGCCCCAACCACGACATCCATGACATCACGGGGGGTAGTAAAAATTTTGACATCCCACCACTGACTTGCTGACTAAAATGAAACACCACACAAAACTGTTTAGCAATCTATTACATAAGCAGTAATATCAAGGGATGTTTTATCTTGAAATACAGTAAGTCAAAGAAGCACATTAGCATTAACAAATTAATTTTGCACTAACCATAAGTGAAAACAGTACAATTCTCTCGTTCTATTAAACAACAAAGAAAAGAAAAGAAACCACATTATTTGGTAGATTTTATATCCAGAGAGATGTCCTTTAACTTGATGAAATAAACTGAAGCAAGGTACTGAGTGCTTCATGATAAGTTAGCAAAATGTAGTTCTGCATTTTATTTTCTAGTTTTACTTGGAAGTAGAAATTGGGAGAATAAGAACTGGAGCAATCATACCAGTTAAAGGTATATAACAATAGTGAAAGTATATTTGTTTCTGAAACATGAAATGTTACATATGAGATTTTACACTTTATTTTCTAAAGATAGTTCTCTATTTAAGGTATTTTATAGTCTAAAGCAGGGGTTCACAATGTTTTCCCGCCAGGGGTCAGTTCCTACCACCACACTCAGTTGTTGGAGCCAGAGGCATGGTTGTGCCCACTACTTATGTTTGTCGGCATCACCAGCGGGAATCACAGTTTTTCTGGGTTCTTGTACAACCTCTGCCGCTTCCAGGGAGGTGGGAGGCTATTCAGAGCATGTTTGCTCTGGTTTGGGTTTTTCCCATTGCTTCTTCACTGCGCTTCAGCAACTAGACCACGGCGGTAGGCGACTTCCTGGTTCTGTGCTGGGATCCCTGGTGTTGATGTAAGCTCCACCTGAAGTCATCCACTGCTGGGTTCTAGCTGCTGAAGCACAGCGGGAAAGTGGCAGGAAATCCCCAAACTGGAGTGAACATTCTCCAAAAAGGCTCCCACCGCCCTGGGAAGCAGCAGAGGCTGTGCAAAAATCCAATTCCTTCCACTGCAGTGATGTATCACGACTTCCAGTGGTCGGGGGCAGTCCTAGAGGTGCCCGGGTAGCCACCATGGGCCATATTAATGATATGCACAGGCTAGATTAGGCTCGCGGGCTGGAGGTTGGGAACCCCTGGTCTAAAGCCAGGGTTCCAACATGTGGCACATGCCCCACAGCGGGGGCAATTTTAAGGGGGGGGGGGATTCAAGAATGAATTATTAACAGTTAATGGCCTTTTAGCATATCTAAAATCCTGCTTGCCCCCTCTGTGACATATAATTCTTATTATTCAAAAAGTGAACTTCTATTCACATAGAGGAAGCCTTAAAGGCTGTTCACTGTTAATAACTCATTCTCAAATTACCTCCCCCTTGTGCCCCACATTGGGAGCCACAGCTCTAGAGTTACACCAGCAAGAACACTTCACCAAAAGAATGGCCATTGTTATAGTCTAAAAAGATTGTCAACTATTAAACTGTGAAGGTAAAAGTATACTCTAATTTCAGCCTCCTAAATATAGAAACTATTTCCTCTGCATCTCCACAATGCTATAAACAAATACTTCATCCGTTTAGTCTTCTACAAGAATGACAGGAGACAAACAGATAATTTTCAGGCTTAAATAATCAGAACAGGGATGGGCAGGCCAGAACATGCTATGCATGCATGGAATCAAAGGTTCAGTCTCTGGAATCATCTCAAGAGCCAGTCTGTTCAAATGAAGAATCTAGCATACACTCTTCCTGTATTGATACTTCAGACTGATGAATAGGTGGCATAGAAAATTGTTTGTCCAAGAGTACAAAAGGAATACAGTAATACCTTGGATAACATTTGCACCAGATAACGCTAAAACCACATAATGTAAACCAATGGGGGGAGTGCATCACATAACGCTGAAATCCAATGGTATGTATCGCATAATGTTCGCTCCCGTGCCAGTTACAATGTATCTCTATCAGTGGTGGGTTGTCAAAATCCCCGCTACCCCACCGTGATGTCATGGACATCATGGGCGTAGCCGACGTCATGACGTCGTGGGTGGAGCAATTTTTTTAAAAAAATTAAAAATGTCTGCGCATGCATCAAACCTCCGTTTGATGCATGTAGTTCTTTTTTTAAAGTGTGCATGTGTCAAACCTCTATTTGATGCATGCGCACTAAAAATAGAACTGTGCATGTGTCAAACGGAGGTTTGACACATGCGCAGTTCCGGGGAGCCATTTTGGCTGCCTGGAAATACATTTTTTTGGAGGGAGCTGGAGAGGCGACCGAACTGGATGCCCGGGGTCCCCCCCCCGGTGACCCCTCCTGATGGGGTGCTACTGGTTTGGGCGAACCAGTCCGAACCGGTAACATCCCATCACTGATCTCTATGGAGTTTTAATGTTATGCGATTTCTCCCATAGGATTTTAACGTTATGCGATTCATGTATCACATAACGTTAAAACCTGGATAATGCTAAGACAAATGGAACCAAGTTTTCGTGTTATCCAGGGTTCTACTGTACCTGCATAGAGATAATGAAGGCCATCTCCTTTCTAATGTGCTTATTTCCTAGCTCAATAAGAACTTGGGGGGGGGGATTAGATGAACATTTTTGTAGTTTTCACCCACCCACCCCCAAAGCCTGTTTTAATAATCAATAAAATGTTTTATTATTTTTTATTATGAATGCAGAACCAAAATAAATAATTAAACAGACAGACAAAAAAAGAATCCTGGCTAGGAAACTACATAAATGCAAGCCTGACTTTCTGATTGGTGAAACCAGGGGTGTTTGAGGAATTCTATCTTAACTTCAACACAAACTGATACAATCCATACCTCTCAAGTTAATAATATGGATCAAAAGTAACTATCAAATAAATTACAAATGCCTCCAAGTGATATTAAAAAGTATTTTAAAACATGCCTTATGAGAACAAAATTGAGCAATAAAATATCTAAATGTAAAATTTCATGCACATTTTTAATGCAATTTTTTTTAAATGAATAGATATTATAATAGGTATGTGTCAAAATGACAAAAGTGGAAAGATAATGTGGAAAGAAAGAGAGAGAAAGAAAATTTCCCCCCTTTTGTGCATTTGGATGTACCAGATGCCATTTTTTCAACACGGAGCCATATTTTACTAAGTCACTGCTCATTCCGAAGATTTATAGGTGTCCAATTAAGTTAGGAGATGGAAGTAGGCAAAGCAATCTTCTGAACAGAATAGGAAATAGGAAGGAGGAAATGAAACTTCAGTTTGACTCAGCACATGATGCATTCTAAAAATGGTTGTGTAAACAGTAGAGGGAAACAATTTATGTAATATTCCAAATGTTTTTTCTTTTTCCTGTTAATACTGCAATAAAACATCATTCTCTGAAGATATTTCTTTGCAAGTGTCACAATAAATTTCATAATCTAGATATAATATTTAATGGATTGGACATCTTTGCAGCAGCACTAAAATGATCTTGGCTTCATTGGTCTGCTAAACACATCAAGCAAAGCATACTCCACAATTTATGCAAATGGTCCAGTAAACAATGTAACAAACTAAGATTACTTGGCTTCCACTATAGTAATGCAGACACCATTGTGCGAGTCATCCAACTGCATTCATTAAAAAAGGATGAAAATATGAACCCTTTAAAATATGGATGAGTATTTTAATAGTACATAAATCCAAAAGCATTTTTATTATTTAAGGAAGTCATAGTAATTGACAATATAATGTGTTACATTAGAAACACTTATTAGTTTGTTTATGTAAAACTCCAAGACCTGCACCTGTATTTTCATTAATACTGAAATTATTTTAGAAAAAGGCATTTAACAGACTCAGGCTTTGAACAGCAGCAATCATTGCCTCCATTCTTTTTATTGGTTCTTCTCTGTTCACTGCTAGACTTAATATAGTAAGAACAAGCTAGTCTTTATTTCTTTGGACAATTAATATATTCAGATGGTATATGACACTAATATAAAATATCATGTGCCATCTTATATGTGTAATTAATATAGGGGCTTGGTTTTTAATGAGTGAAGTAGTTGCTTTGAGTTCTTAATTCCCTAGGCAGAGATAGAGAAGACGTGGAATTCACCCTTCAAGGCAGGTGCTGATTAGTTTACTTTGAATGTAATCATAACAGGCTGAAAACTGTGAGATCGGAACCAAGCTTATGAACTTTGTATGTTGTGCTTTAATTGGTTAAAAACTTGGAAGAGGATAGATGAGTGAAAAAAGATGTGTTTTGGTTTGTGGAATGTGGGACAGGAGTACCATATTTTGCCATGCATTTGAGTAAAAGATAGCAAAATGTAGCCAGATGCTAGGCTAGGCCAGAGAAAATTGTCTAGTTATGATTTTCTTGTTTTATATTGGAAAGGTATGTTCCTTTCTTCTATTCTTCTGAATCTTTGTAATTGTACTTCTAAATAAATCTGATTGCATCCAGAAAAGTCGTATGTTTCTTATAAAGCTAAGCTGGTGAGAGAAAGTCTAGTTCCTTTATTGGTGACACTACCATTAAGTTAATCCACACTGCAGGTCCTACCTGATCTGCCTGGTTTGCAAGCATAAACAGTCAGTGATTGAAACCTGTCATAGATTTCTCTAGCCTGGAGTAGGACCACAGGTACTCCGAGGCAGCACAAAGGGTTGTATGGACTTCTGGAAGGGGTACAAGTTTCTGGAAGGTGGAATGAGTTCTATGATGGGAGGATAATCCTTACAATATGACAGATTTCAGTCCAAATGACTTAAAATCAAATACACACTAAAAAAAGACAAAAAGGAAATGGAGGTATAGGTATTTCCACTGCACATAATTTGACTAGCCATTCCCCTCCTCTTTTAGTTGCAGGCAAAACTGCTCAGCATATTCAGAGGGGGCTGCAGGGCACAAGACCAACAGAAGGGAAGCAGGGGGAGAGAAACACCAGTTGCACTTGTAGCATTTCATTTGGGAAACTATATCTAAGAGGAAGCAGAAAAATAGCTTTTGCTAACCCAATAGTGTGTACCAAATTCTGGATCTAATCCAGTGCATTTTCTCTTGAATACACAGTATTATAAATTATCTATTTGTACTTGCAAATGGCTACCCAGAGACAGAAAACATATATTTCTGTTTCATAGAAAAAGGAACATAAAGTAATAGCTCATGGACATTTCCTTTCTTGTAACCAAAAGCTCCTAACTACAATATCTGTCATTTCTAGTTAGAAGGAGCAGCTAATACGTAAGTAGAAAGATCTGTATTTCAGACCTTAAAAAACTGTTACAGTTCTTGTCTGAGCTAGATGGTTAAATAGGCTGACCTGATCTTCCTCATTCTGTCAGGAGCACTAAAAGGACATTTTTCGAGTAGAAAGATCAGCTGATAGGATGCTGTCACTGCTCAGGGAATGCTTTAATGTATTCACAGTTCTCACATTCTTCATGGAGTTTCCTTCCATGTCTCCCATCTGACCTAGTATAAATGCTCCTTGCTATACTTTTACATCCTTGTAAATTTAACCAGTCAGTAAGAGGCTTAAAACCAATGGAATGAAGTAGGAGCTTTGTAACATCAGCTTTTAAGCTATGGTGAATGAGAGCAGGCATGTCTGTGTACAACATTCTTGTATGGAACAATCAAACATTCCATCAGCATCTCATCACAGAGTCCATTCACGCCATTGGATTACACAATGGTTTATTCTAAAAAAAAGATATATGAGAAACATGTCATATTCTTTCTGAATTTATTCCAGAGCTAGCTAAAGCATTCTAATAAAAGTGAGTAAATCAAATGAATTATGTAAGAGTAAGCTGATTAATTACTTGAGTCTGTAAATCCACTTTTCCTTCCTGCCAGAAAGTATACAGACTTATTAGAAAGTCATGGAGGGAATACTTACTGTAAGCCTGTCTACATTTTGTTGCACTACACAAGTTCAGTCCAGTTACATTAAAGATATGCTTCCATGTTGTACTTGCATTCATTAAATTCTTTTCATGTTTACTATTTTAAAATATTTTATCAGTAGGACTTATTTGCAAATAAGCATGCCCTGCTCTTTCCTACAAGAACACTTAGAGGAGACAACTACTACTTTCATGTCCTGCCTATGTGCTTCCCCACAGGCATATATGGCTGACCTTTATAAGGGACATTATCTAGGCCAGAAAAGCATTTGACCTCATCTAGCAGAGGTCTTATGTTAATATACAAGATAGCTGAATGTCTTTTACTATTAGATATACAGCAGAAATGTTGCATTCCCAAAGTAACTGTAGCATTTTCTAAAGAGAATTCAATATACACATCTGAGAGTAAATAAAACAGAACAGCAAAAAAAAAATATGGCATCTTAAAGACCAACTCCTGTATTTAGATGTGAACTTTCGTGGACCAAGTCCATGAAAGCTCACATGTCTGATGAAGTGGACTTGGTTTATGAAAGCTCACGTCTAAGACGGCCCTAAGTGCCTAACTTGGCATGCGTGCCATACGTTCGCCATCACTGTCCTATAGGTCTTTAATTTAAAACTTAAAGTAGAAGCTAGGTTCTATACCAGGGATTCTCAACCTGTGGTCCATAGGCTGAATGCGGTCCACAGCACTATTTCATGTGGCCCACCACCACCTCCACCACGCCAGGAAGTGCCATGTGGTGGAGGAAGGGCAAAATGGCCATCTGGCACCCAAAGCTGTCTGAGGTAGCATAATCCAGCCCCCGGCTTAAAAAGGTTGAGAACTCCTATTTTAAAGGATCATTAGATAGCACCAGCTAGAAAAAAATGTTATTTCAGTACTTTTAGGTAAAGTGAACAGCAGATCATGTAGAATATCATCTGGATCTGTTTAAATTTATCCTGAGCAATCCCAGTTAAGCAAGAGGTTGCTGTTTTACTGTTCTTTTAAATCTAATCATGGTGAGACTCTATGAAAGAATAGTCAGGAATCGGAATTTAAGTATAATTGAGCCATAAAATAGATAAACCATGTCAAAAACCATTAATCTAGTTCATTAACTACTCTAATGCTATGTGAATTACTCAGTTTAAGATAGTATGTGTAATCAAGAAAAAAATAACAATAGTAAGTGTGGCAGATGGGGTGGCAACTATCATATGGAAAGCTTTTTAGTAAAATTTCCTAAGATACAATCCTTCTTCTTATAAAGCTGGTGTTTCACATTACAAGTATTTCAGAAGCATTTAGATATATTTTCAAAGATATAAATAAATGGAAATAGCCGTAACATATGTTTTAGTTGCAATTTACCACATACCCCATTTTCAATCCGTTTCTCTGCAGGTATACTGATTCCATTTCTCTGATTTTGAGTCTGACGGCCTGGGAAGAATACAAAAATGTTTTTTTTTAAATGACATAGCTACTTAAAGCAACAACAGAAGGTTCAACAACTTTAAACAACTATTTTGTCAAGACAAGGCAAACCTCATGTTTTGACTTGGCCAAAATAATTTATGAAGTCAGAGGAGATGGATAGGGTACTTACTGGTAATTGTGATTCCTCAAGTGGTTAGTTAGTAAGTTAGTTAGTTAGTTTAACCAACTGCCATTTGACATCGCAGAGGCCCAGGGGGAGATACTTTTGAACCATGGTTATATGATTCTCACAACCTTTCAAGATACTCCGGGCACCCACCAATAGCCGGAGGGGAGAGAGAAATCTATTATTGATTTAGAAAAATGTATTAATTTTTTTGTGCAGTGTTGTTTTGGCGATTGTAAACTGCCCCGAGTCGCCATAGCGAGTGGGCGGTGATATAAATATAAATAAATAAATAAATAAAATTTATACCCCACCCATCTGGTAGAACACCACTCTGGGTGACTTACAAAGCATCAAATCACATAAAACATAATATAAAAACATCAAATCAATAAATACAAAAACAATCTGACAGACATCAGCATTAATAAACACTTTGGGAACCACTGCTCTAGATCTAGTCAACTACTTTTTCATTTATTTTCTGGTGGTTGCATGAAGTCTGAGCATTTGGGATGAACAGATACTTCTGTGGTGCAGGAGATGGCTCCATGATCATAGTGTGTGGGTAACTTTTCACAAGATGGGATCCACCTTAAATAAATTCATGCCAGTGACATTTTTCCTGTTTCAGGGGGGAAATGCATTCTCGGATATGAGTTGCAGTCAATGATGATGATAATGTCACTGATCTTTCTCAACTTTAATGTATGTAAAGGTGCTGATATACCGTATTTGCTGGCGTATAAGACAACTTCTTACCCCTGAAAAACATGCCTCCAAGTGGGGGGCCGTCTTGTACGCCAGATACACTCCAGTTGAATAAAATACAGTAATACCTCGGATAACGTTTACCTTGGATAACGTTTACCTCAGATAATATTTACCTCGCATAATGTTAAGCAATCTGGGGAGGAGAATTGCATCCAATAACATTAAGGTCCTATGGGATGGATCAGATAACAACTTTTAATATCAGATGACAAACAGGAGTTAGAGGGCTTTTAAAGGGAAACTGTCACACCATCAAACTTGCTAGGGACTTGCCTGGCACTTGCTCTGTCCCTCTATTTGTTATCTTCCTTCTGTCATTAACAGTTCCAATTTGGTTAACAGATTAGAAAACAAACAGCATGGCAGCTCCCATAGGTATATTGTTCCATTCAGCTTTAGTGAATTGTCTTTGGTGAATAACATTTAATAAACTTGCACTGTTTTATGTTTACTGTACATGTCTGATAACATACAGCCTTGTGACAGTTTTTCTGCATGTCATAAGCATTTGAATATAAATTAACATGTTGAAATCAAATCTGATGTTCTTTTATGTTTTATTTGGTGTGTGGAAGGTGTGCGGAAGAGGGGGTAGTCTTATACAGCGAGTATATAACAAACTCTATATTTTGAGTGGAAATGTTGGGGGGTCGTCTTATACGCCCAGTCATCTTATACGCCGGCAAATACGGTAGTTTTTTCTTGTCCTTTCTCTTTATTTTCTTAGGTTTCACAACCATGAACATTATGGTCTTTTTTAATTTTCTTTCAATACCAAAGATAATAGTGTTAGAGCTTTTTGGTGACTTTGAAACCAACTCTTTTGTTTGTGATAAGTCTGATTCTGAAACTGACATAGGTGTCTCTTTATCAAGTGTGGCTGGTACTGAATCTGTTGATTTGTCTTGATGAAAAGCCTAGTCCTCCTTAAGAACTGTCTCCATCACAATAGTTCTAGATGGGGTTTTTACAGATGGCTTCAGCCAAAGATGGGTCCTGCTCTTTGGAGATGGTGTCAACAGCCTCAAGTGACTGCTCCCATAAGAATAATTTTAATCTCAATTGTTTTCAAGGGTGATTTTTGTAAAGTTTTGACAGATCTTACAGCTTTGGGTCTGGCTATAAATGCACTTCTTGTGATCATCAGTTAGAGGTATCTTGCCACTACAAGATACACAGCATTTACATGGGGCCTTAGAGGGCATAAATAGTGACAAATTAACAATGAATATTAATATATTTTTTAAAGAAAAATCTTATAATGGATAAAGTTTGAAGAGAAAATGCTCATCCTGAATGCTCCCAATCAGTGGTTACAGGGAACAGGTGGTGGGTACATTAGTTAAAGGTGTTAACACTCTAGAACAGTGATGGCTAACCTTGGCACTCCAGGTGTTCTTAGACTTCAATTCCTAGAAGCCCAAGTCAGCACTCCTGCTGATCAGGGCTTCTGGGATTGAAGTTCAAGAACACCTGGAGTGCCAAGGTTAGCCATCACTGCTCTAGAATGTTCCCAAGAATTTCTGTTTAGATGCAGAAGTACTCATGTGTGTGAATCACAGAGACTAGGAAAAAGAGTAAATATTTTCTATCCTTCTTTTGATACAGATGGCTGTTTTTCTGAATGTGTTTGAACTTCAGTAAATAACATTATGACCACAAGTGCTGATGTAGTCAGAGTAGTTATCATCTGGTATAAATGTCTAATTATTATTATGCTGAATCCCACTAATGTAAAAGGAATAACTGTGTTCATGATAATTCCTCTACTAATTCCTCTCTCTTGCCACCACTCATTTGTGCTGAGAGAGGGTGATTCAAACAGTGTACATTTTCATTTAAAGAACCACCACCATCATCAGTGTTTCTGTTTCAGGGAAATATATCTTTCTGTTTATTAGCCAAAAATTCTCATCAGCCACTAGGGAAATTTGCCTGGCTAGCCCTTTTCTTACAAGCATCCCTGATACTACTGTTATTGCTCCATGGAAGGAAAAGGTAAATTCTGTACAGTAAAACCTCGCATAAAGAACGCTCACTTAGAGACTAACTCACTTATAGAGCAGGATTTTCTCTGAATGGTCACCTCGCTTAACAACTAAAACCAACCAAAAACTCACTTAACAACTAAATTGGGGTTCACAATCCTCCCCCGCCCACACCAGAAGTCACAATTGGTCACTTACAATGGTTTTTCGCTTAAAGAGCAATCCCGTGAAATGCATTATGCTCTTTAAGTGAGGTACCACTGTACAGCAAGATTGATAAGAGGTTTCACTATTTTTTAATCTTTTTCATTAAAAAAAATCTAATGGAATTAGCTACAGAGGTAAAAACAGGAAAGCTTACAAAACAGGATTAAGCTGAGACAGCAAGTTTTAAAAAGCAATGAATCACCATCTATAGAGAACAAGATTAATAAATCAACCCCCAATAATTTGATGTCTATAAGCACACCATAGTTAGCTTGTATTTAGCTGATCTGGACGATTTAAAACAGGCAAAATCATGCTTGTATTTGCTCTTTATTAGGATAAGCAAATTGTACTTGTATCTAGGATGTATGCTTTTTGTCATAAAACAAATGCAAGTGCTCCTCTTTATGACATTGAATCAGAATTTCAAAAGGCACTTGCATTCATGCGTTAGTTACAGTATGTGTTATATACAAAGTGTCTCTGACTTTGAAACTACAGTAGTTTCCTCGGAGCTCTTCGCTATACGTTTTTTTCATTATACGAAGTGCTACTGATGATACCTCGCATAACGAAATACGCTTTGTTGTATAATTTTTTTTGTTATACAAAGCGTTCATTATGCGGGGTTCCATTGAATAAGGAAAAACATCATGGAAGTTAAGGTCTACTATAAATATAGTCCAGGCTAGTGCTCCTCAACTATTCACATGCTACATTCTGCCAGTTCCACCATGACAGAAATAAAAAGTTCACTTCAAAAAAGGTAATTTGCTTAGTTATATTCTGTTATTGTATTTTTGTGACAAAACTGAATAACATAAACATTATAGGACTTTTGGGATTAAACTCAAACAAAAATTCCTTTAGTAGTTGAACAATAATAATACTGCTGAATATATACTTTACACAGCTACAGTAACCACATAACAGAATAGTAAATTCTTGGTGATTTACATAGAAAATCTTGTGTTCTATCTGTGACTTGTTTGATAATCCCTGATCTAGCCTATTACTTGAGCCAATAGGACAATAGGATATAAATATTACCTGCTGTAGTTAAAATAATACACATACTCATTTAGTATGTTTGGCCCAACTTTCGTAAAATTTGTCTTTAGAGAAAGGCTAACTGGAATAAAACTGAAAAGATGTGCTGATGAACAAATGGCCTAGTGCATACTTAACCTCAATCAAAACAGATATTCTTGTGCCAAAATATTTTTCAATGACTGTAATACCACCAAGGTGCAAGAAGAAAACAAAAGCAAGCTTCCAGATAACAAGTTTATAACTGTAGACTAAATAAGTTAAAATATAAGTTTATATGAATCATTTGAGACCTATAATTACATTGTGGGCAAAAAAGCATAAGACTGCAAAAAAGGATTCTAAACATGGAGAGGAGTGTACATCAGGTAGAATGATCAGTGCATTAATGAGTTATTATGAACATATTGTGAATGAAATGATGATGAAATAATCTGATTTGTGATACCCCAAAAGAAAAGGTTCTTACATTTCATGAGCTGGTGAGTAGATTGGAAGAAGGGGGGGGGGGCAAAGAGAAGAACCTCTTAAGGATTTGGATGATAACGAAGGGGAAAGGACCCCCCCCAGAAGTCACAATTGGTCATTTACAATGGTGTTACGCTTAAAGAGCAAACTTGCTTAAAGAGCAATCCCGTGGAACACATCATGCTCTTTAAGCAAGGAGCAACTCTATTTATTTGTTTGTTTAGTTTGAATTTCATCACCGCCTCCTCGCTGAGGCAACTCTGAGCAGCTTACAGTCTAATCAATGAGAATACTAAAATATAAAAGCATCCCCACAGTAACAATTAAAACCATAAAAGCACTAAAAACCATTAAAATACCCATCTCCACATTCACAACCGTTAAAAACTAAAACCCAGATGGCATTCATATAAACCAGCGGGGGGTGGGGGCTGCTCCACAGTTATGTGTACATAACTCCCCCCACCCCAACAGAACCTATTCTCTGCCTGGAATTTTGGTGATCTGACCAATACTACCGGAGAGAAGTAACTAAGAATGCAACTACATGGCATTATACCTTGCTGTTTGTGCTAGAGTTGACATGCTTAAAATCAATGTTTTTTCACCTGACCACACAATGTAAAGCTAATAGGAAAGACTGGTTCCATGGACATTAATTTCCTCTTGGTCAGCTGTAGGGGATTGCTTTTTCCTTGCTTCCCCCCCCCCTTGCTTTGAAAACCAAAATAATAAGTTCCAAAATTCAGAAAAAAGCCAAATAACCATCTTTTATCTGTTCAAATCTCTTTATAAAGTGGCCAAAACGCAGCAAAAATTCTAAAGTGCACTTTATGAAGAGTTTTGAACAGAAAAAATAGGGTTTTTGGCTTTTTCTGAGGTCTGGAATAGATTTTTTTTTTGCTTTGCAATGCATTGCTATGGGAGACCATGTTTTGAGATATGAATTTTCAAGATCCAAAACCTCAAGGAACAAATTAAATTTAGTATCTTGAGGTTTTACTGTACTTCTGTAGGGAGCTACTTTTTTGTTGTTCAGTCGCACAGTCGATTCCGACCCTCTGCGACCCCATGGACCACTGACCGCCAGGCACTCCTGTCCTCCACCATCCCCCTCAACTCGCTCAGCTCTTTGCCCATTGTCTCCACGATACCATCTAGCCATCTCATCTTGGGCCGTCCCCTTCTTCTTTTGCCCTCGACCCTTCCAAGCATCAAAGCTTTCTCAAGTGAATCCTCTCTTCTCATTTGATGTCCAAAGTACTTTAGCCTCATCTTTATTATTTGACCTTCTAAGGAACAGTCAGGGATGATTTCTTCTAAGATTGACCTATTTGTTCTCCTCGCTGTCCATGGGACTCTCAAAACTCTCCTCCAACACCACATCTCAAAGGCGTCTATTCTTCTCCGTTCAGCTTTCCTAATGGTCCAGCTCTCACAACCATACATTGCAACAGGGAATACCATTGCCTTGACTATGCGAATTTTTGTTTTCAATGTGATGTCTCTACTTTTCACTATGCTCCCCAGGTTTCTCATCGCTTGCCTCCCAAGAATCAGTCGCCTTTTTATTTCATGGCTGCAATCACCATTTGCAGTGAGCTTAGATCCTAAGAAAGTAAAGTCTGTCACTGCTTCTACTTCTTCCCCATCTATTTTCCAGGGACTGATAGGGCCTGTTGCCATTATCTTGGTTTTCTTGATATTGAGTCTCAAGCCAGCTTTTTTACTTTCTTCTTTCAACCTAATTAGGAGCTTCTTTAGGTCCTCCTCACTTTCTGCCATGAGGGTGGTATCATCTGCATATCTCAAATTGTTGATGTTTCTTCCAGCAATTTTGATCCCAAATTGTGATTCCTCCATTCCTGCATTGCGCATTATGTGCTCTGTGTATAAATTGAATAAGCATGTTGACAAAATGCAGCCTTGTCTTACTCCTTTTCCTATTCCAAACCACTCCGTCATTCCATTTTCTGTCCTAACTGTTGCTTCTTGATTCATGTACAGATTTCTCATGAGGCATATAAGGTGTTCTGGTATTCCCATCTCCTTAATTATTTGCCACATTTTGTTGTGGTCGACACAATCAAAAGCCTTCGTGTAATCAATGAAACAGAAGTAGACTTGTTTCTGATATTCCTTTGTTTTTTCCATGATCCATCTTATGTTGGCGATGTGATCTCTAGTCCCCCTGCCTCTTCTGAAACCCGCCTGCACTTCTGGTAATTCTCTCTCCACGTACTGTTGCAGTCTATCCTGTATTATCTTGAGCACCACCTTGCTAGCGTGAGGGATGAGCGCAATTGTTCGATAATTTGAACATTCTTTGGCATTACCCTTTTTGGGGAGTGGAACGTATACAGATCTTTTCCAATCCTGTGGCCATTGTTTTGTTTTCCAAATCTGCTGGCATATAGAATGCAATAATTTGATTCCATCATCTTGTAGTGCTTTGAAAAGTTCAACTTGGATACCATCAACTCCACTTGCTTTGTTGTTTGCAGTGTTTTTTAGGGCCTTTCTGACTTCACTCTCTAGAATGTCTGGCTCATGTTCAATGTTCTCATCATTGTGATTATCAGGGGTGTTGAGGTCCTTTTTGTATAGTTCCTCTGTGTACTCTTTCCATCTTTTCTTAATCTCTTCTGCATCTGCTAACTCCTTGCCATCTTTGTCTTTTATCATGGTCATTTTTGCTTTAAATGTTCCCTTGAGTTCCCCAATTTTTTTGAAAAGATCTCTAGTCCTACCCCTGATATTGTTTTCCTCTATTTCTGTGCACTGTTCGTTCAGATACGTTTCCTTATCTCTCCTTGCTTTTCTTTGAAATTCTGTATTCAAGTGATTGTATTTTTTCCTTTCTCCTTGGCATTTTGCATTCCTTCTGTCCTCCGCTATTTTAAGAGCCTCCTCGGATAACCACTTAGCTTTCTTACGCTTCTTTTCTTTTGGTATGGTTTTTCTTGCTGCCTCCTGCATGATGTCCCGCATCTCTGTCCATAATTCTTCTGGCACTCTGTCTATCTGGTCCAAGCCATTAAATCTGTTCCACACCTCCACTGTGTATTCCCAAGGAATGTTTTCTATGTCATATCTTTCTGGCCTAATTGTTTTTCCTATTTTCTTTAGTCTAAGCCTGAATTTTGCAATCAGTAGGTTGTGATCTGAGCCACAATCTGCTCCTGGTCTTGTTTTTGCTGACTGTATGGAAGTTCTCCATCTTTGACTGCAGAGTATATAATCAATCTGGTTTCGATGTTGGCCATCTGGTGATGTCCATGTGTAAAGTCTCCTCTTGTGTTGCTGGAAGAGAGTGTTTGCTATGACCAGTGCGTTATCTTGGCAGAACTCTATTTAAGGGAGCTACTACCCTATTAAAACTCTTATAGGTAGCTTTAGAAATCCTTACTTATAAAACTGTTAATCGTCATATTACCACATCTTACTTCAGGTTGCAAAACTGAGTTTTACACAGTTCAGCTCTTGGGTAGAGATGCCATATGTCACAGAAAACCGGGATTGTACCAGATAAAAAATTAAAAAAATTGTCCTGGCCGGTTCAGTAAAAATAATGTTAAAATCCCAGATTTAAAAAACCTTACTGATTTGTATATTATAACACCCAGAGCCTTGCTGCAACACACCGCAAACAGAGGGAGAGAAGGTGGGAAGTGCCTCCCTCTTAACCCCTCCCCATCTTGAGCTTTCGCTCGCTTGCTCACTCACACACACAGAGGGAGAGAGGGTGGGAAACGCCTCCCTCTTAGTCCCTGCCTGTCTTGAGCTCTCATTCGCTAGGCAGTGGCTCTGCAAGTTGGGAGGGGAAAGCAGTGTCCAAGAAGGAAGAGAAGGGAAATAAACATGCCAGCCACCAAGCCAGAGAGAGCCTTGGTCTTGCCTGCACATTGCTTCCAGTGGAGGAGAGTGTGTGTATGCGTGATTAGACCGAGCTTGGTGCAGCAGTGGTGCAGCAGCAGCAGCTGGGATTATTAGAGCAAAGGCTGTTTTTGTAGATAACTTACCCATTTATTTATTTATTTATTTAATTCCACTTGTGCCCTGCCCATCTGGGAAGTCTTCTCCACTCTGGGTGGTTAACAAACAACGATTTAAAAAAAGTATACTTCTGTCCCAGATTTGTGGGGAGAATTATGGCAACTCTACTCTTGAGTCAATAACAAACATGTTAAGAGAAGAAGCACGCATACCTTGTTCATTGCTTTCTGTTGGGGATTCTTCATGCCGAAGAAAAAACTTCACCTCCTCCCTACGGGGTCCCCACTTCTGTAGATGATCATACATCATGTGATCAAACGGTATATGCCGCTCTGAATATAGAAAAATCAAGTATTAATTATTAGAGCAACCCACTGGACATTTGTTAGTGGTAACAGTAAGCAAAATCAATTAAACAAAATAAAATTTGCCTTATTTTCCTGGCAATTGACAACTTTTGAAAAAATTAGTAGATCCAAGCAAATTATCCAGTTCACCCAGCTTCAGAATACAGCATTTTAAAGTTTTGAAAACAACTCCACTTCAAACCATTATTTTTAAACAAACAAGCCAAGGAGTATCTTCTGAAACACATTCAAAACATTGGCCAGAATCCTGTAATACAACTTTACATTCTGCAATTTGGATGACATAATCAGGTGTGGCCATTTAGAGGAGAATTAATTAATTAATTAATTAGTTCAAATTTATATTGCCGCCCACTCGCCGTGGCGACTCAGAGCGGCCTACAGACAATGCATTACATTACATTACATTACGTTAAGCTTCCAATTCCTTCCACCAAGTTCTCAAAATCCCCAGAAATCAATTTCATCCTGATGAATCCTTTGGAAGCCATGGAATGCAGGAAGAAATATTTTAATGCCCTGAAATTGCAATTGCTGGTTCCAGTCTAGCAGTCTTTTTGCAATCTTTACCATTTTTCTGGTCAAGCACTGAATGATTTATACACCAACAAGCTCAACACAACTCACCAGCCAAATACTGCAGCCCACCAGCTGCATATTAAATCTCTTTTTTTTATGTCCGACAAACTAAATTCCTGGAGTTCACAATATAAAGCAGCAAATTGTGCTGAGTCCTGACATGAACTTTTGGCCCAGAGAGTGCTCTAAGCGCTATGGGGCTGTATATAAGCATAATTGCTATAATTAATACTTGAGTATGCTTTCCTGTGTACAGTGGTACCTCAGACAACAATTTTAATCCATTCCATGGGGCTCATTGTTGTACAAAACAATTGCTATATGATGCATGCATCGTATAGCAATTTTCCCTATGGGATGCATCGTACTTTTTTTGTTAGATGATTTTTTTCCCATTGAAAAATTGTACGATTTTTTCCATAGGAAAAATTGTTATGCGGGACACATTTCCCTCCCAAAACCTAATTGTTAGGCGATTCCATTGCTATATGGGCTGATTGTTGTATGAGGTTCCACTGTATACCCATCTGAAATGTTCTTTCTACATCCTGTTTCATAAACTTTAGTTTGTGTGCTTTAGTATCTACTCTAGTACTTTCCTAGGTGGCTAGCTAGATAGCTTAACGCAGTGATGGGCTGCAACCGGTTCGGACCGATTTGCTCGAACCGGTAGCAGCTTTCTGGAGGGGATCGCCGGGGGGGGGGTAGAGAACCCCAGGCGGCCAGTTTGGTCGCTTCTGCGGCGGGCGTCTGGATGTGTATTTCCGGGCAGCCAAAATGCCATTTGATGCATGTGCACTAAAAAATAGAAGTGTGCATGCCTGCCCGGAAAGGGTGCAGGATGGCCTGGAGAAGCAGTGGTGGCATCCTTTCCTCGCTGCGCTGCACCACCAGGCCACCGCTGTGGTTTGCTGCCGTGCTGCTGCACTTCCTGCCTGCCTGCCTACCTAGTGCCTGCCTGCCTAGTGCCTGCTCCCTGACCCCAGGCCAGGTAAGTGACGGGTTTGTGTTTGGGGTGGGTCGGTGGGTTGATTTGTGTTTGGGGTGGGTTGGTTGATTATTTTAATTTTAATGTGTATTTTTATTTATTTATTTATTTATTTATATATATTTGGCTCTACCCACAACATCATGACATTGACTTCGCCCATGACGTCATGACGTTGGCTCCACCTATGGTGGGGTAGCAAAAATTTTGACAGCCCACCACTGGCTTAATGTGTTATGTTTCTGGTTGCAGAGCCAGAGGTTGAAAATTCAATTTCCCACTGCACCTCTAGGGAGAAAAGCCAATTTGTGTAAGCATGTGCAAGCTGCACAGTCCCAAAATGCCCCCAGAAGAAAGGAATGGTAAACTACTTCTGAGTACTTTCTTCCTAGAAAACCCTGGAAAGGGTCAGCATTAGTCAGAATTGACTTCACAGCATACAATTATTATTATCTTCCCCTTCATTTATTAATCTAATTTTCCTTTATAATTTTCTGTTCACAATTCTTCAAGTTCATACCTGTGGTGTACTGCCACAGCTAATTCTACATTTAGGTAAGTAAAAGAATAAAGTCTAAATATGTACATTTAGCAGTGTAGAAATTCCTACAACTTGCTACTATCTTTACAAATACATGTCAACATTGGTGGGCTGTCAAAAAAATTACTACCACACTGTGGGCGGAGCCGACATCATGGGCAGAGCCAACATCATGACATCATGACGTTGTGGGCAGAGCCAAAGTAAAAAATTAAAAATAAAATAAAATAAATAAAAACACAGTACACATAAAAATAGAAATAAAAAACACATTGAAATACAAATTAAAATAGACATTAAATAGAAATAAAAACAAAAATAGACATTAAAATAGACATTAAATAGAAAAAACATAAAAATACAAATTAAAATAGACTTTAAATACACATAAAACACACTACATAAAACACACACACACCTCAACCCACCCATCCACCCACCCACCCCAAACACATACCCATCATTTACCCTGGTCAGGGAGCAGCAGGCAGGCAGGCAGGAACAGCAGCGGTGCAGCGGGAAAGCGGTGCAGCGGTGGACTGGTGGCATGGCCTAGCCCAGCCTGGCAGCGCAGCCTAGCCTGGCAGCATGGCGGTGCAACGAGGAAAGGCCGCTGCCACCGCTCCCGGTCCTCCAGCCGCTGCACCCTTTCTGGGCAGCCCAAAATGGCTGCTCGAAAGTGTGCATGCATCAAAACTCCATTTGATGCATGCACACTTCTATTTTTCAGTGTGCATGTGTCAAACTAAGTTTTGATGCATGCACACTTCCGAGCAGCCATTTTGGGCTGCCCAGAAAAGCAATCTGGAGGGTGGCCGGAGAGGCAACCAAACTGGTCGCCCGGGAGTTTACTACCCCTCTGGCGATCCCCTCCAAATTTCTGATACCGGTTCGGTCAAACCAGCAGCAGCCCACCACTGCATGTCAATGACAATTCAGAGAAAAGGACAGGTTGCTTATCTGTAAGCAAAGTTTTCTGAGTAGTCATCTGTGATTTTAGACACATTAGTTTATACACTTCTGCAGATCAGACCATGGAAACTTCCAGAGCATGGCAGTCTCTAACATCTTATTTCACTATCTGCCACTCAGAAACATTTAAATACAGCCATGTTAAGAGCAGAAAGAAGTGTGAGTTGTGTGAATTCACAAATTACCACTCAAAGAATTACAGTTATAGGTAAGCAATCTGTCCTTCTCTTCATTGTCTATATGAACAAGTGAGTGATCAACACCATCACCAAATGGCAGGTTATCAAACCAACATACAGACGATGAAAACTCTGCATGGCCAAAAGAGGAATCTTGCCAGGAACAAAGGTCCAACTTAAAATGCTTTACAAAAGTCATCAGCTGGGACCAAGCTGAAAACTTCACAAACTTCCTGCAGTTTGATACTTCTCATAGAGGTAAACAATGCTGTCACCAGTCTAACAGAATGACTACTAGGAGTACATCGAAACCTCATATAAGAGGAACACCTGGGGAGGGTCAGTGTCTGTTTAAAAACTGCTTGCTGTCAGAAGCTGGCCCCTTAACCATTGGCCAGAGAAAGAGGAACACTGGGGAGGGCCAGTTTGTTTAAAAACTGCTTGCTACCAGACACTGGCCCCTTACCCACCCGGCCTGAGGAAGGAGCAACACCTGGGGAGGGCTGTTTGCTGATTCAGGAGATGATGGTCTCTTTGCCACAGTTGTCTGTATGTGTTGGTCTTTTATGTTTTATTTCATTGTTACCTTTTATTGTATTGTTATATTGTATTGTACTGTGGTGTTTGATATGTTGTGATGTTTGTGATTATTGCATAATTTTTGTATTGTGTATTGATTAGTGTTTCTGTTATGGGCCATTTTGTAGGATGTGTATTGTCTAATTTTTGTACATACTGTATTATTATATATTGGATATTGTATCATTATTGTTGTTAAACACTGTTTCTTTTTCTTTTCTGTTCTTTGGATGTGTATTGTATATTGTATATATTGTATTGCTGTATATTCTGTAAGCCACCTAGAGTCGCTTTCACGAATGAGGTGGCATAGAAATCTAAAAATTAAATTAATGAAAATATTTCATTATACAAGTTTTTCATTATGTGAGTTTTTTTGCATAACAAAAATTCCTATGGAAAAACTCGCATAACGAAAATTTCTATGGAAAAACTCGCATAACAAATTTTCGTTATGCAAGTTTTTCCATAGGGAAAGACCATTTTGTATAGCAAAAAAATTCGTTATGCGAGTCGGAAAGGTTTTTGAAATGAAATGCCCGCTTCTTATGCAAGTTTTTCGCAATGCGAGGCTTTCATTATGCGAGGTTTGACTGTACTTATGAAATGGCTGTACTATGAGCCAAAAGAATCAGGAACATGATCCACTTGGTCAAATGCTGGGATGACACAGCCTGTCCTCTGTGGGGTCCTTGGTAACAAGTGAAAAGCCTTGAGTACTTTCTAAAGCAGGGGTTCCCAATGCTAATGTTTGTCATCACTGGCAGTGGTGGGAATCACACTGTTTTAGTGGCTTGTTGCACAGCCTCTGCCACTTCCCAAGATGGCATGAGGCTTTTGGGAGCATGTTTGCTCTGTTTTGGGGATTTTTTTGCCGTTTCTCCGCTGCGCTTCGGCAACGAAACCACAGCGGTTGCTGACTTCCTGGTTCTGCACTGGGAATCCAGGTACTGATGTAAGCTCTGCCCGGCACCAGAATTCACCAACTGCCACAGTTTGGCGCAACGGAGAAACAGTGAAAAAAAATCCCAAAACAGAGCAAACATTCTCCGAAAAGCCTTCCACCACCCTGGGAAGCAGTGGAGGCTGTGCAACAAACCACTAAAATGGTGTGATTCCAGCCACTGCAGTAAGTGACATATTTTGACTTCTGGTGGTGGTGGGCAGTTCTAGAGGTGCCTGGGTGGCTACCGCAGGCTGGATTAATGAGCTCTGTGTGCTGGATTAGGCCTGCAGGCCGTAGTTGGGAACATCTGTCCTAAAGTCTTTAGGAACAAAACTAAAACATCCATGGTATGTAGCAATCATTCTATTGGTGTTTAAGAAGATTAGTAAAAGCAGTGGTTGGTTGCTACATAGCAAAGGGAGTAACAACTTTAAAAAAATATATAATATCTGGGTACAAAATAACCTTGTCCTTGTGGAACTGCAGATAAAATGAGTTATGTTTCAATGCACGAAGTTCATTGGCTCTCCTAGCAGATGTAATCATAACCAGAGACAGTGTTTCCATTATCGATAAGCTCAAATCTGTTGTCACAGGCTCTAAGAATGACTACATCCTTAGAGTTCAGGATGAAGGAGATTTTACAATACTAACTAAACTCCTTAGGAATCTTTTATATGCAGAATCAGAAAACAATTCTGATGAAAGTTACTATATATATCTTCAGAAACAAGTGAGATAAAATAGTGAAATACAGTAGTACCTCGGATAACGATTTCCACAAGTCTCGTCGTTATCCGGCTTTTAACGTTGTGTGATGCACTGATTGCACAACGTTAAAAAAAAGCCCTGTTTCCCTGGAGGCTGCAGCAAGCCAGAACGTCAGGATTTGAATCCTGACGTTTTGGCTTGCTGCACTTGCTGAGGACGTCGGGGAAGCCCAGAAACAGCTTGTATCGGTTCTTCCCACCTCCCTGGACCCAGCAGGGGGGTCAGGGAGCCCAAAAGTGGTAAAAAAAAGTCCTTTTTTAAAAACCAATTTTGGGTTCCCTGACCCCCCTGCCGGGTCCAGGAAGGTGGGAAGACCCGATACAAGCTGTTTCTGGGCTTCCCCGACATCCTCAGCAAGTGCAGCAAGCCACAACGTTAGGGTTCGAACCATGACGTTTTGGCTTGCTCCACTGGCTGGGGATGTCGGGGAAGCCCAGAAACAGCTTGGATAACCGATGACAGGGTCGCAAAGGGTCGGAATCAACTGTACGATTGAACAACAACAAAAAAAGAGAAGACTGAATGCTGAAGATCTAGCTTTTTTAGTAGATAATGAAATTGATATTGAGTGAGGATTCACTGGCAAATTCTTTGAGTCTGAATGTTTTGAAGATGTTTGTCGAGTCTGCTGATATTCTGGAGCTGTAAGAATTTTCTCAAAGAAATAACTTCAAGGCCAAATGCTAATTTCTCAAAGACACTCTAGTGAAACATTTACAAATACCGTACTGTAAAGACTTTTTGCATGAAACAGCCCTCCCCAAAGCAGTAAATTCATTACTCATGGCCATCAGCTTGAGCAATGGTTGTTCCACAGTCTGAGCTATTTTTAATTAACACTGAGGAGGTCATATAGAAAGGTAAGAAAGTTTGTTAACAGAAGAAGGGAGATGACAATTAACTTCCTTTTCTTGCACAGATTAAGATGGAAAGAAAACAAAAGAGAAACAACAGGTCTGTAAGGTAAAAAGTTTTAAAGAGGCTACCTAGAAAAGGTTTTCATGCTCCAGAACACTCTATAGATGTTGTGGTGGTGAATGAAAAAGAACTGAAAGGAAACGGCAGGATACGAGTGATAGGGATAGGAGGAGGAAATATATTAGAGCAGGCATTCACAACCCCAGCCTCCAGGCCTAATCTGGCCCGTGTACATCATCAGTCTGGCCTGCGGTGAGAACCTGGGCACCTCTATGTTCTACACAGTATAACAATCTACTTTCCAATTGGGAGGGGGGGGGAGATGAGAAAAAACAAAAATAGATACTGGAGGCTGTTATTTTTAAACTTCTTCTGGGATAGTTTCGTACCCTACTGACAAAACATGTTTGCAGTTTGATGCTGCTGTTTATGGAAGCACAGACTGGTATCAATAGCTCAGCTCTCTGTTGATAAGCTTTGTTATGTAAGATGTGACATTATCCAGGAGAAGCAGAATTGGCTTCAATTATGCATGCTCTAGATATCCAGACAGGGCCACTATAATTCACTTTATGTGAAAATGCTTTAGAAGGTGACCTTAAAACTTCCAGTTGGTAGATAAAATTGCTTCCTTATTCTGTGGGTTGAGCAGTAAGATTATATACAATAGTGGCAATGGTTGTGAGTGCACAATTGAATCTAATTCAATAAACTGGTTTCTCACTGCAAAAATCCTAAACAGCAAAAGGCCAGATTATTCTTAAGGGCTCATTCAAATAGCACATGACCATTTGAAGAGGGGGAGGGGTCCACTAAAAGTCACGGGGGGGGGGGTTTCTGCGTGAAGTCACATGACTCCAAAATTACCATTTGCTTTTTGCATCCAGCTGGCCATAGATCTATCTTCAAACCACGTGATTTAGGGGGAGAGTCAGTCAAAGGTCACGGAAAGTCACAGGGTGTGTGTCAAAAAGTGGCCTATTTTAGGTCACGTGGTATTTGAAAGAGCCCTAATGATTGTGCATGTTTGTATTATGTGCTATTATTTTAAGGCCAGAAAGCTTCAGAAAGCTTAATAATATACAGTACCTGACACTAAAAAACAGTTGGATATCAGTAAGATTAGTCGGCCCTAATTTAAGGAATTTCTTTCAATTAACATACAGTGATGTTCATAAATATACAATTACATTTAAGAAAGTTTTAAAATAGGTTTTCCACCTGCTTTTAACTTGAAACACTTGTGGAATTTTACTTTATTACAACTGACTTATTTTAAAATTACCATATGATTTTGTGAATATTTTGTGATCTCGAACTGTAGTTCTGTGTGCAATAAAACCACCTTAGTATAATTATGTTCTTGAGAAACATTTCTAGGCAATGGATCAATAAATCAATAATGACTACAAAAGACAAAACACAACACCCCAATGCAATTTCCACATACTGTATCTGAAATTTCTATTTTTATTTGTTTTCTGTTTTAATTAACAAACAATCTGGAAGAAACATCTCACTCTGAGCCTAAAGAAGGAAGCTAAACATGAAAGTACACTATAATGTCTTCCTAAGATTGAAGATGCGAGAACTTATGAAATCAAGAACTGTAAAGACCATAAAGGGCTCGCATCTTCAGGAAGAAGGAAAACAGTAAACTTGGCATAATACTGTATGAATGTTTTGATAAAATAAACATTACAGTATAGAACAACTTGTTCAGAATACAGATGGCTAAATCCAATTGTCAGTCCCAACTAGAGCAGATCCACTGAATAATGGGAATTAATGTAAGTGCTACCTTAGTGAGTCCCATTCATTTAATTCATCTACCCTGAACGGACTTTCTCCAGCAAAAATCCTTTCAAGCCAGAATAATTTCTGACATGAAATTATTATTATCTACTCTAATTGGGGCTAACAGCTGGATTTAGATCGAATACATTACTTACCATTCCCACGCCATACTTCAGAAAGATGGCAACTACCTTCTCCTGGTTCTTTGCAAAATTCCACTACATCTCGACATGTCGTTTCAGGTGTAATTGGCACTTCAGTCAAAATTTGTTCATTGTTGCTCAGGAACACAGTTAATATCATCTAAAAAATAAGGTAACACTATGTGAGTAGAACCATCCTTAAAGTTATGACAGATTCTTGTTTATATAGAGAACAGATAAATACAACTTTGACCATTATCTCTAGATAATCACTTTAAGGTGAGAGGATGCATACAGCATGACAAAACTAGACATACATCACCCTAGAACTATCAAAAATGAATAAACCAAAATAATAAGCAGAAGAAATAATATTTTTATCTATTTCACTCTCTTCTTGCAACTATCCACTTGATGGCAAATATCCATATACAGTAATACCTCATATAACATTAGTATCGAATAACACTAAAATCACATAACATTAAGGAATCTGGGGGGGAGAATTGCATCAGATAACATTAAGATCCTATGGGATGCTTCAGATAACAACCGCTAAAGCCTGTGTGGTTACAATGTATCTCTATGGATCCCATAGGATTTTAACATGCATCAGATAACACTAAAAATCATATAACACCAAGACTTGTGGAACCAGGTTTTAGTGTTATATGAGGTTTTACTGTAGTTCATGATACAGGACAGTTTATAGTAAGGTTAAAATGTACTTCTGCCACTATCACAATTAACTGCAAAGAGCCAGGGAAGATTATATGCTGAAAATCACAGCTCAAAAGAATTAAGAGTTCCCACTGCATGACCTTCAACAATGTTGCAACTTAAATAAAAACAGCTTGTGAAAAGTTAGGAACACAAGAAATACTCCATGTTCTTCACTAAATTGGAAACAGGTATTCCCAAGAATAGAAGATTTTTATGCTTACAGAAGAGCACTTCTGATTCTAAACCACGGGCCAAAATCCTGTGTACAGTATATGGCCTATCTTTTGGAGGCAGATTGCCCCAAAGTATAAAGACACTGTAAACATTATCAGTTCTATGCTGAGTAACATAACTCAGTATGAAACAGATATCTACAATGTTTCTTAAGGCAATTTGCCTCTCAGAATTATAGTACAGTATTAGTCAAGAGGATTTGGGTTAATGTCTTCTGAAGACAAAATGTTTTAAAATATCATTCTCAGATCTAAGTCACACAACTGGTGACACATCAGGCCAAACAAAATCCAGGAGCCATATCATGTAGCCCATCTACTAACTGATATTGGTACAACTTGAAGCAGGTAGCAATATCTGAGGTTTATCAAGTCCTCGAAATACCACAGCAAATGAGGTATTTGTATCTTGAGCTGAAAAATAGTATACAGTATGTGAATCACTATTACTCTGTACAGGTGGCAAAGAATTTATCTCCTACCATACTGCTAAAAAACTGAAGAAGCTGCAAAGTCTGCTGCAGAATGGAAATGGGACACGAGTGTGTCTTCTACATATGGACATAGGAAGAATAAACCTTTCTATCTCAAAACTACAGCTTCTAAAGCAGGGATTTCAGTACAGTATTTGCTTTCAGAACAGCAGTGCTGAGATTTATTTCTTGTCGGCATCAAGGCATTCAAACAACTATGTGACAAGATGGTGCAAACAACATGAGGGGCTTGAACACTTTCCAGAGAGATATGGTAGATAAGATCAGTATACGTTCCAATCCCCAAAAAAGGTAATGCCAAAGAATGTTCAAATTATCGAACAATTGCGCTCATCCCACACGCTAGCAAGGTGATGCTCAAGATAATACAGGATAGACTGCAGCAGCACATGGAAAATTATCAGAAGTGCAGGCGGGGTTCAGAAGAGGCAGGGGAACTAGAGACCACATTGCCAACATATGTTGGATCATGGAAAAAACAAAGGAATATCAGAAACAAGTCTACTTCTGTTTCATTGATTACACTAAGGCCTTTGACTGTGTGGACCACAACAAAATGTGGCAAGTAATTAAAGAGATGGGAATACCAGAACACCTTATATGCCTCATGAGAAATCTGTACAAGAGTCAAGAGGCAACAGTTAGGACAGAATACGGAATGACAGAGTGGTTTGGAATAGGAAAAGGAGTAAGACAAGGCTGCATTTTGTCACCCTGCTTATTCAACTTATAGAAAGAGCACATAATGCGCAATGCAGGGATGGAGGAATCACAATTTGTGATCAAAATTGCTGGGAGAAACATCAACAACTTGAGATATGCAGATGATACCACCCTAATGGCAGAAAGTGAATAGAACTTAAAGAAGCTCCTGATTAGGTTGAAAGAAGAAAGTGCAAAAGCTGGCTTGAGACTCAATATCAAGAAACCCAAGATAATGACAACAGGCCCTATCAGTCCCTGGAAAATAGATGGGGAAGAAGTAGAAGCAGTGACAGATTTTACTTTCCTAGGATCAAAGCTCACTGTAGATGGAGACTGCAGCCATGAAATAAAAAGGCGAATGATTCTTGGGAGGCAAGCGATGAGAAACCTGGGGAACATAGTGAAAAGTAGAGACATCACATTGCAAAAAAAAAAAATTCGTATAGTCAAAGCAATGGTATTCCCGGTGGCGATGTATGGTTGTGAGAGCTGGACCATTAGGAAAGCTGAGCGCAGAAGAATAGATGCCTTTTGAGATGTGGTGTTGGAGGAGAGTTTTGAGAGTCCCCTGGACAGCGAGGAGAACAAATAGGTTAATCTTAGAAGAAATCAACCCTGACTGCTCCCTTGAAGGTCAAATAGTAAAGATGAAGCTAAAGTACTTTGGACATCAAATGAGAAGAGAGGATTCACTTGAGAAAGCCTTAATGCTGGGAAAGGTGCAGGGCAAAAGAAAAAGGGGGTGGCCAAAAATGAGATGGCTAGATGGTATTGTAGAGACAATGGGTACAGAACTGAGTGAGTTGAGGAGGATGGTGGAGGGACAGAGGTGCCTGGCAGACAGTGGTCCATAGGGTCGCAAAGGGTCGGAATCGACTGTGCGACTGAACAACAAAAATGGTAGATAAGTGATCTACAAATAGCTTGAAGGCACCTAAATGGCTGCCTCTCTTCCTGTACTGGTCTATCCTTTACCCTAGACCCTTTGTCTATCATTTACCAAGTCAAGAAATCTCATTCTACCTAATAGATGGCTGTCAAACAAACAATTTGAAAATAAACTCCAGAAGCTTTTGGCCAACAAGGAAAACAGTGGCCCTGGCCCCTGATTACACATAGGTCTTTCCCCCTCTATGTGCACTCTCTACCTCAGTCATAATCAGGTGGCAAGAAGATCAAGAAAGAGAGAGAGAGAGAGAGCTATGTGTAGACAGCTGCCACCTGGTGTTGCTCAATATAACCTTTTCTACATGTCTTCAAACCACTTGTCTGGAGACAGCAATGACTGCAGGCAAACAAGCTTCACTAGTATGCCCTAGTAAATACTAGTAAATACCGGGTATCCCAAAAACTACCATACATAGTGAAAATGGGAAATTGTAGCCAAATATACTTTAATTGACAAAATATTTGTTACAAAATCTTATAAAATATTGGTCACACCTTTCTACACATACACACAAAAGAAGCCTTCTCCCCACTCATGGCAAACGCGCATTCTAAGATATCTGTTATTATGTATGGCAACTTTTTCGACACCCAGAATTAACAAAGAGCAGGTGATGTGCAGTGGCAGAGTCAGCCAAAAGTAGGAACCCTGCAGCTGTTCAGGTGAGGGGCGACATGGCTAGCAGTAATAAAAAAGTATATATATATAGTGATAATAAGCCACACAAACAAGAGGATATGTCAGCAGGAGTAAGCATATGACTTACAGAAACTATAGTAAAGCACATATTAAAGTTACATAATAGAGTTTGGTGGAACTGGACCTACTGGAAAATGTGGAAGAGCCAGGAAGGAAGGTATGGTTTTTTTTTAAAGATAATCAAGGGCAAGCCCAAATGTATGTACAGTATTTAGACTTATATGCTGCTCTACTTGCCAAAGCAACTTAGAGCGGCTAACAAAATATGGGCAACATATATTACAATATCAAATATAAATACAGTACAACATAATATAAACATAACGTAATGCAATACTATCAATACAGTCAATAAATCTAACATAAAAATGAAAATCCAATACAATCAGGAGAGTCAATCTCTGTAGCAATTTATCAATATAAAAATCAACTCCTTCCTACTGAGAAGAACTGTTACTAAATACTAGCACAGATATACAGTACTGTACAAAAAGCAAAAAATATACAGTACACTAGCACAGAAAATACAATACAGTAATACCCCGGATAACGATTGTACTGGATAGCGCTAGAATCGGATAACGATGCAAGATTTTTGGAAAAATCTTGCATCAGATAACGCGATTTTTAGCGTTATCCAGGACAATCGGGGGTGGGTGGGGTGGATTGGGTAGAATCCGCGAGAGCCCCCCAGAGACAATGGGCACAGAGCTGAGCGAGTTGAGGAGGATGGTGGAGTACAGAAGTGCCTGGCAGATAGTGGACCATGGGGTCGCAAAGGGTTGGAATTGACTGTGCGACTGAACAACAACAACAAAATCTAATGAGGGAGTGGGTCAGTGCTTTGGGGAGGAGGCAATCACAATTATTACTGGACACATCCTGAACCTTAACATACCAGAATCACTTGCCTCAATCTGAGCTAACGCTGGGGAAGAAGAAGTCAGGGCAGGTTGAGGACTTCACCGCCCCCTGAGCCCACACCAACAGACAGAAAAGAAGAAGCTAGGACAGGTTGAAGACTTCACCACACTTCAACGCCCCCCACGCCCCCCCGAGCCTCCATCAACATATTGTATTGTATTGTAATGTATTGTTTGTAAGCTGCCCTCAGTTACTACAGCGAGTGGGCGGCAATGTAAATTTAAACAAACAAACAAACAAACAAATAACATATCATATCATAACATAACATAATAGCTACTTAGCTGCTTTTTGGAGCATGTCCTTCAAGTTCAAATATAATACACCAGTTTAGACCTAGTTCCAGTTCCTTAAGCGGAATCATCCTTTTTCAAGAAGACAATTCATTTTAAAAGGAAAAAAAGCCACATACAGTAATACCCCGGATAACGATTGCACCTGATAATGCTAAAACCGCATAACGACGACTAATTTGGGGGGAAGATTTGCACCGGAGAACGTTCATTTTAGCGTTATCCGATGCAGTCGTTTAAAAGCAAGAAAATCCGGAGGAAAGAGACGATGTTTTTAATGCTAGCTTGTTGCAATGGCCGGGGACGTCAGGGAAGCCTAGAAACAGCTTAGATCGGCTCCTTGATCTCCCTGGAGCCAGCAGGGAGATCAAAGAGCCCAAAAAGGGTAAAAAAAAAGTCCATTTTTTTACCCATTTTGGGCTGTTTGACCCCCCTGCTGGCTCCAGGGGGATCACAGGAGCTGTTCCAAGCTGTTTCCAAAGTTATCCCACTCTGCTGGAGGCTCTAACAAGCCAAAACGTCAGGATTTGAATTCTGACGTTTTGACTCATTGCAGCCTCCAGGAAGGAGGGAGAACTTCAAAGATAGCGCGCATCGGCTCTAGGGAGGTCGGGAGCCTTTTTGGGCTCTTTGATCTCCCTGCTGGCTCCAGGGAGATCACAGGATCCGATCCAAGCTGTTTCTAGGCTTCCCTGGCGTCCCAGGCCATTGCAACAAGCCAAAACGTCAGGGTTCGAACCCTGACATTTTGGCTTGCTCCACTGGCCGGGGACGTCGGGGAAGCCCAGAAACAGCTTGGATCGGGTCCTCTTTTAATGCTAGCTTGGGGGGGGTATTCCCCCCCCAACCACCCCCACGCTAGCATTAAAAACAAAAAAATCAGGAGGAAAGAGACATCGTCTCTTTCCTCCGGATTTTCTTGCTTTTAAAACTCGCCGCTGGGCTTGGGGTGGGGGTTGGGGGGAAAATACCCACCCACCCCCACAAGGGCAGAAACTGCCCTTGCTGGTGGTGGTGGTATTCCCCCCCAACCCCCCCAACCCAATGCTAATTTAAAAGCCAGAAAATCCTGATTTTCTTGCTTTTAAAGCTGTGAATGAAGAAGGGGTGAGGGAAATCCCGAGCGTGTGCACTCAGGATTCCCCTTACCCCTTCTTCTTTCACAGCGATTCAGAGAGCGCTGCACTTGGGGAGGGGGGGAAATACACACCCCACCCCACAAGTGTAGTGTTCCATCACTGTGCATGGGGGTGGGTGGGTATGCCCCCCCCCAAGCACAGCAATGACTTCAGGGACAAATGCTTGGTTTGTCCCCGGGGTCAAGCTGACCCTAGGCTAGCAGTCAGGGCTTTTTTTCCCTTAGCGTTGTTCAATGTATGCATTGGACAACGCTAAAAACCAGATAACGTTAAGACTTGTGGAACTAAGTCATAACGTTATCCGGAGTATTACTGTACTAAAATAAGCTTGCATTCTTCCAGTACTTTGGAGAATAAAAACTCTTATTTTTTTTTTATCTTATACAGTGGAACCTCGGTTAACGTAATTAATGCATTCTCTGGGAAATGTCTTACAGTGAAAATTGTCACTACTTCCATAGGAATGCACTGAAAACCAAAAACATTAACCGAAATGTAGTTTCCCATAGGAATGCATTGGAAACCAATTAATCTGTTCTGGGGGGAAAATTCCGTAAACCAAGCCACTATTTTCTATGGATTTCCTTTTGTAATGAGATTTTTATGTTAATCAAGCCGTCTGTTAACTGAGATTCCATTATACTACCTACAACTTCAAATGAAAGTAAACTGGTTTTTATATTTATATCGTTTACATGTATTTCAAAGCAAACACATTCTTCACAAGGTCCTTTTTTTAGGAAAAAAATTCTGGAAAAGCGATCAAATATTAAGTTACATATTAAAATTCCATTTAAAAGAAGCTGTTAAAGAAAATTCAAATTAAGTGGGCTAAATTTTAACAGATCTCCTTGTTTCCCTACCAGGACAGCAAATAATTCATAACAATTCATGTTTCTGATGCAAAAAGGATGAAAACCTAAGGCCTTTTTTGAAAACAAACAAAAACTATTCAACCCATTTGTTGTTGATTCCAACCCTTTGTGACCCCATGGACCATTGGCTATTACTACAGTATTTCTGATGAAATTAGATCTGTGTTTTTGATACGGCAGATTACAGATTGATTTCATTTTTTTGCATTCTGCACACAACAGCATTTTGTAGTGACACTTTTTTCTCTCCAAAACCAGCTATCCTTTTGTTAGTAGAGAGTTTTTCATTAGCACTACTATCAGTACTATTGGAAATTGGTTTTATTGTATCTCTTTTTCTTGTGAATAATTTTGAGATTTTTAAAATAAAAGCTGTACAAAAATATTCTTAAATAAACATTAAGAACATGAAGATTGAAGGCTTCTGAACTTCCTCCTTAAACAAAGCCTGGTATATATTCAACACAACAATTACTAATAGTACTACCTGTAGCTAGAGAAAATTGAGCTGGTGCAGTTCAGTGAGTTGGAGAGTCCAGCTTCAAAGCCAGGAGTTCATATCTCTAGCAGGCCTCTTGGCAAAGATCCAACCAAGATCACATGGAGCATATATGACTGATGTAGTTACATCCCTAGCCACCAGTACAGATTTGGGCAAGCTGCATGATCCCTGATCCTAAAAGGGCACCAGTTCTGAGAATTCTACACCTACAAAATCCTCTGAACTGTCTTTATCACATGCAACTCTTCTTCTTCTTCTTCCACGTCTAAGCTAGACGTGAAACTGCCAAAATGAAGGCATATTTGGGCGAATTCATTCTGCAGTTTCTTTCGCCTGACCTAGTGTGAGAAAGATAAGCCAAAAACACATGGTTGCCGTTACCAGGATATGCCTGATTGTGGTTCAAAAATACCAAAATCTTCTACGTGGCTCTTTTTGTGTACCCCACCACTCTTGTTGACAAAATACTACTGCAAGGTGAAGTATGTGATGGGACAAGAATTTGAAATTTGGAACAAGTGTATTTCGTGTAAGGAACACAGGCAAGGAAACAGTCCTTCCTTTAAAACATATACAGTAAAATCCCTACTTACGAAAAAAAACCATTCTGTAGGCTTTTCCTTAAATTGTTTTTTTATGTAACTTGAAGCAAACTCATAGGAAAAATGAAATTTTTATGTAAATCGAAGCAAACTCATAGGAAAAATTATTTTTTTACGTAACTGAAAGCAAACCCATAGGAAAAATAAATTTTTTTATGTCATCCAAGCAAACCCATAGGAAAAAGAATCTTTATGTAACTCGAAGCAAACCTATAGGAAATTGTGTAAATCGGGACATGGTTTTAGCACAAAATCATTATGTAAGTTGAATTTTATGTAACTTGAGGCATATGTAAGTCGGAGTGTTACTGTACTACATTACAGGTCATACTCATAGCCATTCAAAAATCAGTGTTCTATTTGCTGACAAACCTCTTCGATGTCAGATTTTTTTCTTTGACCATTCAAACCCACTACATAATATCTATGACAAAAAGAAATTGCTTTGAGATCAGAAGTGAGCAATTTTTCAGCCAGTGGCTAAATGCTGCACTAGTTTATATTAGCCTCCCACATAGGTGCAAACAAAGAAACATTTATCTATCTCAGCAGGGTTTTGTTTTTCTTCCTTCAGCAATTGTGATACAGTAGCTTTAGGAAACATAACAGCATCCTGGACATAGATTCCCATGAAATATGCAATTCTTGTGGTTGTCTGGATACTACTACAGCTGTGAAAGGGAAGAGTCGTTTTGAGAAAAATGATAGGGAAAGGAAATAGGTGACTCAAACAGAAGATGGGATGAAGTGGCATAAGTGCAGCATACTCATAAATGCAAGATGGCCTCAGCTCAAAATAGGGCTTACTAAATTCAAAGTTTAGCCTAACTAGAGTTAAGCTGAGCCCTTAGCTTGTTCATCTTAGGCTAATACTGTATATAACTAATAAAATCTGGAGCAGTGACCAGAATAATGTGGTGGGCATTTCATTGACTAGAATATTAAGAGTTAAGGTTACAAAATGTATATAGAATAAGCAAATATCTACACAACAAGTGAGTTAATTTCCACACAAAGCAATAGTAATAAGAAGTGACCCTAAAGATAATAGGAAGGGAAACTTTCATAATAAATGCTTCACTTGTGACAATTAATATATATACACAATTAATATATATACACAATTTTTAGAATTTAATAAATATTCAAGGCAAGGTTTTATTACATTTATGCTCAAAAAATTATGTCTATCACTTGTAAAAAAACAATCCAAGGCATGTCCTTGCAAATCAACGCTACAAGGTCAAACCATGCAAACTAAACTTCAAAATTTCTCACCTATATAGTCTCTTGTCCCGTGCATCATATTGTACTACTCTATCATCTACATATATTTATAAAGAAATATGTACCTTTTAAAGAAATACAGGCCTCTAATATAAATAAAAATGATCAGCTTTCTTTTACTTGTAAAGTAAATGAAACAAACTGCTGTACCTTGTTACCTTGTTTCTTAGTTCATCAATACATCTTCTGGTTAAGGACCAATTTCAGTACAATAATTTAAGGTAGGAAAAAGCATTTTCTTCAAAATATTTTATTCACAGATGTTAATAGAATAAGAATAGCAACTAATTATTTTCATGAGCAGAAATGAAAAGCAATGGAAGGCAAAAATACTTCCAATCAAATAACATACAAAATATTTAATTAATGGGATGGTTTTACAGATGAAATATTGTAACAGGAAGAGCAGACTAGGATGAGTAAGGGCAGCACACACAGATCTACGCTGAAGAAGCTACTTCTTATAACATGGGGGGGTCATTATTAGTAAAAATTAGAATGTAATTCTGTAACATGCAAACTATAATACAAGTTATGATTGTAAGAAAAATCTGAAATAATGTCATTTGGAAGAATTCAAATGCAGATAATGTAATGAGAAAAAAGCAACTTTGAAAACAACTACATGTACAAACCTACCTACCATAAGATCTCTCCCCCCCCCCATCTAAAGATAAGAGATCATTTAGAAGGCAGTCGTAATAATTAAGATACAGCTGTGTCAATCCACTCTCACCTTTCTTTTCATTATTTTGCATATTTTTCTACTTCTTTGATCCACACCATTCCTTCCCAGTTGCCACGCATTCTCTTTTGATTTGTTCAAAATGCTTTCAAGAATCATTCTTAAAATGTTCTTCATGTGTAAATCACAAATAAAAAAAATAAAAAATGAACTCAAAAAGGGAAAGATGAAATCTAAATTACTTTCTATGTTCAAGCTTCAGACTAAGAATCTACTTAAATGGGTATTCCTCTGATGCACTGGTAAATGAACACAAGAGGCAATGACAGGCCAAGATAACAAAGGCTAATGAAAGAAGACAGATCACAGTTGTGACAGCAAGTAGATATGGTGGATCGAGTTTCACATAATTAGGCAAGCTTACACAACTAGTTCTTTTCATATATTGTGCAGTATTAATTCCCATTCAGGGTAGGAAATGCTACACCTAAATAATAAGCAATTTTATGGCAATTATTGTACTATATCAGCTTTTTAAAAACTATCATTCCTTTTTGAAACTTCTGAAATTATTTAGGTGATAATTCTGGATATTAGTTAGAAAATCAATACAACGCAGAACAGCAGTCTCTATTTTCAGCAGCAATCATTATTGTGGCACATGGCAAAGTAGTTCCACGATAAAACATGCTGGCATTATGCTGTAATAGCGCAAAGTCAAAAAGTCATTGTGCTGTAATAGCGCAAAGCTCCCCAGGTGGCTTAGTGGTTAAGACACAGAGCTTGGAGACTCTAAGGTCAGGTTTCAATACCCAAGGACTGCAAAGGGACATAAAAGGAGCCTCATTCAGGTGTCCCCTGAGCAGAGTTTCTCCAGCAAAAATCCTTTCAACCCAGAGTAATCTCTCACACGAAATTTATCATTATCATTATCTTCATCATTATATAAATCAACCATTTGATTCACAGTTCAGGACTGGAATAAAATTAACAGTTTAAACCCTAACCAAAGACCTAAGAACTGTTAAGATAACGTCTGAGTATATATGCAGTTCCTAGTAGAGTTGTTTTTTGGAGAGTTAGGATGTTCAAGTCCAATAAGTCCAAATTTTCCAAATATCTAGGGAGTCCTTTGGGTATTGCTCTAAAGGCTCTGATCACTATGGGAACAACAGATTTCTTCCTCCATAGATGCTCAACTTCAATTTGCAAATCACCATATTTTGTTATTTTCTCCAGTTGTTTGTTTTCAATTTGTGCATCTCCTGGTATTGCAATGTTTATAAACCAGATCTTCTTCTTTTCCACAATAGTTATATCAGGTGTGTTGTGAGGCAAACATCTATCTGTTTGAATTTAAAAGTCCCACAGGATCTTGACTCTCTCGTTTTCTAAAACTTTCTCTACTTGATGTTCCCAACGATTTTTACTGAATTCAAATCCAAACTTCTGGCAAAATTTCCAATGGATAATTTTTGCAACCCTGTTGTGACATTGCAAATAATCAGTCTGTGAAATGTTGCTGCATCCATGCTGCTGCTGTTGCTGCTGTTGTTGTTGAGGCAAGTGATTCTGGTATTATTAATCTAAGGTTTAAAAATCTCTCATTCTGTTTACTAGTTCACTCTTCTCTATGGCCCACCAGCTCCAAGCAATCCCTTCAAGATCAGAGCAGTGATGGGATGTAACAGGTTCCCACCAGTTCGCCAGAACCAGTAGTAACTTTTCCCAGTGTCCTGGAGAACCGCTATCAGCTTTTCAGGGGAACCACCTTCGGGGCATGCGCACCAAGCACTTGGTATGCCTGGCCTCCTTGCTGTCCTCCCAAGTGGGGAGGAGGAAGAGAAGCTGCTAGCCTGAAGCTCCCTATAGCCTGTTCCCCAGGGTAAGTGACTCACCTTTGGATGTGGTTTGTCTGTGTGTATTTTAATGTGCATTTAATACCTTTACCTTTATTGACGTACTACCACAGTTCCTAAAAAGGCCTGGTTGCTGGCAGGCCTAGCGGCCTGGCTTGGGCTTTTAAAGCAAAGTCTTGGAGTTACCTCATCAATAAGCTACACCTGTGCTGCTCCAATTGCTGCTCCAATTGGAGAACCCTTAAGGAGGTACAGCTGTTTTACATTTACATTAAGGCATATTATCCTAGAGAACTGGTACGATGACCATATCCATCTTGCAACATGGTGCTGCCCAGGCACTTATACTAACAGGTAAGTGACGGGTTTGTGTTTGGTGGATGGGTGGGTTGATTTATGTTTGGGGTGGGTGGGTGTATTTTAATGTAATTTTTATTTTATTTAATTATTTAATTTATTTATGGTTTTGTGTTGTGGGTGGGTGAGTTGAGGTGTGTGTGTGTGTTCTTATTTTTATTTTATTTTATTATTTTAATCATTTATTTATTTTCTTTGGCCCTCCCCACGATGTCATGACGTCATGGTGTTAGCTCCACCCGCACTGTGATGACATCTTGGTGGGGTAGTAAAATTTTTGACATCCCACCACTGGATCAGAGCATTAAATTATATCAGATTAATTCTATTACATCACCAATCTTATCTTTGCATGACCTTGTATCAACTAAGAATGGAAAGAATTTTTTTAGATTAACCTCCAATCCTGAAGAATAAACTTATGCTGAGAGAGCCTATCATACTCCAGAACCCAGTACTCCCCTATTGAGTAATTTGCTCTAAAAGAAGTTGCATATAACAGTTTATGGTGGCATAGAGTTGCTGTGCCTGATTTCTTTACAAAAATACATAATTTCTTTCATTGGCACGTCACCTTTCCCTTTCAATTGGACAAATTCTATAAAATCTCCCACTATATCGTTAAATCATTTAATTTCAACAATTTTTTTTACCTTAATCTTCTACATTAATTCATCAGTTATAACAAAATGCCAAATTTCTTTAGGGTTAAAGCTTATTTAACTTTCCAAATTTTTGCAATAATTAAGCTACTTGCTACCAAATTTGTAATAAACTTTTTTTTACTTCAATGTGTCATTTTTGAAACAAGACAAAAGTGCATTTTTAGATATAATTCTATTTTCAGTCCTAAAACTGTATTTTTCTTCAAAGATTAGTTTCCAAAATTTCAGAATCTTATTACATAACCACCATAAATGAAAAATAGGTACAAATTTCCTGAACATTATAATACTGTAATTCAATTTTACAGGTGTCAAATATCATTTTTATATAATTTTGTAAGTTCTATTTAGCCCTTAGAGACATGCTATTAAAAACCTTTTATTCCATAATCTTTTTCATTCTTCATTACTTAGTTCTATAGCCAAATCTGTTTCCCAAATTGTTTTAAGATTATGTGTTGATCATCTGTCTCTACCAAAAAGTCTATAAAGTTTACTTGTTAAATCTTTCCTTTTTTAAACTTCATCATCATTTTGCCTCTGAATGATCATTTCTTCAAACAGTGTCATCTCTCTACCCTTAGAATAGCTGTTTTGCATCTACCCAATTGGATCACGCTATCATGATGTCTTTTCTCCTAATATAACATTTATTTGATCTCTGTTGTCAACCAATTTTTCAATCTAACAACCTGGGTCCCTCTTAATACATTTAGTAATTTTCCCCTTAAATTCTCTGGAAATTTTTTCCAATTCCCCTCTGCATCAAAATATTCTTAAAGGTGACCAACTGAAAGAGAAAGTTGCGGTACAACTAATCTAAAACATAAAATCATTCTTGATTTTTAATTGGCTGTATTTTATGATTCCAGACATTTGAAATCAAACATAGAAGTAGTTGTATTTCAAATACATTTTGAGTATTATTTTTCTCAGAAGAAGGAATAGTTTAGTTAAGTACCACCAGAAAAGTAAAAGTACTAATTTCTAAGCAAATTCTAAAGCAAAACATTGTCTTACAAATTCCAATAAACAAATACAAACACACAAGCTATCTCCTGATTTAAAACAGAAATGTAAAAACTATCAACAATAAAAATAATTCAATATGCAGCATTAAACAATAGTAATGATTGGGATAGAAATAAATCTCTTAAAAGCAATTTTATTTGGCTGTAGATGCTATGATTGGTGAAAGAGAACTGAACTGTTGTACCTGGTATAAAATGAAATAAAATACACTCACACCCATCTTGATATTCTCCTAGTTCAGTCAAGGAGGATACCATGAGAATATCACAGAGAAACTAACATACATGCACAAACTGGCAAGGACTCTAGTATTTTATGACTCACTTCTTCAAAGGTTCACAATGGGCAACATTCTGGCAGTATATTATACTATGGTTTTTTGTTGTGTTCAGTCGCACAGTCGATTCCGACCCTTTGCGACCCTATGGACCATTGACTTCATCTTTACTATTTGACCTTCTAAGGAGCAGTCAGGGATGATTTCTTCTAAGATTTGTTCTCCTCGCTCTCCAGGGGACTCTCAAAACTCTCCTCCAGCACCACATCTCAAAGGCATCTATTTTTCTTCACTCAGCTTTCCTAATGGTCCAGCCATACATTGCCATACAACCATACATTGCCACCGGGAATACCATTGCTTTGACTAGACAAATTTTTGTTTGCAATGTGATGTCTCTACTTTTCACTATGTTCCCCAGGTTTCTCATCGCTTGCCTCCCAAGAATCAGTCGCCTTTTTATTTCATGGCTGCAATCACCATCTGCAGTGAGCTTTGATCCTAGGAATTTAAAATCTGTCACTGCTTCTACTTCTTCCCCATCTATTTTCCAGGGACTGATAGGGCCTGTTGGATTATTTGGTGCTGCAGGTCAAATCTGGTCTGTGGGCCATAGGTTGAGAACCCCTGCATTAGATGGTTTACTGGTTAGTATTCTCTTGTGGATGGTTTTGGGACAGGAGTGGGCAGTTTGTTCTCTACTGATGAACAATGGTTGCTTTGTGGCATATTTTATTAGCTTTTTCCTGATAATAGGGAGTCAAGTGGGATCACTTTGGTGGGAAAAGATCTTGAAAACATGAAAGGAGCCTCATTCGACCATCCAGCAAAAATCCTTTCAACCCAGAATAATTTCTGACCCAAAATTATTATTACAAGTAGAGTGATGTGATTCATTTATTTGGAGTGGGGTGTCTTCCAAATTAAAAAAAATTCAATGCTAATGGTTTGGGAGTCATTTGTTAAATGTAGGAAAGTGGATTCCTTAATCAAACAAAGCAATCTTTACACTCTGATACTTCAAAGAACACATCACAAAGAAGATAACTTCCCATTACTATATAGAACTGGTGTTAGCTTTTCTATGCACCAAAGGGAAAGTGACTAACCGCTTTGCTCTTAGGCTTAATTTCAGGGGTGTGTTTTTTTAATTCAAATGGACTAAATGGAAGGTATAGTATATTTTTGTGAAAAGATCTTCCTGGCTCTATATATTCTTCTAACATAGACCAATATGACATCTTTACTAAAATTCTGCGTCTTCTTGATAACTTTGAGAGATAAATTTTTGGAGGGGATTTCAATTTGATTTTAAATATATACATGACTTAGTGCCAAAACTATACCTAAATCAGTACCAGTTCCATATGTCTTCACAGCAGTTCTCAAAAGAAACAGTTCTCAAAAGATGGCCTTTGCAATAGATTTTAATAGTCAGGCAGGTTTACATAGAGTGAAACACTCCTTCTGATATTCAGATCCCTAACAGCTTATAGTTTACAGTGCTTTGTAGGTTAGTTGATTGATAAGGAGAATTAAATAAAGAAGAGAGATTAAAATATTTTTCTTCATGACTTCATTATTCCAGAATTATGACATATTTTCAGTTGTTTGTTCGATCTACTGTGTTGTTGTTATTTGTTATCTGTTTGTTCATCACCCAGAGTAGGATACTGCCCAAATGGAGGTATAGAAATATAATAAAATAAATAAATAAATAAATTGACTACATGTTATATCAAGAAGCATGAATTTATTTTTACAAGATGTCATGGTGGAGTGTTTTCTTGCCATTCATCCAATGGACCACCAGCTTCCTTTTATTCAATAATAAACTCACCTCTTTAGACTAGAGTCAAAGAAAAACTAACACAAGTGATTACAAATTTCAGTTATGAAAATTAATCCAAATCCAATATCTGTAGGTATGATCTAGGACTCACAGACGTCCACACTAAGGGGAAATGTATTAAAGAAACAAGTCAACCCAAAAAATATAATTGGCTACTAAAAGTAAATGGAAGAAAATTAAGTTTTCATAACAATAACACAAAAACTCTTCATTCTCTTGAAAGTACAACACACAAAATACAGTAACAAAAAACAGAAAAATGTTTAGCTAAGTAATTAGAAATACTGTATTATGACTATGATAAAAGAGGTTCTAAAATTTCTACCAAACTATATTGAAAAGAAAAGAACCTGACAGCTTCTAATACTGAAACTTCTTATTCTTTTACTTGTTTTTAACATGCAGGTACCTTTAAAAAAACAAATCCTGCTTCTTTCTTTGAAAATATTACTAATGAGATATGGATAAAGCTGGCCAATGCTAGGAAAGCCAAAGCTGTGTCACCAAACTCAGATAGGCTGTATTTGTTTTATCAAAAGGGTTCTTACTCTTCTTTTAAAAGGACAGTGAAAATTCCAGCTTTAACTGTGGCAGCATTAAATCAACAGTGGAGAGTGAACATTGATTGTTTGCATGGCTTACTTTTTTGTTTCCATTTTTATACTTTTCCATTAGTGTTTCCATTTTCTGGGCAGTTCACAATATGTGAGTTTTGTAAAACATAATTCAGGTGAAATAATTCCTATTCTAAGTAAAATGGCAACAGCAACATTAGTGAATTTGGTAGGAGATGGTTGTTTGATGGTACCATCTAGGTCAGGGTGGCTAACCTTGGCACTCCAGCTGTTCACTGACTTCAATAGCAGTAGGGGAAAATGTGGGGGGCTCGGGATGGCAGGGGGAGATGTGTAGGTTCGGGTTGGTCCTGCAGTAGCGGGACCAGGACTCTGACCTGCAAATAGTCTGAGGGGCATGAATCAGCCCCCGGCTTAAAAAGGCTGAGGACCTCTGTGATATGGTAACATTTTGTATATACTTTTCATTCTTCAGAAGAGAAGCAAACAAGCAATGGAAGCAGATACAGTATGGTCAAAAAGAATGAAAGTGAAATGACTAAGAACAGGGAGTACGTATATCCCTTTATTTAATTACAACAGGTGGTGAAGTTAAATAAGATGCTACAAACTAGTTACAAGTAAAAACATCCAGAGACAGATGACAATTACCAATATGCAATTGTTGCCATTTCTATTGTTATTCCTAAATGTCTCTCTTCAAGTAAGAATTACAGTGAACATAAAATCCCAAAGATCTGCTCCGGTTTCTATAGGCAGTGATGGGGGAATTTAAAATCTAGTTAAAATGCTTGACAAATTATCTAGTAAGGCTTTTTTTACTCCAAATTCTGGAATTCCCTCAGGTACAACCGCCATCTGTTCAGATCCACAAAATCTACAAAATACATTTCTCAAATTACAATACCCATCCAATATGGTTAAAGAACAAATCAACCAAGCAAGATGAATACCCAGAAGCAACCTATTGCAAGACAGGCCCAGAAAAGAAAGCAATTGAACACCGCTGGTTGTCACTTTCAGCCCACAACTAAAACCCCTCACACACATAATAAAAGATCTCCAACCCATCTTGGACAAGAATGCTTCACTCTCCAAAGCCCTTGATGACAGACATTTACTTGCTTATAGACAAACCCCCCAATTCGCAACAGTATTACTTGACCCAACAACACCACACACAACTTTAAGGGCAGTTTTACTTGTACCTCAAACAATGTGATTTTTATGCCACCTTTTGCCAAAAATTCCCTTCTGCACTCTACCATAGGACAAACAGGACAATCTCTGCACAAAAGAGTTAATAAACCAGACATCAGGAATGGCAATTCACAGAAACCCATTTCAAACCATTTCAACCACCTGGACACACGATCCAAGACTTGAAAGTTGCCATTCTGGAACAGAGACATTACAAGACAAGGATCCAGAGAGATACAGCAGAGATAGTACATCCATGTACTTGACACCCATCTCAAGGTTTGAATATTAGTCAAGGGTTTCTGGGACCTCATCAAATTTGATACACCACAACTAATAGGTTGTTATATGCTGTTGTATATGTTGTACATTATATGATGTAATATTATGACACCTTCACAAAACCTTTTGTTGTTGTTCAGTTGCACAGTCAAGTCCAACCCTTTGTGACCCCATTGACCATCGCATGTCAGGCACCCCATCTTCCACCATCTTCTTCAACCCTCTCAACTCTGTGCCCATTACATCAACAATACAATCTAGCCATCTCATTTTCTGCCAACCTCTTCTTCTTATGTACTCTACCTTTCCCAGCATCAAGGCTTTCTCAAGTGAATCCTCTCTTCTCATTTGATGTCCAAAGTACTTTAGCTTCATCTTCAATATTCGACCTTCCAGGGAGCAATTGTTCTCTTTGCTGTCCATTTACTCTCAAAATTCTCCTCCAGCACCACATTTCAAAGGCATCTATTCTTCTGCACTCAGCCTTCCTAATGGTTGAGCTCTCACAACCATACACTACTACCCGAAATACCATTTCTTTGACTACTTCAGTGGAATTATCATCCTCAGTCTTGGGCTTCCTCTCAGACCACTCACAGAATAGATCAGGGGTGCCCAAACTATGGCCCATGAGCCAGGTCCAGATCCAGCATCAAGAGCGATGAGAGCAGTGTGGGCCAGATGATTTGGTATCAGGGACAGATCTGGCCCGCAGGCTGTAGTTTGGGCACTCCTGCAATAGATGCTAGGTCTGAAGGGTAAACTCATTAGCAAATGTGTATGGGTTGTCTTGCATCTACACTAGTACCCCTAATACCCTGGATAACGTTATGACATGGTTCCACAAGTCATGACGTTGTCCGGTTTTTAGTGTTGTCCGGGGTATACATCGAACAATGCTAAAAAAAACCTGAGAAGAGGCGCTCGCACGTGCACGAAAAGGCACACCAGCGGGAGCCTCTTCTACCAAACGGGTATAGCAACAGGGATCACACGTCAAGGCAAGGGATCAAAGCGGGGGTGCCACCCCCACTTTGATCCCTTACCTTAACGTGCGATCCCCATTTTGCGCGCCTGGGCAAGGGTCGGCTTTTCCGAATTCCCCCCTCCCCGGGGGGGGGGGGAATTCAGAAAAGCCGACCCTTGCCCAGGCGCGCGAAACGGGGATCGCACGTCAAGGCAAAGGATCAAAGCGGGGGGAGCCACCCCCCGCTTTTATCCATTGCCTTGACGTGCGATCCTCGTTGCTATAGCGAGCCTGGGAAAGTGGCAGCTTGGCTGAAATTGCCGCTCTTGGCCACTTTCCCTGGCTCGCTATAGCAACGAGGATCGCACTGCCTTGAAGTGCGATCCCCATTTAGGCGCTTTGCGATGGGAGTTTGGGTGCCGGGTTGAACAAGCGCCCACCCGTTCAATCCAGCACCCAAACTCCCATCGCAAAGCGCCTAAACAAGGGTCGGCATTTCCAAATTTCCCCATCCCCCGGGGGAGGGGGGAATTCGGAAAAGCCAACCCTTGTTTAGGCGAGCAAAACAGGGATCGCACGTCAAGGCAATTGTCTTAACGTGCGATCCTCGTTGCTATAGCGAGCCGGGGAAAGAAGCGGCTTTGTCAAAATCCTCGCCCCCGTGCAGGGGGAGGGAATTTCGGCCAAGCCGCCTCTTTCCCAAGCCAGGGAGACCCCGCGGAGAGGCGCCTCTCCTCACCCGGATCTCCCCGGCCTCGCAGTGACCCGCTACGAGGCCGGGGAGACCCCGCGGAGAGGCGCCTCTCCTCTTCTGATGTTCCGAAAGGGTAAGGATCCTTACCCTTTCGGAACATCGGGTGGCTTGCAGGCACGCGCGCGCTGGTGGGGGTTAGGACAGGATACGGAGGTCTCCCCCGTATCCTGCGCTAACCCCCACCGACGCGTGCCGCTCACCCAAAGTTTCAAAAGGGTAAGGATCCTTACCCTTTCGGAACATCGGGTGGCTTGCAGGCGCGCGTCGGTGGGGGTTAGCGCAGGATATGGAGGTCTCCCCCGTATCCTGCCCTAACCCCCACCGACGCGCGCCGCTTGCCCGAAGTTTCAAAAGGGTAAAGATCCTTACCCTTTCAGAACATTGGGTGGCTTGCAGGCGCACGCGCGTCGGTGGGGGTTAGGGCAGGATACAGAGGTCTCCCCCGTATCCTGCACTAACCCCCACCAACGCACGCCGCGCGCTCCCGAAGTTTCAAAAGGGTAAGGATCCTTACCCTTTTGGAACATCGGGTGGCTTGCAGGCACGCGCACGCCGGTGGGGGTTAGCACAGGATACGGAGGTCTCCCCCGTATCCTGCCCTAACCCCCACCGACGCGCCCCGCTTGCCCGAAGTTTCGAAAGGGTAAAGATCCTTACCCTTTCAGAACATCGGGTGGCTTGCAGGTGCGCGTGCGTCGGTGGGGGTTAGCGCAGGATACGGAGGTCTCCCCCGTATCCTGCACTAACCCCCACCAACGCACGCCGCGCGCTCCCGAAGTTTCAAAAGGGTAAGGATCCTTACCCTTTTGGAACATCGGGTGGCTTGCAGGTGTGCGCACGTCGGTGGGGTTTAGGGCAGGATACGGAGGTCTCCCCCGTATCCTGCCCTAACCCCCACCGACGCGCGCCGCTCGCCCGAAGTTTCAAAAGGGTAAGGATCCTTACCCTTTCGGAACATCGGGTGGCTTGCAGGCGCAAGCGCGTCAGTGGGGGTTAGGCCAGGATACAGAGGTCTCCCCTAATCCCCACCGATGTGCGCCGCTCGCCCGAAGTTTCGAAAGGGTAAGGATCCCCGTACCCTTTCCAAACATCGTGGGGTCGGCCGCTGGGGGGGGGGTTGGATTGGGTAGATGTTCTACCCAATCCAACTCCCCCCCCACGCATACGCTTGTTCCGCATAATGTTAAAAATCGCGTTATTCGATACAAGATTTTTCCGAAAATCTTGTAACGTTATGCGGTTTTTGCACTATACGGTACGCGCGTTATCCGGGGTATTACTGTATTTGCAATTCAACAGGGCAAATCTAATCTAAATAACAGGCATTACCAGTTGTTAAAAAAAACCCCACATACCTATCTGTTATGCTAAGCATTCTGAATCTCTGTACCTGATGTGTATAAATTAATGCTGTGACGTCTCTCTCCCATGTCTGATAAAGTGGGCCCAATCCACGAAAGCTAACATTAAAATACAGCAGTTAGTCTTTTTCTTTTTTAAAATAATTCTTCATTGAATTTTCAAATAATGATTCTATATCACCCCTGTGTTATATACAATGTCCAGGAGGTTACAGTGGACCAAAACAAAGTTTTCAAACCTTAGTAGTTAGTCTTTAAAGTGCCACATTTTTATTTTTATTTACTCTCTGATATACTTGAAACACAGACTATCACAGATACTATTCCAAAAAATATAATTGGTCATGAAGGTAACAGTAGGCAAAAAAAAAGAGAGAAAAAACCACCGCCATGATTACCTTTTACGGTATATGAACATTGCTGTTGTATTTGCTGCAACAAATTTCCTCTCCCTCTTAGTTGAAAGCAGTATGAAAGCTATCATCCTCACCACCATCATATTTTTCCAAATAAAGAGCTTCATCTTTCTCTAATGAACCAAATCTATATATTCTTTTTTAATGTGTCAGCTTATAACCTGACAAATGTTGGTGGGACCACAACATCCACTTGCCCAAGTCTGAAAGATGTCACCAGTTGCAATGCGACAAGTCCTGGAAGGCCACAAGTTGCCACCCCTTGTTTAAATGCAAAAAATAAAGAACTCATAACCACACCCCTTCCTGTATCTCCAGTGTCTGTAGCCAGATGTAGTTTTTTCCCCATATAGCAGTGTCAAATTACATGCTGCCAGTAGCTCCCCTAGAACTACTGGATACAATCATACCCTCTACCTAAATTGTTTGAGTTCTGAAAATCCATTATTTAATGAATATAACACATAATGCACACTAGTAGTGCTAACCAGAATGATATGTTTGTTTGTTTGTTTGTTCAGATTTATATTGTCGTCCACTCACTGAGGCAACTCAGGGCGGCTTACAGTCAAAACAGCAACAGTACAGTAAAAATCATACCCTGTTTCCCTGAACATAGGACCTCCTCGTATAGTAAGGCACCCCCCTATTCCCCCCCCCTTCGGAAATATAAGGGCCTCCCCGAAAATAAGGCACTCACCTAAATCTTGCCCTGGCGATCCACTGTATCAGCAATAAATGTGTACTGTATAAAAAATAAGACATCCCCTGAAAATAAGACCTTGTGCATATTTTGGAGTTTTAAAAAATATAAGACAGTGTCTTATATTCGGGGAAACACAGTAAAATACAACCTCACGAAACAACCAAAGCAGAACACAGACTAACTCCCCTCTGGCCGTTGTTGTGAGAACCTCTCTCCTTGCATTTCTAATGACTGATGTTAGATTGTGTTTTTTAAAGGAAAAATGGAATGCAGAGATATCACATTCTAAATATTCAAAAACCAGATTTATTTATTTATTTACATTTTTATACTGCCCTTCTCGCCGGGGCGACCCAGGGCGGTTTAGAACATCATAAAAGCATAATAAAACCCAACCCAAACCCATTGTTAAAAACTTCAAAATTACAATTATAAAATTTAAAAAGTTTTTAAAATTTATAAAAATCCACAGGTCCCAATAATAATTTAAAACGTTAAAAACTTAAAAAGAAAAGATGCGTGATGTGTGAAACCCTGTTTGGAAGCTATATATCAACATGTTTAATTTTTATTTATATACTGGTTTTTCAGGGTAAAACCATATTCAAGGTGGTTTGTATCTAACATTAAAAAATAACCAAAACCAGGAATATAGAAAGATAATATAGCAAGATAATGAAGCAATTACAATTCAAGATTTTAGTACTGCCAGGCTAAGTGTCTCATAATATTAAATTTGTATATATGTTAAACAATACATGAATAATTCACACTAAAACCTAACAAAAGAAATCTTGCCCAACCAATTTCCCCAGCATGTGAGAGTACAGTTGCTCTAAACATAAATGTACTCCCTTAATACCAGCAGTGCATCAGAAAATGTCTGTTTGGTATTATGCAGCTTTTAAGCCATTCTTTTTCATTCTAACAAGTATGATACCAGATAATAAGTAGCTGTTCTATTCATTCTAACAAGTATGATACCAGATAATAAGTAGCTGTTCTATTAAAGAACACAAACACTTAATGAAGCTTTACAACAGACTTCAGTGAGATAAAATCATTTTGTGTGGTTTGTGGACTGCTGCTATAGACTCAAACGTACTGTGGTCAAGTAAAAGTAACTCTGATTGTACTCAAGTTCCTCATTCACAAAACAAGGCCATCAAATAAATAGTTTCACATATATCCATGTAGTATTTGTGCTGAAACCTGGCACTGAAGCTTCATGATGGTCAAGAGTATGATTTACTAGGTTTCCCTTGCTTGAAAGCCAGTCGTACCCGACTCTAGGGTTCAGTGCTCATCTCTGTTTCAAAGCCAAGACATTTCTGTGGTCATGTGCCAGGCATGACTAGACACTGGAGTGCACGGAACGCTGTTACCTTCCCACCAAAGTGGTCCCTATTTATCTACTTGCAATTTCTTGCTAAGTCAAATTTTCTATATACAGTTTCTGCATTATGACAAAATATGATTTCAAACTACCATAAACAATTCATGCACTGCAAGAAAAATTAATGCAATTTATCACTTGAAGTAAACAAAATACAGTATACTGTAATTGCAAATGCTATTTTGGAAATATTTACATCCATTTTATCCGTTATTGCCAATTAATGTTTTCTTGGTACTGAAGAAACTTCAAAGAATTATTAATATGACTGTGGTCTTACATTACAAAAAGAAACAGTAATATCTAATACAGGGGTTCCCAAACTTTTCAGGCTGCGGGCCTGTCATATGGTTGAGCATGCTGGTCATGTGGTTCCTCCCACAAGAAGCGGCGAAGGCGGCATGGGCCAGATGATTTGGCACCATGGGCCATAGTTTAGGCACCCCTGATCTAATACAAGCATGAAATAAATTCAAAATATAGATGTGAAGAAACAAGAAATACAAAACAAGAAATACAGTAAGAACTAAATTATTTATTACAATCTATGCATAAAATCACATACAATCCACACGCATTTAAAAGACTCAAGACATAGTTCCAGGTGCATACCATGCCTGTAAAACTGACTTAGTCTGATTTACAAACACCCTATAACAACACATTACAATAATTTTATAAGCTAAATATAAACATTCTAAGCTGAAGATATTTTTATTAAAACATTATAGCTCATACATCTTCATGGGCCACAGTGATCAGAACACTAATACAGAACAGATGCAATTATGTTACTGGATACTCGAAATAAAGGAAGTGTTTAATGGACTACAGCTACATTACTAGGATTACATGCATGTAAATGTTTACCCCTACACAGACTTTGATCATCAGATTTTACAATTACAGTACATTAATCCAAATATATCCTTTTTAAACGATACCCGGATACCATTTAAGATTTTTTCCTGCTAAAAAAATTAAATAATCAATGTGTCTTTCTTGTCATCCTAAAAAGACTATTTCTAGAGTGCATACATTACACTATACTATATTAAATCCAAAAACAGAAATCTCCTTTGCACAACCCCCTGGATTCTTTTTAGCATAAACATAAAAAATAATAAGTGCTAGCCCATGGCTTACTCATATTCAAGCATTCTCCTTCTTCCATATGGTTACATGTTGCAGGGAATCCCACCCCCTCTCTTATGTCTAAAAGGACAATTGTGTTGAAAATTACAGTTAGGTATGTTTAACCAAATAAATGAGCAATTCATCCATCTTTAAGAGCTAGCAATAGAAGAATGATACATGATAAAGCACCACATTCTTCACTGTTTGGTTTACAAGAAAATTACACTAACACAGACGGCATATTGTCAGCAAAATAACCATTTAAAATAAATTATTCTACCAAATCAGAAAGGTTGTGTCCTTTTATGCCAAACTAAGCAGCAGAAACACAAGCTACAAATAAAAATGCATCACCAGGAGGGAGATGGATTTTACATTTAAATAAATAAGTACAGGAGCATGCAGAAAAGGAACCCTTCTCCCCATGGAGCTTGGATCTAGACTATGCATTAGATATAAATCTAATCATATTCAATTAGGATTATTCATGGCAAGAAAGAACAAGATTTAAATATAAGTGTAAAAATTCCCCTGTATTCCTATGCAATAAGCATAGGATTGCAGCCTATATGTGTCTGTCCCCAATGTAAAAATTTCCCTGCATTCCTATGCCATAAACACAGGATTGCAGCCTATGTGCCTCTGTCTCCAGTCTTTCGTCAGTTTCCTCCAGGTGCCTCTTTGATGCCTATTCACAGTAACAGACTCACACATGACTAGGAGTGATGAAAAAGCCCAGGAAGCATATATAGCTATGTTCCTCTATCTGATTACCCAACCATAAAGACATTTTAAAAATCAGAGCAAAACATTCCATGAACAATAATGCTGATGATACAATATTTTTTTTTTATTTTTTTAATAGCAATAGCAATTACACTTATATACTGCCCCATAGCACTTAGTACATTCTGTGGGCAATTTAAAGGTAATTAGCATTTTGCCTCCAACATTCTGGGTCCTCATTTTACAGACTCCAGAAGACGAAAGGCAGAGACAACCTTGTTTCCATCAGGATTGAACTCACAATATTTTGGCTGCAGTACAGTACTTTAACCACTGCGTCACCAGGGTTCTTTCTACATTTATCACATTTTAATGCTGCCCATCTAGGATATGTCCTATTCTGGGCGGTGTACAAACAATTAAATAGACAACAGCAACATAATAACAATCAACAAAATAAACAACAAAATAGATACCTAATGAGTTCTGAGGGCAAGCAAATGCAAAACTAACCAGCTAACTTATTGGCAAAAGGTATGCTATTCTTAAAGGCCTCCTTGAGGAAGGTTTTATGCTTTTAAAAAATGTCTAGGGATGGGATGCCTGGCGTAACTCTAATACGTCATTTGATCCCAATATTTTTAAGCTATAAACGAAAGGAGCCAAAGTTAACTCTAATGACGGATTAAGGGTTTGGGGGGGGGGGAGTTTTTTTTTTTAAATAGGAGCTGGTTAAACCCTCTTGCCAGCCTGATCGACCATGGTCAGCCGGAGGGGGTTGGAAGGGGAAAAAAGCTAACCTGTCTTTCCACAGAAAGGGGAGGGAGAGATAATGTCTCGTCTTTTCCTGTTTTGATCAAAAAGCGAAAAGCCCCCCGACTGTGTCCAACGCAGGAAAAGCCTCACCAGCCTGGAATTTGTCAAATCCATCCAAGGATATGGAAAGACCATATACTAAGGTCGGTTGTGGGGGGCAAGAGAGCCGATACACAATAACTCACTTACACACAAGAAGTTTGACAGGCTTTTAATATTTTGAGTGGGGGGAAAGAAGGTAACAGGATGTGGTCCCACCTCTTTCCCACCCCTCCATACTCCGGATTATACATTATCCTAATGGGATTAGGCTCTGTCCGAGAGGAGGAGGAAGGGATGACAGACGGGCACACCTGACGGCGGCTCCCTCCGAGCGCCCTTTCCTCGCCCTACACGGGAGGAGGAAGGGATTATCCCTCGCCTTCATCCTCATCCTCGGCTCTCCTCTCATGAAACCCCTCCGGATTTCCCCTCCTCACCCCTGCTCGCACCCCTCGCTTCCGACTCACCGGCATCATCTCTGGCGCGGGCCCCGGAGCCACTCACAAGCCAGGCCGTCGTCCTGGAGGAACCGAGGGCGAAGAAGCCGAGAGAGAGAGAGAGAGAGAGGGACTCCCCCCCGCCTCACACACGGCGACCGAGGGAAGACAGACAGAGGCCTTGGCCGCACGGTCGGACCCTTCCTTCAGGCTCTTTATGACTGTGGGAGAACGACGGCAAGCCCGCCTTCGTGACCCGTTCCCCCCGGGCTCTTAACCGAGGCGGCGACGGGAGCTCCCCTTCTTTCCTCGTCCCTGCCGCTGAGGGACAAGGGCTACCAAGCCACAGCCTCGGCCACCGCCGCCTCCGCCTCCTTTCCCCTCAGAGCCTCCCTTCCCCTCCCCCCGCTTCCCCTCCCCCCTCAGAGCCTCGCTGCTCCGCCCCTGCCAGGGGTTAACGACGACGCCTCCTGATTGGCCGAGGCGAGCGAGAGGGAGGGTAAAGGGGGAGGGGCACGGTGGATGCGTTTTGGAATATCGGAAAGAAAAAGGAGCGGAATGGCTGAAGGGAGGAAAAGTTCCGAGAGGAATGTGGGCGGGGCGCGGGGAGCGCGCGCGCGCGCTGGGAGGTGGCGCACGCGCGCTGGGAGGTGGAGCGCGCGCGCGCCTGCCTGCCTGCCTGCCTGGCCCCACGTGACGGGCAACGGCCTTGCACGAGCGCTGGGAAAGCAATCCCAATGACACTTATCTCTCGACCTACCTCCCCATATGGGACTGCAGTGGCTCAGTAGTGTTAAGACGCTGAGTTTGGTGACCTGAAGAGGTCAGCAGGTCAGTGGTTCGAGACCTGAGTGCTGCCTCCCTGACAGTGAGCAGCATAATGTTCCAGCTCCTGCCCAACCTAGCAGTTCAAAAGCAAGAAATTGCAAGTACATAAATAGATACCACTTTGGTGGGAAAAGTAATAGCATTCTGTGTGCCTTGGTGTCTGCAGAGGCAGACAGTACTGACTCTTAGGGTGTAAATGGAGATGGGCATCACACCCTGGAGTCATATGAATGGTTTACCACCTTATAGCGCGCATTCTGGGCAGTTCACAAGTTACCATATTTGCTGGTGTATGAGACTCACTTTTTTTTACCTTAAAATACAGTAAAACCTCAGATAACACTAAAACCTGGTTCCACAAGTCTTGGTGTTATACGATTTTTAGTGTTATCCGATGCATGTTAAAATCCTATGGGATCCATAGAGATACATTGTAACCAGACAGGCTTTAGCGGTTGTTATCTGATGTATCCCAAAGGATCTTAATGTTATCCAATGCAATTCTTCCCCCCAGATTGCTTAATGTTATGCGATTTTAGTGTTATTTGATACTAATGTTATCTGAGGTATTACTGTACACTGGAAAAATGGAGTGTGTCTTGTATTGTCTATAGTGGGCTATTTTGGTAATAATGGGGTTTGTTTTATATGCCAGCAAATACAGTAATTCACATTTTTGCCTATAACATGCTGGGTACTCATTTTACTGACCTTGGAAGAATGGAAGGCTGGGTGAACCTTGATTGATATTACTAGGTGCAAAGTATGACGCTGACTCACACAATTTGCAACTTGTGTCTTGAAGCCAGGGTACATAGAAAGAGCCTCCCTTGAAGAGTGTGGTATTTTTGAACCACAGTTGTGTGTAACTCAGGCAACTACAACCTTGTTCTGCAGGCTAGTCTTTCTCTTAAGTCAGGAGAAAGGAACTACAGAATGAATTCAATAATAAGTGGCTTCATTTTGGCAGTTTAACATCTGACCTAGACACAAAAGATGTCTAGGTACAAATTGTTGCCACTCTTGTGTCAAAGGAAGTAGATTTGATACACGAAAGCTCACATTAAAATACACTCGAACCTCGCATAAAGAGCGTCTCGCTTAAAGAGTAACTCGCTTAAAGAGCAGAATTTTCTCTGAATGTTCGCTTTGCTTAACAAATAAAACCAACCAAAAACTCACTTAACAAATAAATTGGGGTTCCCAATCCCCCCCACAATTGGTCATTTACAATGGTGTTTCACTTAAAGAGCAAACTCACTTAATCCTGTGGAACGCATTATGCTCTTTAAGCGAGGTATAACTGTATAGTAGTCTTTACAGGGTCACAATGTTTTTATCTTCAGTTTTTTTTTATTTACTGTATACTTTTGTTTCTTTTCTGCTACACTGTTAAGGATAGCACTTTTGGAAAGTCATTCATTCTTAAGGTCATTATTAAATCCCAAGGACACATAACAACACTGCCAAAGGACACAGCCTAAATGTGTTTCCTGATAAATGTGTATGAGACCCTAATAGTACTTACTCTATATTTTATTTATTTATTTTTGTTTGTCAATCCTATCTCTTCCTTTCTAATGGATATTAATTTTCCTAAGGAAAGATCTATATGAAGAGGAATAGGAGTAAAAAAAATTTGGAGGGATACAAACAGGAGGACATTGAAGGAGAAAACCTAATAGAGCTAGAAAAGGGTTCATATGTCAAAAATCCCAGAGCAGGAACATACATTCAGACACTGAGAAAGCCCACATGGATGTCTCTTAGCACATACTCCAATACTCTGGTGGCCTGTTTCCTTAGTGAGGCGTGGCACCTCATTCATACACTGTGGAATCAGACCTTCTCACCTTTGAATCATGTACTGCCAGTCGTAGCAAGATTCTGGAATAACAAACTCAGTCTTCAACTGGTCTATACAATGGGTTGAAGCAGATGGCTCTCCTATATTTGATTTTAGCATCCCCAGAAGTAAATCCCATTGAGAGTTGGTTATAATCTTGGTAAATTCACCACCTACCTTTCTATGATTTTATCTCCTGGGGATGCCCTTCTCTCAGTTCTACCTCATTTGATGAGGGCAGGAGAGAGGACCACAGTGGCTGCTTCCTTCTCCAGGTGCCATATCTGTTCTGGATATTGGTTATCATCAAGGCCAGAGGTGGCCAAACTACAGCCCGTGCTGCCCGCAGCGTTACCTGGAAGCAGAAGTAAAACACTCCCATGCATGTGTAAATGCTGCCATAAATTCACCTGCAGCTGTTGTAAATGCATTTACGACAGCCACAGACACACTTTTACGATGGGAGGAACCTTGTGACCAGCCTACTCAGCCATGTGACTGACCCCCAGCGTGAAAAGTTTGGGAACCCCTGATCATGGCAATAGCTTTCCTGTTCTTAACTTCTCAGAACAGTTCTTTCAAGGGCATTCCACGCCAATCTCTCAGATTCTTCGGCCATGAAGTCCGTCTGTGTGCAGGGCCTCTCTTCCCAGGGATCTTTCCTTGCACAGCGAGTTGTAATATTCTATATGTTGTTCCTCATGATATGGCTGCTCCCAGGCTCTGGAATACACTTTCCTGGGGAAACCAGATTGCCCTTCTCCCATTGCCAGGCAAAAAACTTCCTTTTCCGGCAGACTTCTAAACAATAAGTGGGGGATTAGGTAACACAATATTTTTGAGATTTAGATATTTTAAAAGTTTTTTAAAATTGTTTTTAATTTTACCAATATTTAATTGTTTTTTAATATACTGTATAGTTTTGTATGGAATTTTTGTTATTACTGATTTAATAGTTGTGAACCACCTTGGGTCTGGTGAGGAGGGAGAATATTCAGAGGAATTTCTCTCATTTGCAACTTCTTTTCAGTTTTGTCCAAAGCGGAACTCGCCTGCAATGCATCCAAAGTAGGCAAACTGTGGTTGTCCTAATGTTACTAGACTGCAGCTTCCATCTGCCCTAATTGGAAAGCCAATAGATATCTGTACCACCTTTTGAATTGGGTAAGGTCTGACATCCACAGAAAAACAAAATCCTGAGATCTATATAGTGAATCTCTCCAGCAAGTAAAATTATTACTCTTTCCGACAATGAGTGTACAATCAAATTTCATCCTTAAAAATTTACAACCTGATCCTATACTGTATATTTTCTAGAAAGATAGTCCCACCAAATTCAATGAGACCTATTCCTACAGGAAGTGCATGTAGATGTTTAGCACCACAGAGAAGTGAATTCCACTGTAATGAATAAGATTTCTGAATAAATACGAGTGGAGTCAGAGATATATTCCCTCAGAGATATATTTCCTCTGAATTTTTTCTTCCTTATTCCTTTTGTGTCCATCTGACATATCAAAGACTTCTATATTTCCACCGTGATTTTAATTTTCATAGCCTTTGATCTTGACAAGGCATGGTACAAACCCAAAACTTCAGAAGAGCAGCAGATTATGTACTGAACAAAAAAATTAGATAGGAATCACAAACTGCTAAAAGCTTGTTAATTGGGAATGGGGCAATATAGCAGACTTTTGAAAAGTCTACAAAATGCTCAAGAGCATAATAAATTCTGAAATTTGTTGTTTCTTTAATGCAGGGTTCCCCAACCTACGAGCCGGGGCTGGCCCACGGGCCGTAGGTTAGGGACCCCTGCATTAAAGAAGCAACAATTTTCAGATTTTATTATGCTCTTCAGCATAATAAAATTTTATTATGCTCTTGAGCAGCACCATTTCACATGGCCCACTGCCACCACCACACCTGGAAGTGGAAGAGGACGCATTTACATCTGCCATAAATGCGTCCATGGCTGTCATAAACGTGGGAGTGGGCAGGTTTACAACAGCTGTAAATGGCCTGCTCAGCTGTCGGGGGGGGGGGGGCATGGTCAGGCCTAGAGCATAAAAAGATTGGGAACCCCTGCTTTAATATATTGAATGTCACATTAATTTTCTTTTTCAAGAGTAAGAACAACTCTGGAGAACAGACAGACTAAGATGACTTAACACATCATGCTTTTGTTTCTCATTTCCGTTTCATTCCATCTGCTAACCTTATTAACATCTTGCCTGACAAAGAGCTATTGGACTCAAAAGCCTGTATTTGTTTGTGCTTATCTGATTGGTCTAATAAAGGTATGGATTCTTCAACAGAAATCTTTATTGCTGGCTAACATGAAATATGGAACATGCTGTATACTACTTTCAGTTAGAACAATTTAGAAATTCAGAGATAAAATCAAGCACTCCATGCAACCACCACCAACTTCCCACCTAATATAAGCAAAAGACCTCACATGTAAAGAGTCCCATAGGCATCGTTATCCATATGAGCCATTTCATTGCAAGCTGAGATGTAGACAACAGTTCTTTAAGCTCTCCCCTGTGGTGCAAGCAGCAAGACGTGGAGCCATTTGCTTTTAATAATAAATACATTAAATTATAAACCTCACCTACTTATTCCAATGTATGAACCAAGATACAAGAAAATCGAACTGAGTCATTAGGATGCTTCATAGCACAAGCTAAAGTTCTCTGCTCAATGCTGGGAAGTGGTGGGTTAACGAGCCCTTTCTCAGCTGGAGTGGAAGTGAATCAACACAGATAACCAACCTTGCTTGGCTCAGTTCCACCCTCCTTCAGTTAAAAATATGCCTCTCCCCTTAAATATTAACTTCTAAAGTAAATACACAAAGGGAATTCTGTGTAGCCAAACCCTACCACACCATTGTACAATGCAATCCATTTACTGCATTTTTCCTTCTTGTCAAGCAGCATCACAAACATTGAATGTTTGCATCAGGTGTTTTGGAAACTAAACTGTTCACCCAATGAATTAAAACACTCTCACAAAAAGGTTCACAACATAGGAACAATCTTCTATGACAGATCCAGAAGATACCACCATAACAACCTGAACTGTGCTTGTCTTATTTGGGAAACTAAGCAAGGTTGGTACTGGTTAGTACTGTATTTGGATGAGAGACAACTAGGGAATATAACACATCCTCAGACAAGAATGGATAAGAAATCCTGCTTAAAATGCTGAAAAGCCACAGATAAACAGAGCTCATAATAAAACCTAGAGATTATTTGTGACTCAGCCCAAGGTAACTTTCTAAGACAAACTGACACAAAGATGTCACTATAGTATCCAACAAAAAGTATTTTGAAGCATCGTCCTCAATGGCCTACAAAGCATATCCTGGTTTCTTAGTACTTTACATACTCACAAAACATATGAATTAAATGCCTAATCCTTACATTCAGATCTATTAGTTTGTTTCCCTTTTGGTGTGCACATTCCACATCTGTGTTTAAGAACTTCATGCAGCTTTCTCCCAGATGAAAACTAGATGTTCAGGATAAGAGGCTGGTGTACAGAAAGACACAGATGTGCATGTGATAGTATCTGCATCATGTGATCCCAGGTGTCTTTAATTGGAAGGAAGTTCAACTTTGTTGTCAAGTTTATTTCATTGTCTCCTGGACAAGGGTCCATTTGCTTAGTATCTCACTCATTTGCAGTATGGTATTTTGGTGAGGACTTCCAAATGGTTTACTACAGAAAGAAGGAATGACAGAGACAGGAAAAGAAATACCCACCCTGAGTTATCCATCTGAAATGAAAATAACTCGGGGTAATATGGATTGAATTTTTGTCTATTCTACACATAATTCATCAGAATTCAATTCTGGTGTAAGAACTAAGTCCTGACTAAGAATTATTTGATTCTAAATGTCTGTCTTTTGCACCGAGCTTTGGATAGTGGCTCTTGGGATTCCAGCAAGAAGAAAAATGTCATTCCCACAAATACAAAACTTACTTGCAATCTACCTGTATTCCTCCAACCTTTTACTTGGATTGATCTACAACTTCCACCAACCCTGGCCATCAGACAAATGTCCTAAAGACTGGAAGGTGTCCAATTTATATGAAGGACTGCCAGGCTGGATAGCTTAATTTACACTACCTAGCAATAGCTTAGCAGCTAAACAGGATGTCTTTTTCATCCCTAAGAGGAAATTCCAAACATTGAACCTGGCAAAATTGTCACTTAAAAAATATACTGTACAGCTAAAATAATTTTGCAGCACCTTTAAGAATTAAAAGATTTATTTGGCCTGAAAATTCTTAAATTGCAGCCCACCTAACAATATGTATCATTCAACTTAAGAACTTAAGATATTTGGCAAGTTTTCAATGTGCCACGAGACACTATTGTTTTTGCTGCAATAAACTAAAATGTCTGCACTTTTTGAATCCCCAGATTCTACTACCAAACTACTAAAGATGTACCTAGGGTTGCACTCTAAACTGGCATGTCTTATGTGTTCCATTTTGTTTGATTTTAGCTCAAATCCTATTGTGAAATACCACACTCATAAGGAAAATTGTACAAATAGTTTTAACTTTTTTCTGGTCCTTTGCTGCAAGCCTAAAAGTGCAACAAACATCTGACAGGCAGAACAAACACACCAATTACAAGATTTGGAGTTTATACTTCTTCCATGTCTAGGCCAGACGTGAAACTGCCAAAATGAAGGCACCTTTTGTGAGTTAATTCTGCAGTTCCTTTGGCCTGACCTAGTGAGAGAAAGATTAGCCAGCAACACAAAGTTGCCATTACCAGGGTGCACCTGATTGTGGTTCAGAAATACTGTACAGTACCACAATCTTCAAGTAGGCTCTTTCTGTGTATCTCTGTACAAAAATTGATGAAACCACATTTATCTTCCCTGTGTAGATCCCCTCTTTCATTGATTTCCACCTGACCCCCATCTGATTTCCATGAAGAAGTATATAATAGCAGTTTAAAAACAGGATTGCTAGAGCTTGATTATTTTATGTTGTACACCGCCTAGGGTGGGTAGACTGTCCAGATGGGCAATATATAAATGAAAATAAATGAAGTCTATCTATCCCTTCCTCCCTTGGGGAACACTAAAGGTGGAATTCATTCATTTGCGTTTTTTTTTAAAGGGAATTCCACAGCTGCTAGTCAGTCTCTGCAGCCACTTGAGATATGGATGAAATGTGGGAGCCAGAGGCCATGTCCCCATCTCCACATCTCCTGGCCAGTGGTGGGCAGCAAAAAAATTGCTACCATATTGTGGGCGGAGCCTACATCATGGGCAGAGCCTACATTGTGGATGATGTAGTCATGCCTGTCATATGGCCACGTATACATCTGCAAACACAGGCAGCATTGGCTCTCTGGCTGTACATGGAGATGAGCACTGCACCCTAGAGTCAGATATGACTGGCTTTTGAGCAAGGGAGCCCTTGAACCACTTGCAGAGACAAAACCTGATGGAGCAGGGCAGGGAGGTGGGCGTGGCTACCCAATTTTGCCATCCCCCTGCCCAGAGGCCACCCAAATTTGCTAAATAAAAAAAAACCCTCCCAGGGGTGTGCGCGAAGCTGTTGCTGCCCACCACTGCTCCTGTCTCCTTGAAGGAACGCAGGTGGGCCAGCCTCTAGTAAAAGCTGCACTTTGGTGCTCTCCAAAGTCAGATTTGAGATTGAGGTTCTTTGGTGGCAGCTTAGAGGGAAGAACACTAGCAAGCTGGAATGGAAACTGTTGTTCTTTGTAGAGGGGAATGGAATGGAAACTGTTGTTCTTTAATCTGTCAAGAGATCTGAAACATTTCTTCACAATAAATTACCAAAGGAGTAAAAAAGGAGGTAGGTAGGTGAATTGCACGAGCATTTGAAACCTACTGGAGACATATAGTACAGTACACGAGTGAACCTTTGATACCTGTTGGAGACATACAGTACATGAGTGGTAGATGGGTCCATAAAGGTGGCTGTGTTTTATCATGTAGTGTGGCCTATTTGTTCTCTCCCATTCTCTCTTTTGAGAGTTTTACCCTGGTCCACAGAAATTAAAAGAGTAAAAAATGTTATTTGTTTCCACCCCTAGAACGTTAGTCTCTTATACACAGCTGTAAACACCACTGAAGTCTTACTGGAAGAAGACCAGCAGCTGAAAAAGTATTAATGTAGGCTTTGTTACTGATAGCATTATGTGCCATCAAGTTACTCCCAATTTACAGAAACCCAGTGAATAAGTATGCAATGTTTGAGACATCAGGAAAAGAGGAAGAGCAAAGAAGAGGTAGATTAAGTCAAGAAAGGAAACCACAGCCTTGAGTCTACAGGACATTTTTGGCAGTTGCCATAAAACATAAGGAAGTAGACAGCCTCTAATCTCAAAGGAATTAGTGATTTCCTGATAGACAGGCCTGCCCAGTTCTTGCAAACTCAAGCCTATAGTTTCCTTTATTGAGTCAATCTATCTCTTATTCAATTGTCTTCTTTTCCTGTTGGCTTCAACTTTTCCTAATGTGTTTTATTAAGCAGAACATAATGCTAGTCCATGAGAATCTCTATTTGGACCATCATTTGTTTGGTTCATAACCTTCTGGACTAATTTATTATTTCCCAACCAATTTTTGCACCATAGTCTTCTCCAGTAAAGCATCTAATTTGACAATAACAGCAAAACAATCTGACAGCATGAGAAGGATCACATGTTTTGTCCACACCAACATCAGACTTATTGTGGTTGTAGACAGCATATTTGTGATGCTAGTCATCCCATTGCCAAACTTTTTCAAATATAGAAACACCATCAGAATGCTGTATAGATTCCTTGTAATTTTGGACCAGATGAATAAAATAATATTTAGATCCAACATGAATGTGCTATGCATTGATATTTATAGCCTGTTATTCTATGCTTTGTTTCCTTTCTCCAAAATTTGTTTCTGAGGGCAGCAGCACATTTTTGAAGAGGAACAGCTACAAGAGATTGACAAAATATTGTCCTTTGTATAATATTAGAGCATATATTTGGTATTTGGTTAATCCCTAGCATCTTTAGGTAGGGATGGAAAGATTTCCTGTCTAAAACCTACCTAGATTTTGTAGATGTTTCCCCCAAAAAACTAATGCCCATGGATTTTTAATGTCATTCTTCCTGACTCAAGGTGAAGGTATTGTGAATGTTCACTAGGTTTTTCTCTGTGTAGTAGCAAAGGTACTGTCTAGATATATGGAAATTCAGTCTTATAACAGAACCATGATAAAGTAGACATAGATAACACAAATTAATTAAATATTATAAAGAATGACACATTTGAGATAATAATTAGGTGCCATCAAATCAATTCTGGCTTTTGGCAACACTTTCCAGGGTTTGCTAGGTAGGCAATACACAGAAGTGGTTTACCATTCCCTTTTATGAGGATGCTCTAGGACTGTGCGGCTATACCATGGCTACAGAGTCTGGCATTTCTCACAGGAGACCCAGTCTCTGGTTCTGCAACTAGATACCTAAAGCACTGAACTATCAACCCAGCTATACTATTAAATTTGAGATAGAAACACCTAAATCCTAATGTTAAGTAGGATAAATACATGTGCTTTAGAAGGCACATGGGAAAGGAGCAACAGCACATCTGTGTTGTAGAAAAACAGGAAAGGAAGTGAAACTGTTAGACGGACCCTTGGATAAGGAGCCCTGGTGGTGCAATGGTTAAGCTACTATATTACAACCAAAAGGTTGTGAGTTTGATCCTGACCAGGACAGCTTCCTGTCTTCCTTGTGGCTATTTTTAATTTAGCTGAACACCATCCACATCAACTGCCTAGCTTCCCCAAACAACAAAAGATATTGTGTTTTACGGAATTGAAAGAAAACATGTCAAAAAATTCACCAGGCACACCCAAACTCTTGGATACACCCAACCTAGCTATTTGTGTATCATTCAACAAGTTAATGGGACGATGAAAAGTATACACTAAAATTTGTGATTCACCTCGCATATACTCCTAGGAAAAGATAAGCTGCCAGAACAATCAAATAAGTTTTATGTTTATAATAGCAATAATACTTATATACTGCCCCATAGCGCTTAGTGCACTTTCTGGGTGGTTCACAAGTTAATTAGCATTTGTCCCCAATATGCTGGGTACTCATTTTCCCGATTTCAGAAGGATGAAAGGCTGAGTCAATCTTGATACCTCAGGATTGAACTCACATTTTAGATGCAGTATAGCAGTTTAACCACTCTGCCACCAGGGCTTTTAAGGGTTCTTCTTTGTTTACTGAAGAATTGACATTTATATTATTCACAAGCAGAAGAATTAAGAATATGATTTACCCATGACAAATATACTTTCAATTCTGCTTCTCCGCGGTTAGTACAGTGGTTCTCAAACTTTGAGTGTCTAGAAGTTTTGGATCTGACCTCACAGAATCCCTGATCATTGGCAATGCTGATCAGTTACACACAGGTTGCAAATTGGACTGGGGGGGGGGGGCATCACGTCTATTACAAAGGAGAACTTGTGAAAACAGTAACAGTGTAATTGCCCATACTTGTGTCATTTTTGTTAACAGGATTTGGCTTTGGACTACAACTCCCAGAAACCCCTGCCCACATGAAGAGAAGTTGTGGTGGCTGGGTTTTTTGATGGGCTACAATTGTGGGGAAAATATGACTTTTTCTGAGCTCTGAAAACATGGAGCTAGTAAAGGATGGAGTAGGAATAGCTCCAGCTGCTCTATGCATTTACAAAAACTGAGTCACCTCTTCTTTTCCTGCTCAGCCCTTAGGAGGAAGATACACACAAACATTCCCAAGAAAAACATTTTCATTCTCCAGCTGCTAATCATCTCAAATTCTAGCTACAGCTATGTATCATTCCTAGGCTTTCGTCATTTGCATGTCCCTTATTGTCAACACAATGGATATAAGTGCAATTGTAAAATGCATTGATGTTCTTTCACTAGTTCCTTCTTCCTTCACTAGTATGGAACTCATAGATCTGTATAAGAACTGCAGCTCTATTACAAAATCTGCTCTACCTAGCTATGTGGATCCATTGTTAATAGGATACAATTCTTATGAATAAAATCAATTGTGTGTGTAATCCTGGGCATGTGATATTGAGAACATGGACTTAGGGGGAATGAAAAACAAAAGGGGAAAGGCCTTTGGTATGCAGACTTGTGACATATCTAACCTGCCAGAAACACGTATGCAATAGATGGTCATTGTTAAAAGGACTTAGGCAACTGTTACATAAAATGCAATATTTGCTTTAGCCTTTTCACTCTTGTGTAAGAAATTGCTGTAAAAAAGCACAGCCCAGAGAGTAAATAAGGAGGGAAATGGAGACAAAGAGGACAAACATCGAGGATTCTGCAAACTGAATGAAAAATAATGTTTCCATTAGAGCTGACTGGTAAACTGTCACTGATTTTCAAAGGAAGTGGAATTTCAGGGCTGGGCTGCAAGCCAAAAATACTATGGCAGTTGAAAAGAATTCTCAAAATAAGTCAGTGACCAAGTTAGGAATCTACAGGAAAAAGGTGCTTGTTCAATATGATTTCTCAACAGGTGGATTTAATACAAACTGTCTAATCCAACTTTGGAACAGGTGAATTAATCAGCTGAATACACTGTAAAGTAATTGGGCTCCAACCAGGGAAGAAATGTGTATCCTACCCAGGCACAGAAAAATTGCATGTAAATGGCAGTGGGAAACCATTGCTGTTTTCACAGGCATGATTTCATGTACAGCAGAAACTGATTGTGAGCAGAGAATGCTGGCTCTGGCTTTATTATATTATCTCTCACTGTCACTTACCTGTTTATTTTACACTTCCCCACACCTTTTCATCATCTGCAAATTCCTGATATCTCCTGTGGTGGCTCAGTGGTTAAGAAGCTCGTCTTGTTAGCTGGAAGGCCGGCAAGTTGGCAGTTTGAGACCCGGGTACTGCATGACAGATTGAGTGCCTGTCTCTGTCCCAGCTCTTGGGCACATTAAAGTAGCCTAATTTGGGCATCCCCTGAGCAGAGTTTCTCCAGCAAAAATCCTTTCAACCCAGAATAATTTCTGACACGGAATTACAAGTGGAACCTCAGTTAACATAATTAATGCGTTCTCCAGGACATTTCTTACAGTGAAACTTACTTTTACTGACTTTCCCATAAGAAAGCACTGAATGTAATTTCTCATAGGAATGCATTTAAAACCAAAATACATTAACCGAAATGCAGTTCCCCGTAGGAATGCACTGAAAACCAATTAATCCATTCAAAAAAAATCTGCAAACCGAGTTGCTATTTTCTATGCATTTCCTTTTGTTATCTGATTTTTAGTTAACCAAGCTGTTTGTTAACCAAGGTTCCACTGTATTATTATTATTATCATCCAAAAATTGCCACTTCTGCCTTCCGATTGCAGCTTTCTTAGCGTTTGCTGCTCCCCACCACCACCACATTGATTTGGCTTCTTTTGTGACTTGGTTAAACACAGATCCTTTCACTAAATTCAAGACCAGATTTAGGTCTTGAAGTGCTGAATGATGGAGTGACCTTCCATCTCTGTCCCAGCTCCTGCCAACCTAACAGTTAGAAAGCAAGAAGTTGCAAGTAGATAAATAGGTACCACTTTGGTGAGAAGGTAACAGCAGTCTGTGCATTCTGGTATCTAGTCATGCCTGCCACATGACCATGGAAACGTCTGCAGAAGCAGACAGCACTGACTCTTTGACTGTAAATGAAAATGAGCACCATACCCTAGAGTCAGATACAACTGGCTTCTAAGTAAGTGCGACCTTGACCTTTAGTAGTTTGGAAGGAGAGGCTCCTTTGTGCACATGTACAAGCCTTTCAGGAAGTGCAGCTTGAGAAATTAATTAAATAAGAAAACATTAAAAATACAAAATAAAAATACAATTCCCTTGGATTTCACTAGCAAAGTTATTGTGCTACAGGTAAAGAGTAAAGGTCACTCTTGCTTGAAAGCCAGTCATATCCAACTCTAGGGTTCAGTGCTCATCTCTGTATATAGCCAAAGAGCCAGCCCTGTCTTTGTGCTATAAATTGGAACAAATATGCATGAATTATAATAGTGGCTGTGAAGGAGGCCTCAGAAGGAACAGCACAGGAAGTAAATGCTTCAGAACCTTCCCAATGAAAGTTTGATTAAGAGACCCTGAATGAGAATAGAGGATTCATTTGAGAAAGCCTTGATGCTGGGAAAGATTGAGGGCAAAAGAAGGAGGCGGCAGAGAATGAGATGGCAAGATGGCATTGTTGACGCAATGGGCACAAAGCTGGGCAGGTTGAGGAGGATGGTGAAGGATAGGGGTGCCTGGCGTGCAATGGTCCATGGGGTTGCGAAGGATTGCAACTGACTGTGCGACTAAACAACTTTTTCTTTGTCTCATCTTAATTCAAGATTGGCCCACATTTCCTGTTTAGCGCAGATTGTACCGTTTAGATAGTTAAGTCTGAGGAGGCAGGCTGTGTCTTGTTTTACTCTTATGTAAACCAACCTCATAAATTTAAAAATAAACTGGCTGAAATCCAGTTGCTCAGCATAAAAAAATGCACTAGAATAGTCCCACTGAATCAGGTGGATTTGATAACTCCTTTGTAAATTCCATTGATTCAACTGGGGCACTCTAGTTCTCATTTAGTAGTTTGAGCACCTTATTATGTTAAGCGACAGGATTTTAGCCATTGTAATATCTAAGAAAGAACCACCTTTATTTGTCCATATTATTGTTGCCTTGTCAATTCATATCCAGTACCCACTTGATAGCCCTCTTCTCATACTAGCAAACCACTGTCGCTTTGTTCATTACAGTAATACCTCGGATAACGCTAAGACTTGGTTCCACAAGTCTTGGTGTTATCCGATTTTTAGTGTTACCTGATGCATGTTAAAATCCTATGGGATGTATCGGATAACGATAAAGCTCCATAGAGATACATTGTAACCGCACAGGCTTTAGCGGTTGTTATCCGATACATCCCGTATGACCTTAACGTTATTCAATCCAATTCTCCTCCCCAGATTACTTAACGTTATGCGATTTTAGCGTTATCCGAGGTAAACGTTATCTCACATTAAAATATAGCAATCAATGTTTCTATTGCATGACCTAATTATTTATCCAACAGAAGATAGCTTGGATCCTGACACCAGGTGAAAAAGAGAAAACAATTCAGTGTAAATTAGCATAGTCCTGCTCTCGTAAACATAATGTCCCTTTTTTCGATTTTATCTCTTTTAGTCTCTAAATGTACAACTGTTTAAAGTACCAGCTTAAGAACAAGGAGGATATGTCTGGCTAGCCTGAAGAACATATAATTTAGAAAGCACCACTTGATTCCAATTTAGCTAAACTTCTCCTACTGGATTATACAGTAGAATTGGAATGACTGGAAGCTTGCTAAAGAGATTGAGTGCAATTCTGCCTTTGCTTTAATAAATGAGATTGGACATTCAAACACAATAGATTCCCCCCCCCCCAACTTTACTGTACTGAAATTCATGTTGGTTATAAATACAAGTACAGTAATGTACAGTAAAATATTGTGGTGGGGAAGGTTGTATTTGAAGGATGAGGTAGCATTAGGAAAACATTATTGAAGACTATACTTTATGTACTCCTGGAAATACAAATGTTAGCAGATGATATTTGTAATCTCTATTAAAGTCTCTGCAAGACTGCTGTAGTTGAAGCAACCCAAAGCATGCATGAAGCTTCTTCATGCAAAGTTAGATCATTGGTACATCTGCCCAGCATGATCCATCTTGAGTGATGACCAGTATTCTTGAAGGATAGAGATGGTTCTTGGTTCTTCAGATAAAGATGCCAAGGATTAATTTGGAACTTCATACATACAAATTGTCTGCTATTCTACTGTGGTATGAGCTCTATCAATGGTATCTCATATCTATCTGTATATTTAGCAATAGCCTAAATCCAATGTGACATTAGTGGGGAACTTTAATATGATGGGTTTTCTCCCCCACTCCTATCCCATCCTTGCAGGATGTCAACTATAATTGGTACATGCAGCTTCTAGTCAAATTAGCCATGCATTAGCAGCTCCCCCCCCCCCCGGGTGGCTTAGTGGCTAAGATGCTGAGCTTGGAGACTGGAAGGTTGGGTCTGATGTTGGAGGGCTGCATGGGGACATTAAAGGAACCGCATTCGAGCATCCCGTGAGCAGTTTCTCCAGCAAAAATCCTTTCAACCCAGAGTCTCTGACACAAAATTATAGGCCATACATTTACTCAAAACAGAATAAAACCATACATTTCATCTGTCTGTTAACTTTCCATTGCCCAGAGGATTAGGTTTATTCCAGCAAAATGAACAATGATGTTATACCTTGAAAGTCTAACAAGTATTATTTGGCCAAAGGTTTTGTAGACTGCAGCCTACTTCTTCAGTTGAATCAGATAAAACATTTAAGGTTTTAAGGTGCCCAAGACTCATTTACCTGAATCCAGTTGCCTCTCAAAAAGAGCAGAACCATTGAATCAACTGGATTTATGTGTCAACTAACCATTGAGCTGCTAAAGAGGTGAACAGTACTACACTTGGGACTGCCAGATGGATCTGAGCCTTCCCTCTTTTAATTCATCCAAAAATAACACACATCCAAATAAGAGGATTGTCACCATCCTAGATTTAACGTATGCCTATCTTACATTTGTTTGTCAATGACTCCTACATGACAGCTTAACGTACAAATGACAGCTTTTTGTGGCTTGGTCACAGAAATATAGCACTGGATAGCATCAGAATATTCATAAGCCCACACCATTATATCTCCCAGTGGCTTCATGTAGATAATGAGCAGGCAAAACAGAGTCTCAAGAACTTAATACCCAGTCGCAGCCACACACATCAGCTGCCATGTGGCAGAGTAATTTTCCCTGTGGGTATGGAGGAATTAATATACTGTACAGATGAGGAGATCCATCAGTACTCATTAGACAGTCTTTTTACAATCTGTTTACATAATGGCTTTTTGTCCTGAAATGTACAGGATTTTACATCCAAATAAGAAACTCTTCACAGCAGCACAAAGTGCTCCCAGTAGCTTAGGGCAGGAAATTAAGTTTGCCTTATCCAGTTGATTTTAAAGGAGAGGAGAAATAGGCAGATTAGAATACTCTCCTTATAACCAACATCAGTATTTTCCAACAAAGCAGATAAAGTTTACCCCCATCCCCCATTTAATAGGAATAGCAAAATAGCTACAGAACATTTGCTCAGCATCTTACACAACCACAGCAGCAGTTCAGGCACTAAAAGGGAGGAAAGGCAGAATCACAGGATCTGCAATTTTATTTTTTACTCTATAATTAGCAATGTGTGAGCCTGAGCTTTGTTACATGTTTCTCCCTCATTAAGATGAAACTAGTGCTATTAACATGAATGCTATGCATCTGAAGGCCAAACCTGTTTGTAAAAGTGAAGCATGTTTAATAGCTTTATTACTCACAAAAGCATAGGTACTATCAATAAAGAACAAAGTCATATCTTACATCATATCACCATACAATATCATTTCTCCTTAAACTGAATGTTCTGTTTCAGGGAACATCTGGAAGTGTGACATTTTAAAGTGTCTCTAGACATTACTTTAGGCCAGTAACTCCCAAATGGTAGCATTCCACAAGTGGTGATGAAGAGCTTCATGGATATACTGTAAACCAGTGATGGCTAACCTTGGCACTCCATGTGTTCTTGAACTTCAATTCCCAGAAGCCTTGATCAACAGGAGTGCCGACAAAAACGCCTGGAGTGGCAAGGTTGACCACCATTGCTGTAAACGGACAGCAGTTAAGTGTTAAAGCTGAACCCGTGATGAAATTTTGTACAGTTTTGCTCCTGTTGGGGTGGAAATCAGAAAATTCATAGGTTGATTTCATAAAAGTTTGTGAATAATTAATATAAACACTTTAAATCAAGGATATAAAAAACAGAACTGCTTTTATCAGGGACATTGCCATATCACATTAAATTATAGTTTGTTGCTTAATGCACATGGCACATCAAAAGACCAGATAAACTACAACTTATGTTCCCAATTTCTAGTTTTTCCTCCCTGGTTTGTTTCTCTTCTGCTTCTTGTTAGGTCTTACTCTAGAGCCTACGATTACACCTCAGGATGTCATAAAAAGCCAGTTTTTAAGCCAACAATAAATCAAACATGAATTCAGAGTGTGGTTTAATAAATCACTGATTGATAGAATTGTTATGATGTGTGAATGTGGTCTTACAGAAAACAGAGGTTTGCAAGAAAGCATTCTTGGCAATGTTCCAGCCACTTCATTCCAACAATTCTCCCATTCAATCAGCTTCCAGTGCCAGTAATCATGCTTAGTCCATATTAATCTCTTTTGGGAGTTCTCTGCTTAGGATTCCCATCACAAATGTATTATTGTACTTTTGTAAAATTTTGGTTTACCTGAGTCTGCTGGTATTTTTTCCTTGGGTGTGTATTGTGCCATTTTAGTCAAAGTGGGCAGAAAGTATAAATCCCTGAGTGATCTGATGTAGAGGAACAGCACAAGGATTTCTGACTTCCAATGTTTGACAGGAATAACAAATGACTTCACAACAAATACTGAAATTGTGAAAGATCAGAAAGCCCAGTTTAGCTCTGATACTCAAAATCAATTCCTATGCTCTTAAATCTTTCAATATTGAGTATTTATGAATTAATGCCGGCTCTAGTTGACGGATCATATGGTTGTGGTTGAATACCTGTAGTCTTGAAATTCCTGTAGTCTTGAAAGATGCCATTCCCTGCCTTTGGGTTATATAAAGTACAGGCTTTGCTTTCATGTTTTAGAAAATTCATGATTAGAAGACTTTGATCTCCTACATTATTTGGTCATGCTGCAATACAGCAAAGAACATTTAGGAAGTTATTTATGATTTAATCTACTGAACACTAAAGGAAAAGAAATAATTTCTTGTTTGGAACACTGACATCGCTGGCATAAAGGAACTAACAGTATAAATCTCATCAAACTAGTGTATTATATTGGCACTAACTATACTAGATGAAAGCTCTGGGCATTTACTGGTATTCTGTTTAAAATATTGATTCGTTCATAGGAAAAGGTTTTTAAAATGATTTTTGGTCACTTTCCACCCTTAAGATCTGTTATGCTGTGCTGCACTGTAGTTTCAAACTTGCCCATGCACAAGTGTTCCTATTTTACAAAAGGCAGGTTTTCATCAGATGATCACCATTTACAAAGCAGAATCACACAAATGGTGTAATCCCACATTACAAGACTTTCTGCTCAACACAAGATTAATATGATACTGTACTGGCAGAAAAGTGAAAAAATGTACTTTACGGTCTTATTTAGAAATAGAACTCTTTTGAATTTGGCATAATTACACTTCTGGAATTTCTGGTAATCAGAAGAAATTCATAACACTTCACAGGTTCTACTATAGACACATTTTTACTTCTGTTAATGTCCATTGCATGAGGAGGTTTTATGCAATTAACTGTCAATAGTTAATTTCTTCTTTCTGCCCAATTTATAACAAATCAAAGTTTAGAGAAAATTTTCCATTCTGAACAAATTTGTATATTTTCAAGCTTGAAATACAGACATTACAGGCAGGCTTCTTCAAGCATTAGGTTCTACAAGAACATATACCATAGACACCTGGGTCCTAGGTGTCCTTCTTTTTAAAGGGGATTGGGGAGGTTTTATGGATGTTTTTAGTTTTATAGTATTTTGTTTTAATTAGTATTGGGTATAGGTTTTAACTGATGTTGTGAGCCGCCTTGGGTCACTTAGGAAAAAAAGGGCAGTTATATAAATCCAATAAATAAATAAATAAATAAATAAATAAATAAATAAATAAGCGTGCCTTTCTGACTAACAATAGAGAATTATTATGTAGTATTGTTTCAAACTGCTCCTCAACCAGAGAACTAGGATCAATTTGTGTCTTCCATTTTTGGAATGTTCTTGTGCTAGACCAACTACATCCCAGGTCTCACTCTGGAAACACAGCCCAATAATTAGATTATATTTCACAATTTGAATAAGATTTTTTAGTGAACATACAATAAAATCTGGGAGAAATTTGATCTCGACTCTTGAAGAAGCAAAAAGAATGTGCTGGATTGACACCATAACTGAGCTAGACATGGCAAGCAGCCAGAACACTGTGAGACTAACTGAAAAGACTGAACAAGCAAAAAACAAAAACAAAAGAAAAAAAAACCTATACTATATGCAAATATGCCAGACCAATAATATGCTAATTGCTCCCGGCAGGGAAGACCAATCAACACACAATAAATATAAAAATTCAGAGTAAATCCAGCAAACTTTCTACTGCCTTCATATTGGCAGAAGTAGAGGAAGCCATAAAAAGATATAGGAATGGCAAAGCAGTGGGACTTGATAATATCCAGAATGATCAAATTAAACATTTTGGGCAAAACATGAAGAAATGGCTCCTTCAACTTTTTAATAACTGTTGGACAAGCAAACAAATCCTCCAAAATATCAGAACATGAAAGTAACTGTATTACTGAAACCAGACAAACAGCTATGAAATCCCCCAAATTGCAAGCCAATCTCCCTAATATGCTGCTTATAAAGTATTTGAACAAATAATACTAAATCATCTAGTCCAGTGATGGCAAACCTTTGAGACCGAGTGCCCAAACTCAACAGGCTGCCATCTGCATTCCAAAGGGTCAGGGCGAACTCTGTGCTGGGGGAGAGGGAGCCTCCAATTGGGCTGCTGGGCAGAGTGAACTCTGTGCTGGGGCAGGGAGGAAGCACTTCCATTGGGCTGCTAGGAAGAGGGGCAAGGCAAACTGTGCTGGGGGGGGGAGAGGAAGCACTCCCATTGGGCTGCTGGGCAGAAGTGCGGGGCAAACTGTGTTGGGGTGATCATGCACGTGGCCACAGAGAAGGCTCTGAGTTGCCCCTCTGGCATGCATGCCATCAGTTCACCACCAGATCTACTCTCTAAATGTGAATATCTTCACATTCTAGGACAAACTTTAAATCTGGCAAGAACTACATGTGAGCATATATTATTCACCATCAATTGTTACTATAAAAAAAGCTCTCCTCCTTACTACAGATCATGGACTAAAAGAAATGGTCACTATTCTACCTCAAAACCAAAATTGTTGCATTTCAAGGACGGCACAGTCAATGGAGAAAACAAAGAAAATCCCCCTCACAGGAGAGCCTGCTGGAGCCATTACATTTTAACATTTCCATATCAACTGATGATCCTATAATCAAGGAATTTCATTTATGATGATGATCTTGTCTTGATAGTCCAGGGGGAAACTATTTGAGTCCAACAAGTACCTGGTAAGCTTTGCACCAGATCTTTCCTTATACAGTACAGTATTATGAAACCATTTTTTATTCATATCAGAACATTGACAATTTAAAATTATGAATATATATATATATAGTCAAACCTTGCATAAAGAGTGCCTTGCATAAAGAGTGCCTTGCTTAAAGTTCACAATTCCCCTGCCATAAGTCACAATTGGTCACTTACAATGGTGTTTCGCTTAAAGAGCAAACTTGCTTAAAGAGCAAACTTGTGGAACACATTATGCTCTTTAAGCAAGGTACAACTGTAAAATAGATAAAATTGAAACAAACTAAAATGTTAAAATGATGACTATTTTTTACCAAAAGGAGTTACAGTAATACCTCAGATAACGCTAAGACTTGGTTCCACAAGTCTTGGTGTTATTCGATTTTTAGTGTTATCAGATGCATGTTAAAATCCTATGGGATGTATCGGATAACGTTAAAGCTCCATAGAGATACATTGTAACCGCACAGGCTTTAGCGGTTGTTATCTGATCCATCCCATAGGACCTTAACGTTATTCGATCCAATTCTCCTCCCCAGATTACTTAACGTTATGCGATTTTAGCGTTATCCGAGGTAAACATTATCTGAGGCATTACTGTACTTCCAACGCCATTATTTTGGCTGTTTACTACATCTTCTTTAGTACAGTATATGTAGTAGGGCATAAATTCTTCTAAGTTCCTTTCCAAATTGCATGTGCATATACAGTTATTATATTTTTCCACATTCACAGAAAATTTCTCCTGTATCCTAGCAGTCTAACAGTTCCAAAACCATGCCCTCCCAGTTAACATGGAGCTTCCTCTCTGCTTGTTGTTTAACTGGAAGGCACAGACCTGCATTTCCTTGACAGTCCAAGCGGAACCTTGGAGTCAAGCACTTCTTTGAGTAGAATGCACCTCTGAATTAGATCTTTTATTAAAAAAACTACCAGCTGAAACAAAACTCTTTGAAAGCAGAGGCATGTGTCACCCACTAAAAGAACAGAGAAACAAAGTGAAAGCTCCAAGTTAGCTGGGAAGAATTTGGAACAATGCCCTACCCCAATGTATTTGGGTGTCACTGTGGATCACACCCTAACATCCAAAAATTGTCTAAATGCCAAACAAGTTGTCAGCAGAAACTAGGACACTGGCTGGCTCAGATTAGGGTGCACATCCATAAACAATAACAACTCCTCTGTCCCAAAGCTACACCACAGCAGAATATGCTGACTTAATTTGGTATAAACCAGCACATGCCAAGTGGATGCCACCTTTAATGAATTGTGCAGGTTTAGTTGTTGTCTGAAACCTACCTCTACTGAAAAACTGTATGATTGGTTGGCATTGCCCGTTTGGAAGCACTCTGAAGGTTGCCTTTGCTCAAAAGCCAGTCATATCTGACTCTAGGGTTTGGTGCTCATCTCCATTTATAGTCAAAGAGCCAGTGCTGTCTGTGTGTGCAGATGTTTCTGTGGTCATGTGGCAAACATGACTAGACAGTGGAGTGCCTGGAATGCTATTTACTTTCCCACCAAGTGGTACCTATTTATCTACTTGCAATTTCTTGCTTTTGAACTAGGTTGGCAAGCACTTTGAAAAGTGCTATCAAATAAAGAATGAAATAAGGTGATAGAATACCAAATCACAGTGATTCCACAAATATGCAGCAGAAAAGATTCCCAATTCCCACTCCAATACTGTATACAGAGAAAATTTCTGAGCTAAAGGTCTAGAAATGGATGTTTTGGGGATATGAAATCATTTGGGACCATAAAATATCATTGAAGGATTGCATGTCACTTTAATGTGTAACACAGAATAAAACAGCACAATAAAATGTGGACTCATTGTTTGCCCCTCCATACACATCAGTTCTTTAGATGCCACTTTCTATGTTCTCTAATCATCCAAGATCAGTAGAAAGACTTTTCACTTGGCCTCTACTTCAGTGAAATTTTGGCATTAGCCAGACAACATTTTGCCAAGCTTTCTAATTTAATTTTTCCAACCTTAGCAAGGAATTTTGTTTTTCAAAATTGTTATAGATTTTGATACTACTGTATATTTTCCCATGCTTTTATATTAATTAAATTCAAAATTTTAACAAATCATCCTGGAAATTTGAAAGCTTTGAATATTCTAATATGCTAAACTTTGTAATGTTTTAATCCACTCTTCTGTGATGCTTCAGTGGCTTACTATATGCTACTTTGAAGAGTAACAGAGTAACGAAAATATGCAAACACTGTATGCAACAAGAAATGATGATCATACTTAGCTGTTAGATGTTTAGAAATAATATAAATGACACCCAAACACCTGACATACATGTTTATTCAGTCCATGCTAGATCATTATTTTACTGGTGCTATTCACTGCTTAAAGTACAGCTAATGTCCCTTGATGGTAGCATGATTCCTCCACAGCTGAGACAGTGCATTACCAAATGGATACAGAAGACATTTTAATGATGGCTGGAAGAAGGTTCTGAAAAAGAAAGAAAAAAACATAAATCCTAGATTGAACAATGGGGCTGCAGTGGCTCAGTGGTTAAGAAACTCGCCCTGTTAACTGGAAGGCCGGCAAGTCGGCAGTTTGAAACCCGGGTACTGCATGACGGTTTGAGCACCCATCTCTGTCCCAGCTCCTGCCAACCTAGCAATTTGAAAGCAAGAAATTGCAAGTAGATAAAATAGGGACCAGTTGGGTGGGAAAAGATCTTGGGGACATGAAAGGAGCCTCATTTGTCTGTTCCCTGCACAGTTTCTCCCCAAAAAAATCCTTTCAACCCAGAATAATTTCTGACATGAAATTATTATTATTGAAGAATAAAACAGGGTCAGCACTGTCTGTTTGCATGTCTGCTTCTTATAAAAATAAGCTCAAGCCGTTTGGAAGGAATGGCAAATATTGAGAAGTCAGCTGACTAGCACAGGAGTAGGCTTTTGTAATCATTCAGGTGTTTTCTGCTTACAAATCCCATTAGCGCTAAACAATACATAATGGATCAAGGAAGCTATATTCCAAAATATCTGGAAGACGATAGCTGCAATCTGTTCAGAAACACATTCTTTTTCTGCCACCCTTGATGGCTTAAAGCAGTGGTGCCCAAACTACAGTCCAGGGGCCTGATCTGGCCCCCAACGCCAATCCATCCAGCCCACAAAGCCCTCTTCGCTCCTGGAAGCGGAAGTAAAAGATGCTCATATGGGTGTGTTTTACTTCCACTTCCAGGTGTGATAAGGGCTTCATGGGCCAGATGGATTGGCATTGGGGGCTGGATCAGGCCCCAGGGCCATAGCAAACAGCTCCCTTAACCATGTGACCAATCCGCAGCCCAAAAAGTTTGGGCACCCCTGTCTTAAAGCCTACCAGTAATTCTGATTGCATCTATTGAAAATGTAAGAGTCAATTAATTATTACTAGGTCTCCTTTCTTCTAGTTATGTTTAAAAAACATCAAGCTTCATTCAAAAGCTATATTCCTAGGAACAAAAGTAAATCCAGATGTCTTCCTAGGATAATATATGATATGCTGAATTCTATGCAGATTAACAGTGAAATAGGCATGTATATTACTTGATGGTAACTCCTACCAGGTTTAGTGACATTTGGATATAATCCCCAGTTCTGCTGCACTGACAGAAGTCCTTGACACGTAAAGCACCTAGGCAAACTTTTAAAAATCAGGCCCACTCATATGTTCCCATAGCCACTCCTATGTCTGACCAGGTGACACAGTTACAAAAGTTATAAAGGAGGATTAGGGCCATAGATTTGTAATTTCTAGCAAAGCACCCTTATGGTTGCCTAAGAAAACCATGGGGTGGGGAACCTTTTCCTGTTGGAAGGCCACATTAAATTAACTGTAATCAAACAAAGCAAAGCAAAGCAATCACACTTATATACCACCTCATAGCACTCAGTGCATTCTCTCGGCGGTTCACAAGTTAATTAGCATTTTGCCCCTAACATGTTGGGTACTCATTTTACTGACCAGAAAAGGATGGGAGGCTGAGTCAACCTTGAGCCCTGGTCAGAATTGAACTTCCAACCTTTTGGTTGCAGGACAGCAGTTTACCCACTGCACCACCAAGAAATTTTAATTAGATACAGTATACTAAAAAATGTACATTATTTTGTAAAAATCTAACTATTATGAACAACGCAAAATAACAGAATAACAGGATGGAAAGTACTAGAGATCACTTCAAGAAAATTGGAGACATTAAGGGAATGTTTTGAACAAAGATGGTCATGATAAAGGACAAAAACAGCAGGGACCTAACAGAAGCAAAAGACATCAAGAAAAGTTGGCAAGAATATACAGAACTATATAAGAAGGACCTTAACATCCCTGACATCCTGGAGTGTGAAGTCAAGAGGACCCTAGAAAGTACAGTCAAACCTCGCATAAAGAGCGTTTCGCTTAAAGAGTAACTCGCTTAAAGAGCAGAATTTTCTCAGAATGTTCGCTTCGCTTAACAAATAAAACCAACCAAAAACTCGCTTAACAAATAAATCGGGGTTCGCATTCCCCCCTCCCAATTGGTCCTTTACAATAATGTTTCGCTTAAAGAGCAAACTCGCTTAAAGAACAATCCTGTGGAACGCATTATGCTCTTTAAGCGAGGTACCACTGTATTACTAACAACGAAGTCAGTGGAGATGACAGTACAGTAATACTTCTGATAACGCTAAGACTTGGTTCCACAAGTCTTTGTGTTATCCGATACATGTTAAAATCCTATGGGATGGATTGGATAATGTTAAAGCTCCATAGAGATACATTGTAACCGCACAGGCTTTAGCGGTTGTTATCTGATCCATCCCATAGGACCTTAACGTTATTCGATCCAATTCTCCTCCCCAGATTACTTAACGTTATGCGATTTTAGCGTTATCCGAGGTAAACGTTATCTGAGGTATTACTGTCTTCCGGTTGAGCTATTTAAAGCCCTAAAAGATGATGCTGTAAAAGTTAGGTATTCAATATGCCTGCAAATTTTGAAAACACAACAGTAGCCACAGGATTGGAAAAGGTTAGTTTATGTTCCCATTCCAAAGGTCAATGCCAAAGAATGTTCATGGTATCATACACCTGCACTCATTTCACACATTAAGCAAGTGAACACAATAGGACAAACAGAGGTAGATATCTGCACTTCTTCCTTCCCATGAAGATGTCCCCATAAAATGCTACACAGAAAGTCAGGATTATCTAATTACAGAGGAGGGAGGTCTGTCCTAGATTTTCAGAGCTCACCTCTCTCTCTTTTTCAGCCTCCTGTCCCTCAACTGACCCAATTAAGCAATGTTCCCAGACCAAAAGTTATAGATTATTACTTCCATCAAGCCTTTTGCACATAACTAAATGTGAATCTACCCCAAAGGATTTTAGCTCAATAGTTGTTGTGAACAGTAACCTGGTAAATTACTCTTTGTTAAGAATATTTTTGCCTGTTTGAGAAAAAGTTTGATTGATTAAACCTGTTTTATGTCATACATACTGTCAATACTTACTTGAGCTGTCTTTCACTGACTTTTTACCTAAAAACAAGCATACAAATTTCATTAAAACAATATTAACATATCTAAATCAAATTTAGATACTCTGTAAATAGCCAAGCCCACATTTTAAATATAAATTTACTATATCTACACAAGATATCTAAACAATGAAGAACATCCAGAATACAGTTTTTGCCAACTTGGAAATGACTGCTTTTTCACATTAGGCCAGTGGTGGCAAACCTTTTAGAGACCGAGTGCCCAAACTCAACAGGCTGCTGTTCTTGCCCTGGAGTGGTGGAGCGAACTCTGTGCTGGGGGGAGGGAAAAAACCTCCCATTGGGCTGATGGACAGAGGAGCAGGGCAAACTCTGTGCTGGAAGGAAGGACAGAGCATCCCATTCAGCTGCTGGACAGAGGGGTGGGGTGAACTCTGTGTTTGGGCAACATTGCATGTGTCCACAGAGAGGGCTCTGAGTGCCCCTGCTCTGGCACGTATGCCATAGGTTCACTACTGCTGCATTTGGCTGTCATTAAGGCTACAATTCTAAGCGCAGTTGCCAGGGAATAAGTTTCCATTATGCAGAAAATTTCCAATGTATTATAAAGAAGATGGGACAAAATTTTCATACAAAGGTATAAACATAAATTTTTTAAAAGCCATTAAAAGATACCAATGAATTTATCAGTAGTACATGCAGGCGGGCTCTTTAACCTATGCAGTTAGGGAAGTCTAGATTCCATCTTGGAAACAATTTGCTTTGGACAATGGCTTAGGCTGCACTTCATTATGATTCTTCCATAATACAGATATTACTGTTACTCAATATTACCATTTATGCAGTTATGTTTGGTACAATAATAAAGTTGCACTGTGTTATTCTGCAAGCAAGTTAACTTTCAGATAAAAAATACTTATATAACGACAAGAACTCAGTTAATTGTATTTCTGGACCTTACGGCCACTGTAATTCTATTTGGCATTTAAAACATATAAACATGTTTATTCATTCAATTTGAATAGCCGCCTCAATCAACATGCAACTCTGGGCAACATAAATTAAACGTTTAAACTATAGAAACCCTTAACATTCTTAAAAACACTGAAAAACTATCTCCCACTTGCACCAATTAAAAATCTAGTTACAGACATATATGAATGTATTGAAAGGCAATTTTAGCTCACATACATAATTGTCATTTTAGTAAATAAATTTATATGACTTACCTCCATAAGAGATTTTGTAGTAGACAATGCTGGTTAGGAATACACTAATCCATACTTCTGGATAAGCACGCAAGTAGTAAATCTTGTTTTTTTCCCACCATCTTGAAGCAGCAGCCCTGAACATCTACAGGTCAGAATAAGATGGTAATAATTTGGAGTCAAACCAATATTTCGTCTTAATGATACAGGTCTTGAATTGGAAAAATTCAAGTAACAACTTTATAGTTATATAATGTCCATTACAAACAAGGGTTTAGGAGCAGTAATACAGAGGAACCAGTTTCAGAACATTTTAACCTCCCAGGGCACTCTGTGACACATCTCAAAGACTACTGTAGAAAAAAGGAATTACAAAAGGAGACTCAAGGGCAGAGAATAGTTGCATAAACAAGTTCTAATGCACTTCCAGGAAACTCAAGAGAGGTCAAGGCTTCTTACTGCACTGCATATCTTTAAAACTCATTTTCCTGCAATATCTTGTAGGGATAAAAGAGCTGCCCCCCTTCTCAGATTCCAACTTCTGACCCTGAAACATCCCTTACCATTCCTGTCACAGCCAAGTATATCTGGTCTACAGCCATTGTAGGTTGAAGACAAAAGGAGAAGAGGACAGCAGAGGATGAGACAGTTAGATAGCATTGTTGATGCAATAGTTGTAGAGCTGAGCGGGCTGCGGAAGATGGTGGATGGGGTGCCCAACGTGCAATGGTCCATGGGGTCGCAAAGGGTCAGACTCAACTATGCAACTGAACAACAGCCATTATTCTGGCCAAAACTTGCTAGTTAAAGTGTCTATTATCTTTGCATTACCTGGGTCCAGGGATGTTTATAAATACACCAGCTATGTATTTGTACCTCAATGTATAAAAAAGTGGATTTTAATATGAAAACGCTCCCACAAAAATAAAACTAACACTGTAAAGTGCTATAGCAGGGGCTTGCAACCTATGGCCTGTGGGCTGGATCCGGCCTGTGGTGTCATTTCATGTGGCCTGCCGCCCTCACCCCCACTGCTGCCGCAAGTGCTGGAAACAGCTGTGCCCGCATTTACAGCTATTATAAACATGTTTACGACAGCCGTAAATGCACCCGTGGTTGTCTTGCAACAGCTGCGGATGCATTTTACAGCAGAGGGAACCACTAGTCTGGCCTGCTCAGCTGTATGAGGGGACATGGTCCGGCCCACGGCTTCAAAAGGTTGAGAACCCCATGTGCTATAGTATTTTAGTTTTCTGTTTTTCTTGTTCAACATGCTGAAGCACATTAACACTGCGATTTAATTTTAATCATTATTTATAATTGATCAATGTTTAGTTTCCATTTCTGTAAATCCCGTCCCTCCTGCTCCTTTTAATTGTAGGTGTAAGGGAGGTTTCACAACACTTTACAATAAATTCAGTCAGTGCAATATTTAGAACTGAGACAGAGATGAATGTCAGATGCTGAGACTGCTTTAATCAAGATGTAAAGGATCATCAAGAACAGATTATTCCAGTGAATATGTTCATTCCGTTTTTGGCCCCAGTTGATTAATTCAGGATTTCTTCTGACAGCTATTAAATGCCACTTTAATACTCTGAGTTAAAGCCAGCAACTCCAGTAGAACAGACCCACTGAATGAATAGGACTTGTTAAATCAACACTGATGCAAGACCAATTGACATAGTGAGTTTATTCCAGTTGGCACTAACTGGCTTTAGCCTTTTGTTTCCTCACCTAGATAAGAAATCATTTCAGGTGCTATTAGAGAAAAAAGAAAATAAAGCATACATTTATAAAATTCATGTAATTATTTCATTTATATTCTGCCTTTTTATCGACACAAGGACCCAAGGCACTTAAAAGAAGTTTAGTATTCCAATTAAAAATTCTTTGCAGACTTATCAATGGTTAAAAATTTGGCTGAAAAGAAAGGTATTTATTAGTCGAATGACTTCCAAAACAATGGCAACAGCCAATGAAAAGGCCCTTGCGCAAGCCCTTCTCAGATGAGCTTATAAGGATGTGAGGAATGAGAGAACAGCCTCCCCCCAAGTCTGAAAATTTATTTAAGAAGGTCACACGTGGAGCTAAAAAAAATCTATTAATTGACTACCATAAACAAGTGAAATTGGGAAATCTAACCAGGATCAGCCAAATAGAACATTACTCATGGATACTAAAATATTTTCCCACACTGTCACTCAATTTCCAACTAAACTTCAAAATAGTATTTATTTGTAAAGTTCAACACTCCTTTGAACTCTTGAAAGAGCTTTTCCTTCCATATGTGTTCACTATACTGTAACTAAGATGACCACTAAAAGCCTTTCTCCAGGTGATTTCTTCCTGAGTGATAAACTAGGTGGCTATTGGAAAAAGCTTTCTTGATTATGATGCCTTTAGTATCATGCCTTTGAAACCCCCTCCTTCTAGAATCTCTTATAAAGGATGGTGAAGGCCAAAAGTTATGTTGAACAAGTGCTCTCTGGACATCACCTTTTGAGTATCTTCTAACTGGGAAGATTGAAGACATTGTAATAATGGTGCTCCCACATCAGCTGATTCAAAAAGAAACCATGATAAATGGTACTGAATGTTTTGAAAGATCCAGCAGAATCAATAAGATGTATTTCAGGATTTTTATTCTGTTAACCGTCCAGAGTGACAGTTGTTTAGATGAGTGGCATAGAAATTAAATAAATAATCACAGTAGCAAAAGAGAAATGAGCAAAAGACCTAAGAAAATTAGTTGCTTTTCTGATTATAATCCCTCATATTATTTATCATCTAACACAGGGGTGGCAAACTTTGGTGCTCCAGTTGTTCTTGGATTTCAATTCCCAGAAGCCCTGATTAGCAGGTGTGCTGATTTGGGCTTCTGGTAACTGAAGTCCAAGAACAGCTGGAGCACCAGGATTGACCACCCCATCTAACATAAAGCTGCTGAGAGGGGTCATTTGGAGCTTTAATGCACCAATACTCTAATGATACCTAACTGTATAGCGCTTTGTCACCCAACACCAAAGAGATAGTCAAAGCTCTTGAATGTTGCCAGGGTTTGATGAGCGCATAACAAGCTGAAACCCTGAAAGATGGAGATTATGGAACTGAGTTTTAGAAGAGGTAGTACTCCTGCAATGCGCAAGGTATGTATTTTGGGAGTACTATTTGATTCTGCCCTGTCCTTGGCTTCCCAAGTGACAAAGACTGGCTCTGCAAAACTCTGCTCACTGTATCATGTTGACATTTTCTTAATTGACCTGACTTAGCAGGTCATCTAAATCATAATATTCTGATGATTGCAATGTGCATTGTGTGGGAACACCTTTGAAGAGTAGCTAGGGTCTTCAGTTAGCACAACAAGCAGAGCTAGGTTGCTAAGTCATGTGTGATATTGTGACTGCTTGACCCTTGACTGAAAAACCTACACTGGTTGTTAACTGCTTACAGAGGCCAATACAATGTGCTGGTTTTAATCTTCAACTTCCTAAGTGGCTTGGAGTCTGACTATGTAAGGGACTGTCTGTCTCATTATGCACTTGTGTGGATGCAAGATGCTCTGGGAGCAGCCCTCTTAAGAATATCAACAACTTTACAGGCCTTCCTAACAAGTGCAAAGAAGATGATCTTCTGCTCTGCAGCTCCCAGACTGTGGAATGCATGCAGCTTAGGAGTTGTGTTAAGTTTCCACTCAAAATAATTTTAAGAATGGCATAACACAGTGCTGGCGAACCTTGGAACTCCAGGTATTCTGAAACTTCGATTCCTAGAAGCCCTGATCAGCAGGAGTGCTGACTTGGGCTTCTGGTAATTGAAGTCCAAGAACACCTGGAGTGCCAAGGTTCACCATCATGGGCATAACTCATCTCTTCAGATTGGCACACAATGTTTAGCCTGCTCTGTTTCTAGATCTTTGTTAATTTTAATGGTTAGACTGATTTTACTTTTAAAAATGCAGTACAGTGGAACCCCGTACAACAACAAAAAAATCCATTCTACTGGCTTCTTTGTTGTACAGTTTTTTTCGTTGTATGGGACCACTGCTTGGGGCGGGGGGCGCTTCTGAGCCAACTTCCCTCAGAAGCCCCAACCTGCTTGCAAAGTCCCTTCTGGGGCAGTGAGGGGGGGGTCTCTCTTGCTGCCCCAGAAGGGACTTTGCGAATGGACGAACACAAAGTCCCTTCTGGGGAGGGGAGAGGGAGGGTCTCTCTTGCTACCCCAGAAGGACTTTGGGATCTCCATTTGCAAAGTCCCTTCTGGGGCAGCGAGAGGAAGGGTCTCTCTCGCTGCCCCAGAAGGGACTTTGTGAACTAACGAATGAACGCAAAGTTCCTTTTGGTGCAGTGAGAAAACAAAGAGGATTTTGGAACAAATGGGTTCATTGTACAACAAAGATTTTCGTTGTACAATGCACCCACTTGCTCCAAAATCCTCTTCATTGTATGATTTTTTTGTTGTATGAAGCATTTGTTATACGGGGTTCCACTTGTATTGCAAAACTTGTATGACAATGAATTTAGCTCCACAAAACAGAGTACTTTTGAGTAAACATGGTCAACAGTGCACTATAATTCTGTAAAAATTTCTTGCAAAGTAGGATCATAGATTATCACTAATCGGATTATCACCAATTGGATATTGGCCCTACTGTTGACAATTACAACCATACCTCGCACAACGAATTTAATTAGTTCTGCGATGCTGCTCGCTATGAGAGTTTTTTGCTATGCGAGTCAGACTCACATAATGAATTTTTCGCTATGCAAGTTAGACTTTCCCTATGGAAAAACTTGCATAACGAGCGTTTCAAGGCAGAAACTTGTATAGCGAAAAAAATTTGCTATGTGAGTTTTCCCCATAGAAACGCTCATTATGTGAATTTTCCAATAGGGAAAAGTCCAACTCACATAGCAAAAAATTCATTATGCGAGTCAGACTGCTTAGCAAAAAACTTGCTTGTTATGCAAGTTTTTTGCTAAGCGAAATGCTCGTTATGTGAGGTTTGACTGTACACTTAATTTCACAAGGCTTATTTTTGAATAGACATGTAGTCCTCAAATGCACTACAAAGGAGACATTTGGAATCTTTCACATTCATGTTTCAATATTTCTAAATGACATTTATTCACTTTAAACTTATTTAGTGTATTCTATGTTCCTCCAACTTCTTTGGAACGATACTAGCCATTGTGACTAGTGCTGGGTGACTGTTAAAAACAACAAAAATGCTTTAAGCTTATAACCCTCACCAAACTGTCTGGCACTGAGTTTTATAGACACTGAGGATTTACCTCAAAGTAGACCCCACTGCACTCAGTGGAATGGAGTGTTGTGAAGAGGATGATTAATACTACTCTGTAAAACAACAAATAGGCACCCTATTATTTACTCCCACTCTTTTCAAAAGCATAATTTGCAAGGCCAGAGGCTGGCGACTCAGGGCAGCTTACAATCAGAAATAAACAACACAGCACAAACAGCTGAAGTCCATTCCTGAGGTGGAGGGAAGACTTTTTAGATGCTGCCCAACTAAAACTCCCCATCATCCTAAAACCATATGTTCCATTTTTTTCTCCAACTCTTCTCCTCTGCAGGACCAAATAAGCTCCCCTATTATCTTTGTATAGGACTGCAGTGGCTTAGTAGTTAAGACGCTGAACTTGATGAGTGGCAGTTCAGTAGTCTGAGACTGGTGAGCTCCTGTCATCTGTCTTAGTTCCTGCCAACCTAGCAGTTTGTAAGCAATAAATCGCAAGTAAATAAATAGGTATCACTTCAGGCAGAAAAGGTAACAGCATTCCGTGGACTCCAGTGTCTAGTTATGCCTGCCATATGACCACAGAAATGTATGCATATGCAGACAGCACTAGCTGTTTGGCTGTAAATGGAGATTAGCAACGAATCCTAGAGTTGGACATGACCGGCTTTCAAACAAGGGAGAACTTTACCTTTTTACTATTATCTTTTTTTAAAAGTTAAGAAGAGTGTAGCGTTCCAAATGCAGTGGCACTATCAACTCCAGCATCATCCTTCGCTGATGGGGACTACTGTCCAATTACACCAATGACACCCAGAGACCCACCGGACTGCAGTGATTCAGTGGTTAAGAAACTCTTGTTAGCTGAAAGCCAGCAAGTCGGCAGTTCAAGAGCTGAGTACTGCATGACAGAATGAGCTCCTGTCTGTTCCCCATTCTGCCAACCTAGCATTTTGAAAGCAAGAAATTCCAAGTACTGTAGATAAATAGGGACCACTTTGGTGAGAAAAGATCTTGGGGACATGAAAGGAGCCTCATCCAGGCGTCCCCTGAGCAGAGTTCCTCCAGTAAAAATCCTCTCAAACCAGAAAGCACCTTTGTGTACTTCTGACACAATTTTTTAAAAAAGCCAAAAATCCCAGAAGTGACACACCCTGCTTCGTTTGTTAAGAGTCTGGAAGGAGAGAAAAGAGGGCCATGCACTCCTTGAATTTTCTCACCCATGGTGTAGGTTACAGTGCATCCTGTCTGGCCGGACATACCGCTACAGAAATGGAGTAGACTGTACAGCCAGCAACACAACACCGAGTGTTGGGCGGCGGTAAATACTCTGATTCCCTAAAGCAAGGGTTTTCAACCTATGACCTGGGGGCCGGATGTGGCCCATGGCACCATTTCATGTGAGGGCCCCCGCCTCCACCACACCCAGAAGTGCCCATGTGTGGCAGGTAGGGCAAAATGGCTGTCTGAGGGAGCATGACCTGGCACTTGGCTTGAAAAGGTTGAGAACCCCTGCCCCAAAGGGTCCAACAGCTATGGGTGGATGAGCCCCTGCCACTGGAAACCAGCATATTGGGTCCAACGGCAAAATGAGCAGAGGAGGAAGTCTGTTTCCCAATGGCTTTGGAGATTGAAAAGGTCATGCCAGATGGAATGGCTGTGAAGGAGCATCTTGGCAGACCATTGCAGTCCCAGTGTTAAATCCTGAACCTCTCATTTCATGTGTGCCACAGGAGATGGCTCCATGATAACGTGTGGGTCACGTCGTGGCAAGCTGGGACCCACCTGAAACAAATTCATGCCAATGGCATTTTTCCTGCTTCAGGGAAAAAACGCATTCTCAGATATGAGTTGCAGCTGTAAAGGTAACTCTTGCTGGAAAGCCAGTATCCAACTCTAGGGTTCAGTGCTCATCTCTGTTTATAGCCAAAGAGACCAGTTTCCATGGTCACGTGGCAGGCATGACTAGACACCAAAGCAAACAGAACACTGTTACCTTTCCCACCAAAGTGGTTCCTATTTATCTACTTGCAATTTCTTCCTTTCGAACTGCTAGGTGGAAGAGAGACGGGAGCTCACTCTGTTGCGCAGTACTCAGGTATCGAACTGCTGACCTGCCGCCTTCCAGTCAACATCTTAGCCACTTGAGCCACTGCAGTCCTGAGTTGCAGCCGACGACAAAGAAATGGGACAGAGTAAGTAAGGACTTTGTTCTACTCGTTATTCCTGTGCCACTTGCAGAAATGGGATGCAATCTTCCTTCTCCTAGATCCCTAAAGTGACAGGAATCTCAGAAATCACCAACAAATTAGAGCTCGCCTCCCTCCTTCTTCCCCCAACCCCATGAATAACGCCAGCCTCCTTTCCAGGCGCCTCAGTCAAGTCTGCCTGCCTGCCTGCCTGCCTTCCACAGGCCTTGAGGGGCCAAAACTAAGCCCAGGCGGAGTCAGGCCGGCAGAACCCAGGGAGAAAGAAGGCCGCGAGCCTTCCCTCAGCCAAGCCGGCGGCCCTGAAGCGGCAAAAGGCCGGACCCACCTTGAAAGCCGAAGAGCCCAAAGAGCTCCAACGAAGGTCACCCAACGGCTTCCCCCTCCGCCGCGGCCGCCTCAGACCGTCGCAAGGCTCGCCGGGAAAAGAACGAGCCTCGACCTAGAGCGCCTCCTGGTGACTTCCTCTTTGTTTCCCTCCCAACAGCGCCCTCTACCGTGGAGGGTCTCGCACACTACCTGAACATTTTGAAGAAGTAGCCCTGTTAGTTTCTCACAGTGCTAGTGATGATGGCCAACCTTGGCACTAGTCCAGGTGTTCTTGCACTTCAGTTCCCAGAGGCCCAAGTCATCACAACTGTTGATCAGGGCTTCTGAGAACTGAAGTCCAAGAACACCTGGAGTGCCAAGGTTCACCATCATGGCGTCAAAGGTGCCTTCATTTTGGCAGGTTCACGTCTGGCCTAGAAGACACGGAGGAAGAGTTACAAATTTTCCTGTTAAAGGAAGCTTTTCAGAGTCTTATCCCTTTAGCAATAAGTTAACCAGTCAGTATTTTAGGTTTCTCTGTGCCCTTAGATGCCAGTTATTTTATTTTAGGATCTATTCATTTGGCTGGCTTATTTTTAATTTGTTGTGTGTTATATTGTATTATTTGATAGTTATATGTACACCACCTAGAGTGGGAAATTTCCCAAATGGGCAGTATAAAAATACAATAAATTAATATAAATCTGCAAGCATTATCAGAGAATAAATAAAACAAAACATATGTTGTGGCACCTTAAAGCCTAACTGTGAAGGTAAAGGTAAATATCTCCCTTGCTCGAAAGCCAGTCATGTCTGACTCTAGGGGGAGGTGCTCATCTCTGTTTATAGCTAAGCAGCAAACATTGCCTGTGGAGACATTTTCATGGTCTTATGGCAGGCAGAACTAGATGACAGTGTGCATGTAACACAGTGATGGGATGTAACAGGTTCTCACCAGTTTGCCAGAACCGGTAGTAACTTTTCCCAGTGTCCCAGAGAACCAGTAGCAGCTTTTGGGGGGAACCACCTTCGGGGCTTACCTTTTCACTGGTTCCCCCACTGCGCGTGTGCACCAAGCACTTGGTGTGCATGCATGTCTACAGTGCTTGGCGCATATGCACGGCCTCCTTGCTATCCTCCTTGCTGTCCTTGTGTTGTGGGTGGGTGGAGGGGTGTGTGTGTGTGTGTGTATGTGCTTATTTTTATTTTATTTTATTATTTTTTCTTTGGCTCCGCCCACAATGTCATGACATCATGACTTTGGCTCCGCCCACACTGATGACATCATGGTGGGGTAGTAAAAAAATTGACATCCCACCACTGATGTAACGCTGTTGTCTTTCTCACAGAAGTGGTACCTATTTGTCTACTTGCAATTTCTTGCTTTTGAACTGCTAAATTGGCATTCACTCCATTGCTCAGCACTTGGGTCTTAAACTGCTGAACTACTGATTTTTCAGTCATCAAGCTCAGCATCTTAACCACTAAGCCACTGTGGCCCTGTGCAAGCATATCAGAGGAAACAAAACAAAATAAGAAAACATTGGGTCCTCTTAAAGACTAACTACTATATTTTAATGTTAGTTTTTGTGGATCAAGTCCACTTTCTTCAGACGCAAGAGTGAGACTTCATGGCATTAATTTATACCATTGTGTACCTCTATATTGCTACCTGATACATATAAATTCAAACCCCATGGGTCCATATAGGATCCTCCTCAAGCTATTGTCCAATCATGGGTCCCATCTGTGCCAAAAAACAACTACTGTACAGAGTACAGCACAGAGTTCACTTCACCCCTCTGCCCAGCAACCCAATGGGAGAGCTTCCTCCCTCTCCCCAGCACAGAATTTGCCCTGTCCCAATGAAAGTGTTTACTTCCCCCACCCCCGTTGCTGTGTTGGCACTTTGTGATAAACAAGTGCTTTTGGGTTGCAGTTTGGGCACTTGTTCTCTAAAAGGTTCGCCATCACTGTCACAGACCCAGTGATGGGTTGTTACCGGTTCGGACCAGTTCGCCCAAAATGGTAGCACACATCAGGAGGGGGGCGCTGGGGTGGTGGTAAACCCCAGGGCGACCAGGTTCAGTTGCCTCTCCACCCCCACTCCGGAAGTGTATTTCCGGGCAGCCAAAATGGCCACCTGGAACTGCACATGCATCAAACCTCTATTTGATGCATACACAGTAAAAAATAGAACTGCGCATGCATCAAATGGAGGTTTGACTCATGTGCAGTTCCAGGCAGCCATTTTGGCTGCCTGGAAAGGAAGAGTGCAGGGAGCGCCTCTAGAAGCGGTGGCAGCCTTTCCTTGCTGTGCCACACCACCAGGCCGCCGCGCCGCCACGGCAGTTTGCCGCAGCAGCGGATTGCCACAGTGGTGTTTTGCTTGCCACAGTGCTGCGGTTCCTGCCTGCCTGCTGCTGCCTGTCTAGGTAAGTGACGGGTTTGTGTTTGGGGTGGGTGGGTTGATTTGTGTTTGGGGTGGGCGGGCTGATTATTTTAATTTTAACATGTATTTTTATTTAATGTTTATTGAGTTTTTTAATTAATTTATTTTTTTGCTCTGCCCACAACGTTATTACATCATGATGTTGGCTCCACCCATGACATCCATGAGGTCACGGTGGGGTAGCAAAAAAATTAACAACCCACCACAGACCCACATAATTTTTATATAGAACCTAGACCACCGTTAAACCATAGGTTCCAGTTTGTATGCACAGAGTACTACAGATAAATGTGGTGGATACTTTCATGCATGGCTTTTCAGAGGTGCAAAAACATGGATCTGAGGCATGATTCTTCTTGGGTCTACATGATTATTATGTGGGTTCCAACCCAACCCACAGTCCAATCACAGATCCTATCTATGCGCAGAGTCGACAACACAGAAATAATGATTTCTTAGATTCATTGCTTTGCAATGACATCATTCTGCCAACCAGGATAAGTGTCAATTAATGTAGCCCAGAGACAGGTGCATAGGCCCAGATGCCCCTGAAGAACTAAATGGTAAATCAGTTCTGAATGCTGTGTGTTGGTAAACCCTGAAAAGAGTCACTAAAAGTCAATCAATGACATACAATTATTATTATGTGACCCTGTGATGACCCCAACATTAATTATTTTTAATTATTAAACCCTTATCAAAATAAGCATAACGTTAATTAAGCATGTATAATAATTTTAAGATCATTTAATTGCGCTAATTTATAGTGTGGTCTGGAGAAATCAATTTTTATGAGAAGACAGCAATTTTTATGAGAAGACAAAAAGTCTTGAGTCACTTCTCTGAGTGGAGCAGACTTCCATGAATGTGCATTTCTGAACATTCTAAAAAGTATGTAATGACAAGATAAAATATGAAACACCTTCCTCCTTTTGGCCCCACATGGGCTGAGAACATGTGTGTGTAGTTTGTCAAAAAGTATAAAAACATGGTTAAATTGTAAATCGGGGTCCCCAAGTCTCCTGACTTGGGTAACCACATATACATAAGTTATGTTATAATTGATTTTGTTGATAAAATTTCTTTTTCCTTCAAAACCTCTCTGGCTGTTTTATTTATGTTTAAAGAAACTTATAAACTGATTGCTTTTTAAAAGAGTTTTCAGGCGACAAGTATTAATAATATTTATTACACTGGAAGACTATGCAGACCAAAATGTGAATCATGACTTGTTCCAACTTTGTGGTGTTAACTGTAAGACTAGGGAGAACCCTGGAGGAGGAGGAGGTGGCTCATGTCCAAGCTCTAGGTATTCAAATTACAAATCACAAACATCTGGATCTCAAGGTCTCAGATCTGCCATCATCACAGCTGGATCTACTGGCATTAATATGTGCTGTGATTTGACTAAGATGGTTGTTATAGTCCTGCTAAAGAAGTTTTTCATCAAAGATAGAGTGGCTACATGAAAGGAGAACAGCATTCCACTACTGTACCTTTATTAGTTTTGTAAAAGTCAGCATTTCACTAGATGTATCTGATACAATGGGATCTATGCCTTATGTCCATTTTTTTTGCACAATGCTGGTGCTATGAACAGAAGTCTTTTTTATTCTTCTTGTTAAATCTATTGGCACAAATGTGTTCAGTGATATGGCATGGTTTTTGGTGCTCCATCTGAAGAAATAAAGAGGATCCAAGAAGATTATTGTCGTGTTTCTAATTTTCATTCCTATTAAAATCCACCAGGTGTGATAACCCGGGAGCCATGTTTTTGCACCATTGCAGGACTCTGCAGGAAATGGTTAACAATTTGCCCAGTTTGGTGGTTTGTTGAGATACCTGTATAAAAATCATGTGGATCCATGAGTATCTGTGCCTTGGATTGGTGATTTTGCACCATGATTTCTGTGTTGTAGCCTGTGGGCACAGATGGGGTCTATAAGTTCAGGATGGCTTCAAAATGACCCTACATTAAAATCATATGGCTCCATGAGGATCTGTTGCTTAGATTCATGCTTTTGCACCACCACAAAGCCATTCACTTACCAACCTGTGATTTCTTTGTTGTAATCTAAGGGCTCATATGGCACCTACAATTATACAGTGGATTAGAGATGATCTCATATAAAAATCATAAGGATCAATGAAGATCTGTGATTTGGATCAATTTTTCTTGCCACTGAAAAAACATGTGCTAAAGGACCCATGATTTCCATCTTGTAATCTGTACCCACAGATGGGAGCAGTAATTAGTCAGTGGTTTGGGAAGGATCCTATGTAAAACTCTTGTGGATGCATGAGGTTCCATGTTTTTGATTGGACAGTGGTTTGGAGAGGATCTCATCTAAAAATCATGTGGATCTCTGAGGAGCCATGCCTCAGATCTATGTTTTAGCAATAGACATTACACTTATATACCACCTCATAGTATTTGTGGACTTACTGGCCAGTTCACAAGGTAATTAGCATTTTTTGCCCCACATATGCTGCGTACTAATTTTTTACTGATCTTGGAAAGTTGAGTCAACCTTAAGCCCTGTTAGGATCAAGCTCAGATCATGGGCAATTTTGCCTGCATTATAGTAGTTTAACCACTGTGCCACACAGGCTCTTCACTGCACTACAAAGCCATGCACCAAAGGACCCATTATTTCTGCATTGTAGGATTTGGGCACAAATGAAACCTATTATTTCACAGTGGTTTTTGTTGGATCTCACATAAGAATACAGTAATTAGGATC